>JARQOC010000005.1:74843586-75443586 GCA_033576535.1 Allobates femoralis | reverse complement strand
GCGACGTTAACGATATCTATACGTGTGACATTTCACTAGCAATCATTGAACGTCGTTCAAGCGATCTAGGTAAAGTCGGATTGTTGATCGCATCGTTCGACCATTGAAGCGCGAGACGGGGTCTTAACAGATATGCTCTACCCTTTAATCCACATATCCAAAGCCCTTTCCACCTCCTGCCAACTTCAACTCAAAAATATTTCTGGACCCGTATATTCCTTAACCAAGGATCTGCAAAAACACTCTTGCATGCTCTCATAGTCTTCCGCCTCGACTACTGCAACCTTCTGTTCTGTGGCCTCCCTTCTAATACTCTCGTACCCCTCCAAGCTATCCTAAACTCTGCTGCCTAACCAATTCACCTGTCCTGATATTCTCCGGCCTCTCCTCTATGCTAATCTCTTCACTGACTTCACATTTCTCAAAGACCCCAGTTTAAAACTCTGACCATGACATACAAAGCCATCCACAACCTGTCCCCTCGACATATCTGTGAAATGGCTCCTGGTACTTACCTACACACAACCTGCGATCATCACAAGATCTCCTTCTCTATTCCCCTCTAATCTCTTCCCACAATCGCATACAAGATTTCGTTTGCATCCCCCGTACTTTGCAAATCTCTGCCCCAACACATCAGACTCTCGCCTACCGTGGAAACCTTCAAAAGGAACCTGAAGACCCACCTCATCCAACAAGCCGACAACCTGGATATGCACTCAGTCCACTAAACCACTGAATGACTAGTTCTACCCTCACCTACTGTATCCTCACCCATCCTTTGTAGACTGTGAGCCCTCATGGGCAGGCTCCCCCCACCTCACCTACTGTACTCTCTCCCATTGCTTGAAGACTGTGAGCCCTCGTGGGCAGGGTCCTCCCCCTCACCTACTGTATCCTCACCCATCCCTTGTAGACTATGAGCCCTCATAGGCAAGGTCCTCCCTCCTCACCTTCTGTATCCTCACCCATCCTTTGTAGATTGTGAGCCCTCATGGGCAGGGTCCTTTCTCCTCCTGTACCTGTCTGTGCTGTGTATTGTTCATGATTATTGTACTTGCCTCTATCAGGTATACCCCTTTTCACATGTAAAGCACCATGGAATAAGTGGTGGAATAATAATAACAATAATAATTTTGCCGCCTCCTGCCCTTCTCTTAAAAACAATGCTGGGGAAAGGAGGAATGACAATGGTTGGATAATGGTTGTCGATTTTCGATAAAGAAATCCTTATTATGAAGTCAACAAATCTGAAGCTCTCCTCCAAAGTTATGAGGCAATCCAGATGACATCTACTAGTCAGTATAAATAGCACTGGAAGTCCATATTCCTTATTAAATCTCTGACTTTATCATATGTGAAAGATGGTGGGTTAAGTACACACAGAGGAGCAAATAAACGCCGAAGACTATTGAAGCTGATCGCTTAAGATTGTAGCGTATGCAATGATGAGAAAACCACATTTGCCAATCACTAGAAAGTGAATATGTGGCAACGATCTCTGGAGGCCACAGACTGTGGATTTCAATACAATAAACCAGTCAACCTGAAGAGAAGAGATCGCCTTATCTAATCTCTGGGCATGGGGAACACCGGTGTCCGCAGGTAACACATTAGCCATATTGTACATGAAATTCTCCGGGGTACGTTACACATTCCTGTATGTCTTGGCAGGTGAATTAAATTTTAATAAGAAAAACATCTGGAATGTTTTCTCTTACTAGCAGCTCGCCCGGCACAGAAGATGTATTTACAATCTGTTCATATAACAGCCTTGCATTGCCGAGGATTGGATAATGATTACTATTAAAATGGCACAATCCGGGGACGGGTCAGAGGAACCTATACAAATATGTAGATTAACTCTCCGGCATGACATGACCACTTGACAGGTTTCACACTCCATAAATGCAGGTTATAACACAAATATTAACGTTTGGAAGGATAATTAGATTGGGCAAGAAATATTTTGTTACATATAACTCAACACAAGTCTTCATTACTTTTAATGGCTGTTCTTGTTTTCCTTAAACAATCTTGACTTTAATCCAATAGCAGAAAAAACACAAAGGTTAAAAAAAAAAAAAAAGGATTTTCTCCAGAATTCTAAAAGCTTTTATGGTTGCCTGAATGTGATGACAATCCTCAAAGATAAGCCATCCTCAGAAAACCACCTATAGGTTAAAGAAATAATTTTGTGCTACAATTTTAAAGGGAACCTCTCAGAAGTTTTTTAGTATGTCAGCAAATGCCACAACCTTGTTCTGCTTTTCTTAGGCATTTCACAAATTATTACATTATCCCAACACCCCCTGTACACCCCAAAAATATCATTTGATTTGGTTATGCGTTGTATTTCAAATTATACTGATCCGGTCCCATGGGTGTGCTCCCACGGTGTCTGTCCCTCCTCTCTGCTCATGTGTCCTCCGGCTCTTAGTGATGTGGATGGCGCGTCCCGTCATTCACATAGCGGAATAGTGCACTTTGCCCTGCCATACTGTGGGAGTGTGCATTGATGTCCTTTGCTCTGCCCAAAGTTGGATAGAGCAAAGTGCGCCTGTGCAGGGAGCGATGCTACTGCACGGGCGCGAGATATCATTTAGCTATGTGGATGACGCAGGACACATCAACCACTTTAGGGCCGGAGGATGGTTTTTATATGCGTAGAAAAGGAACAGATGCCATAAGGAACACACCCATCAGGCCAGCTTTATTTACAATACAGAGTGGCACCAAATCAAATTGTATTTTTGAGGTGTACAGGGGAAGTCAGGGGACAATGTACCACATATGATCATTTGTGAAATGCCTAAGGGTACTTTCAGATCTGCATTTTTGCAAATCCGGCTGAATTCCATCTTTTTTTGCTAAAACCGGATCCATCACACTTGCGGCAACATTGTGTTCGGGCTAATGCATTTTGTATTGAGTTCCAGACATGTGCGTCGACTTGCGGTTTCATCGCTATCCGGCACTTCCGCCTCGTCTTAAAACCGCAGTTAGCAGCAATATTTCTCAGGTACCTGAAGTGCCGGATTTGCGATCGCATTGACGACGCAAGTGCCGCACATGTCCGGAACTCAAATACAAAATGCATTAGCCCGAACGCAAGGTTGCCGAATCTGTTTATTTTTTTAAAAAAAAGGCAGAAATCTGCCGGATTTGGAAAGATGCAGATCTAAAAGGAAAAAAAAAACCTGAATTACAACAGTTCAGGTGTGCCTGATCTGACCTAACAAACAAAACGCAGATCTGAAAGTACCCTAAGAAAAGCAGAAAAAGGTTGTGGCATTTGTTGAGATATTAAAACACTAGTGACAGTTTCCGCTTAAAAAAAAAAAAAAATTTTCTTTTTTTGTTATATATATTTTTTTTCACACTGACCTCAGGGCTTTTTATAGCTCACAATTCCTGTCCGCTCCAGAAGAGTTTCCAGTAGTTTTCATATCACCACAGGCAGGATTACAATGACAGGTAACACCTCTGTACACAACTGATAACACAATAAGTGATGTCACAGCTGCCCCTGCCCCACTTCCTTCACTAGGACCTTTGTACCACTCATTAGACACTTCAATATAAATGATAAGATTGGGACCTAACCACTGTGGCTAATGTACATGTGTTGTATTCATAAACAAAAAGTTTAGTTTATAAAAAAAAGTTACAGTGGCCAATATGAAAGTTCCAAGAATTCTATTGTTCATTTATAATACAGATAGGATATTAAAATAGAAATTGAAACAAAAAAAAACTGATTTAATTCACAGGTCATTAATGATGATGGCTGCCCTTTAGGAAGACAATTTTGACAAAATAGTCCCTGCGACTTGAATTAGGCAAACGGAGTGGAGATGACACTGTGGACTCCATTTCTTTTTTAGTCAAACACAATAGAATAGTCTGTGCTATCCTGTCTGACTACAAGACAGACACAGACGAAAAGGAGGTCAAACAGTCCAAAGTGCAATGTTTCAGATTCCCAATGGCCTAATTTAAGTTAATAACTCCAAAGGGGGAATGGCTGAATCCAGTTGTCAGATGTGGGGTGAACCAGCCAAATATTTTGCACATGTCATTTTTTTACCTTACCATGTTCCAACTTCATATCTGTTCCCAATATTTTGGTATGAGGATGTGGTCTTCTCTTGCTCAGTATCTTGGATGAGATATGTTATCACACATTTGATGTTCATAATTGCGTCATATTTTTTTTCCATAATAAAATCATTTTTTTTGGATGTGCAGTCTTCCTTTGCATATACTTTTTGCTTTCCATTGATTGATTTTATATGCTTGATGGGCTCTCCATATATTTAGAGCTGGGCCCACTGCAATTTGTTTCAACGTTCTTACCATAACAAGTCACAAGAGATCTTGTACATACAGTATGTCATATTCAGCCGTCCATTAAGAAGGTGGACGAGGCAGCGTTAGGCAGGGTTTAGAGAGGACCACAGACCACCCTCAGGGGCCATTGGCAGCCCTTTTACACATTAATACAAGGTGAATTTTTTCAGTATCCGTAAAATCAATCTGAAACCACACAGAAGTTTTCAGTTTTAATATTTTATATTTAGAGGTGTAGTGTTCCTTTAAAGAGATTTTGTTACACTTAGGGAGCCTGACAATAAGGAATCTAATGCCAGCGTTAACACAGCCCAACATATTGCTAAATGTAAAACATTATACTGGCAAAGAATGCCAACATGGTACCAATTATATACATATTGTATCCATATAAACAGATTCCAGAACTTGCATTTCACATGTGCCTGGTATTGAATGCCTGGTCTGGAAACTACACAAAGTACTGATAAGTAAGCAGCACGCTGTGCCAGTTCCCAGCGTATATCCAGACCCGGCTGGGGAACCGTCCATGTGTTCCATACATAATTTACTCATTGTGGAAATGACAGCTGTAAACGCAGCCTGAAAGCAAATCGGTTAGCTTGTATTTACCCCCAAACCTATCACTATATGTCCCTGCACCTTCCTAGTATATCCCTAACCATCGCTGTCTGACCTGAAACAGTCTTATAATGGTTGTAAAAAATGAGTTTGATACTTACCTCTCCGTATGGTAATTAGTCTTCATGACTACATATGTAGTCACCCTGGGCGTTCCACACGGCTGCATTCAACCCACCTCGATACTGGGATCACAATCAGTCAGGAGCGCGCTCCCAACTTAACATTCTTGTTCCTTCTTCCGGGAATAACAAGCTGCGGCAACGCAGCATTTCTGGCTCTGCGCAGTATGGGGGTGTATTGGCGTACAGGCTGGCTTTGGAGCATGCGCAGTGCGCGTTCCATAGCTGGCAAGTACACCCGGTAACACGCACAATGCATCGGACCGGAAGTGAGGGCAGTACGTCAAACCCGGAAGGAGGAAAAAAAAGAATTTTGAATCGGTAGAGCGCTCATGACTGAATGACTGCAGCCACCGGGGTGTGATCCCAGCATTGGGGGATGAGAGTGCAGCCGTGGAGAATGGCCAGGGTGACTAATTTCCATACGGAGAATTAAGTATCACTCATTTTTTACACCCATTATAGGCCAGTTTTTGGTCAGACAGGGATAGTTAGGGATGTACTAGGAAGCTGCAGGGACAGGTAGTGATAGGTTTGGTGGTAAAAACGAGCCGACAGGTTGCCTTTACTGATAGACATGTAAGAAGTGGCGTGAATCATCAAACCTGTCGCAAAAATAGATTACCCCAATGACTAGTCTAACCACGCAACTATGCCATGATTAATGGGGTAGACTCCTCACAGCGACTCTTATTCACATTGAAGTAGGCCATTAGCCGACCGTCATGGGGAAAAAGCGGAGATAAAAGGACCAAATATTGCAGGAGGCGGGAAGATTTACACGGCAGGAGCACGGATAAGAATTAGTGGTTTGACATGTAATACTTTCACAGAGAGCTGCTACTGCAGTGAATACCAGTCAATGGCCAACACATGCGCTGCAGAGAGATGCCCCTGCAATATAGTCTACATCGCCCATTAAAAGGGTTATTCCCAATATATGTGATAGTTAAAATTGCAAAGTTCTGGAAAAAGCAACCAACTTTGCAATATAAACTTCTCATTAGGAAAAAAATAATCTGTATTTCAGCAATGGCTGGTGCCTAGACAAGAAGCACACTGCTTACAACGTCTGTTCTATAGAGCTTGTAAATGCAGTACCAAAGCTGGCAGGATAGCGTATACTGCCCCTGCTGCAGAGTTAAAGCTACCCTTGCTTGTAGCATCAAAGTGCACAGTTCTGGTAAGCATCAAAAATGATCGCGCTGATGCAAACCATCAATCAGGAGCAATCTGCTTCCTGCAAACAGGAATCGTATCAGAAGAAAACTGGTGCACTCCTGATAAAAGACAATGAAGCATCCCATTTAAATGGAAGCTGTTGTGTCACCAAATGCTATTAACCTACAGATATAGGGTTAATCTACACATTAGTAGCATTCCAATGGAAATGCCTGTTTACTGAAAGTGCAGCTACCGAGAGGATATTAACTTTATTTAGTACACCCCTGAGATTTGACAGCTAGTTGTGCAGGATTTCACTGCAGACCGAGCCATCAATCAAACTGCAGGGGTGTACATACAGCCTCCACTCATTCTGTGCGGACTGAAGACACTCCATGCACCTTCTCTATGACTGAAATCCAGCAGCTGCCTGGAAGAGTAAGGATAATTTCTTCCCAGTAGCCGGGCTTTCAGTAAAGACATGGACTGCATTTTACCACTATAAACCTGCAGAATAAGCCTATATCTGCAGGTTAATAGCATTTGGAGACTTGATGTGTCAAACAGATGTTTTTCCAAGAGAGACCACCAACAGTTTTATTTGTATTTTTATTTATTAACAGCCTGCTTTGGCCTTCATTACACAAAATTATGAGGTTTTTATTATGTTGATTGTTTTTTTCAAGCTTCCTTTTGGGGCACAGTTCATTTGTGATTGGATGTAGCGTAAAAAGCTTTGCACTTTTAATTCCACGAGTTTTAAGAAACCTTAATATGTATTTACAAAAAAATTGTGGGAGGGGAAAAAAATAAAACTACTTGTGTAAGTTTTTAGGAGAAGGAGTTGATGTTTTCATTGGTGCTATTATGGAGCGTATAAGCATTTAAAGGGAACTCCAGTGAGAGAAAACTTTTTAGTACAGTTCCTGCCCTCCTACATGATGAAGCAGAGCTGTACACTGCAGTTCTAGGATCTATAGATCTCTTACAATTCAATAAAATCATACCTGCTCTTGAGCTCTAAACCCATTCCCCCTCATGGGACCTAAAATCTTCAGCCTGAGAGCTTTATGCTGCTGGTGAGAAGGTGTGTGTCAGGGATGTGGATGCTGGAAGCTGCAGGATCATCCTACATTCCAGCCCCCCACAATTCTGTATGGGAGGGGCGTGGCCACCGGCCCCATGTTCACACTACAGTCATGTCCCTGATATACCATTCTATGTGACAGGGGGGTCCAGGCTTGAAATAGCAATCATGTCACCAAGCAGATGCAAATACATGCTGTGATCCTCTGTTGAATGACGATACATAATGTGTAATGTCATTGTGAGGATAGGAACAAAGACAAATCATTACATTGATTGATTCAGCACTGCCATTCTCTCCCCTCTCCCATAGGAACATGGTCTCTTCCAATCCCACCAACTTTTAAAGTGGCACTTTCAGGTCATTTTTCAGTATGATATTAATATTACCCTAGAATAGGTCCTGGGTAGACCTTTCAAAAATATGTAAAATCATTATTGTACCATTTGTAGTTTCCATGTTATCACCATTGTCAGACCTTGCCAAGAGCTGTTAAATTAGTCCTGTCCATTATAAGCAGAGATGCTTAGTCATGTGCTCTATAAACTGTCATGTAATTATGTACTTCCTCTCAGCAGCTCTCTCCTCCCTTTACTTATAGTGCAGTGTCAGGTTTCATTTACAGGTCTGTTCAGTATATATCACCATGGAAGGAGAGAGCGATTACAGATCTGCCTTATCTAGATTCCATTTGTTTCTGTAAAGCAGATACCCTGCTGTGCTGCGACAGTTTCTGTGTTGTAGTTCACCTCTTGTGATGCTGCACACAGAGAGCTAAGGGGAGGATACAGCCTCCCCCAATGATGTCCTGTGCTGTGACATGCAAATTCATCCTATGGGGAGGGGACAGCAGAGAACTAAGCAGTTCATTCACTGTGAGTGACAGATGGAATGAATCTCTTTTTTTTTAAGTTTACGAAAGATATGAGGGGACAATAAATCTAAGAAATACATAAATAGAGAGTTTAGAGGGAGGAATTAGAAAATATCAGTTACATGTGGATTTTTGACCTGACCGTTTTCCTTTAAGTGATCATCCTCATCACTCCTCACTGGAATGTAGGTTGATCCTGCAGCTCCCAGCATCCACGCCCCTGAAACACCTCTTGCTTTCTACTCCTACATGAAGCTTCAGGCTGTAGATACTCGGTCCCATGAGGTGGGGGTCAGAGCTGAGAAGCAGGTATGATTTGATCAATTTATAAGAGATCTATAGATCCTAGAACTGCAGTGCCCAACTCTGATTCATTTTGTAGCAGGGCAGGAACTGTACTAAATCGTTTTCTCTCACTGGAGTTCCCCTTTAAGTCACTTCTTTCTTTACATGCTCCATTAAGAAAATGTGAAACCTATGGGGTATGTACACAGGACACGTCAGCAGTTTTTGTCCTGAAGGGTCTTCTTTTTTGTGTCTTTTTGGACATTTCCTGAGTGATTGTTTGCCATTTATGATGGGTTTTTGTTTTTTTGAAGCTCGCTTTTCCACCTGTGCATGGGAGACCCAGCAGGGAGGCAGCCTGCCAAGCGGCCAGCTAATGTAGAAGGTGGGCTTTAGAATTTATGAGACATGTCAATGAGATAGCAGCCCCACCGGGGTCAGGGACTCATGAGATTGTCTCTGTACAACGCTACTGAATAAATGTAACTAATAGCAAACAAAGTGATCAAAAATTATGTCATTACTCTTCCCTAATTACACTAAAATGACAGAAAATGCCCTTTGTCCAAATCAATACATGCCTTTACATACTTAGAGAAAAATCTGACAATTGTATAAGAATTACTCTACAGTAGTTAAACTATCATCTGTATAACAGGACGACTAATGGAATTTAAATAAGGAAAATCTTTGATTGATCCATCATAAAGGAAGAATTAGGATTAAATTATATTTCCAGAATCACACTTAACCCCAGCAATGCTGGTGTGGCCTGGGATTGCCATAACCTCCCATAATGTGTGCAGCGTATTTTATCAGGCGGAAGCGACGCTTGTTTGCGAGGAATCCACCGCTTCCTCTCTGCCAGAACACTTGTTTAAAAAGCCATGTTAGACTTCTATTTAAAGCCTCAGCCTGGCCAAGGAGGAAATGGCCTGTTGGCAATAGATTGACTTTGTGGCAGTGCCAACTGGCCTGCAGCTAAACAGTGTGCAGGATCATTTCAACATGCATTCCCCAGTAACAAAAATTGTACTTTACATAAATACTGAAGAGCATGGCCCGGCTCCAGGAAAAGCAAAGACAATAAGCCCTGGCCCGCGAGCTCGCCGTTATCGGATGAATGTCAGAAGAAAAACAAAGTCCCGCAATCTAAAGAAGTCAACACATGTCCAGGAAGCTTGTGAGGTCAGAAGAGAGAGAACGGGAAGGAGGAAAGAAATCCTGATACTTTTACGGTAATTTACTATTGAGGGCTCAGAGCTAGATTAGTGAACACCGCAACTACTTCTTAAAGGGACACACTCCAATCCCGCTTTCAGATGGTCCTTATTATTGAACATTTTTCAATTCATCATGAATCATTTCTTAGGGCCCTTTCACATCAGAGTTTTTTGAAATTCGCGGCAGATGCGGTGAAAAAACCGCATCTGCCGCGATTACCGCATACCGGCTGCACTTGCGGCGCGGTTGCGGCAAACGCCATACTATGTATAGGCGGACTTGCGGCAGGTGCGGCAAGTGCGGTTTGGCACCTGCCGCAAGTGCCAAAACCGCACTTGCCGCACCTGCCGCAAGTCCGCCTATACATAGTATGGCGTTTGCCGCAACAGCGCCGCAAGTGCAGCCGGTATGCGGTAATCGCGGCAGATGCGGTTTTTTTCACCGCATCTGCCGCAATTTGAAAAAAACGCTGATGTAAAAGGGCCCTTAGGCTGGTTTATCATTTGCGTTTGTGTCTGCATGCGGAGGGGGCATGCAGACGTTAACGCAGTGCATACTCCGCATGCGTTCTCATAAGTATGCTGCCCGGTCAGCCAATCAGCTGCCTCGGCGGGGACTGGGAGGCGGAGATTAGGGGCGGAGATCTCCTCCTCCCGGCCACTGCTCATCTCCTGACGGTATTGGAGGGGAGAAACAGTTGATCTGACAGCTGTTTAAATCTCCTGCATCGACCCAGAAGAAATTATGTCGGCGTAGGAGATTTAAACAGCTGTCAGATCAGGTGTTTCTCCCCGCCGACACCGCCGGGAGATTAGCGGCAGCCAGGAGAGGAGATCAGCATCTGCTCCAGCTGATCTCCTGATGGCCGCCGCTTATGTCCCGGGAGATCAACGGCGGCCACCGGGAGAGATTTCAAAGAGATCCGCAGCGTTCTCCTGCGCTGTCATGCGGAGAACACCACGGATCCTTTGACTACCAAGCATTGTTTGCGCGCTTGCGGGAGCTTGCAGATATAACAAGCGCCCACGAACGCACAAAAAAATGCAACATGTTGCATTCAGAGGGCGCATAAATTATGCGCATCCGAACGCAACCGCAACTGAACGCAGTCAAACACAGGTACTATGTGTTCCCATGTTAAACATAGGAATGCAGTGCGCATGCGTTTGGCTGCGTCCGGTACGCTGCAGTTTCAAGTGTGAAACCACCCTCAATTCAAAACTTAATTTACATCGACCTTTTAAGAAATTTTGAGTTATCTGAAGGGAGTCTTCTGTGTCATAACTCCTTAGAGTGAGGGGACATCACACAAAACCCCACTTACATTACACCAGCAACTGAATGAAATGTGTAATACTGCATTTCTCCTTTGGCAGAGCTGTAGGAAACAAACACAATGCTTTTTTCCCACAAATCCTACAAATAAAAGTCCCAAAGGGATTTTTTTTTACCTGCTTATTGAAAAGTGGACTTTCAACAAATAAGGAGGTCCAAAGTGGGAGAATCAATTTAGTTTTTTCCTTAAAGTGAACCTATCACCAGATTTTGGGGTTTTAAACTAAAAAGCGCCACCTTCAGCTGCGTCTATGTTGCATTATAAGGAGGGTATTATGCCATGACTGCCCCTCTATACGTAATAAATAAGTTTGAAAGACTTCCCGCCCTGTATTATAATTACGGTTTGGGATCTACCACCGTGTACCAAATTACAATTGAATGTGGTACTGCAGTGTATGGATTTGAAGCAAAAAGCAAGCACTGGTCGGGGTGGGATGCTGCAGGATAAATGTCTCCTAATGGAGCTTACACGGATCCTGTGTCCCCTTGTCACTTGCAGAATGAAGAGGTGACAGCTGGAGGTGCTTTCGCTTTAGAAGCGCAGAAGCAAAAGGATTTGTAATGCCAACCCATGGTGTGGTGTGTGTGTGTGTGTGTGTGTGTAGGTGGTGGGGGGGGGGGGGGGGGAAGACATGTAATGGCTTTTGACCTGGTTGTTATAAGTTAGGTCGCTGCTAAGCCCCACATATGTCCTTTGTGTTTTTTGTAATTCGCATGGCTGTGAGGGGGCGTGGCTATTTGTGCAATGTGCTGACTGGCTGGCACAGGTGTCATCAGGGGGGGTGCAATAATCCCCCCCTTGCAGCCCATCATAGGCTGTGCGTGGAGTGTGCGGCCAGTAACTTGGCCATAATTGGCCGCGCGTTATTTGGGGAACGTGCACCATAGGGGGCGGGCGCAGTGACGCGGCTGTTAGGGCCTGGTGTGATTGGTGGTTGAGGCCACAAATCACGGGGTGGGCGGGACCAGCACAAAGGCTCAGACTGGGGTCTGGAGTAGTGGGGACCCTGGAGTGGCGGTGAAGCCCGCAATACATGCGGGCTGCACCACAGTTGTGCACTTTCAAGCCCCATGACGTGGGCGCGCACCCCAAACTTACCAGTGGTGTGCGCCCCGACATGGAGCTGCCGCAGTCTGGGTGGGCACCGTCTCTGCTTACATGGATCTGGGTGCCTGGAGTCTGTGTGTAATAATAACGTCTATCTTTGGCACACCTTGAACAAAAGCTATGAGAGATTGTATCTTTGTATGCAGTGGTTTTTATTCATGTGCAGAAGTTTGAAGACAAAAATAATCAACGTTTCGACCCAACATGGGTCTTCGTCAGGATTGGTCTTCTAATGATCCTTTGATCCGTTATTCTATAAGTAGGCTATAGTACCTGAGTCTTTAATAGAAAGACTCCTGGTTTGCCTGTGGCTTAGAAATGAATTGGGTTGGATTATGGTTCTTGGTAGGAACCCTGTGTATACTCAGTATGTGACTCCAGCCTTTTAGTCGGGTGCTTGTTTGAGGTCCATAAGGGTCTTGGGAAGGAGTCTGTGTGTAGCAGGGGCTCCTTTGAGCACCGTTTGGGATCTGGGTGCCTGGTTGCAGGGTCTGGCTGGAGGTTCCAGGTGCCTGGTTGCAGGGTCTGGTTGGAGGGTTCCTGCTGCTGGTATCCGTAGCATTCTCAATCACCTGCCCCTTGAGTGGGGGAGGTAAGAGAATCAGGGTGCACTCCTTGCATCCCCTCTGTTATGCAGGGGGATACAGTGGGATGTGTGCGGCTGGCAGCTATATGTCGGTGGATCCCCTGGGGTTGAGCCCCAGGATGAGCAAGACTTCCATCCAGCAGGGAACCCATCAACTACGGGGCTGGACCTGTGGTCGAGTGGGAAGATCGGAGCCGTTGAGGGATCAGTCGCCCCAAAATAGGGTCCGTGCCTTGCCCGATCCCGATGTTACGATGAGAGCGGTGTTCTCAGGGGAGCCGCCGACTGGTTAAAAAAGTGAAAAAATAAAAAGTAAAATGTAAGAAATTAAAAATAAAAAGGGTAGATGTGGTCTGAGATATAGATCACATGTGCCTCCTTGCGACACTAAGCTAAAACTGATCAACTACTCCTACTGGTGGGTGTATACTGCAGGGAGGAGGACCCAAGTTGTATTTCTACTTAGTGTCGACTCCTAGAGGCAGGAAAGCATACACCCACGGTCCTGTGTCCCCCAATAATGCGAAGGAGAAATAACCTGAGCCACATTTTATAATACTCTACACACTGCTAAAGTTAATGAGCATTTTACACATCCTCAAACCTCATCCCCAATCAGACGAAGAAAAGATTTCCATTCTTCCCAAAGTCTTGACGTTCGTGTCCCTTTAATACTGCTACTTAGCTTGTTATCCACCAGGAGGACGTGGCCCATTATAAGCGGTAGTTTAATTGGAGAGGTACAAGTCTACCCTAGGCTTATCTGATTATCGGCATTAATAAAAAGGGATTTTGTCTTTTTCCATTTTTGTCATTATATCTTAAAAACTCATGTTAGGAAATTAGCCGCTTACCTTTATGTACCCAGTGCAGCTAAATGAAATTAAGAGGTTTGAGTGATTCCAGCTGTGGACGGGTGATTACATTAAGCTAGAAAATATTACACTGGAAATCAGGCAGGAGCAATCAAATAATTAATCTGTAATCAATACAGGCCGCTCGCTGCACAGATTTTCTATTTCATACAATTGCATTAAATTTCACTGATTGCAAAAAATGAGCGATTTTCTCCTTCCTCCAAAAATGCCTATTTCTGCTCTGCTTTATTTTTATCCCTGGCTTATTATTTCCTGCCTCTCGGATGAGAGCATTCCCAAAACTGCTCTCCACTCAACTTCTTGGCCTTCTGAACCCGTAACATCACAGTGGCAAGTGGGAAACTGAACGGCAATGGACAATTTTGGATCACTAATGACCCGAAAACACAAGATAGGGAAACCGGGGAAAAAATCTCATCACTTACAGGATAAAGGCCACTTACAAATGATGCATACATACTGCACAACAAACAATGCTACATACATATAGAACACAAAAAATACATTAATGATGCTACACACATACAAGACAACCCAACAAACCATACATACAAATGATACTTTACACTCAAAATAAGCCAGCAAACCATACATAGAAATAATGCTACATACATATAAAACAACCCAACAAACAAACAATACATACAAGCGTTGCTACACACATACAAGACAACCCATCAAACAATACTACCAATGATGCTACATTCATGCAAATCAACCCAACAAGCCATACTATCGATGCTACATAACCCATCAAGCCATACATACAAACGATGCTACACACATACAAGACAACCCAACAAACCATGCAGACAAACAATGTTACATACAAGGCAACCCAACTATACATACAATGTTATATACATACAAGGTAACACAACAACCAATACATACAAAATGCTACATATATAAAACATAATCCATGCTATACGCATACAACACAGTACAGTATCAAAGCAGAAGTTGTGATCTCTAGTGCTGGTGGCTCAAAGTAGTAAAGTGGCCATAGATATAGGCATAGCCGGCCCTTCCATTGGGCGAGTCGTGCGGTCGCACAGGGCGCCGGCCGCCAGGGGGCGCTGCAGGGAGACCAAGTCAGTTTCATTTTCTGCTGCGCCCTGACTCTGTACTCTGCGGGCCCGGAGAGGAGTGTGGGGGTGGGAAATCATCTAGCTTCAATGGTGGAGCTGCCTGTGAGCTGAGGGGGCAGAGGAGCAAACAATTAGCTCCTGTCACGTCTGGACTCTGAAGATATAACAAGGCTGCAGGACCTGCGATGATATCATGACCATGTGGTGCTTGTGGGAGGGGCCTCACTCTTGGTCTCTCAAAGCAAGAAGATGTAAAGGAAAATCTGGTGGAGATGGAAGCTCGTGTGACAGGTAATGAGGGAAGTGAGGGATGTGTGATGTGGGGTACAGGGTGTGATGTGTGGGTTACAGCCTGTGTGATGTGGGGTACAGGGTGTGATGTGTGGGTTACAGCCTGTGTGATGTGGGGTACAGGGTGTGATGTGTGGGTTACAGCCTGTGTGATGTGGGGTACAGGGTGTGATGTGTGGGTTACAGCCTGTGTGATGTGTGGGGATACGGGCTGTGTAATGTGTGGGTTACAGCCTGTGTGATGTGGGGTACAGGGTGTGATGTGTGGGTTACAGCCTGTGTGATGTGTGGGGATACGGGCTGTGTAATGTGTGGGTTACAGCCTGTGTGATGTGGGGTACAGGGTGTGATGTGTGGGGATACGGGCTGTGTGATGTGTGGGTTACAGCCTGTGTGATGTGGGGTACAGGGTGTGATGTGTGGGTTACAGCCTGTGTGATGTGGGGTACAGGGTGTGATGTGTGGGTTACAGCCTGTGTGATGTGTGGGGATACGGGCTGTGTAATGTGTGGGTTACAGCCTGTGTGATGTGGGGTACAGGGTGTGATGTGTGGGTTACAGCCTGTGTGATGTGTGGGGATACGGGCTGTGTAATGTGTGGGTTACAGCCTGTGTGATGTGGGGTACAGGGTGTGATGTGTGGGGATACGGGCTGTGTGATGTGTGGGTTACAGCCTGTGTGATGTGGGGTACAGGGTGTGATGTGTGGGTTACAGCCTGTGTGATGTGTGGGGATACGGGCTGTGTAATGTGTGGGTTACAGCCTGTGTGATGTGGGGTACAGGGTGTGATGTGTGGGGATACGGGCTGTGTGATGTGTGGGTTACAGCCTGTGTGATGTGGGGTACAGGGTGTGATGTGTGGGTTACAGCCTGTGTGATGTGGGGTACAGGGTGATGTGTGGGTTACAGCCTGTGTGATGTGGGGTACAGGGTGTGATGTGTGGGTTACAGCCTTGTGTGAGTGTGGGGTACAGGGTGTGGATGTTGTGGGTTACAGTGGTAGGGGTACGGTGAGATGTGGGTAAGCTGTGATTGTGGGGATACGGGCTGTGTGATGTGTGGGGTTACAGCCTGTGATGTGTGGGGATACGGCTGTGTGATGTTGGGGATACGGGCTGTGTGATGTGTGGGTTACGCTGTGTGTGTGGGTACAGCTGTGTGATGTGTGGGATACAGCCTGTGTGATGTGTGGGTACAGGTGTGTGATGTGTGGGTTACAGCCTGTGTGATGTGTGGGGTACGGGCTGTGTGATGTGTGGGGTACGGGCTGTGTGATGTGTGGGGTACGGGCTTGTGATGTGTGGGGTTACGGCCTGTGTGATGTGTGGCGGTACGGCTGTGTGATGTGGGGTACGTGCTGTTGATGTGGGGTACGGCTGTGTGATGTGTGGTTAGGCTGTGTGTGATGTGGGGTACGGGCTGAGTGATGTGTGGGGGTAGGGCATCTGGAGGGGGGAACGGGCAGGAGTGGAGGGGTGACCTGCTGAGTGTGGCGGTGGGGGGAGGAAGGTAATGGTGTGGGCAGGCTGGGGAGCTGTGCTGAGGGGAGAGAGAATGGGGCAGGAGAGGCAATTGCTACAGGTGAGGGGGAGCAGGGAGTGCACTACTCATAGACCTGAAGCTGGGGATGGGGGGGCAGAAAGGCTAATGCTGCAGGCTGGGAGGAATGATAGGGCAGGAGGGCTAATGCTACAGGTTGGGGGGGATGATGGGGTTTAATACTGCTACTCTAGCTTGTTTTCCTCACAGGAGGAAGTGGCCCATTATAAGCGGTAGTTTCTAATTGGTGAGGTTACAAGTTACCCTAGGCTTATCATGATTTTCGGCATTAAAAAGGGATTTTGTCTTTTTACCATTTTTGACTTTATATCTTAATTACTTTTGTTAGGAAATTTGCGCTTACTTTATGTACCAGTGAAGCTCTCTACATTGAAAATTAAGAGGTATGGTGATTCCAGCTCGGTGGACGGCGTGATTAATTAAGGCTAGAAAATTTACACTGGAACATCACGGCAGAGGAGCAATCAAATAATTAATCTGTAATAAATACGGCCGCCTCGCTGCACACAGATTTTCTTTTCTACAATTTGCATTAAATTTCACTGGATTGCAAAAAATGGAGCGAGTTTCTCCTTCCTCCAAAAATGCTATTTCTTGCAGCTGAGCTTTCATTTTTATCCCCGGCTTATTATTCCTGCCTCTCGGAACGTGAGAGCATTCCCAAAAACTGCCTACATCCACTAAACTTCTTGGACACACATACAAGACAACCCAACAAACCATACATACAAATGATACTTTACACTCAAAAATAAGCCAGCAAACCATACATAGAAATAATGCTACATACATATAAAACAACCCAACAAACAAACAATACATACAAGCGTTGCTTACACACATACAAGACAACCCATCAAAAAATACTACCAATGATGCTACATTCATGCAAATCAACCCAACAAGCCATACTATCGATGCTACATAACCCATCAAGCCATACATACAAACGATGCTACACACATACAAGACAACCCAACAAACCATGCAGACAAACAATGTTACATACAAGGCAACCCAACTATACATACAATGTTATATACATACAAGGTAACACAACAACCAATACATACAAAATGCTACATATATAAAACATAATCCATGCTATACGCATACAACACAGTACAGTATCAAAGCAGAAGTTGTGATCTCTAGTGCTGGTGGCTCAAAGTAGTAAAGTGGCCATAGATATAGCATAGCCGGCCCTTCCATTGGGCGAGTCGTGCGGTCGCACAGGGCGCCGGCCGCCAGGGGGCGCTGCAGGGAGACCAAGTCAGTTTCATTTTCTGCTGCGCCCTGACTCTGTACTCTGCGGGCCCGGAGAGGAGTGTGGGGGTGGGAAATCATCTAGCTTCAATGGTGGAGCTGCCTGTGAGCTGAGGGGGCAGAGGAGCAAACAATTAGCTCCTGTCACGTCTGGACTCTGAAGATATAACAAGGCTGCAGGACCTGCGATGATATCATGACCATGTGGTGCTTGTGGGAGGGGCCTCACTCTTGGTCTCTCAAAGCAAGAAGATGTAAAGGAAAATCTGGTGGAGATGGAAGCTCGTGTGACAGGTAATGAGGGAAGTGAGGGATGTGTGATGTGGGGTACAGGGTGTGATGTGTGGGTTACAGCCTGTGTGATGTGGGGTACAGGGTGTGATGTGTGGGTTACAGCCTGTGTGATGTGGGGTACAGGGTGTGATGTGTGGGTTACAGCCTGTGTGATGTGGGGTACAGGGTGTGATGTGTGGGTTACAGCCTGTGTGATGTGTGGGGATACGGGCTGTGTAATGTGTGGGTTACAGCCTGTGTGATGTGGGGTACAGGGTGTGATGTGTGGGTTACAGCCTGTGTGATGTGTGGGGATACGGGCTGTGTAATGTGTGGGTTACAGCCTGTGTGATGTGGGGTACAGGTGTGATGTGTGGGGTACGCCTGTGTGATGTGTGGGTATACAGCTGGTATGTGGGGTACAGGGTGTGATGTGTGGGTTACAGCCTGTGTGATGTGGGGTACAGGTTGATTGTGGTTACAGCTGTGTGATGTGTGGGGATACGGGCTGTGTGATGTGTGGGTTACAGCCTGTGTGATGTGGGGTACAGGGTGTGATGTGTGGGTTACAGCCTGTGTGATGTGTGGGGATACGGGCTGTGTAATGTGTGGGTTACAGCCTGTGTGATGTGGGGTACAGGGTGTGATGTGTGGGGATACGGGCTGTGTGATGTGTGGGTTACAGCCTGTGTGATGTGGGGTACAGGGTGTGATGTGTGGGTTACAGCCTGTGTGATGTGTGGGATACGGGTGTGTAATGTGTGGGTTACAGCCTGTGTGATGTGGGGTACAGGGTGTGATGTGTGGGTGTGTATCGGGTGTGTGATGTGTGGGTTACAGCCTGTGTGATGTGTGGGGATACAGGCTGTGTAATGTGTGGGTTACAGCCTGTGTGATGTGGGGTACAGGGTGTGATGTGTGGGTTACAGCCTGTGTGATTGTGGGGTACAGGGTGTGTAATGTGTGGGTTACAGCCTGTGTGATGTGGGGTACAGGGTGTGATGTGTGGGTTACAGCCTGTGTGATGTGGGGTACAGGTGTGGTTGATGTGTGGGTTACAGCCTGTGTGATGTGTGGGGATACGGGCTGTGTGATGTGTGGGTTACAGCCTGTGTGATGTGTGGGATACGGGGTGTGATGTGTGGGGATACGGGCTGTGTGATGTGTGGGATTACGGCTGTGTGATTGTGGGGATACGGGTGTGTGATGTGTGGGTTACAGCCTGTGTGATGTGGGGTACAGGGTGTGATGTGTGGGTTACAGCCTGTGTGATGTGGGGTACAGGGTGTGATGTGTGGGTTACAGCCTGTGTGATGTGTGGCGGTACGGGCTGTGTGATGTGTGGGGGTACGGGCTGTGTGATGTGTGGGGGTACGGGCTATGTGATGTGTTGGGGGTACGGGCTGTGTGATGTGTGGCGGTACGGACTGTGTGATGTGTAGGGGTATGAGCTTTGTGATGTGGGGTACGGGCTGTGTGTGTAGGGTACGGGCTGGGTGCTGGAGGGGGAGGAGGAGGACATGGGGGGCAGGAGGAGGACAATCCTGGAGCAGGAGGACACAGGAGAAGGAGCAGGTGAGTGCACTACTCATAGACCTGAAGCTGGGGATGGGGGGGCAGAAAGGCTAATGCTGCAGGCTGGGAGGAATGATAGGGCAGGAGGGCTAATGCTACAGGTTGGGGGGGATGATGGGGCAGGAAAGCTAAAGATCCTCAGAAAGCGCCCTATATGAGTCCCATTCTTTTTGCAGGACAACCAGTGGTCACTCCCTCTGTGAGAAAGGAGGTTGCTAGTGATTGGGGCTGGTGTTCTGCCTTCATTTATAACCTGGGCAAAGCTGCACACAGCACTGAGTGTAATGGTCTCCTGACCTAAATCTGCTGTGGTAAGAAAACTTATCCTGTCCTGTACAGGTGTAATCCTCAGTATCTGTATTATTCTGTGTATATACACTGCACAGCACCACTTCTCCTGTCCTGTATAGGTGTAATCCTCAGTATCTGTATTATTCTATGTATATACACTACACAGTACCACTTCTCTTGTCCTGTATACTGGGTGTAATCCTCAGTATGTGTATTATTCTGTGTATATACACTACACAGTACCACTTCTCTTGTCCTGTATAGGTGTAATCCTCAGTATCTGTATTATTCTGTATATATACACTGTACAGTACCACTTCTCTTGTCCTGTATAGGTGTAATCCTCAGTATCTGTATTATTCTGTGTATATACACTACACAGTACCACTTCTCCTGTCCTGTATAGGTGTAATCCTCAGTATCTGTATTATTCTGTGTATATACACTACACAGTACCACTTCTCCTGTCCTGTATACTGGGTGTAATCCTCAGTATGTGTATTATTCTGTGTATATACACTACACAGTACCACTTCTCTTGTCCTGTATAGGTGTAATCCTCAGTAGCTGTATTATTCTGTATATATACACTGTACAGTACCACTTCTCTTGTCCTGTATAGATGTAATCCTCAGTATCTGTATTATTCTGTGTATATACACTACACAGTACCACTTCTCCTGTCCTGTATAGGTGTAATCCTCAGTATCTGTATTATTCTGTGTATATACACTACACAGTACCACTTCTCCTGTCCTGTATACTGGGTGTAATCCTCAGTATCTGTATTATTCTGTGTATATACACTACACAGTACCACTTCTCCTGTCCTGTATAGGTGTAATCCTCAGTATCTGTATTATTCTGTGTATATACACTGCACAGTACCACTTCTCCTGTCCTGTATACTGGGTGTAATCCTCAGTATCTGTATTATTCTGTATATATACACTGTACAGTACCACTTCTCCTGTCCTGTTGTCAGAGAGGCAATATTGGACTTTGTGAATTTCAGCATTTAAATGTTGTTTAATTATGATTATCTTGAATATGGAAATCATCATTTCTCTTCTGTATAGGTGATACTTTCTCTTCACTGTGGATCTGACCGGTGGGACCCCACAATTCTGGGAAACGTGGCTTTGAAGAGTAACATGTAAATGGAGCTGCGGTTAATTATTCCTTCTGCTGCACCATTCACATGAGGCTCTTCAGTTAACTCCTGTATTCATACAGCATAATGTTTATCAGGGCGGGATCAGGCACTGACATCATATAAAAAGGCGGTATCAGCATCCGGGACCGCTGCACTATTACTCGATGTGCACCTGCGTGAATAGAGACGCTGATGCACAGGCGCAGGTGAGGAGGGGCCACACACAGACAGGAGGCGGATCAAAGAGCCAAGAGGTGGCACAGAGTGGCCAGAGGTGGGGAGGATCCTCTATGCAGCGAGGAGAGCGAGAGAGCAAAGCACCAGGGGGTGAGAGGTCCTCTTTAAAGGGGTTTTCTGCTTTCAGAAAAACTGTGTTTCCATTTACAGTATGTTGTTAAAAAAAACTTGTTAAAAAAAACAATAATAAACACATCACATTGAACCACTTTCAGATGGGTCTTTGTCACTGCTCCAGTGTCTATTATCAGCAGTGCGGAAATTACTTCATCAGCATTGCAGCCAATTAGTGAGCTCAACGTCTCATGTTATCTCAACGGGCAGAGCTAATGAGGTCAATGATTGGGTGCTTTGACCATGTGATGATGGTGCTGCAGAGAACAACAGACACTGGAGTGGGGGCAGAGAATCAGTGTTGGATCTTGGATGGGGGCACAAAACCGTTTTTTTCTTCTTTACAACAAATGCACCTGGGGACCCAACTTTTCAGAAAACCCCTTTTGAGCCCCAAATACATATTAGATAGCTACAGCCTCATTTAGAAGTCCATTTTTTTTTTACATGTGAGAAAAGACTGATGGTTTAATTTTAATACTTTCTATGAGAATTCCGGCCACCTCCTGACTGACAGCAGCACATCATGAGACCCTGGTGTTGAGATAGATGGCAGCACATTCATGTATTCTGAGAATACAGAGGGGAGGGGGCACCAGAGGACAAATTTGCACAGGGCGCCATTCAGCCTAAGGCCGGCCCTGGATATAGGATACTTTTTCAGGACAAACCACAGATTTTACAATCTTATGTCGGAAGAGCAATAATTTAAATAAAAAAAAAAAAAAAAACGTTCCAATCCCAGGAATGACAATACCTGTCTATTTGCCCTGTAGCCATTATAGAATGGCTGTCTTTGTTCACGATGTCCCCTACTGCAGACTGGATAAATGCTAAAAAAAAGTGCATATGTTGCTGTGGAGGACCGGGCCCATCCCTGCATGTTGTGGTTGACAGTGCAGCATTAATGTACGACCAACCACAGCTTCCTCGGGCTTTATTAAAAAAAAGGCATAGTCAAATCATGATGAGCTATATGAAGATGGCCCAGGGATCAACAGACCAGGAGACTCTAATCTCTACCATGACCATAAGTTATTTATGAATGGGCTGTGCCAAGGTGAGAACGGCTTTTTCAGAAGCTCTCCCTCTTTGGCTATTGACGATCAGATGTCCTAATAGGGAGTAAGGTCAGACAATTTCTGTAAGGAAAATTGTAGGGTCAGAAAACAGACAAGTCATTAGTTTTAGGGTTATGTGCAGACATTGAGTATTTGCAGCTGATCTTTCTGCACAAAAAAACTTGGATGTGGGCAGGAAAAACACTGAAAAAAGCTGCACATTTTTACTTGCCTTTTTGATTCAGTTTTTACTTGTGAATTTTTCTATTCATCTGAAGGGGGGAAAAATGCTGAAAGAACTGACCCACTGCAGGTATGAGGACGCTTGATGGTTCAAAACCACAAGGAAAACAATAAGCAATACATGTGAGAGCTTTCGGAAATCTGTACTGGAAAGTTTAGTTTATTTTACCCTTGAAAAACAAAGCAAAAATCGCAGCGTGTGAACAAGCCCTAAGGATACCAGAGAATTATGAACTAAACTAGGCCTGTACACAAGCTCCACATGGACAAACTTAGCAATATCTCTACGAGGACAGCATAGGAGGAAATTTCAGGCCACAATCTTGGGCTGAATGACTACAAAATATAGTCTAACAACATGGCATACTTGCTATTCCAGGAGTTTCTATTAACAGCAGGAGCACTGTGCCATAAGGATCGGGTTATATCTGTCGTATAAGGAATCCCCATCGCAGTGTCGAATCAGTCACATGGAAAACACTGATGGCTGTGAACTAATAGGGGAGACCCTCAGTTCCCTCCATGTTGGTGATCAAGGCCGACTGCAGCAGTGTGACACATATGAACAGAGCCATTACAGATTTTACCTTTAGCAGGCAGATTACACCACATTGATTTCCAATAAAATTATTGAAAAAAAAAAAATTAAGCTATAATTGCAATCTTCTAGAAAGTAAAAAACCACAATGATGTTAGGATCACCGATCTGTTAAATCAGTATAGGTGAAGTAGTTACCTAGTCATCTGAAAAGGGTCATCTGCTCAAGATATTGATGACATATCCTTTGCATAGGTCATAAATATCAGATTGACACAGAACGTTACCAGAGCGTATAACAACTATTCAGAGAGGTGGCCATGTGTTGGACAACCACCAATTTGATATCAAAGAAGCACAACCACTAACATTTTAATTGTTTATATGAATGTGCATGTAATGTTGTAGGAGTGTGCTAACATATTCACCCACCGCTGCTCACTCCAATGTGCAGCGTCGTTCTTCTGCTCTACTCAGTGACACCAGCGCAAGGGAGACCGGTCAGCTCATTCTGAGCCGGAAGTCTCATTTACAATGCAAGTTATGAATCCTTGATCTGACGCTCCATAGACTTACATTGTAAAAGTAATTTCTGAGTCATGCAGAGCACAGAAGGAACCGGAGAGTCTGAAGATTGGTGACGTCACTGACTGAAGGCAAAGAACAGTGCTAGACACTGGAGAAGGCAGCGGTAGGCGAGTATATTATCACACTCACCCTACATTACATGCGCTCATATTTAATCATTAAAAATGTTAGTGGGAGTGCTATATTTAAACAATAGATCATTAAAAACAACTTGTCATGTAACAATATGCTATTAAACTGAAAATATGGGTTGATAACATTCTAAAGCCACGTGGCCACCGAACTGAAAGCCCGGCTAGCGGGAGAAAAGCAACTTTACTCCTCCTGGCAGCCTCTGGCTTACAGTCATGGAGGCGGTCACAGTTATCACACTCAGAGTATACAGTGAGCGGCGGCTGTAACCACGTCCCGACACAGATTGACAATAGGCTCTGTACTGATGTTTTCTTTAACATCTTGTGACTGGACAACTCCATTAAGAATGGCTTGCTTAGTTTATAATTATACAAAAAATTCTGCACAGGATAATTTCTCTATACTATGGCATCCTGGGGTGTAAGCTTGTACCTTCAAATAGTAACCAATCTGAACAGTCAAATCTAGATGTTTGAAGAAACAATTTATCAAATTTTTCACCCGTCTATTAGATGCAAAGTTCTACTTTGTTTGCTTAAATCATAACAGAGAGAGATTGAATACAACCATCATCTCTAGAGGGTAAAAGTCCCAAAAGTGGTGCAGTCCAATAGTCCAAACGGTTCAGTCATTGGTGAGGGTGGATTAGGTAAATTTGTATGCCACGTGAAAGTAGAAATAAACCTCAAATTAAATTAGGCAGCATTACACAGTACAGCTAAACAAGTTTCCCATCCTTCTAGATACTGGAGCAAAGCTAAGAAAAAAGGCAAACAGCAACCGGCATCAAGCAAAATAAATGGCAGGTAAGCATTATCTATTAATACTGAATTACACAGTGCTAGAGTAAGGAAGGTGTTTTAAAGGGATTGTCAACTTCCTAGACAAGCCATTCTCAATCACCATGTTTGCCCCCGTAAAAATAAAAAACCTTCTACTCTTCCCCACTGTCAGCAATCGCTCTCCCGCGGTCACGTTAAGTTGTTACGGCACACGAGCTCTGCACACAATCAACATCGCTTCACTCTCTCACTTTCGTTACTTTCTGATGAATTGAACATCAAAAGCCAGAGCGCGGCTGCCGCTCACTCACCATTGATGGATGACATGAGAGTAAAAGCGGTGCTGATAGTGCAAAGGGATCATGTGACATAGTGCAATGTGAACCTCGGGAGAGCAAGTGCCAACATCGTTGGAACAGCGTCGGCACCGGAGGGGAGTATATGTATCATCATTTTATCAGGGGCAAACACTGATTGAGAAGGGTTGACAACCCCTTTAATGTCTACTCACATGAACTATTCAGAACAAAGAACCGATGATGGATGTAACTAAGCCAGGAGAAGACAGAGCATTTTTAACTTTTATACAGCTATGAATTCAACTATTTGTTTATTGATGAAGGGTGTAAAATAAAGGAACACTCCAAAACTCTTTGGAGATTGGTAGACGCACAAACCTGCGTATTTTGTAGTTTGGGCTGGATTCAACTGAGTCCCAGAAACTTCAAAGTTGGAGTTGTGCTCCTTTAAGAACATACGTACTTAGAAGGCAGCAACAAATATGTAAAAAAAAAAAAAAGGCTGGCAAGGGAATATGTGAAATCTGATGCTCCAGTGGTATCGTTACCCATTCCTATATAAAATATTAACTGCAATGTGGAGCATTCATACTGCAGACCTGGACAATATGACAGTACAGCAAAGCTATGCAATACAACAATCACATCATATAACGCACGTATCATAAAAAGAATAAATAAAGTATTATCAATAAAAGATACAACTGAAGTACGGCCTCATACAGGTGTAAGGCCCTTTCACATCAGCGTTTTGAAATTTGCGGCAGATGCGGTGAAAAAACCGCATCTGCTGCAATACGCATACGGCTGCACTTGCGGCGCGGTTGCGTAAACGCCATGCAAAGTATAGGCGTACTTGCGGCAGGTGCGGTTTTGCACTTGCGGCAGTGCGGCAGCGAAAAAAAACGCGGTCAGCCGCGTTTTTTTTCGCTGCCGCACCTGCCGCAAGTGCAAAAACCGCACCTGCCGCAAGTACGCCATATTTGCATGGCGTTTACCGCAACCGCGCCGCAAGTGCAGCGTATGCGGTAATTGCGGCAGATGCGGTTTTTTCACCGCATCTGCGCAAATTTCAAAAAACGCTGATGTGAAAGGGCCTAATGTGGCTTTATTTTACAGAAGGTAGAACTATACTATGGTGTTTATTGTAATACGTGGGGCTTCATGCAGTTCCTGCTTTATTTCAATAAAATTGTGTCTTGCTCAATCACATTCCATCTCTACCTTAAAAATAATGTCTTCTAGGACTTTGTATACTGAGCAGGTATGCCTGCATATGGGCGTCATATGTATACAGTGCAAAAGCTTTATCAAGAGATCATACCTAGTCTGGCAATAAAGGGTATGACCCATTATAACAATCTATTACCTAAGCACAGGATAGGTAATCATATGCAGATCGAACATAGTTAAATCATTCGAACCATCACTAATCTGGAGACCGGTGTTCACATGTCCTCATTTACGGAAACAGACAGAGATACACATCTAAAAGTCCCAGAAATATTGGACTACTGTTGGCTAAACCTGCCGATCGTGATGGGTTTGGCCGACGGTCTAATGTGTATGGGGGTGCTGGCTCAATGATAGCGGGAGCAATGCTGACCAATTTTGTTCTGCTGATCCCATTGTTCTCCTGGCACGGATAGTTCTCCTTCACTGGTCGACATGTCAGCTGGCAGCTCTCGCATAGAGATAATAACAGTGGTCAGATGAATAAGTATTTCTGTGTATGGATGAGTCAGCTAGGATAGCTGTTGGCTGGACGATTGGCTAAAGAGTCAGCCATCTGATGTGTATGGCCACCTAAGACTATGACAAGTCAGCCAATCACACAGGCAATGAATAGAGCACAGTTGTGCGTGTTCGACAATAGCTCCATTTAATCATGGACTCCACAGCGCCATTCCCAGAACCAGTGGGAGCCCAGCAGTGGGACCCCAGGTTCAACAAGTAAGCACATTTCCTATGAATAGGTAATAAGTAGCTATGGTGGGCCATGCCCTTCAATTTGCTTCCATAGATCAGCATATAATATCCTCAGGCGTAGAATCTGTTGGCAACAACGCAACAATTGTAAAGTTCTTAAAATTATTCAAAACCCACTGTGATGTGCCAACCGGTTATATTAAGAACGACAGGTATGTATCGCACAGACAAAGGCATGCTGCAATCTTAATCCAGGATGTTTGCTGAGACTTGTTGTTCCACAAGTCTCTATAGAGTGATTCGGGCTGGATTTAAGGGTTAACCAGAAAGTGATGGGCAGGTTTGGTTAACCACATACCTCCCAAGAGGTGTGTTGCTGCTGCTGTCATGTGAGTCTCCCTGGTCATATGTCTCTGTTATGTCAGCCCAGGTCCTAGAGCAAACCAGCTGCTGGAGCACTTGTGAAGAGACCAGGTCTGGAGCTGGCTGTGGTTCCTGGAGCTGTGGACTGACAGGAGTCAGTGTGAACCTTGACAGACCCTGGCTGGTGCTCTCAATCAAGCAGTTTTTCTGAGCAGCCAACTAAAAGGCCAGTGAATGGAGGCTGTGATACCTTCACATGGATACAGTGGTGATAGATGTGTGGGCACACCAGCCTTAGAAATGAGGACTGTGTATCTCATTGCTGATGCTGACTTGTCTTGGACTGTACCATATGCGGTTTATGCAGTCTGTTAATAAACCGAAAAGGACTTGTTCAATTGAGAAACTGTTGCTGTGTACTTAAATATCGCTGCCATGTGAGTGTACCCCAACCCACTCAGTGATCGCTACGTCACACCACTTACCCTCATTGGATGAATATCTGCATATGGCGGCTTTCCTTCTGCCATTTCTATTGAAGTAATTCCCAGGGACCAAATATCTGCCACACAGTTGTACCCAATTTCTTGTATCACTTCAGGAGCCATCCAGAATGGGGTCCCAATGACTGTATTGCGCTTTGCCATTGTGTCCTATTTAATAAAAATATATATAAATGTATTTTGAAAGTGATCAAACTAAAAAGTATAAGACATCCAGCTCCTCTAATGGCACTTACGGTCAACTGTCCCGCAACACCAAAGTCTGCCAGCTTAGCGTGTCCCTCTGTGTTGAGGAGGATGTTCCCAGCCTTTATATCTCTGTGGATCTTCCTCATAAAGTGTAAGTACTCAAGTCCTTTTAGTGTGGATTTAAGTATCGTAGCAATTTCATCCTCAGTTAACTGAAAGACAAAACAGATGGGTATTTTTGATTTAAATAAAAGCAAAATTTACATTCCAATACAGAATCCAATTTCTATCTAATTTTTGAGCTTTATATATAGTTATTTTAAGTTTGTGTACTTAGCCAAACGTAGCACATGAAGCGCTCTGCTAGGCCCCTATACACCAGACGGAGGCAAAAAATGCCCAGGGTGAGTCTGCAGAACAGTTACTTAAAAAGAACCCATCACTACGTTAAAAGGGGCTGGGATTTGATCTTATTTTATTCCAGATACCTCCCTTATTATTCAGGTTTTTTGTTTTTTTTTTAATTAAATCCATCATGTGTTTTCAGAGATATGGGTCTTTTTTATAAAACACTAATTTTTAAAGTCTCTCAGGTGTGGGGGGTGGGGGGGGGCGCGAGGGCTCACAGGACCCTCGGGGGTGGAGGGGCGCGAGGGCTCACAGGACCCTCGGGGGTGGAGGGGCGCGAGGCCTCACAGGACCCTCGGGGGTGGAGGGGCGCGAGGCCTCACAGGACCCTCGGGGGTGGAGGGGCGCGAGGCCTCACAGGACCCTCGGGGGTGGAGGGGCGCGAGGCCTCACAGGACCCTCGGGGGTGGAGGGGCGCGAGGCCTCACAGGACCCTCGGGGGTGGAGGGGCGCGAGGCCTCACAGGACCCTCGGGGGTGGAGGGGCGCGAGGCCTCACAGGACCCTCGGGGGTGGAGGGGCGCGAGGCCTCACAGGACCCTCGGGGGTGAGGGGCGCGAGGCCTCACAGGACCCTCGGGGGTGGAGGGGCGCGAGGCCTCACAGGACCCTCGGGGGTGGAGGGGCGCG
Organism: Allobates femoralis; assembly: GCA_033576535.1. Lineage (NCBI taxonomy): Eukaryota > Metazoa > Chordata > Amphibia > Anura > Aromobatidae > Allobates > Allobates femoralis. Next base: position 75,414,424 of record JARQOC010000005.1, on the reverse strand, counting down.
AGGCCTCACAGGACCCTCGGCGGTGGAGGGGCGCGAGGCTCACAGGACCCTCGGCGGTGGAGGGGCGCGAGGCCTCACAGGACCCTCGGCGGTGGAGGGGCGCGAGGCCTCACAGGACCCTCGGCGGTGGAGGGGCGCGAGGCCTCACAGGACCCTCGGCGGTGGAGGGGCGCGAGGCTCACAGGACCCTCGGGGGTGGAGGGGCGCGAGGCTCACAGGACCCTCGGGGGTGGAGGGGCGCGAGGCCTCACAGGACCCTCGGGGGTGGAGGGGCGCGAGGCCTCACAGGACCCTCGGGGGTGGAGGGGCGCGAGGCTCACAGGACCCTCGGGGGTGGAGGGGCGCGAGGCCCCACAGGACCCTCGGGGGTGGAGGGGCGCGAGGCCTCACAGGACCCTCGGGGGTGGAGGGGCGCGAGGCTCACAGGACCCTCGGGGGTGGAGGGGCGCGAGGCTCACAGGACCCTCGGGGGTGGAGGGGCGCGAGGCTCACAGGACCCTCGGGGGTGGAGGGGCGCGAGGCTCACAGGACCCTCGGGGGTGGAGGGGCGCGAGGCTCACAGGACCCTCGGGGGTGGAGGGGCGCGAGGCTCACAGGACCCTCGGGGGTGGAGGGGCGCGAGGCTCACAGGACCTCGGGGGTGGGGGCGCGAGGCTCAAGGACCTCGGGGGTGGGGGCGGCGAGGCTCAAGGACCCTGGGGGTGGGGGGCGCGAGGCTCAGAGGATCCTCGGGGGTGGGGGCGCGAGGCTCACAGGATATGCTGCGTTTTTTAACTGGAAACAGGAACTGTGCAAAAAAACGCACCAAAAAAATGGATCATCTGTTTTTTTGCTGCATTTTTGGGTGGTGCTTTTTTTAACCAATAGACAATGGCTCCTATGGAATAAAACAGATCAGAACAAGGCTGGCTTCACACTGCAGTAGAATCAGGTCCCGGGCTGTCTGGTGTAAACCTGACAGCACCGGATCCAATTTCTACCCCATGCAGCCCTATGGAGCCAGATGGAGCCAAACGGCAGCTATCTGCCATCCGGTTTCCATCTGTCTGGGAGGATCCGGGTGAATTCAGATTTTCCTCATGGATACAAAAATGTGGTTTGCAACGTTTTTGTGTCCGGGGAAAAAATCTGAGAACCTCGGATGCCCCCCGGTCCGGTACACCAAAGCCCCCTAACATGGGGGGGGGGGTCTATGGCACCGGATCGCACCGGGGACGATAAAACATCGCACACTGGTGCCGGACGCCAGGTGCTGAAGCTCAGCGCCGGCCAGCGCTGAACTTCAGCACCATGGAGAGCTCCCCGCCAGCCGCAGTCCTGTAATTTCAGCAGGACTGCTCCAGATGTGTGATCCGGCTGCACCGGGATCGGAGAGTATATTTGGCCCTCCGGTTCTGTGTGCAAATCAGGTCCAGGGCTGTCCGATTCACATCAGAAAGCCCCAGACCTGATGCTGCTGTAATGAAACCGGCCTTACACCAAATTGACAGACCCTATTCTAAAGCGGATCACTCGTAATGTGAAAGAAACAGATTACTTTAAAAAAAGCCCTGTGTGAAAGGCAAAAAACGAAAACCCATTGACTTGGCTGAGATTTAACTTCAGTGATCTGTTTTATGTCGGGCACTGCAAAAAAAAAAAAAAAAAAACACTAAAAAAAAAGAAAAAAAAAAAAACCATTTACAAAAATGCACTGTCTGCATGTAGCCTTAGGTTGACCCTTTTCCATAGGAACCATTGTGTATGGGTTAAAAAAAACGCAACACCCAAAAATGGAGCAAAAACGGATCAGAAATGGACACTCCTTTTTTTGAGCTTTTTGGAGGACAGCTCCTGTTTGCAACTAAATAATGAACCTAAAGAAAAAAAAAAAAAAAAAACGCACAGTCGGAATGTAGTCTTAATGTGTTTGTATAAATGTACATCATGTTCCATTTTCATAATGGAGAAATAACAAACATGCTACCTCCAACGATTCAGAATGGAGAAATAAGGCTGGGTTCACATTTGCGGACCCCTCCGCAGTGTTCTGCAGAGGGGATCCGCAATGTGACCGCAGCCACCGCAAGCTCCTATCTTTATAATTGGAGCGCACGGTGCTGCGCTTGACTGCGCATGACCGTGCGCACCCATTGACTGCGCACAGATCACATATGGGAGTCAATGGGTGCGCACGGTCATGCGCAGTCAAGGGCAGCACCGTGCGCTCCAATTATAAAGATAGGAGCTTGCGGTGGCTGCGGTCACATTGCGGATCCCCTCTGCAGAACGCTGCGGAGGGGTGCGCAAATGTGAACCCAGCCTAACAAACATGCTACCTCCAACACTTCAGAATGGAGAAATAACAAACACTATCTCGAACGATTCAGAATGGAGAAATAACAAACATGCTATCTCCAACGATTCAGAATGGAGAAATAACAGACATGCTATCTCCAACACTTCTTAGCAGTAGCGGAGCAGTGCAGGTCCTTTACTCTAGAGGGGGCTGGAAACCTGCACAAACAACCGGCTTTCCCCAAGCTTCTTACACAGCGAAAGGTTAAATGCTCTTTTCCATTTCTCAATTCCCACTTCAAAGTCCCATTTGGGGTTGGCCGGCCCTGTAAGAATGCAATATCATGCTCTGCGGTGAGTGCAGATGTTTTTCCTGAGCAGCTGGAAAATGTACAATCTGCGTTATCTACTGTGATCAGCAAACATGGACGTTTCTGAGGTTTAACATGATTGCAAATCCGGCCATAATAAAATAAAGGCTGCTTCACCTACAGATTAAAGGAGACAGAAGCACAGAGGCAAACAATAATCACAGCGTTCACATGAGCGCGGCTGGTAGCGCTGCAGGCGGTCGGCTCAGAAGGAGCATTGTGCAGAGAGGAGACGCGATGGGAAGTGGAGGTGGTTGGTTCAGTGCTCACAAGATTGAAGGGTTCGGATAAAATGTATTTAGCCTGAATCCATTAACATTCCTCGCTCATATTGCATTTACTTTCTCTTGTTTATGGTCACCACACATAATTTGTAATTTTCCAGTAGTTTCTATTTTTATGCAATCGAGATGTAAAACAATTATGGAGCTTATTAGGGAAGTTTCCACTGCAGACTTTCTCAGCGCTCTCCTGTTTCAGTGGATGGGGACCAGAAATTGGATAAAATAGTAAATTGTCCCTATTACAATTTATACAGAGCATACAGTCCATTACATAGGATGTGCACATGTTCCTGTACACACGGGCACACGACAGACATCCTTGTAATACCGGAGGTGACATACTAATGGCTGATCAGCAGCATTTAGAAACTAATATGACCTGATAACTATGGGCACATCATCCCTCCTGGCACTGTCCATGGTACTGACAATGAGGACGACATAAAGACAAGGCCGAGCTCAGGGAGACATTCACTGCTCTGGAGCACACAGATCGCACAAGAATATACAAGATAGCAGACACTCTTAAGGATTATCGGCTTATGTGCATAATCTGCAAGAGCCATATAATATATATATTTTAGTATTTCACTATATATTACTATTACCGTATATATTAGAGTATAAGATGACTTGAATATAAGCCGAGGCGCCTAATTTTACGACAAACAAATGGGAAAACTTACTGATTCAAGCAGAAGCCTAGGGTGGGAAATACAGCAGTCCCCCATCCCAGTATATCAACCCCCGTTCTGGTACATGCCCCATTTCCCCCCCCAACATGGCATATCATCCCCCAGCCTACTACATAGCCCTCATCCTGGTATATCATTCAACATCCTGGTATATCAATCCCCATCCTGGTATATCATCTGCCATCCTACTACATAGCCCCACCCCCATCATAAATGTGCTGCCAGCTAGTCCTCCATATTCATAAGATATGTAAACCCGCATCTTCCACTGAGTGGCAGCTTTCTGCCTATGCACAGTGTACACAGGAAGCTGACAATCTGTGGTGTGGTAGGTCTGCAACATATAAAACAGGGATGTTATGTAAACTGCAGCAAGCAGCCCAGTAAGTGATACATCACTAGAATCGGGGTCTTTGCACCTACATCATGCTGCTCTCAGATGAAGAAGCAAAAACCTGCTGACAAGACTCCCTTTAAAGGTTTTTTTTTTCCATGACCACTAGATAGGGAAGAAATTGCCAATAGCGGGACATCCAATCGTGAAGACCGCTAACAATCTGGACATCAGAACCCTGGAACACCCTCTTAAAGGGAATATCTAACATTTAAAAAAAAATGTGCCTAAGCACTAACAGGCAGGGAGTTACTACCTACCTGCCTGTTGTGTCCGGCGCCGTTTACTGCCAACCCAGAGAAGTCACAGACGGCTCCGGCGAACAATACAATCCCTTTGGCAGCTTCCCTGCTCTGTTGACAGGCATTACAGCCGAAGTTAAGCTTTTTGACAGTTGATTGCCCCAGTTAGGTAGCGCAGAGCCAGCTGTCAATCAGCATGATGTCAGCAGTCACACCACTTCCACAGAGCAGAGCGGAAAACAGGCTACTGCCCTGTTTAAGTGATTGTGTCGCTGGCAGTGGGGCTCTATGACCGCTCTGTGTCGGCAGTGAATGACACCAGGGACAACAGGCAGGTGGGTAGAAACTGCCTGCCTGTTAGTGCTTGGGCACATTTTTATTTTTATTTTTTTTAAATCCCGGATATACCCTTTCAGGGTGTCTATCAGCTCGTTTCTGCCCCCAAACCTATCACTACCTAATCCTGCACCTTCCTACTACATCCCTAACCATCCCTGTCTGATCTAAAACTGTACTACAATGGTTGTGAATAAAGGTTTACATCTCCATATGCTAATAAGTCCTCTCCACGACTGTACGCAGTCACCCTGGGCTTTCTCCAGGGCTCTATCTTTCCCCCCTCACTGCATGTTGATCACACCCCGGTGGGCATGATAATGGAGTTACCAGCGCATTCCTGGATTCCCAATTTTATATTTCCCCCTTCTGTGTATGACACCACAGCAGCGTCATTCCCGAACCTGCGCATTGGTGTTCATTGTGAGGTGTACAGCGTCTTCATAGAGCGCAGTGCACATGCTCAGAAGCCCTCACTGACAGCACTGCTGTAAAGTGCAAATACCCATCTGTTTATAGTGCTTTTTTGGGGGGGTAAGAATGGAGTCTCTTGGGGAAAAACCACAGCCCAAAAACAAGTATGCTAATTGCAGGGACATTAAAAAAACATTGGTGTTTTCTGCAACAAAAACATATGATAAAACATTAATGATAAAGGTGTGGGTGCTGCATTTTTGGTGCAGAAACACAGCAAAAAAAAACACAAAGCACAGTAGGCACATAGCCTTACAGCTAAAGGCCTGGAGCAGCATTTTCCCCTTCTCTGCCTGTAACATATACATCAAACAAAAGGACCATAGTTGATTTAGCAAAATAGGGATTCTATTTATTAAGAACAATCCACATAGTTAGAAAAGTTATGATGAGTAATATTTCAAGGTAAAATTAAAGTGCACAGTGATGAGACAAACGATAACATGCAAAGAGTTGCCTCCTCAGCAATATAGGACTCAGCTGACAATTTGGTTATGTGGGTCTTACAGAGATATATACAGTTTACAGGGGTTTTACAAGTTAGTAACATACATAGTCACATACATAAATGTATACATAGTGCTTAGATAACATGGTCATACCAGGTCAGACAGATGTGCAAACAATATCTCAGGTTGGTAAGCAAAAAGGATCTTATGTATAGTAGTACTAACACAACCTAAGATGGAGCACACCATCACCTATAACAACAGGTTTCTATATCTCACCATGCACCATGTTACCAGGTTAGTCGGTACTCCCCCTTACTGTACTGTTCTAAATACCAGCGGTCTCTGATCAACTGCCTAGAGCCACAAGCTGTGTGTCAAGATCTACAGTCATACCATATGCTGTTGGGGGGTCCCTCCGTGCATGTGCCAGCCCCTACGCCGTTTCGCTGGTAAGCTTCGTCAGGGGGCGTGGCGACGGCATAGTTCCTTCCCCCTTTATACCATGTGACTATGCACATGGTAACCTTCAGCCAATCCCGGAGCCCCGTGTGGCGCATGTGCATCTCACCGCTATGGCTCGCATCCTCTTCCCAGCCCTGTCATGGCCGCACACTGATTGTTTAAACTGCTGACATAGTGACGGGAGTGGGCGGGACTGGAGCCAGCGGGTAGATGGGCCGTGCGCACTTAACTCTTGATTGGAAGAAGGTAGAAAACTGCTAACAATGGCAGCTGCATTTATTTATTATACATCACTGGACCCACATCTATACCACCTTCCATAGGTAAAATTTCGATGTATCCTAAAGGGACATGGTTGGACTCAGCTATACTTTATAGGGCATACTGCACATTTGCACATAATGTTTCTCTATACATAAACCCCCATTATACAGAATTACGATCTCACAATTACCAAAATGGTACTAACATCATGTATGAGCAAATCCTATACATCTCGGGACAATCTAACCAGAAATCAAAGACAGGCATTGATGGAATTGGCGTATCTTGATGATCTCGTTGTTAAACCCGCGGACAAAGGGGGAAACGTGGTTCTGTGGCCCAAAACTTTATATGAAAAAGAGGCCAATAGACAGTTACGTAATAAGGAGACGTACCATAGACTCCCTGCATCACCTCTAAAAGCTTTTTCTGGTGAACTCGATTCCATCCTATATGATGCTTTTACACAGGGAATAATCCCTAAAAAAATGTATGAAGGATTAATGGTAAAGGAGGCTAGGATCCCCACTTGGAAGGTGGTATATATGTGGGTCCAGTGATGTATAATAAATAAATGCAGCTGCCATTGTTAGCAGTTTTCTACCTTCTTCCAATCAGGAGTTAAGTGCGCACGGCCCATCTACCCGCTGGCTCAAGTCCCGCCCACTCCCGTCACTATGGCAGCAGTTTAAACAATCAGTGTGCGGCCATGACGGGGCTGGGAAGAGGATGCGAGCCATAGCGGTGAGATGCGCATGCGCCACACGGGGCTCCGGGATTGGCTGAAGGTTACCATGTGCATAGTCACATGGTATAAAGGGGGAAGGAACTATGCCGTAGCCACGCCCCCTGACGAAGCTTACCAGCGAAACGGCGTAGGGGCTGGCACATGCACGGAGGGACCCTCCAACAGCATATGGTATGACTGTAGATCTTGACACACGGCTTGTGGCTCTAGGCAGTTGATCAGAGACCGCTGGTATTTAGAACAGTACAGTAAGGGGGAGTACCGACTAACCTTGTAACATGGTGCATGGTGAGATATAGAAACCTGTTGTTATAGGTGATGGTGTGCTTCATCTTAGGTTGTGTTAGTACTACTATACATAAGATCCTTTTTGCTTACCAACCTGAGATATTGTTTGCACATCTGTCTGACCTGGTATGACTATGTTATCTAAGCACTATGTATACATTTATGTATGTGACTATGTATGTTACTAACTTGTAAAACCCCTGTAAACTGTATATATCTCTGTAAGACCCACATAACCAAATTGTCAGCTGAGTCCTATATTGCTGAGGAGGCAACTCTTTGCATGTTATCGTTTGTCTCATCACTGTGCACTTTAATTTTACCTTGAAATATTACTCATCATAACTTTTCTAACTATGTGGATTGTTCTTAATAAATAGAATCCCTATTTTGCTAAATCAACTATGGTCCTTTTGTTTGATTGATATTAGCAGTTGTAGCAATTTATTAAAAATCCAGACTTGAAGCACTGGTCCTTCTAGCTGTAACATATACAGTTGTGGCCAAAAGTATTGACACCCCTGCAATTCTGTCAGATAATACTCAGTTTCTTCCTGAAAATGATTGCAATCACAAATTCTTTGGTATTATTATCTTCATTTAATTTGTCTTCAATGAAAAAACACAAAAGAGAATGAAGCAAAAAGCAAAAAACATTGATCATTTCACACAAAACTCCAAAAATGGGCCAGACAAAAGTATTGGCACCCTCAGCCTAATACTTGGTTGCACAACCTTTACCCAAAATAACTGCGAACAACCACTTACAATAACCATCAATGAGTTTCTTACAATGCTCTGCTGGAATTGTAGACCATTCTTCTTTGACAAACTGCTCCAGGTCCCTGATATTTGAAGGGTGCCTTCTCCAAACTGCCATTTTTAGATCTCTCCACAGGTGTTCTATTGGATTCAGGTCTGGACTCATTGCTGGCCACCTTAGAAGTCTCCAGGGCTTTCTCTCAAACCATTTTCTAGTGCTTTTTGATGTGTGTTTTGGGTCATTGTCCTGCTGGAAGACCCATGACCTCTGAGGGAGACCCAGCTTCCTCACACTGGGCCCTACATTATGCTGAAAAATGTGTTGGTAGTCTTCAGACTTCATAATGCCATGCACAAGGTCAAGCAGTCCAGTGCCAGAGGCAGCAAACCAACCCCAAAACATCAGGGAACCTCCGCCATGTTTGACTGTAGGGACCGTGTTCTTTTCTTTGAATGCCTCTTTTTTCTCTTGTAAACTCTATGTTGATGCCTTTGCCCAAAAAGCTCTACTTTTATCTCATCTGACCAGAGAACATTCTTCCAAAACGTTGTAGGCTTTCTCAGGTAAGTTTTGGCAAACTCCAGCCTGGCTTTTTTATGTCTCGCGGTAAGAAGTGGGGTCTTCCTGGGTATCCTACCATACAATCCCTTTTCATTCAGACGCCGACGGATAGTACGGGTTGACACTGCTGTACCATCGGATTGCAGGGCAGCTTGAACTTGTTTGGATGTTAGTCGAGGGTCTTTATCCACCATCCGCACAATCTTGCGTTGAAATCTCTCATCAATTTTTCTTTTCTGTCCACATCTAGAGAGGTTAGCCACAGTGCCATGGGCTTTAAATTTCTTGATGACTTCTCTTTAAACAAAGACAAATGTGAAGTCCTCTTTATAAACCAAGAAGAAGGAGCACAAAAGGGAGACCATTTTTGCGGACTACCTGTGGCGAAACATAGCCTCAAATATCTAGGAATACACTTAGCCAGGTCCAGTGGGATGACATATAAACTTAACTTTTTACCGATCATTACAAAAATAGAACAGGAGCTGGGAAGATGGGTGGGACTGCCGCTGTCTCTGCTAGGACGCTGCCATTTACTCAAAATGATGAGCTTCTCAAAACTGCTTTATCCTCTCCAAACCATTCCTATGTTAATGAAACATACGGATATCATAAGAATTAACAAAGCGTTTACAAAATTCTTATGGAGAGGAAAGAGATCTAGACTAGCCTTTAGGACACTAATACAACCCAAACAGGAGGGGGGACTGCAGCTTCCTGATGTTAGGGGATATAATCTAGCATGCAACCTCCGTTATGTACTAGATTGGATTAAGGGAACAAGTAAGTTTACAGACTCAGAACTGGAGGGAGAATGGGCTAAACCCTGGGATCTATCCCCCTTATTACATTCTCCGTTGTCCTGCCTTCCGGCCACCCTGAAAAACACAGTAATTTATAGAGATACCATCATAACATGGAGAGAGGTCAGGAAAAAACTCAAACTGGCTTGGAAGGTCTCCAAGAGACTCAATCCGTGGAGATGCCCGGCCTTTGGGTTGGGACGTGACAACTCTCTATTTAAAACTTGGAAAGCAAAAGGGGTCAACACATTAGAAGACCTCATAAATTTTGAGGAACGAAGGTGGATGACGGAGAAAGAGGTGCTGACTACTTTTCATTTACCAGAATTTCAGGCGATACAATACCGCCAGTTGAGTTATCATCTCCTTTCACATCTGCGGGACCTCTCTGGGGAGATTGATAATAATTTATGGTCCGAAATATTAAGTTTAAATGTAGGTGATGTATCAATCACCTCGCTATATACTAAAATACAACAAGTATTACGCCCGCGGGGGAGGAGAGGGATCTTCAACAAATGGCGAAAACACATTAAAGATCCGGAACTCACCCAGAAAATTCTAAAAGGGTGGGGGCTTATGAGACGATACGTTACCAACGAGAGATGGAGAGATTCCCAATTCAGGATTATGCATGGGACTATTCAGGGTTTCAATGTTCCCCCTCCCAAGCCAATCAGGAGAGATGGATCCACTGCCCAAAGTGTAAACTTGAGATGACAGACATAGAACATGGGCTTTGGTCTTGCCCGGAGTCAACAAACTATTGGAAAAAGGTGGTCACTTGGGCCAAGGAGATATGTGGGGATATGGAGGATCTAGACCCTTTGCGCTGGATCTTCCACTATCAGACAGATACTGGAGCTCTCAGACACCCACATCCACTATGGCATTATATTGCGATAATAGCTAAAAGACTCCTTCTACAATATTGGCTCAATGACAGACCCCCAGACCTGAACCAGATCAAATTGATGATGCGCCATACTCTGACGCTTGAATCGATGGATGCGCTACGCAGCCCTACTAAACTAACCAAGAAATTCTTTTACAAATGGCAACTATTTATCGAAAACGAATTTTCAGATGGTGACATAACCAAATTTATGCTACCCTTTCGTTCGACGATTTGGTATGCGGAAAAGGAGTTAGAAGGGACACTAGGCAGACTGAAGTGTGATGGTTAAATAGTTAAATGGTTAAAAGGACAAAAAAACTGATATGGATCTTGAGTTTGTTTTTGTATAACATGTTTATATTTACTTGCGTCCTCAAACCACGATAGGTAGAATGGATGATTTCCGAAGTGGGTGGGGTAGGGTTTATTGAAAGTTAAGTTAAGAGATGTAAATGCAAATGGATAAAGGCTGTTAATGCCAGTTAAAGCTTTTTGTTTAGTGTAACAATATGTTGGATATGCTTATCCTAACACTATGTAAACGATGTAATGTTAAAAACCCAATAAAAATATGGTTCAAAAAAAAAAAAAAAATTTCTTGATGACACTGCGCACGGTAGACACAGGAACATTCAGGTCTTTGGAGATGCACTTGTAGCCTTGAGATTGCTCATGCTTCCTCACAATTTGGTTTCTCAAGTCCTCAGACAGTTCTTTGGACTTTCTTTACTCCATGCTCAATGTGGTACACACAAGGACACAGGACAGAGGTTGAGTCAACTTTGTGATTTAGTTATTGCCAACACCTGTTAGGTGCCACAGGTAAGTTACAGGTGCTGTTAATTACACAAATTAGAGAAGCATCACATGATTTTTCTAACAGTGCCAATACTTTTGTCCACCCCCTTTTTTTATGTTTGGTGTGGAATTATATCCAATTTGGCTTTAGGACAATTCTTTTTGTGTTGTTTCATTGAGGACAAATTAAATGAAGATAATAATACCAAAGAATTTGTGATTGCAATCATTTTCAGGAAGAAACTGTTTATTATCTGACAGAATTGCAGGGGTGTCAATACTTTTGGCCACAACTGTATCTAGGCTGGCATCTTTGTATTATCTAAAAAAGAAGCTCAACAAAAGTCAACTCTTTGCAAGTTTTGTCCATTGTGATAAAATACAGTGCTGTGCAAACTAATTGGGACAAAGCATTTTTGTAAGCAAAATCATAAGTTGGGGTTACCAGTCAGTGATTCAAACCAGTTTTAACTCCTTTAACAGGTGAGTGTACAACCTTGAGTAACAAAATGTGGTTGACTGGTTTTAGTCAGAACATAATAGCTAGCTGCCCCCCAGCTTCAGGTGAGAGCTTGTTTCTGTGAGAAGTGGTTTAGTGTACTTTTTCTCTCAGTGTGATTCAAGACTGTAAAAATGGATGTTATTCCATGGAAGAGGTTTAGAATTATTAAGGCCACATAACACAACGATATCGTTGCCGATATCGTTCAAAAGTCACGTGTTCTGTGACACTTGAACAATGTCGAAACGACATCGTTGCATGTGAAACTACAAACGATGATCGATCAGTCGGCTGATCGTTCATCGTTTGATTTGAGGACAGGACCTCAAAACTATCGTTGGTCGCCCGGTGGACACGCAGCATCGCTGCGTGTGACACCGGGAGACGACCGATAAGCCAGCTCCCAGCGCCTCTCTGCAAGCGCTGGGAGCTGGTCTCCAAGGTAAACTGCGGACAACTAGGCAGCGCGTGCTGCCTAGATACCCGATGTATACCTTGGTTACCAGCCTTCACCGCTCACCGGCTGGTATCCAAGGAACACAGCGGGTAACCAGGGACCCTAGTGTGACAGCTCACCAGTGATCTGAACGATCTTGTTAGCGATCACATGCACGCGCGATCGCCAGCAAAATCGTTCATCAGATTGAAGCGTGTGATGTGGCCCTTACTCTTAATGAATATACAAGTCTGACTGTAAGAGAAATCGCTTCCACTGTTAGTATTGGAAAATCTACCGTTTCAAGAATAATTCGCACACACAATGAAACTGGATCGTTTTCAAGAGTCACACACAAATATTATCACAATAACAATACTTACAGTTTTATTCCGTAATCGGATTATGTCGGAGACGGAGCCAGCTCCGCAATACTCCATTACTATCCATAAGTCGGTGTTTTTGAAGTAGCTGCCATAATACTTTACAACGTAGTGGCTAGAAGAAAAAAAAAAAAAAAAAAAGAAAACAATAACAAATAACAAATTCTAATTTTGAAAGTCATATTGTATATATACTTTGAAATGAACAGCCCCTACAGAAGGGACGGGGAACCATTATTTTGCTGAGGGCCACTTGGACATTTCTACAATCATTCAGGGGTCGTACAAAATTATCAACTTGAAAATTACCCGCTATATATGGTTAAACAAATCACCTCACCCCTACTATGGTGGCTGGAGCGGCTTCTCTTTGGAATCGATGATATTGGTCACATTGCTTCTCAACTGCTTTTCCAGGTTTGCTAGAGCCCTAGACATCACAGGAGAGACTGGGAGCATATACCTCCCTGGGGAGGCGGAGGCTGGGGCATGATCACGAGGAGTGGATTTAAAGGACAGACAGTCACAAACTGATGCAAAGTATTCACTCGATTCAGGGAACCAGTCCATCGAAACACTGCGGGAGCTGGCTAAAGCGCTCAAACACAGTGATTCCTAGGCACATGCCCCTGGGATATGAATTCAAATAAAGTTTGTGGAGCCTCTGCTAGGATCTCAACACGAACTAGCCATAATCCCCAGGAGGTATATGCTAGTTCTGTGTTTGAGACTCTAGCAGAGCTCACAACTCTATTGCATATATATTCCAGGGGCAATGTGCCAAGGAACACTGTGTTGAGCGCTTAGCCAGTGCCCCAGTGTTTTCTTGGACTGGTCTCCCTGAGATCGTGAATACTGCATCTTGGTTACTAGGCCTTGCCCCACGCTAGCCAGAATCCTATCCACATGATATGGAACACCGACAGCTGTTGTGGATGGATCTGGCCTTGTATTCCCTTGTCATATCTGATAACTTGTAAAAGATGATATTGCTTAAGCCACTTCATATGGTGGTTTGGAATCTCCGCAAGGAGCACCTTGCTGGTCCTTCCCTGAGGGATATATGGCTAGTCGTGTTTGAGATCTAGCAGGGGTCCCACAAATCTATTTGCATATTCATACTTACCAGGGGGAAATGTGCCTAGGAATTCACTGTGTTGAGCGCTTTAGCCAGCTGCCGCAGGTTTCCCTTGACTGTCTCCTGAGATCAGTGAATACTTTTGCAACTGTTATAGCTTGCTCCCACTAGCCAGATCTACTCACACTGATGAGAGGCAAACCGAAACAGCTGTAGTGGAGATACTCCTTGATCCCTTTCATACTGTAAACTTAAAAGATGATATGACTTAAAAGCCACTTCAAATGTGGTAATGGTTTTCGCAAGGAGCCACCTTGCTGGTCCTTCCTGAGGATATATGGCTGTTCTGTGTATGAGACTCCTAGCAGAGGCTCCACAAACTCGTATTGGGATATTCATATTTCCTGGGGCAATTCTAGGATTCACTGTTTGAGCCTTTAGCAACTCCGCAGTGTTTTCTGGATGGTTCCCCGTGATCATGAATACTTTGCAATCTGTTACTAGGCCGCTCCCACTAGCAGATCCTATCACACGAGAGGCAACACCCGACACTGTAGGGTGGATGGAACTTGCCTTTGGATCATGCATATCTGAAACTGTAAAGAGTTGGATTGACTTAAAGGGCCACTTCATTATGGTTTTGGTGTTCTCACAAGGAGCCACCTTGGCTGGGTCATTCCCATGGAGGGATATATGGCTAGTTCTGTTTGAGACTCCTGCAGAGGCTGCACTAAAGTCTATTGCATAGTCACCAAAACATGTCTGCCAGCCTGAGCACTGCGGCCCCCAGGATCTGCCTGGGGGCAGCAAAAAAGTCATCAAGGGCGCATGATCCCCATACAGGCTGGCGAGGATCCCTACGGCTGCGAGACCCCTACAGGCTGGCGAGGATCCCCTAAGGCTGCGAGACCCCTACAGCTTGGGGTGATGCCCTGGCCACACAAAGCTCTGATTAGGGGGGGAAGGGGAACTTTTCTTTTGTGGTTTATTTAATGTATAGAAATGTAACCCCTTAGTGACGGAGCCTATTTCCACCTTAATGGACGAGACCATTTTTTTGCAATTCTGACCAGTGACACTATATGAGGTTATATCTCTTCAATGGATCCCAATGATTGAGATTGTTTTTTCGTGTCATATTGGACTTCATGTTAGTGGTAAATTTAGAATAATATTTTTTCTGTTTATTTATGAAAAAAAAAAATGAATTTTGGCAAAAAAAATTTTTTTAAAATTTGTAATTTTTAACTTTTGAACTCTTATTCCATTAAACCAGAGAGTTATGTGACACAAAATAGTTAATAAATAACATTTCCCACATGTCTACTTTACATCAGCCCCATTTTGGTAACATTTTTATTTGTTAGGAAGTTATAAGGGTTCAAAGTTCATCAGCAATTTCTAATTTTTCCAACTACTTTTACAAAACTATTTTTTTTAGTGACCAAATCACATTTGAAGTGACTTTGAGGGGTGTACATGACAGAAAACACCCAAGAGTGACACCATTCCAAAAACTGCACCCCTAAGGTACTCATTATATCATTCAAGATGATCATGAACCCTTCCGATGCCTCACAGGAGTGAATGCAAAGCAGAATAAAAAATGAAATACATTTACATTCTACCTAAAATGTTGATTTAGCCTCAATTTATTCACTTTGCAAGGGATAGCATGACAAATTGGATGCCAAATGTGTTACCCAGTTTCTTCTAAACATGCCGATACCCCACATGTGGTCAGAAACCTCAGGAGGGCACAGAAGGGGAGGAGCGCTATTTGAATTTTGGAAGGCAAATTTGGCTGAATTAGATTGTGGGCCCCATCTTGCATTTCCCGGACCCCTAAAATACCTAAAAGAGAACCCCCACAAGTGACCCCATTTTGGAAACTAGACCCCTCAAGGATTTTATCTAGGGTATAGTGAGCATTTGAACCCACAGTTACTTCACAGATCTTGATAACAATTACGTAGGTCGTAACAGTGAAAATTTCTTTTGATTTCGCAAAAGTGTTGGTTTAGCCCCAAATGTTTCACTTTTACAAGACGTATAGCCAACAATTGGACCCTACAGTTTGTTACTCACTTTCTTGTGAGCGCAACGATAGCCCACGTTTAGCCAGAAAGTTCTGTTTAGACAAATGGGAAGACTCGAAGGGAAGGAGCATTTGAATCTTGGAAAAGCTGAACTAGATTGCGGGCACCATGTGTATTTCCAGGGCCCCTAGATTAACTAAACAAGAGAAACCCCCAAAAGTGGCCCTATTTTGGAAACTAGGCCCCTCAATTATTTTATCCAGGGGTATAGTGAGCATTTGGATCCCACAGCTAGTTCACAGAATCTGATAATAGGTCATCATATTAAACATTTTTTTTTCACACACAATTTCTCACTTTTATGGTCTGTGCACACAATCTGGAGACACGGTGTCCTGGACGCAGTGTCACTTCTCCTGTGGGGACACCGGGTATCTGCCCAGATGAATGAAGTCACCCTGTGCCAACGGTCAGTGCTCAGAGCAAGCGGCTTTTCCCTGAATTCGCCTCCAACTCCACAGTACTAAAATGACATGCTGAGGCACAGAAAGCGCCCCGCGGTTCAGTTAACGTTAAACAAGCACAGTGGGCACAGATTTCTGTAAATCCCATCCACTGTGGTTGTACAACGCAGCTGTTTAGGTGTAGTGATAACACGCTGCACCCAAACTGCTGCAAACACTGATTGTGTGAACATACCCATAGCCTATGTGCCAACTAGAAGAAGTGGTGCAGATGTTGTGCTTCCAGAAATCCACACCTGCAGAAAAAAAAACACAGAAGAAAAATTGTCTGTGCCAATGGTGCGTTTTTGCTGTGTTTTTTTCATGCGGCTTTTGCTGCTTTTTTGCGCAATTGTTCACTGTGTGACTGTGAATAAAGCTAGGTTAGTCTTTCAAAATGTAATGTCTCGTGGGTCTCCGCTGTGTTTTTGATCACCAGCAGGCAGGTACAGTCTGCCACCAACCCCCAGCTGCCTTATTTTACTTGGCTGGAAATCAATAATACATTTTTTTTTATTATTTCTTTATTCAATTTTTAAAACAAACGATGTGGTGCTTCGCCATTCGCTATTTTTGTTGCTAGCCAGGTACAGACTGCCACCAGCCCCACCTGGAAAGCAAAAAATAAGGGAAGGGTTTTTTTTTTGTTTTGTTTTTTATTTCATGAAATAATTAAAAAATAAAAACTATGTGGAGCTTCGCCATATTTTTGGGCCAGCCAGTTACAACTAAGGCAGCTGAAGGCTGGAATCCTCAGCATAGGGAGGCCCAAGCTTTTTGGGCCTCCCGCTGTGAATTACACTCCGCAGCCACCCCAGAAAATGGCACATTCATAGAAGTGCCATTTTCTGGTGCTGTATCCAACTCTCCCAGCTGCCGCGTAGCGGTGGCTGATTGGGTAATACGGGGTTAATGCCAGCTTTGTTTGGGCAGCTGGCACTAAGCCCGAGATTCATAATGTCGGGACAATATTACACCCGGCTACTAGGAATCTCTAGTAAATAGTTAAGACGATAAACACAGAAAAAAATATTTGCATTATTTTTATTAGAAAAAACAAAAACAAAACACAAACACTTATTTAGACCCCATCTTTATTAGTCTGTGATGTCTGACGTAGTCCAGTGGGCGGTCCCGCAACAATTCTTCATATAAATATGGGGGCATCCCCCACATGCTACAAGAGCAAGCACCACCCTCCCAAAGGAATGATAGGTCATGAACTCTAAGTTCATGACCCATCACGATCCTGGGGTCACACAGGGGTTAACTGCAATCTTCATGGTGATCTGCTTTAGAGATCATCATGAAGATCAGTTAACCCGTGTGACCCCAGGATCTTGATGGGTCATGAACTTAGAGTCCATGACCTATCATTCCCCAAGGCGTGCGTGCACACAGTGGCATGCACAAAAAAGGCACGCACACAGAGGCGCACACAGAGGCACACACAGAAGAGGCGAGACCGCCAGTCCCAGAATCGCGGGACTGGAGGCAGGTAAGAGAGAGGAGCTGGGGAGCAGAAGGGGTCGTGGGTCTGCAAACTCCTTCCGACCTGAAGTTTCAATACGTCAGATCAGATGGCATTTCAGAGGAGGCAGCAGCGTGCATGGATAGTGGGGCAGGAGGAGGGAGATGGAAGGGTAGTCGAAGGTGTGGGGAGGAACCTAAGGGGACTGAGGGACACTAGTAGATGTGATTTCCATGCGATCTGATATGTCAGATCACATGGACATGCAGGGGAAGCTGCAGGTTTTCACACGCCATTTTGGGATGGGCAGGGGTGGGAGGGAGATCTCCGTTACCGGGGGTCTTAGGGGTTAATATTTCTCTTCCATCCGGCATGTGTTTTCATGTCAGATGAAAGAGAAAGCATTTTTTTTACTGGGGGTGACATTTTTTGTAATGTCATGACCGGTAAACGGTGCTTACCGGTCATCCAATTACCGGTACCAGGAAAAAATTAGCCCGATCCATCATCTGCAGGGTAACAAACCCCAGAGATTTTCAGTCACTGGGGGGAGGGGGAAGGACGCTACAGGCTTATTCCTTGCTGATGTCTAAAGACATCAGCCAGGCGTAAGTACCCTAATTTTCCAACATCTAAAGTCGGAAGACCGTCGCTATGGGGTTATATGACGGAATGCTGAAAGATTTTGGCATAGACTATGATCATCTGTGAGGAGCCAGTGAGAAATCATTGAGGGGTTCATAGATAACACAGGTCACCTTGGATCGTTTTTTCTCCATTTATGAAACACATTTCGGGTCATTGAAGGTAATCTTTCAGCAGGTTTTTGTTGCCCCATGTGAGAGCAGCATGATATAGGGGCCGAGACCCTGACTTCTGTAATATGTCACTTACTGGTCTGCTTGCTGTCAATTTGATACAATAACTCTTTTCTCTGCTTAAGTTCTAGCTGCTGAGCTCTGAATACACCATAACCCCACTGTAAATCAGTGGTGGATTGGCGGAAACACAGCAGTTGACTAGTATGCATGAGACACCTACTCCTGTATTGATAATTTCCTACTGATGAAGAATTGTCTCTTCAGGGAGCAAGTAGACGAACTCAAGTGCCACCTATTGGAAGTAGCAATCCTAAAAGTCAAAACTAACCCTTTAACAAGCCTTTTAATATGACTTAGGATTTATGCCAGATCTGAGCCTCAATCTGCAGACACTACGTTTCGAGGTGATTGCCCTCATCAGTACAGTGTATGAGATCTGAGCTGGCCGTGTGAGAGGCTAAGACAGGGTCTAAGGGAAAAGCTTTTCTCGTTGTGGAGATTGACACACCAATCCTACCTGCCAGCAGATAGACTTACAGCCGCAATGATCCTCTGGGAAATATGCAAATTCTCCCTTCAGGAAGAAAATAGAAGACTTTCCCTGAAGAGATAATTTGCACATTTCCCAGAGGATCTCCTCACTGCTGGCAGGCAGGATTGGTGTGTCAATCTCCACAACGAGAAAGGATTCTCCTGCTGATAAAATACTAAATTTTATTGAAACGGCAACACAGCCTAGTAAGTGACACATTAATGGAATCAGGCGTCCAGCTATATGTAAACTAATCAACAATAGAGATGAACGAACCCCTGGAGCTTCGGGTATAGGGGTTGCATGTTTGAAACCGGAACATGATCCCGTAGGTCATCGCTAGTCTGATTGGCTGCTCAGCTCTCCGCACATACAGCCAGCCATAAGCGTAATACTTCCAGGGTCAGCAGGGTGGGGATTTAGTTTTTTTTTTTAACTTAGACAAGACATTATGGAGGTTTACTCAGTTTTTAGGGACCAGGGCAAGCCGATCTCACACAGCAAGCAGCTTGCACTGGCCCTTCCACCCAGCGTACCGGAGCACAGCAATCCAGCTCCAGTACTTTGAAGACAGGAATCCTCCCTGAAAGCAAGCCCCGAACAGGTACCAAACAGGTTCGCTCATCTGTAATAGGTACTTACTGAGGACACGGTCTACTTCCAGGAATACCTGTAACAGATCGATCTACAGACTGGACGAAATTGTCTGTACATGTCCCTTTAAATTGTAAAGTGCTGCGGAACATGTTGGCGCTATATAAATTATTATTATTATAGGACAATGCTGCCAAGAATGATAACTATTATGCAATCTTAATAACCATTACACCCAAACAACTAACTCATCAAGTGACTGGCAGCTAATCAGACATGAGCATTACTGATAATCTGTCCATGTAAAATCACCTTTACTATACAAAAGGAACTTCAAGCTTGCTAGTACCCAAAGTTCTGTGATTACAGCAGCCTCTACACAGATATCATCTGTGTGCATAGAGTGAGAGGAGGGAGAAGGAGTGCCAAATGTGAGCTGGCAGAGGCACAACAGACAGCTCTTTTACCCTCTACATTTTTGGTAGCATTGTCCAGAGTACAGGTCAGGTGTTTTAACAGACTAGCGCCAATACGAAGGGAATCTGTGAAGTCAAAAATCAATATGTAACTAATATTTTCTAATTCCTCTGGCAAAGCTCTTTGTATTCATGTATTTCTTTTTTTTTTTTTTTATACTCCCACCCCCCACCCATCCTCTGTAAAATACAAAAAAATAGATTCATTCCACCTGTCAATCACAGTGAGTGATCACTTAGTTCTCTGCTGTATACTTCTTAGGGAACCAATATTCATGTAGTGACATGACTGCCACGCCTTATGCATTGCCTTCCTCTGCATGCACGCAATGAAAGTTCAGTGGAAATCCCTTACATGGGGGGGGGAATGTCTGTACCCTCCTATCTGTACTGCACTCCCTTGTATGCAGGAAAACAAATGTTCAAATAAACACTTAGAATCTCTCACTGACAGCACACACTGCAGTGATCTTACTACAAAACCTGCAGGTCCAGGGCTTGTGCTCAGAGCAACACACACCTTCCCTCCCTCCACCAGGTGGTCTCCACAGATGGAATAGGCTGCCTTAACTGATAGCTCAGCTAGGTATCTGCCTTCAATCTCATCTCCTCTCCTTCCCCTCAGAAGCACCTTGCACGACAGGAAAATTAAATGAATGCTAGTAGTGAAAGACAGAGTACAGAGGGAAGGGAATATCACATTGGCTGGGTGATATATTTAAATAACATTTACATACTATTGATTAATCGGCAATGAAAGTAATGGACCAGACTAGTGCAGCCAGCTGCCCGCAGAGTGTGAAGATGATTATAGCAATAAAACGACAGAAGGTACAGTAATAAATTTTACATATTCTTAAAGGGCTGCCTGAGAAGTATTCAAGGCTCCTATTAGCACTATAATGAAAAATGACCTGACAGAGTCCCTTCAAAAAGGTCCTTATACACAGACTAGCATCGGGAAATGTGTAGATATCAGTCAACAGTTTAATGTGTATGGGGCCTTCTGACTCTCCCTAACAGTCAACAATAGGTGGGAGAAGAATCCAGCATTAGCCGTTTTTGACTGCTTATCCTGCTATCCTTTCTAATGAGTCTGGGAGTGGCTGTCTCATATATTGCTCCTGTATATAGAGGTGCTCTCTAATATACAGGGGAGTTGGGAGAGACCTGTCAGTTGAGTGATCGTTCATTGACCAGTTATCTATTCACTATGTGGAACTTTAAAGCTAGCAGGAAACAGACAAAGCTAGAACAATAAATCAGGACTCCAGATCCAGTCTTATGTTATGCATAGCTCTAGATTAACTTTTATGATCATCACAACACAAGTGATAAGGCTCAGAGTCATTTAGAAACAAAATGAGTGAATCTTATTGACTCTCCGTGACCTGCGTACCTGTCACATTGCTGCATGATTGAGATCTCCTTTATGATTTCTTGAAGATCGGATTCCACAGGAACTTGTTTAATTGCAACAACCTGCCCGGACTCTTTGTGAATGGCTTTGAATACACTGCCATAAGACCTGCAGAGCAGAGGGGGAAAGAAAAGAATTGAGCTGGAAATAAAAGTCCACAAAAATCTTAAAAGGAATATTGCATCAGAAAATTACATACAAGCCCCCCAAAAATACTGAAGTTTTGAAATTAGCAATATTTCTGCATTACTAATACAATTTGACATGAAAGGAATCTGTCAGCAGGATTTTACACCCAAAACTATTCCCATGTACAGTTAGGGCCAGAAATATTTGGACAGTGACACAATTTTGGCGAGTTGGGCTCTGCATGCCACCACATTTGATTTGATTTGAAATGAAACCTCTACAACAGAATTCAAGTGCAGATTGTAACGTTTAATTTGAAGGGTTGAACAAAAATATCTGATAGAAAATGTAGGAATTGTACACATTTCTTTACAAACACTCCACATTTTAGGAGGTCAAAAGTAATTGGACAAATAAACATAACCCAAACAAAATATTTTTATTTTCAATATTTTGTTGCGAATCCTTTGGAGGCAATCACTGCCTTAAGTCTGGAACCCATGGACATCACCAAACGCTGGGTTTCCTCCTTCTTAATGCTTTGCCAGGCCTTTACAGCCGCAACCTTCAGGTCTTGCTTGTTTATGGGTCTTTCCGTCTTAAGTCTGGATTTGAGCAAGTGAAATGCATGCTCAATTGGGTTAAGATCTGGTGATTGACTTGGCCATTGCAGAATGTTCCACTTTTTTGCACTCATGAACTCCTGGGTAGCTTTGGCTGTATGCTTGGGGTCATTGTCCATCTGTACTATGAAGCGCCGTCCAATCAACTTTGCAGCATTTGGCTGAATCTGGGCTGAAAGTATATCCCGGTACACTTCAGAATTCATCCGGCTACTCTTGTCTGCTGTTATGTCATCAATAAACACAAGTGACCCAGTGCCATTGAAAGCCATGCATGCCCATGCCATCATGTTGCCTCCACCATGTTTTACAGAGGATGTGGTGTGCCTTGGATCATGTGCCGTTCCCTTTCGTCTCCAAACTTTTTTCTTCCCATCATTCTGGTACAGGTTGATCTTTGTCTCATCTGTCCATAGAATACTTTTCCAGAACTGAGCTGGCTTCTTGAGGTGTTTTTCAGCAAATTTAACTCTGGCCTGTCTATTTTTGGAATTGATGAATGGTTTGCATCTAGATGTGAACCCTTTGTATTTACTGTCATGGAGTCTTCTCTTTACTGTTGACTTAGAGACAGATACACCTACTTCACTGAGAGTGTTCTGGACTTCAGTTGATGTTGTGAACGGGTTCTTCTTCACCAAATAAAGTATGTGGCGATCATCCACCACTGTTGTCATCCGTGGACGCCCAGGCCTTTTACAGTTCCCAAGCTCACCAGTCAATTCCTTTTTTCTCAGAATGTACCCAACTGTTGATTATGCTACTCCAAGCATGTCTGCTATCTCTCTGATGGATTTTTTTCTTTTTTTTCAGCCTCAGGATGTTCTGCTTCACCTCAATTGAGAGTTCCTTTGACCGCATGTTGTCTGGTCACAGCAACAGCTTCCAAATGCAAAACCACACACCTGGAATCCACCCCTGACCTTTTAACTACTTCATTGATTACAGGTTAACGAGGGAGACGCCTTCAGAGTTAATTGCAGCCCTTAGAGTCCATTGTCCAATTACTTTTGGTCCCTTGAAAAAAAGGAGGCTATGCATTACAGAGCTATAATTCCTAAACCCTTTCTCCGATTTGGATGTGGAAACTCTCATATTGCAGCTGGGAGTGTGCACTTTCAGCCCATATTATATATATAATTGTATTTCTGAACATGTTTTTGTAAACAGCTAAAATAACAAAACTTGTGTCACTGTCCAAATATTTCTGGGCCTAACTATCTCTTTCAAGGATAAGTCCAGCAATACCTTTACATGACTTGTCAGTTTTTGTGTTACAAAGAAATCTATTGAGTTGATCTGTAACTGAGGCTTAAGAGCTACTTGTAGAGCTGAAGTCTCTGTCACTCCAGCTCTATTCTCCACCCAGCATCAACTCCTCCTGCTTGACTGACAGCTCCTTTGCCTGAAGTCAGATAGGTTAAAGTCAAGTAGTATTAAGATAGACCTGGCAGTGAACAGAGCTGGAGCGACAGAGGTTTCAGATCTAGGAGCCAACTGAACTTTAAAAGAGACCTTGTCATCCCTCCTATTGTCTGTGTAATAAATACACACATTCCAATAAAGCACTTTTCATGTTGTCCAATTCCTCCTGGAAATGTGGGAATAAAATTGACAAACTGTTACTATAGTGAGTGGGATTTGTCAAATATTATAACACTACCAGCATTCATTAGACTGAGGGCCGCAGACATCCAGGTATGTTCACAGATGCAAAAAAAAAATGATTGAGTGTCATCATTGCTTTGATTTTAAGTGTTTGGCCAGTGACTGCTTTTATCATTCGTGATTGTCTGGTGTTGATATCCTTTTCAAGACCCACATGATTAGCATTCGTGTCCTCCTGTGAAGATCAGAATGTGGCTGGACATTCAAGGTGAACAGTTTTTTTCTATGTTCTATAAAACAGTTGCATTGCCTTATACAAATCAAGCAAGCGATTGACAACAAAAAACTTACCAGCTGTTTCTGTGATTAGCCGGGGCAGGGGGTGCGCGTTGCGATGTGATGCAAACACATGACCTCACACTAGCTTGGCTAATCAACTTAGAAACCAGGAACGATTATAGATGAGATTTGTAAAAGCTTTCATCTAGCAGTCACAAATCTTTAATTGTTGCGTTTTGAAGAGAGGTCTGGGCCAGCACCAACCTTTCCAGCGTTCCCCTTTTACTTTGGGGATCTCACTGCAGCGTTAGCTGATCATGAACTTACGACCTGGAAGGGTGGAGGATGAGGTTCCTGTTGTAACATTTGCCTCGTCTCAGTGCTTGCTGCCAGCAGGTGCGTCACAGCATATTCAATCAAATAGAGAAGAAATGGAGCCGCACTCAAGGCTTCTGGCAGTGGATATTTATTCAATCTTCATACAACAGGTTGTGCACAGCGGGTGGGAGGACGGGGGGGTACCATGTCATTTCGCACCCTGTCTTGGCACTTCAGCGGGTACAATCCCGCTGAAGCGCCAAGACAGGACGCGAAACGACGTAGTACCCCCCCCCCCGTCCTCCCACCTGCTGTGCACAACCTGTTGTATGAAGATTGAATAAATATCCACTGCCAGAAGCCTTGAGTGCGGCTCCATTTCTTCTCTATTTGATTGAATCTTTAATTGTTGTCCCACCAACCTGTATATTTGTTATGGGCTGGGTTTAGGGATGCTGGATGTTTGGGAGGGGCTGGCCATCCACATACCCCCCTCCTCCTCCAGGGGATGGTCAAGGCTGATATCATGTGACTTCTGGCTGGTGACAGGATGTGATGTCAGCTCAGATCCTGGAGGCTGAAAGATGCTGCATAAGCACATGAGAAGAGACCAGGTCTGGAGCGGTGTTCCATACACCGGAAGCAGCAAGTCGCGTCACATCCGGTTCACATAAATGACGCGGCGGTGCAGACACACACTGCTCACAGCGTCCCACAGCCCCCCAAGGCACTGAGTGGTTTAAGATACATGGCGGTTTGCTTGCTGCATTGTCTCTGAATCTGTATTTGGGCATTGTTGGTGATCATTGTTGTATTTTATTTACAGAGCCTTCATTTAGCCATTGGTAAGCTGACAATGGGGACCTATTTATATTGGCATATCTGTTTAAGACAATATCTGTTTATATAGTATTTCTTAGCTGGCACTTTTCCTGCTGTGAGCCACTTTCTCTGCAATATTGGGCATATCCTCAAGGTAAAATTGTTGCTTTAGTCTTCTATTTTGAATATATCTAAATATTGCCCTTATTGATGTTAGGCTTCTATAATATTTTATCAGATACACTTGCATCTCTAATTAAAGTGATCCTAAACCCAGAAACTGACCCCCCCCTAAGACCTGTCCCTGCACCCCCTCTTACCATTTCTAGCCATCCCTTTTGTATAAAAAAATCGCTTTTGTAAAGTAAGAGAAAAGTATACAATAGTTTGACCTGTGTGAGTTCTCCGTTTCTGTTTAAAGCCGCAGATAGGCGTGCCTGTCTGCTGCTGCCTAATAATTATTCACACCCTTCTCTGCTTGCTGCCTTTGTGAGTGTGTGGCCGCGGCATGAAAGGGGGCGGGGCTAAATCGCGTGATGCCAGAGCCCCGCCCCCTTTCATGACGCGGCCACACACTCACAAAGGCAGCAAGCAGAGATGGGCGTGAATAATTACCAGGCACCAGCAGACAGGCACGCCTATCTGCGTCTTCAAACAGAAACGGAGAACTCACACAGGTCAAGCTATTATATACTTTTCTCTTACTTTACAAAAGCGATTTTTTATACAAAAGGGATGGCTAGAAATGGTAAGAGGGGGTGCAGGGACAGGTCTAAAGATACGGGGGGGTCAGTTTCTGGGTTTAGGATCGCTTTAAACTTACGGTAGATTCCACATCAGGAGTCTGTCTCTAGCCTTTTTGCATTAGATTATACACTTTGCATACAAGCACTTGCTTGATTACTTGCTTCACCAGGTAAATAATTAGACTCTTTGATTGTTCATCTGGGTCACCTGACCAGGCAGTTTAACCTGTTAATTACTTTAGACTTGAGCTATACCCTGCTTTAATGATCATAAATGGTTTTTATCAATACTTTCATTAGATATATTAATTTTTGATAATTGGAGCTGTGGTCTGACAGACGTCAGTGTGAACCTTGACAGATCCTGACTGGTGCTCTCAATCAAGCAGTTTTCCTGAGAAGCCAACTGATGGCCACTTTACACGTCCCGATATTGGCGTCCAACTCCGATCAAAAGTCACATGGTTCGTGCGTTGGCCCCGATATAGTTTCTGTGTTGTATGGTGTAAATGTCCAATATGATGCAAGAACGATGTCAAAACGATATCGGGGATCAAATGAGCGTGCTCTCCAACTGCCCGATATTGGATGGACGATGTGGCTGGATCGTGCTGTTGAAAAGCCCAACTACGATGTGCAGTACAACTTCCCCTATCCTCTCCCATGTTAATTGGTCGTTCTTGGGTCGACCGTACAAGGGGGCGTACACATCGTAGTGGCGTTGCCTGCCGATATCGCGCTGTGTAACATCTCCTATGCAATCTAGGAATAATGCCCAGAAAAAGCGCGCTCCCGCGGCGTTGTATCCAATATCGGACCGACGTTGGGATGTGTAAAGTGGCCATAAGAACTCATTAATTTATATCTGCCTCAGAAAATAAAGCAGATGAATATTCATTCGTCTGCTTTATTCATTCATGTGAATTCATATTAAATTCATTCATACTGAATTCCTGTGTCCTGTAAGGCTGGTTTCACACTACCTTTTTTTTTCCAATCCGGGTGAATCCAGCTGATACCGTTTGCACTCACATCCGTTTTCTCCCTCATTGACTTTCAAGGGGAATGCAGGAACATGCGCGTGCATCTGGTTGCATACAGTTCCACCAAGATCCAGGTGTCACCAGTTTGTGGCCGAAAACAAAAATGCAAATTGTTGCAATTTTGTCGCCTGTTGAAAACCCACTAGCACCTGGATTCGTCCAGGTTTTTCGCCCACATGCTAGTTTCATATGTCACACTCACTAGGGGGCGTTTACCAAAAAAAGAGAATTTTGTTTACGTACCGTAAATTCTTTTTTCTTGAATCATCAATGGGAGACCCAGACAATGGGGTTTAGGGCACTGCCCTCCGGAGGCCACACTAGGTACTACAAGTTTGTAGTAACCGCCCCCTCCGCTTATAAACCCCTACCGCAGGAGATATCCTCAGTTTGGTCCATAAGCTGCGAGGAGACAACCACACCCGAACCATCGGGAAGACCGTGTACTGACGGTCTAACAACCCGCAAAACAACACTGTCCCAACTGGGTACAGTCCAAGGAAAAAAACATCCAACGGAACAACTGGGTGGGTGCTGGGTCTCCCATTGATGATTCAAGAAAAAAGAATTTACGGTACGTAAACAAAATTCTCTTTTTTCTGATCATCATAATGGGAGACCCAGACAATGGGGATGTCCTAAAGCAAACCCCAGGGCGGGAAAAGTTCCTCACAAAATGTTTAAAGACGCGGTCCCCTTAAAGGTGGGCCACCGCCGCCTGGAGGACCCGCCTGCCCAAACTCGCATCCGCAGAGGCATGGGCATGCACCATATAGTGCTTAGAGAAAGTGTGCAGGCTGGACCACGTGGCCGCCTGACACACCTGCAGAGCAGAGGCACGATGTCGCAAAGCCCAGGAAGCACCAACGGCTCTGGTCGAGTGTGCCTTCAAGCCCACCGGGAGAGGCAGACCCGTAGAACGGTAGGCCTCTTGGATGGGCGCCTTGATCCATCTGGCCAAGGTCGATTTGGACGCCGCGGACCCCTTACAGCGACCCGCCGTAAGGATGAACAAAGAGTCCGAACTCCGGAAGGAAGGAGGCCGTCCTGGACACATAAATGCGTACAGCCCTCACGAGATCCAGAGTGTGAAGGTCGCGCTCAACCTGATGAACAGGAGCGGGACAAAATGATGGGAGAACAATCTCTTGGTTCAAGTGAAAAGTGGAAACCACCTTCGGCAAGAATTCTGCTCTCGGGCGCAACACCACCTTGTCCTGGTTTACAACCAGGAAGGGTGACTTGCACGACAGTGCAGCCAATTCTGAAACACGTCTCAGAGATGTAATCGCCACCAGAAAGACCACCTTTTGGGACAGACGAGAGAGGGAGACATCCCTCAGTGGCTCAAACGGAGGTTTCTGCAGGGCCGCCAGAACCATGTTAAGGTCCCAAGGGTCCAGTGGTCGCCTGTATGGCGGGACCACCCGGGACACACCCTGCAGAAATTGACGGACCTTCGGAAGGAGCGCCAAGCGCCTGTCAAACAGCACTGAAAGCGCTGATACCTGTCCCTTCAGGGAGCTGAGGGATAACCCCAACTCCAAACCCGACTGTAGGAAACCCAACAGAGTCGGAATTGACAAGGGCCACGGTGAACGTCCGCCAGAAGCACACCAGGCGAAAAAGATTTTCCACGTTCTGTGGTATATCCTCCGCGATACGGGCTTTCTAGCCCGATTCATAGTGTCAACCACAGTAGGAGAGAACCCCTGGATGTCAGAAGCCAGGCCTCAAGAGCCATGCAGTCAATCTGAGGGCCCTGGAATTGAGGTGGAAGAAAGGGCCCTGCGCGAGAAGATCTGCGCGGTCTGGAAGAGCCCACCGGTTCCCGCCTGACAGTTGCCACAGATCCGGATACCAGGACCTCCTGGGCCAGTCCGGAGCCACCAGAATGGCTTCACGGCACTCCGTCCTGATTTTCCACAGAACCTTGGGAATCAGTGCCAGAGGAGGGAACACATATGGAAGTTGGAAATCGGACCAACACAGGATCAGGGCATCCGCCCCCAGAGACTGAGGGTCCCATGATCTCGCCATGTAGTGAGGTACCTGATGATTCAGCCGTGAGGCCATCAGGTCCACGTCCGGGATACCCCATCTGCTGCAGATGCCCCGGAAGACGTCCGGATGCAGAGACCACTCTCCGGCGTCCATCCCCTGCCGGCTCAGGTAATCGGCCTCCCAGTTCTCGACCCCTGGGATGTGAACTGCGGAGATCAGGCAGTCGTTGTCCTCCACCCAGGATAGAATGCGGTGGACTTCGGCGAGGGCCTGAGCACTTCTGGTCCCTCCCTGATGGTTTATATAGGCGACGGCCGTCGCATTGTCGGACTGAACCCGAATAGGCTGTCCTGACAGGAATGTCTGAAAGGCCAGGAGTGCCAGATAGACCGCCTTGATCTCCAGCACGTTGATCTGCAACGCCGACTCTGACTGCGTCCAGAGGCCTTGAGCCCTGTGGTGTAAGAACACCGCACCCCAGCCCTTGAGACTGGCGTCGGTGGTCACCACTAACCATGACGGTTTGAGGAAAGACCGTCCCCGTGACAAGTGACACGGCTGAAGCCACCACTGTAGTGAATCCCTGGTCGGTTGCGAAAGGACCACCAGCCGATTCAGAGAGGCCGTCCTCTTGTCCCACCTGCGGAGAATTTCCAGCTGGAGAGGACGGAGGCGAAACTGCGCGAAAGGCACCGCCTCTATCGCTGCCACCATGCGCCCCACCAGCTTCATCAAAACCCGTAGAGATGAGTGTGGTGACAGGAGGAGATCTTGCACTCCTGATTGGATGGCCAGCTGTTTTGCTCGCGGCAGAGACACCAGAGCTGAGTCCGTGTGGAAGTCCATGCCCAGATATGTCAGTGACTGGGTCGGAACCAGGGTTGACTTCTGGATATTGAGAAGCCACCCAAACTGCTCCAAAGACTGCATGGTCACCTCCAGGCTCTTCCGACAAAAGTGTTCCGATGGAGCCCTGACCAGCAGGTCGTCTAAATAGGGAATGACGGCATGTCCCTGCACATATAGGAGAGCCATCATTGAAGCCATCACTTTTGTGAACACCCGCGGTGCCGAGGCTAACCCGAAAGGCAGCGCCACGAATTGGAAGTGTTCGTCCCCCACTGCGAATCGCAACCAGCGCTGGTGAGCCTGTGCAATGGGCACGTGAAGGTAAGCGTCTCGGATATCTATGGACGCTAGGAAGTCTCCCTGCGACACAGCCGCGATCACGGAGCGCAGGGATTCCATACGGAACTTCCGAACCAACACGTGACGGTTGAACAACTTGAGGTCCAGAACCGGGCGAAAAGAGCCGTCCTTCTTCGGGACAATGAAGAGGTTGGAGTAAAAACCCCGGAACCTCTCCCCGGAAGGCACTGGGACCACTACCCCGTCTCTGCGGAGTCCCTCCAACACCCGATAAAAAGCCTGCGCCTTTTCTGGGGATGGGACAGACCGATGGAATCGGTGCGCCGGCCGCGACGTCAGTTCTATCCTGTAACCGCGCGAGACTACGTCTCGGACCCACTGATCTTGAACGTGGAGTAACCATCTGTCCTGAAATCGTGACAGGCGGCCCCCCACTTGTGGGGCGGCAGGACAAGAGAGCGAGTCATGCGGAAGCGGGTTTGGGGGTGGCAGCTGCTGCCCCCGTCGGCTTCTTCTGGCGACCCTTGGGGCGCCACTGAGTAGAGGGCTTGCCCCCTCTGTCCACGCGAGCGGACGATGCTGATGATTGCAAGCTGGAACGAAAGGACCACTGTTTAGGGTTCCTTTTAACCGTATACCGTGGCTTAGGCTTATTCTGTGGAATCTTAGACTCCGCAGAATCCTTTATCAGCTTATCCAGCTCGGTTCCAAACAGCCTGTCACCAGAGAAAGGAAGACTTTGCAAAATCTTCTTTGACGTGGCATCTGAGTCCCATAGACGCAGCCACAACAACCTGCGTATCGCTATCGCATTGGCCGAAGCCACAGCAGAGCGACTGGCAGTCTCCAAGGTCGCTGTCCTGGCATAATCCGCATAGGCCCTTGCCCTATCGATAAGCGCCAGGACCTCTGAATTGGACCCCGCTAGGTCAGTGACACCATCCAAACAGGCGGTGATCGCCTGCAGGGTCCAGACCGTGGCAAAATTAGGGGCAAATGAAGACCCCACAGCCTCATAAGAAGACTTGGCGAGTTGTTCGACCTGTCTATCCGTTGCGTCCTTCAAGGAGGAGCTATCAGAGGCAGAGAAAAGGGAGCGTGCAGCAATCCTGGTCATGGAAGCGTCCACCTTCGGGGACTGCGACCACTCCTGAAGCACCTCCTGAGGGAAGGGGAAACGAGTGTCCTTAGCTTTGCGGACATAACGCCGCCCAGGATGAATCCTGGGAGCTCTGACCACCCTTCCAAAATTAGTGTGGTCCATAAAGGAGCCACATGGTCGAGCCTCCGGCTGCAACCATTGATACACCTCCTTCGGGTGGAGTTCCACCTCCTCAGGGGGCGCCACGAGATGCAGAGTCTCGTTGATGGAGGATACCAGATCCTCCACCCCGTCTGGTGATTCGGACACCGACTCAAGTATTGAACCCCCATCATCCTCGTCACCATCAGAGTGACGCTCCTCCTCAGAGAGAGTCTGGATCTCGGGTGAGTCATCTCGGCGAGCCCGCTTAAGGGGTCTCGCGGTTGACAAGGGTGACACCCGGGGGTAACTTGAAGGAGCAGCTGGGTTTTCCAGCCTCCTCGTCAGTGCCTCCAGGGATTGCGACATGGAGGACAGTTTGGACAACACAGATTCATTATACTTATTCTGTGTTTCCCATGGCCCTGGGATCACCTGAACCTCAGGGTACAGCACCGGAGCTGCAGTTTCAGCACTATCAGTCCGGGCATCTGGGCGTCCGCAGTTATTGCAGGACCCCCCAACCAGCGTTCCGTTGCATGTAGCACAGGTAGTGGTGGTACTGGCTGCCTTAGCAGCACTTTTCCTTGCTGAGGACATACCCGCAGCCGGGGAAAATAAGCCAATCAGAAACCGGTACACCGGTGGCTTACCGACCGCTTCAATGCGGTGGAGAGGAGTGGTGTGTGTGTGTGGCCTCCGCGAGGGTTATGACCGGTCTCCCCAGAAATGCAGTAGTGCACTCAATCAATTCCAGTAGGGAAGTGAGGGGAAAATGGCCGCCGCCGGACAAGCAATGGGCGGTGCCGAAAACACGCGGGAAGCACACACACACGCCCAGCGATGACGTCATCCCCTGGGCTGCTCCTCGTCTCTCCAGGCAGCCATCTTAGTAAATCTGGTGCCGGAGTCCGCAGCGCGGGAGGTATCGCGTCAACACTATACCTCGGGCTGCAGACAAAAATCTGTAGCCCACAGCCGCAGCCCCTGTGACCCACAGGGCGGTCAGCCAGGGTGACCCCAGCACAGGGCACACCGCCAGAACCGCGGACCCGAGGGTTGCGCGCGGTCTGAGTGTCAGAACACATAAGGTCCAGACACTACCCCCAGGCACACCGGAGATACACAGGGTACCTCAGTGCCGGTCCGGTCTGTAAGCACCATTAAGGGAGGCCTCGGACGGGGGTTCAGCACCAGTCCGGTCTGTAAGCACCATTTAGTGAGGCCTCGGACTGGGCTGGCTCCAGTCCGGTCTGTGAGCACCATTTAGGGAGGCCTCGGACGGAGCGGAGCTGTGCAAGGCTCCTGTCTCCCACTTCCCAGGGCCCCCAAGGAAGGATGGGAAGGAGCGCGGCAGCGTACCGGGAGGACACAACGTGTCCAGGCTCTAGGCCCTCCGTTACCTCAACCTGCGTGTTCCCCAAGGGTGAACAGGGAGACTGCCGGAGGTCCCCGACCGGGACCTACCTTGTCTTCATACGCCATCACATGAGCTGAGAGAATGCTGTGATGTGCAAGCAAAGCGTGTGATCCTCCGAGCACACTAAGTTTAAAACTGAGGATATCTCCTGCGGTAGGGGTTTATAAGCGGAGGGGGCGGTTACTACAAACTTGTAGTACCTAGTGTGGCCTCCGGAGGGCAGTGCCCTAAACCCCATTGTCTGGGTCTCCCATTATGATGATCAGAAAATATCATTTTTCACCGGATCCGTCAAAAAAACGTACACAACCTGATGCATCAGGATGGTACCGCATCAGTATTATGCCGGGCCCATCAGCCGGATCAGCATTAGTAGTGCTGCGGGAGCATCCAGTTATATCAGGTTTTACCATTGCAAGGGGATGCGCTTTTCTACGTATCCCCGCCGGATTAAAAAATCGGTAGTGTGAAAACTGCCTAAATTAGAGCAGAAAGATATCTACTCTTCGTGAACTGTCTAAAGACACTAAAACCAAGAAAACCTTGTTTGATGATAATTATATACAATCCATGGAATTTATCGAAGGCATCCTGTCAATCATCTCAATGTCAACTACCAAAGGGCCATTTTTGGTTT
This sequence comes from Allobates femoralis, assembly GCA_033576535.1. Taxonomy (NCBI): domain Eukaryota; kingdom Metazoa; phylum Chordata; class Amphibia; order Anura; family Aromobatidae; genus Allobates; species Allobates femoralis. The sequence continues at coordinate 75,381,038 of JARQOC010000005.1, read as the reverse complement.
TAAAATAGTTTTAATTTGCACAGTTTTATAAAAAAAAAAAAAAAAAAAAAAAAAAAAAAAAAAAAACAACACACACATACACAATGAATCAGCACACTGTGATTAGTAAATACATCAATTTGCGACGTGCCCTCGCTGTGTATTTCCTGTGTTTTGTTGACTTGCATATTTTCTATTGTTGTCAATGGCTGGAAGGGAAGAAAAACGCAACAAAAAACAAGAATGAACACTTGACATGCTGAGGATTTTCCTGTATCCAAAAATCTGTATCAAATACACAAAGGAAAGAAAACACAATGTGGGCACAGCACTCCTGAACTCTCAGACTCTGCTGGCTTCAGGATAGACATGCAGAATTGGATGCAGATTCTCAAAATACGCATCAAAAACAGGTCAAAACATGCACTGTGCTATGCATGGTAAAACCGTAAGGTACTTTGTTAACATATTTTGATCAAAAAGAGCAATGGTCATCCAACCAGCTCATGGTGTACCTGAGTATGGATGGCTTCTATTACCATTAGCTCACAATTAAAGGCCGGGTTCCACACTTCAATATATTGGCGAACCGACCAACGATCCAACTTGACCTACATTGCTGGAACGACGTTTAAAGATCGCTAGTGAGGTGTCACACAGTGATATTGAGAACGAAGCAGCAACGATTCAGTGACAAGTGAACGATACTTGCGGTCGTTTGGTCGCCTATGTCCTTCAGTTCTGAATAGGCGAAGTCCTAAACGACATCGTTATCAAGGTGTCACACACACCCATGCTGCAGGTTGGACAGACGATCAACAACTGATTTATGGTCTGGTTCATAAACCTCCGATCAATGATCAGTCGACTTATCGCTGGTCGTGTCGACGTGTCACACGCCACGTCGTCGTTATGACGTTGTTTGAACGTCTCAAAACCCGTGACGTTTCAACGATATCATTAACGATATTGTAGTGTGTGACGGGGCCTTAAATCCTTGCTTGGGAAAGACAGGTGGAAAAGTGTGCCGAGCCCTGGAGAGCTGATTTTTCATTTATTATTATTATTTAGTTTTTTATTTAGGCAACTGGTACAGATACTTACATAATGTCCATCCAATGATGATCTGATGATGGATCAGATTATGGAAGCTGAAGTACATTATATGGTTGCTGCATTTTAACCAATAAATCTCTTTAATACTGGAATACTACCTTAATGAATACACTGCAGCAACTAGAGCGCCGTTCTGTTATTGACTAGTAAGCCTAATTAATGTAGCGTGAGTAAGTGATGGTTCTACTGACTTCACAGGAAGATGATCCCCGCAGAGAAGAGGCCACCCTGGACATACAGACCCGTGAAATAAACAAGTCAAAAGGGAAAGGCTTCTAATGCTCTGCAAAAGGAAATGACAGAAAGTCCCAGATCCGGCGACTTCAGCATCTATGAATAGTAAAGCGAGAACAGTTACTATATCAAGTAACAATCGGCCTCGGCAGGAACCGCTCCGGAAGCTCCAACCGCTGCAGTCACCGAGATGTCCTACACAATGAAGTGACACTTTTTTGTCATGTGTCAAATGATCTCAGGAGCTCGATGGACGTGGTGAATCAAACCCTCAGAACACAACTCCCTTTCATATCAGGCAGGAAAACTTTGCAAAAGAACAAGTGAACACGCTCAGTGTTTGGTCAGTACGCGGCTGTGTTCACACATTACGTTTTTACTGTGTTTTTTTATCATTAGTTTTTTGCAATTGAAAGCTGCTTTTTACAGGAACAGGAATAGCTAATGGCGGGTTTATACGTTGCGATATCGTAGTCCAATTTCAATGAAAAGTCACGTGGTTCAATCGTTGGACCCGAGATCGTTCCTGCGTTGTATGGTGTGAACGTCCAATATGATGCAGGAACGATGTCAATGCGATATCGGGGATTGAATGAGCGTGCTATTCAATGCCCCGATATTGAAGGGAGATTTGGTGTCGGATCGTGCTGTGTAAACGCACAACTACGATGCGATTTGAAACGTCACCCATTCACTCCCATGTTAAGTGTGCGATCCTGGGTTGGGGGGCGTAGACATCGCACGAACGTTGTATTCCGATATCGCAGCGTGTAAACCTCCAATGCGATGCGGGAGAAACGTGCACTAATTGAGCGCTCCCGCGCCATTGAGTTGCGATATCGAAACGATATTGAAGCGTGTAAACCCACCATTAGACTTCAGAATCTCATGCACACAATTGCTTTTTTTTTCCTGACTGAATTGGAAGAGTGTTGTGTTTTAGGGGCCTTTCACACTTGCATTTTTTTCCTGATTTGGAAGATCAGGAAAAAACCTGATGATTCTTATGGTACCTTTGCACGCCGCCACAGAGTGCAGCAACAGGTAGCCACCGCACGTGCACGGTTTTAACGGTGGATACCGATCCCTGATGCCGCATATACACGTCGCCACAACGTGCTCCACTGAAGGTATTTGCTTTCCCCGGAAGTGCCGACAGCTCCTGCGGCTTACTGCCTGTTGAATACCTTCCCTGGTTTACACCCCGCCACCACAAAGGAATATGGGCGTACATATTTCGTGCCACAAGTACATAGGCATGACAGAGTTATGTATTACGTGACGTTCGTACGGTGATTGGACAACGCAATAGCATCATGATTGGCCAGCCTGCGTTGGAAGGCTGGCTAATACATGACGCCATTGCAATTGTGGACTTTGAATGGACAGCTCTTTAAATATGGCGCCCTGTGAAGGCACAACCAATCGTAACGCAGGAGCCTCCACCAATGATCGCTGATGGGGCGTGGTATCCATGACACCGTGGCACGCCCCTGGGATTTCGTAGGCCACGCAAATACCGTGCCTGTGCCCTGATTGCACGCCACCACCATAGGGATTGTTCCTTCCTGTTTTTGAGCACGGCTGAGAAACAGTTATCCGAAGGAACTGCGGGACACAGGAAGGAACTTCCTGAATTACACGCCGCCATTTCGTAGTGATTTCATGGCAACAGGCACAATTGTCCCCGATGCCTGGCGGTTTCTCCCTTCCTGTGGCGGCGTGTAAAGGTACCTTTACAGGATTCATTTTTTTGCCCATTCACTTTAATGATTTCAGGTAGAATCTTGTTGCTTCAGGTTTTTTCCTGAAATAATTAAAGGGAATGGGCAAAAAAATGAATCCTGTAAGAATCAGATTTTTTCTTGATCTTCCAGATCAGGAAAAAAACTAAAGTGTGGAAGGCCCCCAATAACGAAGCACCACGTCAATTCTTTCAGCATTTTTTCACCATTGAAAGCAATGAGAAAGTGCAAAAATGCAACCACTGTTTTTTACTGTGATTTGCAGCAAACAAAAATAACTGGTTTCACATCACGTTTTTTGTGATCAGGGCCGATCCAATGAGAACCAGATAGGCCCAGATCACATTTCTGCCCAATAGTGTGCCTATGGGCCCAGGTGAGCCGGATGGCAGATATCTGCCATCCGGTTTCCATGGGTCCGGGTGAATCCGGGAGGACTCAGATTTTTCATCCGGACACAAAAATGCTGCATGATTTTTGTGTCCTTGGAGAAAAATCTCCCCAAACCGGATACTCCAGGATCCGGGGCAATCCGGCGCTCCCTAACATGGGAGCCTATGGGGCCGGATTGCACCGGTCCAGGAGGATCCGGGAACCGGACACCTGCGGCCGCACGCTGCTGTTTCAGAACCGCGGCTAGCTCCCCGCAAGCCGCGGTCCTGATTCATCAGCAGCTTCAGCTGCGTGCAGCTGCACACCGGACCAGAGGGCATATTAGACCTCCGGTTCTGTGTGCTGATCCGATCCAGGGCTGTCCGGTCCACAACGGACAGCCCCAGATCGGATCAAAACGTGATGTGAAACCAGCCTTAAACATGTAGGTAGATGAAAAAGACGGCTCTCAACGGTTGTTGCTCTGTTTATTGGTAACCTGGGGTGTTACATCAAGCGGGGAAGGGATGGAGGAGGCTTGAGACGACAGCACCGTTTTGAGGGAGCTCCGCTTCTACGGGATGTTGTCTCAAGCCTCCTCCACCCCATCCCCGCTTGATGTAACCCCCCCAGGTTACCGATAAACAGAGCAAGAACCGGTGAGTGCCGTCTTTTTCATCTACCGCAAACAGTCATGTTTTTCCCCTATGCTTAGTGTGCACTTGGAGAAAACCCCAGACATACATATCCATACGGCTCTATGAAAAATAAAAAAAAAAAAAGAAAGCTTAACGATTTGTCTGGAGAAAAGTTACCATCTATCCACAGGACCTGCACCAATCGGCCATGGGAGAAAATTTTATCTGACGGAGAACTTTTATCCCAGTTACAAAACGGAGCACATATCTCATGCCCGAACGTTGCTCCATTCAATCTCTGGAACGTCCAAAATAAATAAATAAATAAATAAATAAATAAATAATCGCTAAATTTTTTGTCCCTTAGGATATGAACAGAGGGAGAGATGACCCATTCTGGCTATTGATGGAGGCAGCAGTCAGACACCCACTAATCAACAAATTATCTTACTTTTCACCAGAGAACCCCTTTAACTAATATGCGTCCTCTTATAGAAACCTCTATGGGTACCATTACACGTTGCAACATTGCATGCAATTTCACTTGCAACGTACTGGTTACAGTGAAATCATGGACACATTGTTCCATTTGTACACGGCAACAAAATAGAACAATGTGTCCATGATTTCACTGCAACCATTAAGTTGCAACTGAAATTGCATGCAATGTTGCGACGTGTAAAGGTACCCTAAATGTTTAGGAAACGCTGCAATAAATTTGATAAGGTATGGTCACTTTAATTGAAGACAGAGGTTACGTCTATAACTGAGGTTTGCTCCCGGTTTGATACCTAAATAGGCCTTATGAATGTTTGATATGTGATTCTCTAAATTAGATGTATGCGTTCTGGTGTGGTGGTACATATTAATGTAGGTCAATATTTATGGGTGGTTGTGTGTTGGTTACAATAAATTTACACTTACAAAAAGTGTATGTAGGGTTCCTAAGAACAACTGGTTACCAAAAATCTGATATCTATTGCACTCTGCAGGACACAGTGGGCCCAGTGATAAAGGCAGCACAAGTGCATAATACCGATGCTGCAATCACTATCAGCCGGCCACAACATGGGGGACATGATTGGTGTGCATATAAAATACCAATCACCTCCCCATGTTGTGGCCGGTTGAGTGATTGTTGCACCGGTATTATGCACTTGTGCTGCCTTTATCACTGGGCTTACCATGTTCTGCTCAATGCAATGGATATCAGATTTTTGGTGAGCTTTTTTTTGTTTGAATTCTTAAAGTGATCCTAAACCCAGAAACTGACCCCCCCCTTATCTTTAGACCTGTCCCTGCACCCCCTCTTATTTCTAGCCATCCCTTTTGCAGAAAAAAATCGCTTTTGTAAAGTAAGAGAAAAGGTTATAATACTTTGACCTGTGTGAGTTCTCTCTTTCTGTGGAAGCAGAGATGGGACGGGCCTGTCTGCTGCTGCCTGATAAATATGCACGCCCCTCTCTGCTTGTAAGAGCCTGGCCGTGCCATGAAAGGGGTCAGGGCTCCGGCATGGCACGATTTAGCCCTGCCCCATTTCATGACGCGGCCAGGCTCTTACAAGCAGAGAGGGGCGTGCATATTTATCAGGCAGCAGCAGACAGGCCCGTCCCATCTCTGCTTCCACAGAAAGAGAGAACTCACACAGGTCAAAGTATTATAACCTTTTCTCTTACTTTACAAAAGCTATTTTTTTCTGCAAAAGGGATGGCTAGAAATGATAAGAGGGGGTGCAGGGACAGGTCTAAAGATAAGGGGGGGTCAGTTTCTGGGTTTAGGATCACTTTAAGGCCCTGTCACGTGTCAATGTCGCCCGCGATATCGCTCATGCGTCACAGATTAGCCGTCGCTCAGATGACGCGTGATCGTCAAGCAATTATCGCCGGTTACATGTCACACGTGTCAATATCCGGTGCCAACGACCCAGCGATGTGTCGAACTCATGTCACACACACAGTGACGCTCACGCTCAACTTAGCAATCATCGCCCAGTTTATGGTCTGGACCGAAAAGCTGCAATCTGTGATCAAGCGACAAATCGCTGGTCGCGTCGCGGTGTCACACACTACGATGTCGCTCCCACATCATCTGAGCGACGAATAATCTGTGACACGAGCAATATCGTGGGCGACATTGACACGTGTGACAGGGCCTTTAAGAACGACTGGTCCTAAGCCACCTCCGTTATGGCCAGGGCTATGAAGTCAGTAAGCCAAACATCCAACGCCTCAATTTCCCTGAATCCAACTCCACAGCTCTGGTTATGGTGACTCCAGTTGATTCTTCATATTGGAGTAATGACTAGGTCTTCTACTAGACTGGGGCTTGTAGATCAGGTGTGTGATTTTTGCATTTACTAAGTATTTCCCACTGCCCTGGTCATACATTCAAACTGGACTCAAGATTTTAATTTCTTTACCTATTTGTTATGGTTAAAGTATACATGGAGTCTATAAATGTATTGCGGCAGTTGATATAGAACTCCACCACGTCACTATCTAAGTGGGTCAATTGAGAAATAATCGTTAGAAAATATTGTTTTTTCTCAGATCCGTGGCAAAATTTTAAAAAAATTAGAAACTGCCTCTGGTAGACCATCCTTCTTTGAGCCTTTGGAGAAATGATCTCTCAGTGTCAGCTGTCTGTAAATGAAATCACTACAAAACACAGCAAAAATACACACATTTTCCACATGTAAATACGCACCAAAAACGCCTTTAAATATGCAAAAACTCATTGTGATTTTATTATGCATTCTGGGATGTACACTGGAGCTAGCAGGTGTATTTGAGTTGCTGCTATAGCCTTATGGTAATACCGCGTGTGTTCAACCCTGATTAAATTATAAGTAACTAGATGGGTGCCCGATGCACAATGCATCGGGATTCTAGCAGAGCGAGTCTCTGACTCGCAATGGCCGCTTCGCGGCCAATGCTTCGCGCTGCTAAGGCGACTCGCCATGCCCGCTGCGCGGGCATAGCGAGTCGCCTTAGAACTGCTCGCAATGGCCGCTTCGCGGCCAATGCTTCGCGCCGCTAAGGCGACTCGCCATGCCCGCTGCGCGGGCATAGCGAGTCGCCTTAGAGCTGCTCGCAATGGCCGCTGCGCGGCCAATGCTTCGTTCGTATCCACATGACCACGGCGAGTCGCATGCGAGTGTGGTGCGCGAAATCCATTCGTGATTATATAATAGATAACACAATAGTTGGAGGGATACGCACTAACTCTTTATTGGTCACATTAAATAACAGGTTTACCAAGAGCTTTTCATTTAACACTTTATGCTTCTCCCGTAACAATTCGAATGATATCTTTGTATATACTATATGTAAGTTGTAGATTAAAATTTAAACTTCTAAAAATGTGTAATCTAATCACACGAGAATGTTAAAAATTTTAACAAGATAAAAGAAATAAAAATATATACAATGTCAGTCCAAGAGCATATGCTCTCATGGGCTGTATTTGAGCCAATAATTAAGTGGCATTTCTAACTTATTGTCCAGTTATTGAACACCCTAGTTCGTTGGCAGTGGGTGCCAATTTGTGCAATACGATTCCCTCCTTAGGGTTTATGTAGGTAAGGAGAAAAACCCGTAAGAACCAACAATCTCCTTACACCAAGCCCATCATAACAACCAGGCAGAAGCACTGAAGATTTTGTATCACCTCCATAAACCCTATAGGTACCGTTACACGCCACAACATCGCTGCGATATTGCCCGCGATTTCACGTGAGCGCGCACGTTTTTGGCACTTTGCCAAGATCGCATTGGAGATGTCACACGTAGCGATGCTGCGTGCAACCTCCAGCGATCTGGGGTTCCGGAAATCGCCTGAACAAGACCGGAAGCGATTTTGCCTTTCCACATCGCCGCGTCACACAGCACAACCACAACAGCGATGTGGGCATGCTGTTTGACGCCGGCTAAGAGATAGGCGTGCCAGAGTGTGTTTCACCATGCCTCTACCACTGCAATTGCCCGAGTCAACTGCGTTACCATTGGTCAGTCTTGTCTGGCAAGATGGCCACATTACGTATTTGCCCTTTGTACTATCTCGCTATTCAAATATGGCGCCTTGGCCACGGACAGCCAATGGGAACACAGTAGTATCCAGCAATCACCGCCGAAGGGGCACGGAAAACACAACGTTCAGGCACGCCTACGGGATTGATTTCAGGATCTCTGAAGTTGCACTTAACATCGTTATCTCACTGTCACACGGCACGATCCTGCAAAATCGCGAGGTTGAAATCGCCTGGTTTTAGAGCAGTGCTGTAAAACCTGTCAACTCGCCACCAGCGATTTATCGCCATCGAATCACCGTGTCACACGCCACAGCGCACTTGCGATGTGGTTTCAACATCGCCGAACTCGTGAGTTGTTTGCAAAGTTGCGGGTGATATCGTGGCGTGTGACGGTACCTTGAAGGGAACCTGTCACCTAGATTTAAGACTCTAAACTATCACTACCTGTCCCTACACCTTCCTAGCTGCTCCCTATCTATCCCTTTCTGATATAAAGGGGCCCTATTAACCTCCCTGGCGGTCTGTTTAGTTCTGGAAATTGTTGCTAAAAGCGGGCTACCCGCGTTCGCGGTAGATGCGGTTAAAAAACCGCATCTGCCGCACTTGCCGCATAGCTGCCGCACTTGTGCCGCACTTGCGGCGCGGTTGCGGTAATCTGCATAGGAACCAACCACCTCTGATGACCCTCATACATTGTTAATATGTGCCCCTGCACCCTAGTAAACCATTAGCAGCACTGTTGTTGTGTGCTAAGTGGCTGCATTAGAAGTGCGATAATGATTTTAGACACTTACATGCCTGCGTACTTGAGGGCGTCTCCCTGTGTGTGCTGGGACTTGTTGTGCTGTGGTCATCATGTCTGCTCTCCCCCTCCCTTATGCACGCCCCCTCTCAGCCTGCTATAGTGCTGTGAGGCGGATTGCGTAATAAAGGGCGGGGCTACCGTGATGCCGCGATTTAGCCCCGCCCCTTTATGACGCAATCAGCCTCACATCACTATAGCAGGCTGAGAGGGGGCGTGCATAAGGGAGGGGGAGAGCAGACATGATGAGCACCGCCCACACGTCCCAGCACACACAGGGAGACGGCCTCAAGTACCAGGCATGTAAGTGTCTAAAATCATTATCGCACTTCTAATGCAGCCACTTAGCACACAACAACAGTGCTGCTAATGGTTTACTAGGGTGCAGGGGCACATATTAACAATGTATGAGGGTCATCAGAGGTGGTTGGTTCCTATGCAGATTACCGCAACCGCGCCGCAAGTGCGGCACAAGTGCGGCAGATGCGGCAGATGCGGTTTTCTCACCGCATCTGCCGCGAACGCGGGTAAGCCCGAGCCTGACTCGGGGTTAACGCTTCTGGTAGTGAATGTTAACCCCGAGTCAGGCTCGGGAATAACGCTAGGAAGGTTAAACATCAGAAAAATACCTTTTAACTTACAGAAGCTAAAAATGTGTAATCTAATCACACATGAGGGTGTTAAAAAATTTTGACAAGATAAAAGTAATAAAAATGTATACAATGTCCGTCTAAAGGGCCTGTCACACGTGTCAATGTCACCCGCGATATCGCTCATGCGTCACAAATTATTAATCGCCTGAGCGATGTGGAATTATCGCAGGTAAAGGGTATGTCACACGCGTCAATATCGCCTGCACGATCTCGGCTGCACGTGACGTTGCAGCGATATTGATGCGTGTGACATACTGAATCAACCAGCGATAAAACGCTGGTTGATGATCGCCAGGTTTTAGAATCTGTCCTAAAACCTGGCGATGGTCACCCGGTGTACACGCAGCATCGCTGCGTGTGACACCAGGAGTAGCGATATTCCAGCTCCCAGCACCTCTCACAAGCGCTGGGAGCTGGTATCCAAGGTAAACTGCGGGTATCTAGGCAGCGCGCGCTGCCTAGATACCCGACGTGTACCTTAGTTACCAGCCTCCTCCGCTCACCGGCTGGTATCTAAGGTACACAGCGATCGCCGATCGCAGGTTTCACTGCCAGATGTAAAACCTGTTGCTCATCGCTCAGTAGACCTTGTGCATCGCTGCGTGTGACACTAAATTCAGCGACGTATTTTCTATTTTGACATCGTACAGGTGACTAAATAAAATCGCTTGCAAGATGGCGACATCACCGCATCGCTGGGCCATATTGACGCGTGTGACATCTTAAGGGGGTGTCACACGCGTCAATGTCGTCAGTGAGATGATTGCTCACGACATTGACAGATGATCGCTGGTGAGCTGTCACACAGGCAGACACACCAGCGATCAATGGACCAGAGACATCGTGGAAACGATTTAAATATCGTTTCCACGATGTCTTGCTCCCGCTGCCAGCCTGCTGGAAGCGGGAGCAGGCTGGTCTCCAAGGTAAACTGCGGGTATCTAGGCAGCGGGCGCTGCCTAGATACCCGACGTGTACCTTAGTTACCAGCCTCCTCTGCTCACCGGCTGGTATCTAAGGTACACAGCGGGTAACTAGGGACCCTAGTCTTATTGAAGCCGGGCCGATCACGTGACCGGCCCCATATTGCACCGCGCCTGATGTGATGTCGCGGACAGTGCATACTATGTGTACAGAGGGCGGGAGATTTCAAATGGTGGAGGCAGCAAGGAATAAAGAATTCCGCCCAGTGGGGCGTGCGCTACACCATCGAGGAGGGAACAATGGAGCGTGGGCCGCCTTTCCAGTCCCCAGCCTCAGGGACTTCTGTAAGTTAGAAGTTATTTTTCTCCAGTTTTATAGGGCCCCTTTAGCTCAGCGAGGGATAGATAGGGAGCAGCTAGGAAGGTGTAGGGACAGGTAGTGATAGTGTAGGACCTTAAATCTAGGTGACAGGTTCCCTTTAAGGAGGGAGCCGTATTGCACAAATTAGCACCCACTACCGACGAACTAGGATGTACAATAGCTGGACAATAACTGAGAAATGCCACTTAATTAGTGGCTAAAATACAGCCCATGAAAGCATATACTCTTAGACGGACATTGTATACATTTTTATTTCTTTTACCTTGTCAAAATTTTTAATCACCGTGATTAGAATATACATTTTTAGAAGTTTAAATTTTAATCTACAATTTATAGATTGTATATATACAAAGGTATCATTCGAATTGTTACGAGAGAGAAGTATAATAAAGTGAATATTGCATTGCTGATTTTGCTGCAATTTTTTTGTTATACCATGTGCGGATCTGGTGCAGAAAATACTGCAACCAAAACACTCAGTATGGGTTCCATGAGGAACCACTTTAAGGGTGGAAACACACTATCCTACATACATGTGAGTCTCTCGGACAAAACTCGGATCAGTGACCCTGAACGGCCTCTCCCTATTTGTACGGGAGTGTGATGCTGCATGAAAAAACACAAGCAGGTGACAGTCCCGTCCAGAGAGGGAAAGGCCGTTCAGGGTCTCTGATACTAGTCTCATCCGAGAGACTCGCACGTAAGTAGGATAGTGTGTTTCCAGCCTAAAGAAGAGACGTGCCCTTTTTTTTTTTTTAAAAGCCTGAAGTGGAAGCAAAATGACTCAAAAGACTGAACAAATGACCAGCAAGTCATTTTACAATAGAAATGAACAGAAAGAGTCTTCAAGCATTTTTTTTTTTTATATTTTTCAGACATTTTTCGAGCAAACCTGTTTCTTAGGAAATTGAAAAAAAACGGTGTGCTTATACCTGAAGGGTGTAGCATGGGGAATTAGGGTTAGCTGCTCCCAATTTTAGATTAAACTTTGAGTATTTATTTTCCCAATCAAATCCAGGGTTTAAACACACTTTCAACTTTTTAAGTTCATCATTTCTTAGTTTACAAAACTTTTTATTCGGCTTGTTTATGAGAATTGGCTCTCTGCCTTCCAGGACTGATGAAGCAATCAGACTGTCCTGACTGTTATATTGTATTTTTATATGTCCTGCATATTCACTCTACGTACATAACTAATCTAGACACGGGCCAACATTTCTTTTTGATATTAAGAAGTTTAAATTCCAGTGATAAAATGAGTCTTTATATTATATTCAATACAGTCTATAAAGCAACTCACTCAACAACACAAAATGCCGGACCGGGACCATCAAAAAACATGATTGAGAATGCAAAGAAAAACAGTCCGACGGGGGAAATGAACTCTTCTGAAACGGAAACCCCATCTATCCAGGGCAATAAAACCCAAATCATCAGATCATTTTTACAGAAAAGCCTCGCTATTCAATATGGACAACAAACGTGAACTCAGAACGCAGAGATTTGTTTTATATAAAGACTTTGGCATTGATCATTTTTAATATTTTCCAATATTAGAGCGTTTCTGTGTGTAAATATAAGCGAGATCTCCCAGAACATTGCAATGTATGCATTATAAAAGGTGTAATAAAACACTTTACAGTCACGCTTTAAAGCAAAGTTAACAGACCCCATTTTATCCCTGAATCCCGCACAAGTGATAAAAAGAATATTACATTTTACACTCACCCTTCGCCAAGCTTTTCTAGAACATCAAAGACCTCTTCTGGCTGTTTAGTCAGGCTGTCTTCACTCAGCTTTTTAAGTTTGCTAATAAAAGAAAAGAAACATATAGGCATAAGGTCAACACATTCACAATATAGAAAGTGTCATCTACACCAGGAGAACAAGGCAAGTCACATCCAAGATAGTGAGGTGCTGCGGGAATGTGTGCAGGTGAAAAGAAACAGTCCTCCATTCAACAAAGTGTCCCTCCTGACCGGTATGTCAGATGTCAGTCATATATAATGTAGCTGTATAGTAGAGTAAATATTATATATATATATATATATATATATATATATATATATATATATAATATATATATATATGTGAATATATATCTCCAGGGACCCTACTCGCAAGTTTACGATCTATGAGTAATATATACACACATACAGAATGCAAATACCGTATATACGGTAGTCAAGTATAAGCCGACCCGAGTATAAGCCGAGGCCCCTAATTTTACCCCAAAAACTGGAGAAACCTATTGACTCGAGTATAAGCCTAGGGGAAAAAATGAAGCAGATCGCCATCCTGGTATATAGCTCCTCCATCACTGGTACATAGCCCTCATCACTGGTATATAGCTCACATCACTGGTATATAGCCACATTACAGTATACAGCGCCTCCATCACTGGTTTATAGTCCACATCACTGGTATATAGCCCCATCACTGTATATATCACCCCCATTACTGTTTTATAGCCTCATTACTGTATACAGCGCCCCATTACTGGTATATAGCCCCATTACTGGTATATAGGCCCCCATCACTATATATAGCACCCCCATCACTGGTACATTGACCCCCATCATTGCACACACACCCCGTCCCTGGTGCATAGCCCTCCATCATTGTACATACTCCCCATCATTGTATATACCCCCAATAATTGCACACATCCCCATCACTTGTATATAGACCCCCAGCCTTGGTATAGAGCGCTCCATCATTGCACACCCCCCATCACTGCACACACCCCATCATTGCACACCACCCCAACCCCATCACTTGTATATAGTCCCCCCATCCCTGGTATTTAGCGCCCCCATAATTGCACCTCCCCAACCCCATCACTTGTATATAGTCCCCCCATCATTGCAGACATTCCCACCATTACTAGTATATAGCACCCCCCCCCCTCCTGATATACAGTGCTTCATTATTATACATTGTATTTGTCATCCATGCTGCCGCTCACTATGAAATAATAATAAACTGATCTCACCCTCCGGCGATTCTCTTCAGGGTCTGTGCGTTTTCTCCCGGTCTTCCTGCTTGTAATTATGTCACCGCGGCGCTTGTCACATGACTTTAGAAGCAGGAAGTCAGAGGGAGGGCGCACAGACCCTGAAGAGAATCGCCGGAGGGTGAGATCAGTTTATTATTATTTCATAGTGAGCGGCAGCATGGAGGACAAATACAATGTATAATAATGAAGCACTGTATATCAGGAGGGGGGGGGGGGCGCCTATATACTAGTAATGGTGGGAATGTCTGCAATGATGGGGGTACTGCATACCAGGGATGGGGTGACTATATACATGACCTTCCGCTTCTACTGCAGCGTCCCCCACCTCCTCCTGCTCCTCCAGCTCCCGATCAGCACCTCCACACTGACACTGACTCTAGTATGAGCCGAGAGGGGGACTTTTCAGCTACGTCACTTCCGGCCCGATGCATTATGGGGCCGATCACGTGATCAGCCTCAGTGCATTATGGGGCCGATCACATGATCGGCCCGACTCTGCGCATGCGCAATGCGCTTATTGAAGCCGGGCTGATCACGTGATCGCCCCCATAATGCACTGAGGCTGATCACGTGATCGGCCCCATAATGCACCGAGCCGGAAGTGACGTAGCGCCCGGTCATGACAAGCTTCCAGAGGGCGGGGGATTCCAAATAGAGGGGCAGAGAGGAAGAAACAATAACGCCGCCCAGCGGGGCGTGCACAGCCGCATAGAGGAGTACTACATGGAGCCTGGCACCTCCTTCTCAGTTCCCTTACTCACGGACTTATGCAAGTTAGAATTCATTTTTCTAATCTTTTATAGGGCTATTTTAGCACAGATGGGGATCGAAGGGAGCAGCTAGGAAGGTGTAGGGACAGGTAGTGATAGTGTAGGGCCTTAATTACAGGTGACAGGTTCCCTTTAAAACTAATTTCCGAAAAAAATGTTTAATTTAAAAAGTTCCAAAAATGCTTATGTGCCTGCTATGCACTTAGCCACATCTGTAATAAAATTCAAGTTGGAATCACGATGGGATCATATTTTAAAATATTTAACTATTATAGCGTCAATTCGAAAATCCATGATTTTTAGATATTACTGTGCTATTTTATTATGTTACAGCTTAGAAGCAGGAGAGGACAGAGGAGAAAGCTTTGTTAGGGCTCAATCTGAGAATGAACAGGGGTAGACAGTGAATGCAGAGCAGATGACAGGCCAGCAGCTCTGTCAATCATGTTAAGTATCTGCCCACCGCAGTCAGGAAGTAAGACAAAGCTTCAGAGCTTTCATGTCCTGACATACCTGGACATGTTCACTCTGGAACAAACAATAGTCTGTACAAAGGCATCAAGGTAGTCGGTGTACTACAATATTGGCGAGTGTGTTTACAGATTGAGTACATTTACATTAATAGTTAAATGCTTTTCTTATTAAGGGCTAACAAACACACAGCACTATTCTGAGTGATCATTGTTCAGAAAAACGCCCCCCACTGATTTCAATTACTATTTCAATTATAAATATTATAATAATATAATAATTATATTTATAATATAATTAATAATAATACATTATAATATATCATATAAATATTATAAATATTAATAATTATAAATATTTAAATTACTACCACTGATTTCAAGTACTATTCTTCTTAAACACTACATAAATATATGTTTAGTGATATAATAGAAAAAATTGTTACATGTATAAATAGGTGCTAAAATTTTATATATATATATTTATGAGAGCGAGCCAGGGACACAGAGAGAAGAGAGACACAGACAGAGAGACACAACAGAGAGAGAGAGACACAGACAGAGAGACACACACAGAGAGAGAGAGAGACACAGAGAGACAGAGAGACACACAGAGAGAGAGAGAGACACAGAGAGAGAGAGAGACACACAGAGAGAGAGAGACACACAGAGAGAGAGAGAGACACAGAGAGAGAGGACACAGAGAGAGAGAGACACAGAGAGAGAGAGACACAGAGAGAGAGAGACACAGAGAGAGAGAGAACAGAGAGAGAGAACAGAGAGAGAGAGACACAGAGAGAGAGAGAGACACAGAGAGACAGAGAGAGAGACGCAGAGAGAGAGAGACGCAGGAGAGAGGAGAGAGACACAGAGAGAGAGAGAGACACAGAGAGAGAGAGAGAGACACAGAGAGAGAGAGAGACACAGAGAGAGAGAGAGAGAGACACAGAGAGAGAGAGAGAGAGACACAGAGAGAGAGACACAGAGAGAGAGACACAGAGAGAGAGACACAGAGAGAGAGACACAGAGAGAGAGACACAGAGAGAGAGACACAGAGAGAGAGACACAGAGAGAGAGACACAGAGAGAGAGAGAGAGAGAGAGAGACATGAATTTTAGCTGGTGCTGGTGAGCCAAGGATCCTACCTTTTTCACCATTTTGGAATTTTATATCTTTGATAGAGATCTAAAGGGTAATGTTCCTCCCAGTGGAGAGTGACACACAAGGTCTGATATGCCAGTGTGAGAAGGCTTAAAGTGTAACCACCCTTTTAATTTTTGTGTAATAATAATGTAGAGCTAGTGATTATTACAAACTTTTAAATATACTATACAAGTGAAATCTGGCAAAAGTTGTCCTCACTAGGCTGTTTCTAAACCTGACATATGCTGGTTGTCAGAGAAACCCGTCTTCAGCTCAACACATGATTACATCCATATCAGTTCACTTCAGGCAGGAACAGCCAAAGGGCAGTTTCACGCCCCCTGTGTTTAATCCTCCCACCGCCGCCTCCCTGATGCCAATCATTGTCTGCCTGGCCTGCTGCATAACACAAAGCGAGGGGTGCGGTTCTGGCTGCATTGCCCCACCTCCTGCGGTGATATCACCACTTATACCCGCCCTGCTCCATGGTTAACAAGGAGCAGGGCGGGTATAGCTGGTGATGTCACAGCAGGAGGCGGGGCGGCCAACATCCTGCTGTGACATCACCACCTTTCCCCGCCCAGCTCAATGTTAACCATGGAGCAGGCCGGGTATAAGCGGTGACGTCACCGTAGGAGGCGGGGCAATGCGGCCAGAACCGCACCCCTCGCTTTGTGTTATGCAGCAGGCGAGAGAGGCAATGATTGGCATCAGGGAGACAGCGGTGGGCGGATTAAACATTCAGGGAGCGTGAAACTGCCCTCTGGCTCCAGCCACAAGCCACCTCCTATTTAGCTCCACTATGTAAGTTTTCAAAGTGTATTATCTCTGGGTACAGGGGGGGTCAAGGGCTGGGGGACCCCTTGCCTGAATGCAGCAGACATGCTGCATTAATTCGATCACCATGTATGGTTGGTGACAGACCCTTTTTAAACCAACCCACCCCCAGTCATAAAAAGCGAAAAATACGGTGCACTTTTTTCCCATTCCCTTTTTCTCCCCTTTTTACTTCTTTTAAAAAAAAAAAAATGAAGTAAAACAAATTAAAAAAGAAAAAAAAATTATTGAAGGAAAAGGGAGGAGAAAGAAGGAAAAAATGTCAACATCTTATCTTTTTTTTGGTTTTCTTTTCTTTGCACTAGACCAGCTGCCATCTGAAGCCCAGTGAGGGAGAATTCACATGATATGGCATTGCCACTAACCTCCACTGGGATACTAATACTATGTTCAGATAGCGCAGCATGATTTTTCCCCTTCGTTTTTTTTCAGGAGGATTTTCCAGTATTCTAGAACTTGGTATAAAAGCCAAACCAGAATCTCGATTTGCAGACAGTGTTTTGGGTTATTGCTCCTCGTCACAGGCAAAGCTCTTTAAAGGGTTCATATTGATTTTTAGGATAGCTACTTCCAATAGGTGGTTGGAAAACTGCTGAAATATGTGGGAACTCAGTTTATAGACGGCCTTCTTTACAGGATCCTCATCAGTTGCTTTGAAGCACTTGTCCTCTTCTGCATTACTGACAACCCAAGTGTTGTAATTGGTGATTTCCCCTGTGGGTGCCGCTACATGATAATAACACACCTACAGCCTGGTTTCCTCACAGATTACAGATTATTGCTGTCCCAGCAAAGGAAACGTTTACACACAGTTTATTGTCAAGATAGGCTATTTAACAGGGTTGTGTGATTTAAGTTTGGGCTACACGGTGACTTTGGAGTCATGGGCAAATATCCATGTGTGTCGTGGCTACATCACAGAGTAATGCGGGTGAATTGTGAACCCCGGGGGACTGCAACAAGTAAATTACAAAAAGTCAGATCAGTTTCATTTCTAGCGACTTGCTTGTTGGGGTTGCGATATCCTGCGGGTCACATTGCCACCCCATACACCTACACTATGCTACCAACCCTACACCCAGCACTGGGGTCTGGGCACCGCTACTCTGAAACCATTTTAAAAGAAATTTGTGGAAGACCAATATATACAATATAGAAAGAAACAAGGGCAAGCTTGTGCCATCATTCCTCCATGCTGCAGCCCATTTTGGTGGTCTGCTTCATGTCTGGGGTGACCAGTTGCACACAGCTGTTGGATCGTGCGGTAATTTAACAAAACTCTAGATAGACCAGAATAATAAAATTCTTACACTGCACCTGTCTATCTGCTACTGACAGGAACTGCAGCTCCATCCGTAGTATTGTTACCAGGGATAAGGTTACAAGTGGGAATTACCAACAGGAATAAGAACAGGAGGCCCCGCACATGGGCCATACGGTTATTTCATTGCTACATTGTTAACATTGTTTCCAACCACAAGAGTGATGTGTAACCTGAAATAATGCACAACGCCGGTCACTGCAACTTCCTATTCTGTAGGACTGTGAGAACGAGCGACAAGGTAGACGGCAGAGCTGGCACGTGCCCGATAGAGGACTCCCAACTACAAGGAGCCCGACACCTTAATTATTAATTGCAGGTATCTTTAACACTTGCAGCTTTGCAAAGTTTAAAAGAAAAAGGATTATCCTGTAGATCAGAGGTCCCCAACTCCAGGCCTCAAGGCCCGCCAACAGTGCAGGTTTTCAGGATCTCCTTAGTATTGCACAGGTGCTAATGTGATCATCTGCACAGGTATTGATTCCAAGCCCTGTGCAATACTAAGGAGATCCTGAAAACCTGCACTGTTGGTGGGCCTTGAGGCCTGGAGTTGGGGACCTCTGCTGTAGATAACATAATATTAGCATTCTGCATACAACACATTTATTACAGATACGCAATGCGCCTTACCACTAAATGTGCCAGAAATCTGATGTAATCTGAACCAAAAAACAAGCCTTGCTATTACCCATTACACTTATTCAGTAGATGAGGGGACACGGCTTAGGGGAAACTTGAGTGACTGTGAATGGGAAAGGATGTGGTCACCTGAATCACTGAATCATGCTGCCCAAACCGCAGGCAGCACGAGTCACAGCCCGGCTGCACAATTGTGGTCAGGTCTGAAACACTCCGGCGTGTCGGAGGAGATGAACTTTAAAGTTCAGGCCGGGGAACCATAGTCAGAGACGAGACAAGGTCGTGCTCTCCCAGCACCACTGCAGGTGATTGACTCCTATAGCAAGAGACATGTCAATCACCAAAAGCGGATTAGCCTAGTCTCTGACTTTACTCTCCAGCCGGATCTTTAAAGTATATTTTCTTCAAAACGCCAGAACATTTTACAGAAAAATATTCCAGGCTGCAATAGTGCAGCTAGTCTGTGATGGCGGGTTTACACGTCGCGATATCGTAGTACGATTTCAATCAAAAGTCACGTGGTTCAATCGTCGGAGCCGAAATCGTGCCTGCGTTGTATGGTGTGAACGTCCAATACGATGCAGGAACGATATCAATGCGATATCGGGGATTGAATGAGCGTGCTATTCAATGCTCCGATATTGCATAGCGATTGAAGCCGGATCGTGCTGTGTAAACGCCCAACTACGATGCGATTTGAAACGTCACCCATTCACTCCCATGTTAACTATGCCATCCTGGGTTGGGAGGCGGAGACATCGCACGGACGTTGTATTCTGATATCGCAGCGTCTAAACATTCAATGCGATGCGGGAGAAACGTGCACTAAATGCGCGCTCCCGCGCCATTGAACTGGGATATCGGATCGCGATTGAAGCGTGTGAAGGTGGCTTTAGACGCTGCGATATCGGAATACAACGTCCGTGCGATGTCTCCGCCTCCCAACCCAGGATCGCATAGTTAACATGGGAGTGAATGGGTGACGTTTCAAATCGCATCGTAGTTGGGCGTTTACACAGCACGATCCGGCTTCAATCGCTATGCAATATCGGAGCATTGAATAGCATGCTCATTCAATCCCCGATATCGCATTGACATCGTGCCTGCATCGTATTGGACGTTCACACCATACAACGCAGGCACGATTTCAGCTCCGACGATTGAACCACGTGACTTTTGATTGAAATCATACTACGATATCGCGACGTGTAAACCCGCCATAAAGCCACCTTAAACATTCAATGCGATGCGGGAGAAACGTGCACTAAATGCGCGCTCCCGCGCCATTGAACTGCGATATCGGATCGCGATTGAAGCGTGTAAAGCCACCTTGAGTCATGTTGTCCATGGTTTGGACAACTTCATTCAAGTGACCGATTCCCTTTATGTGCAACAACATGCGTCAAATTTTTGTCTGACAGTAAACCAACCTTGCTGAGTAAAGCTTTAAAGAGAATTCTCAGCAGGTTTTTGCAGATTACAGCATGCTGCCAGGGGTTAAAAAAATAAATTAACTTTGCCACTCTTATCAGGCTGTAGGCCCCGTTACACGGCACAACAGTTAGCTGATACATCACGGGTTTGGAGTCGTTCCAGCGACCTTGTTACGACCTCGTTGCGTGTGACTTTGCCAAGTTGTAATGATAAATCGTTGGATCGGTGATCGCAGGTTTGAGAACATGTTCTCAAACCACACGATCAACTATCAGCCAACCTGCTATATCGTTGTGTGTGACACCGCGATAACAATGTCGTTTATGACTTTGACCATTCATGGAAATGAGCAGGGATAGTTCGCAGGGGTATGTGAATGATACCTGCTCACTACATCGTTGGGGAGTCGTCCACGATATCTAGACGTGCGACATTTCACCAACTGTGTCTGCAACGACCGCGCGCCCACAAGATCGTTGTCGACATCGTTCCAACGGTGTGCCGTCTAACGGGGCCTTTCGTGTGATTGCTTACTTAAATTAAAGTCTTTATTACCTGGCAATTACCATAACTAGACTACTTTGTCACACGCACAGCAGTCCGACACACACCCTGCTGTGAGTGGTACCTCATTGTCAATGCACAATTTCTATTGAGAGCCTGGTGGGGATGGGGCAGCTCTACCAGCTCTGCTCTATTGCTAAAACTAAAACCTTATAATATAATAATATTTATTAATTTATATAGCGCTATTAATTCCATAGCACTTTACATACATCAGTAGTGCCATCTCGAGTGCCCAGAGGAAACCCACGCAAACACAGGGAGAACATACAAACTCCTTGCAGATGTTGTCTTTAGTGTCCTTGGTGGGAATTGAACCCAGGACCTCGGGACCTCAGTGCTGCACAGGCTGCAGTGCCAACAACTTAAACCACCGTGCCGCCCTTTAATTATGTCAGAACTGCTGCAGCCAGTAATCTATATGATACATTGTTGGATTCAGGGTCTCTATGCCTACATCATGCTGCTATCAGATGAGATTCCAAAAACCTGCAAACAGATTCCCTTTAATGCCATGGCCAATAACTGAGGCATCTAAGTGGGTAAACAGGGCAAGAACACCAGCCACATGACTGTGGGGTGCCCACGAAGGCCCTTGTGAATGATATTCTTGTTTCATATTGAAAACCATAAAGTACACTGCAGTGCAAAGATATCACAATGTAGAATATTCTCCAGAAAAAGTGGAATGACAAGAAGAACGCAGGCTTAAAGGGAACCTGTCACCAGGTTTTTGCAACCTAATCTGAGAATAGCATAATATAGGACCCGAGATCCTTATTCCAGCGATGCGTCACTTACTGGGCTGCTCAGTGTAGTTTTGATAAAAATCACTGTTTAACCAGCTGGAGATTATCATTAGCAGTCTACTTGGCCTGCTGCCAAGTACACTGGCATATTCACAGACTGCTAAATCTGCAACACAGAAAACAGTAATTTTATCAAAATGACAGCAAGCAGCTCAGTAAGTGACACATCACTGGAATCAGGGTTTCTGTTTCTACATTATGCTGCTCTCAGATGGGATGGCAAAAACCTGGTGACAGGTTCCCTTTAAGTCACATACTGGAACAAAAAAAAAGGTTTAACAAATGTTTTGTATAAAAAAGAAAATAAAAACAAAAATAATACAAGATAAAAGGAAACTTGCAAAAACACTGAAAAAATGTTAATATATTATTTGGTGCCATTAAAAATCTTCTCAAAGAAGAGCTTTAATTAGGGCTATAAAGAAATAAATAATGCTGTATCATCATTGAGGGCCAGCTTCACAGCGCATTAAAGGGTTATCAGTAAGTACAGTATTCCTGAGTCAGCATCATCTGGACCGAACACAAAACTGTGATTGTTCATTTGAAATTAAATGTAAGAAAATCACATGATATCTGTATCGATATTAGTGACATTGGACATGTCTAGCCGTTCCCCCATGTGAGTCAAGTGAAGTCTTTTATAAATCACCTAAATGCAAAAAAGCAATAATGAATGGATCCACCATAACAGTAAGGCACCTTCACACAGGCAGTGTTATCACACCGGTTCAATAATGGATTGTAAATTATTTATAAAATAATCCAGGATCCTAAAGTAACAAAAACATATATAAAAATTCCCTACCACGCCCCTCTCCGGTCATTCAGTGCTTTTGCTCATTTTCCCCCTGTTCTCCTCACTTCCACCGGGGGACGCTATGTGAACACTGCAGCCGATCCGTGATCACTGAATGAAGGGGTCATGTGCAGTCTACACAAGCAGAAAAAGTACCGTGTTTCCCCGAATATAAGACAGTGTCTTATATTAATTTTACCCCCAAAAGTCCCACCCTGTCTTATATTCGGGGTATGACTTATATTAAAAAAAAAAAGACAAAAATGAAAAGTCCCAGCCCCATACAGTATGCCACTGCAGCCCCCAGCACAGTACCGTTAAAACCGCAATTCCGCCGCACAGCAGACTTGCGGCACACTTGCGGCAGGTTCCCATACAATGTACGGTACTGTATGGGACACTTGTGGCAAGGTGCGGCAAAGGTGCGGTAACCGCACCTTGCCACAAGTGTCCCATACAGTACCGTACATTGTATGGGGACCTGCCGCAAGTATGCCGCAAGTCGGCTGTGCGGCGGAATTGCGGTTTTAATGGGCAAGTCGGCAAGGAAACATCCTTACTTTTTAGGGTAATGGCAGCCTCGGGCTATGGATTCCTCCGCAGTGCAGGGATGTTGTCCAGATGCTTCTTCATGCAGGAGCTTCTGGCCAATCAGCACTCGAGCTGCTGAGCCAATCAGTGCTCGAGATGCTGGGGAGCCGCTGGCCAATCAGAAGCTCCTGCCGGCAGCGGTGACGTCAGGCCGGGGCGACAGGCGCACAAGATTAACCCTATGCCCTCGGGGTTACCTGCGGCACCTGAGGGCAGAGGGGATCCCACGGGGGACAGCGGACCTGCGGCTGCACCTGAGGGCAGAGGGGAGCCCACGGAGGACAGCGGTGCAAGTGTGACAGCGGGGACACAGGTAAAACATGCAATGGGCAAAAATGGCACTTTAGCGGTACCCTGTCTTATATTCCCCGAAAATAAGTCACCCTGTCTTATAATAGGGGTATGACTTATATTGGAAAATTCTTCGCCAGCAATGCCCTGACTTATATTCGGGGGTGACTTATTTTCGGGGAAACAGGGTACTACAATGGGGGAAAGCCCTCTCCATCATAGCTTATGAAGGATGTGAAGCCTATTCTAATTTAAACTAATAGAAATATTCTAATTAATTCTAATAGAGACTGCTCCACCCACCATGATGTCTCTCCTGTTCCCCAGACTGTGAAATGAACTGGAGGTCACCAGCCTGCAGATGTATTAAGAGAAGTACCGCTACTATATTTTGGGCTTTTACTTTCGGATAGGAATTCCCCTTTAGTCTTAAATATGATCCTGTGCAGTGGAACAATAAAAATGTGGCCCTAGAACTAAAATAAAATAAAAAAGCTCATGCACCCTGATTTCCCGGGTCTAGTGCAGATATCCCAGGACTTTCTCAGGAGCCTTATAGAGTCCAGACCATAAAGGGAACCCGTCATGTCATTTTTATTGGTTTACACTGCCGCCAATGTTATTTAGATCATGTACTGTGCATCACTAATCTGGTTTAAAAAAAGAAATCCATGTACTTATCAAAAAGGCACTTTGGATGCTTATATGTTTACATTAGGTACCTGCTCAAACAGTCATCAGGGTGGAGACTTCATTGGTAATTGTCACATCAATCCACATTCAGGCATGCATGAATACCCTGCCAGAACTGTAATATATTAACATCACTGAAGGACCTTCAGAAATTCATATATGCGGTATAAGGACCTGTGGTAACATCATGACCTTGTCACCATAATGGGCGGAGCTAAGCAGTCCTGAGGTTAAAGACTCTTTGTACTTAACTCTGCCCATTATGGCCACATGTTTGTGACATCACCACAGGTCCCAGTAATGTCAATCCATTACAATGCAGCGGCATACTCACATGTCAATCCATTACAATGCAGCGGCATGACAACTTCAAAAACTGTCATGAATTTGAGAGTGACAAAGCAATAGTGCCTCCCCACAACTGAAGCCAGGGTTGTGTGTGCAGCCACCTCCGCTATGACTGAAGCCAGGGTATGTGTGTGCAGCCACCTCCGCTATGACTGAAGCCAGGGTATGTGTGTGCAGTCACCTCCCCTATGACTTGAAAGGTATGTGTGGGCAGTCACCTGCCCTATGACTGGACAGGTATGTGTATGCAGTCACTTCCCCTATGACTGGACAGGTATGTGTGTGCAGTCACCTCCCCTATGACTGAAGACAGGTGTGTGTGTGCAGTCACCTCCCCTATGACTGAGGCCAGGTATGTGTGTGCAGTCACCTCCCCTATGACTGGACAGGTATGTGTGTGCAGTCACCTCCCCTATGACTGGAGACAGGTATGTGTGTGCAGTCACCTCCCCTTGGACTGAAGACAGGTATGTGTGTGCAGACACCTTTCCTATGACTGGACAGGTATGTGTGTGCAGTCACCTCCCCTATGACTGGAGACAGGTATGTGTGTGCAGTCACCTCCCTTGGACTGAAGACAGGTATGTGTGTGCAGTCACCTCCTCTATGACTGAAGACAGGTATGTGTGTGCAGTCACCTCCTCTATGACTGAAGACAGGTATGTGTGTGCAGTCACCTCCTCTATGACTGAAGACAGGCATGTGTGTGCAGACACCTCCCTATGACTGAAGACAGGTATGTGTGTGCAGTCACCTCCCCTATGACTGGACTGGTATGTGTGTGCAGTCACCTCCCCTATGACTGAAGACATGTGTGTGCAGTCACCTCCCGTATGACTGAAGACAGGTATGTGTGTGCAGACACCTCCCCTATGACTGAAGACAGGTATGTGTGTGCAGTCACCTCCTCTATGACTGAAGACAGGCATGTGTGTGCAGACACCTCCCTATGACTGAAGACAGGTATGTGTGTGCAGTCACCTCCCCTATGACTGGACAGGTATGTGTGTGCAGTCACTTCCCCTATGACTGGACAGGTATGTGTGTGCAGACACCTCCCCTATGACTGAAGACATGTGTGTGCAGTCACCTCCCGTATGACTGAAGACAGGTATGTGTGTGCAGTCATCTCCACTATGACTGAAAACACGTATGTGTGCAGACACCTCAGCATATACAGTCTTAACATAAATACATGGAATTTTGTTTTTATAAAACCGCATTAGTGATGAACATTGCATCATTTAAAACACATTGGGGGTGTTTTAATATTACAAAATGACACCACAGGTTCCCTTTAAAGTGCCAAAGCTAAAATGGAGGCACATGGCAGATCTACATCATGTCAGGCCAGTTGTATTAATGCTATGGCTGATCAGTGTAAATTTTGGGCCTCACTTAATTGTGTGGCCATATTTTTAAAACACAGCAGTACCCCATCTATTATTAATGTGATCTGTATAAGGGCCACGTCACACACACAGATAATTGTGCAGATATTGTTCACAGATCTCTGGTTGCAGTGAAATCATGAACACATTGTTCCATTTTGTGGCTGTATATAAATGGATCAATGTGTCCATGATTTCACTGCAACCAGAGATCAGTGAACAATATCTGCACAAATATCTGTGTGTGTGACGTGGCCCTTAGATGGAGGGAGCTTCTGGATTGTTCTATTTTCAAAAGCGAACAAAAAGAAATGACTTCAAGCATGTCTAATATGTAAGATAGCCGCGGGAAGAAAGTGATACGCCTGACAGCACTGCGAGGTTAGATAACAGCTAGGAACAGGGATACCCCAGAGATAGGATAGGAGTCAAAACTCAGAATTCAGCAAAATAAGGCTGATACTTAAAGGGGTTGGTTTTTACTTTAATTGGAGCTTTAAAGATAAACAGCATTTTTGTAAATGGTTTTCAAAAATATCCACATTTTTGCATCACATGTTTCCATGTTGCACAGTGTATTGCTGTCTGCAGAAAGAGTTCATTGAGAATCCATCAGTTAGCTCATTCACATTAAACGATGGTGGATGAGTTTGTAACTCTTATGGCCACTTTACACGTCCCGTTATTGGCGTCCAACTCCGATAAAAAGTCACGTGGTTCATGCGTTGGCCCAGATATCGTTCGTGCATTGTATGGTGCAGATGCTTAATGCGACGCAAGAACGATGCCAAACCGATATCGGGGGAAAAAAAGAGCGTGCTCTCCAACCGCGCGATATTGGATGGCCAATCTGGGCGGATCGTGCTGTGTGAATGGCCAACCCCGACTTGGAGACCAACTTCCCTCATTCTCTCCCATGTTAAATCGTCGATCCTGGGTCGGCCACACCAGGGGGCGTTCACATCGCAGTTGTGTTGCCTGCCGATATCGCCCTGTGTGAGAGCTCCTATGCGATGTGGGATGTCTGCCAAAAAAAAGCGCGCTCCCGCTCCGTTGTATCCAACATCGGAATTATGTTGGGACGTGTAAAGTGGCCATTATATACCGTATTTTTCGCATTATAAGACGCACTTTTGTTCCCCCAACTTTTGGGGGAAAGTGGGGGGTGCATCTTATAATGGGAATATACGGTTCTTTAGTGCTGGGGAGGCTGTGCAGTGGTGTCCGGAGCCGGGGCGGGCTGGCTGCGGTCCTCAGGAGGCAGCGGGAGGTCACGTGCTCCCGCTCATTAACCTCCTCCAATATGCACTGCACTGCCGCTGTCCATCACCTTGGTGCTGAAACCAGCACCAAGATCTGGACAGGGGTGCAGCGCATATCAGGTGTGCCTGCACTCACTTCCCTGTGCAGGCACAACTTGCCCCCATCACTGTGTAAATGTAAAGCTCCCCTGCTGGCGTGCACAGAATAAAAATAAAAAATCATTACTTCACCTTCCGACGATCGCGCTCCCTTCTGCCAGCTGATCGGTGACTTCCTGCTTTGGTCTCGGCATCAGGAGTGCATAGTGATGAAATCCGATCACATGATGCACTCTGGTCACATGACCCGATGCCGAGACCAAAGCAGGAAGTCACCGATCAGCTGGCAGAAGGGAGCGCGATCGTCGGAAGGTGAAGTAATGATTTTTTATTTTTATTCTGTGCACGCCAGCAGGGGAGCTTTACACAGTGATGGGGGCAAGTTGTGCCTGCACTGGGGGAGGTGAGTGCAGGCACAGGGGTAAATGTGCCTGCACTGGGGGCTGAGTGCAGGCACAGGGGCAAGTTGTGCCTGCACTGGGGGGGTGAGTGCAGGCACAGGGGTAAATGTGCCTGCAGTGGGGGCTGAGTGCAGGCACAGGGGCAAGTGT
This sequence comes from Allobates femoralis, assembly GCA_033576535.1. Lineage (NCBI taxonomy): Eukaryota > Metazoa > Chordata > Amphibia > Anura > Aromobatidae > Allobates > Allobates femoralis. The sequence goes on along the minus strand of JARQOC010000005.1, from coordinate 75,353,133 downwards.
GCCTGCACTGGGGGCTGAGTGCAGGCACAGGGGCAAGTGTGCCTGCACTGGGGGCTGAGTGCAGGCACAGGGGCAAGTTGTGCCTGCACTGGGGGGGTGAGTGCAGGCACAGGGGTAAATGTGCCTGCACTGGGGGCTGAGTGCAGGCACAGGGGCAAGTTGTGCCTGCACTGGGGGGGTGAGTGCAGGCACAGGGGTAAATGTGCCTGCAGTGGGGGCTGAGTGCAGGCACAGGGGCAAGTGTGCCTGCACTGGGGGCTGAGTGCAGGCACAGGGGCAAGTTGTGCCTGCACTGGGGGGGTGAGTGCAGGCACAGGGGTAAATGTGCCTGCAGTGGGGGCTGAGTGCAGGCACAGGGGCAAGTGTGCCTGCACTGGGGGCTGAGTGCAGGCACAGGGGCAAGTGTGCCTGCACTTGGGGGTGGTGCAGGCACAGGGGCAATTCCGCCTGCACTGGGGCAAGTGTGCCAGCACAGGGGGGTGAGTGCAGGCACTGGGGAAAGTGTGCCAGCACTGGGGGAGGTGTGCCATCAATAGGGGATGTGTGCCATCACTGGGGGACGTGAGCCAGCACAAGGGGGTTATATCCCAGGATGAGGAACAATGTATCAAGATGAGGGTGCTATGAGGGACATGTGTCCTATATGATTTGTAAGACGGACACTGGCATTATAACACGGACCCCATTTAACATTAAAAAATATTTTTCTCTCTTTTTCTTCACCAAATTTGGGGGTGCGTCTTATAATCAGGTGCGTCTTATAAAGCGAAAAATACGGTAGATCTTTTTCTCAGGTGATTTATTCATTGCATCAAAATTGAATGCACAGCTAAATAAAAAGCCTGGAAAAGTCAAGTGATGCATAATGGAACCTTATTGCAAAAATCAACTTTAGCCCAAAGGTTAAGGCTTTGTGCCCACAATGAGGTCAGAAATGCAGCATCACGGTAGGATATCCAGAACAATATTGTTGATACGTCACGCTTTTGAGATTGTTCAAACGATATTGTCGTTGCGTGTAAACATACGGTGTTGAAACGAGAAATCGTTTGATCGCTCATCAGACATTTGAGATACGGACCTCAAATCCGTCGTTCGTCGTCCAATTAACGTTCTGCGAAGCAGCAACATCGTTCAGTGTGACACCTTTTTGGCGGCCGTCACACATGTCGACATCGTGAGCGATATTGTAAGCGATCACGTGCACGCGCGATCGCTTACAATATCGCTCACATCGCTGGTGAGATGTCACACAGACAGACTCACCAGCGATGTGGACCAGCGAGATCGCTGGTAACTATGGTACACATCGGGTTACTAGGCGCCGCGCGGCGCTTAGTAACCCGACGTGTACCATAGTTACCATCTCCCAGCACAGGCTGTGCTGCTGGGAGATCGTTCATCGTGGTGTTATACACCACGATGAAGCAGATTGTTTAATCGTTCATCGCAAGATGTGAGGTCCGGACCTCAGATCTCGATCTTGCGATTTGATCATGTATCGCTCGTCGTATCTTGCCGTCACACGCACAAACATCGTTCAAGCGATGTTTAATCTGGCGCGTTCAAGCGATATCTTTCAAGATATCGTAGCGTGTGACGGCCGCTTTTGAACGATGTCGTTCACAATTTTCCTATTCCTGCCACTTTGTAAAATCGTTCTTCTCGAAGTAGCCGGCGCGTTGCCAAATTTTAGACAGTTAACGATATCCATGCGTGTGACAACGCACTAATGAAGTTGAAACGATCGCGGTCACGTGACATAGCCAACAATCTCGTTCAGCGATATCGTACCATGTAACGGTACCTTTACAATTCCAGCAGAGTGATGTGATTTATAGAAATCTCCTGCCTGCTGTGCTTCTTTTTTACTCATTGTAAACTATCCTGCAGTGCAGGTTTCAAATCTGCAATGTGTCAATTTCTCTTGGAGGTACACTGAGGTTTTTGCGCATATTTTCCCCATAGACTTGCATTAGATGCAGTGAAAAACACAGGCAAAAAAAAAACAGACATGCAGTTTTAGGCTGCCTTCACACTTGCGTTTGGAGCACACATGCGTTCCTATGTTTAACATGGGAATGCATGTGCCTGCGTTTGGCCGCATTTGCGTTCGGATGCGCATAATTTATGCGCCCTCCAACCGCACTCCAAACGCAGCATGCAGCATTTTTTGTGCGTTCGCGGGTGCTTGTTTTAACCGTAAGCGCCCGCAAGCGCACAAAAAAATGCATGGATCTCAATGGATCCGCAGTGTCCTCCGCATGACAGCGCAGGAGAACGCTGCGGATCTCATTGAATTCTCTACCAGCAGCCACCGGGAGATCATGCAGAGCCACACCTGATCTCCCGCCGGTGTCAGCGGGGAGAAACAACTGATCTGACAGCTGTTTAAGGCTGGCTTCACACCACGTTTTTTTTGATCCGGGGCTGTCCGGTGTAAAAGAGACAGCCCCGGACCGGTTTTTGGCCCCATAGCAGCCTATGGGGCCGGATGGAGCCAGATGGCAGATCTCTGCCATCCAGTTTTATCACTCCGGGACAATCCGGGGGAATACGGATTATTCTCTCCGGACACAAAAATGATGCTTGCATCATTTTTTTTGCACGGGTAGAAAAATCTCCCCAATTTGCCGAATCCCAGATTCGCCCGGATTCTCCCGGAGCCGGGGCAATCCGGCGCTCCCTAACATGGGAGCCTATGGGACCGGGAGGATCTGGGAACCGGACACTGGCGGCTGCACACCGCTGTTGTTTCAGGACCGCGGCTAGCTCCATGCTAGCCGCGGTCTTGAAAAATCAGCAGCTGCGGGTGCAATTCGCAGCATCCGGCTGCACACAGGACTGGAGGTCACATTTGGCCCTCCAGTTCTGTGTGCTGATCCGGTCCGGGGCTATCCGGGTCATCTCGGACCGGATCACACCGTGGTGTCAAGCCAGCCTAAATCTCCTGCGCCGACACCGAATAGGTGATGTCGGTGTGGGAGATTTGAAGCAGCGATCAGCTGTTTCTTATCTCCTGGACCGATATCACCCTATTCGGTGTCAGCGCAGGAGATTTAAACAGCTGTCAGATCAGCTGTATCTCTAACCTCTCTAACCTCACAACCTCGGTACTCACACTGTCCGACCACCATCTCTTGACCTTCTCCGCCCTCTCCTCCCCTGCCACACTACCCCTTCTCCGCAAACTTGATCACCCTCGCCGAAACCTAAAAGATCTTGATCTTCCTTTATTCTCTGAATCACTCCTCCCTCTCACCGACGTACCCTGCGCTGACGACATTGACATTGCCACCACCCTATACAACACCACCATAACGAGCGCTCTCGACCTAGCCGCCCCCCTCACTCTCCATGCATTAACAGGCAACCCTGGCACACCACCCTCACTAAAAACCTGAGACGGGCGTCCAGAGTCGCCGAGAGGAGATGGAAAAAGTCTCACACCCCCGAGCACTGTGCTCTATTCAAGCAATCCATCACTGACTTCAAGACGGCACTCGCTACCGCTAAGCAAGTGTTCTTCTCATCCCTTATAACCTCTCTGTCCCGCAACCCCAAGCAGCTCTTCAAAACTTTCAACTCCTTACTTCGCCCACCTGCTCCTCCCCCTTCTCCCCTCATCTCTGCTGAAGACTTTGCGACCTTCTTCAAGGAGAAGATCGACAAGATCAGAAGCAGCTTCGGTCCACTATCCCCACACCTCCCCTTCCCACCTACACTGCCCTCCTCCTCCATCAGCCACTTCCCCCCCATAACTGAAGACCAACTCTCCTCCCTCCTGTCAAAATCACACCTCACCACCAGCGCCCACGACCGCTCCCATCCCACCTCATTCCCAACCACACCTCCATTTTCATCCCAGCCCTCACCCACCTCTTTAACCTTTCACTTAGCACTGGTACCTTCCCCTCGGCCTTCAAACACGCCCTAATCATGCCCATCCTAAAAAAACCCTCACTTGACCCTACCTCTGTCTCTAACTATCGCCCCATATCTCTTCTCCCATTCGCCTCTAAGCTACTTGAACAACACGTCCACTCCGAACTGTCCTCTCACCTCTCCTCGTGCTCCCACTTCGACCGCCTACAGTCCGGCTTCCGACCCCTCCATTCCACCGAAACAGCCCTGACCAAAGTCACCAACGACCTACTGACCGCCAAGAACAAACACTACTACTCCATCCTGCTACTCCTTGACCTGTCTGCCGCCTTCGACACGGTTGACCACTCCCTTCTTCTCAGGATCCTGGAATCCCTTGGCATCACCCACCTTGCCCTCTCCTGGATCTCCTCATACCTAGCGGACCGGACCTTCAGCGTCTCCCACTCCCACACCTCCTCCTCACCCTACCCCCTTTCTGTCGGAGTCCCCCAAGGTTCGGTCCTGGGACCCCTACTTTTCTCCATTTACACTCTCGGCCTAGGGCAACTCATCGAGTCCCATGGCCTCCAGTACCACCTCTACGCCGACGACACCCAAATCTACCTGTCCGGCCCCGACATCACCTCCCTACTCTCGAAAATCCCTCAATGCCTTTCCGCCACCTCATCCTTCTTCTCTGCTCGCTTCCTTAAACTCAACATGGACAAAACTGAATTCATAGTCTTCCCCCCAAGAAATTCCACTCCACCTCCCAACCTATCCATCTGCGTCAACGACTGCCCCCTCTCCCCAGTCCCCCAAGCCAAATGCCTCGGGGTAATCCTTGACTCCTCCCTATCCTTCAAACCCCACATCGAGGCTCTCACCACATCCCTCCGGCTCCAGCTCAAGAACATCTCACGGATCCGCTCCTTCCTCACCCACGACACCGCTAAAACACTCATCCATGCTCTTATCATCTCCCGCCTTGACTACTGCAACCTCCTTCTCAATGGCCTCCCGGCTAACTCCCTCACACCTCTCCAGTCTATCCTCAACTCCGCTGCCCGACTCATCTATATGTCCTCCCGCTACTCCCCTGTCTCCCCCCTCTGCCAAGCCCTTCACTGGCTCCCCGTCTCCAAGAGATCCCAATTCAAAACACTAACCATGGCGTACAAAGCCATACACAACCTGGCTCCACCATACATCTCCGACCTGGTCTCCCGATACCTACCCTCACGCAACCTCCGCTCCTCCCAAGAACTCCTCCTCTGCTCCCCCCTCATCACCTCTTCGCACAACCGAGTCCAGGACTTCTCCCGGGCATCTGCCTTACTCTGGAACTCCCTACCCGAACACGTCAGACACTCTCCTACCCTGAGTAGCTTCAAGTGTCACCTGAAGACTCACTTGTTCCGTCAAGCCTACAACCTGCCATGAGACCCAGGCGAACACCCCATACCTGACATTCCCCCATCCTACTGTATCCTAACCCACCCCTCATAGACTGTGAGCCCTCGTGGACAGGGTCCCTGCCCCTCCTGTACCTGTACGTCCTGATCACCTAGATTTAGTGTACTTGTTCTTGTCTCCCTCAACCTCATGTAAAGCGCCATGGAACCTAATGGCGCTATATAAATAAATAATAATAATAATAATAATAATAATAATAATATCTTCAAATCAGCTTGCAACGTTTTTGTGTCCGGGGAGAAAAATCTCCCCAAATTGCCGTATCCTAGTTTCTCCCGGATTCCCCCGGATCCGATGTCCCGGTCTGCACGCCGCTGTTTCAGGACCGCGGCAAACTCCCTGCGAGCTATTGAGTCACGGAGGCTGCTATATGGGTCATGGTGGCTAAACCCTCCACCGCCTCTCCAGCCTGCAAAACCCGCCCAGTATGTTTTAAACTTCCCACCCTTCCTCTAGTCGGCACTTGAGTGACAAGAGCACTCGCACCAGCCCAGTGGAGTGGGGGTGTCCGTGCTCCATAGAACATAGTGCAGATGTCTCGCAAGATGTCGGTAACGATAGCGGCACCCACGCTCTTGTCACTCAAGCGCCAGCCGGAGGAGGGGTGGGAAGTTTAAAACATGCTGGGCGGATTTTGCATCCCGGAGGGGCGGCGAGGGGTTTAGCCACCATGACCATATAGCAGCCTTCGTGACTCAATAGGAGGCCACCGCTGGACATAAACGTTTTCACAAGTATGAGTGGTGGGCACATACAGGGGTTACTAGAACCCCATTTACATGATGTGTAAGCTGGTGGGCACAGTTTAAAATGGCAAAAGGGGGTGACAGGTTCCCTTTAACTGTTCACAACAACAGTAATTTAAGACCAGGGGTGCCCAAACGTTTGCATGCCACTGTGTACACATACACATACATTTTAGTGGTTAAAAAAAATTCTGAACTGTTCAAGAGAAAAAGACATAGTTGATTTGTGTGGTCATGTAAGGCCCCTTTCACATCAGCGTTATTTTTAAATCGCGGCAGATGCGGTGAAAAAAACGCATCTGCCACGATTACCGCATACCGGCTGCAATTGCGGCACGGTTGCGGCGCAGTTGCGGTAAACGCCATACAATGTATAGGCGGACTTGCGGCAGGTGCGGCAAGTGCGGTTTTGGCACCTGCAGCAGGTGCGTCCGCGAAAAAAAATGCTGTCAGCCGCGGTTTTTTTCGCGGCCGAACATGCCGCAAGTGCCAAAACTGCACTTGCCGCACCTGCCGCAAGTCCGCCTATACCTTGTATGGCGTTTACCGAAATCGTGCCGCAAGTGCAGCCGGTATGCGGTAATCGCGGCAGATGCGATTTTTTTCACCGCATCTGCCGCGATTTGAAAAAAACGGTGATGTGAAAGAGCCCTAACTTTTTTTTAATTTTCCATTGATAAAGCCATGTGATGGGTTGTCCTGTGTGTACTCATCGGCCAAGAAGGCAGTAGTACAAAAGTTGTCCCTAATGAATGCTCCATGTGAACATTTCCGCCAACACTATAAAGGCTCGTCGTCTTATTGAATCTTTTATGCGAACATGAAAACCTTGTTGTCAGCAACTCTTTTGGTGTTAACAGGGAACATGCTGCTGACAATAACGAACCTGTATGAGATGCCAAGATTATTTCTTTAACTGCTCACACTGCCAATGACAGCACCAAATAATCAGCACTTGATTTGCGGTATCATCCATAGACATTCATTAAGGGAACATTATCTGCCCATTTACTTGGCTGTAACCCAAATCTCAGAGCAAAGCGAAACAAACACAAAACTATACTGAGAACATTCACCCAATGTGCTGTTAAGAGGTTACGGTCGGCACAAATTCAGCCCTTGTATCACCAAAGAGGATGTAAAGAGTGCTGACTTTCCTTGCAGACACATGAATGGACAGGCATGTCTGCTGGCTCTCCACACAGCTCCCTATCAGCCTGCTCTCAGAAGCTGTGGAAATACACACACAGTGCTGACAGATGCTGGCCACACCCACACAGCCATAAATTGCAGTTTTTACAAGAGAACAGAAAAATGTGATAAAAATCAGTCATATAGCACAAAACAAACATTATCTTAGCTGCTATTTGACCCATCATTAACAACCAGTGCAGTATTGTTTGTTTTTTCAATGAAATGACATTTACACTTTAAAGAGAACCCGTCACCATGAAATGCCAGTGCAATCTGCAGGCACCATGTTATAGAGCAGTGATGGCGAACTCCAGGCCTCGAGTGCCACACACAGTCCAGGTTTTCAGGATTTCCATTGCATTTGACAGTTGGCAATCAAATTACCAACTGTCAAACTCTATGGAAATACTGAAAACCTGGACTGTGTGCGGCCCTCGAGGCCTGGAGTTCGCCATCACTGTTATAGAGCATGGGAAACTGTGTAGATTGATATATAGTTTTGGGAGAAAAGATTCAGTATAACCTGTGATTTCATCATTTGCTCTTTGAGGGATTTTGGTCCAGAGGGCGGTTCTATCAGTGACTGATGGCTACCTTTGTATAAGTGTACATACAGAAACAGCTGTCACTTACTGATAGGACCACCCACTGGACCCAAAATCCCAGAAAGAGCAGAGGTTTAAATTTTGAAATCAGAGGTTATACTAAATCTTTTTTTTTTTTCTTCAAAATGATATACCAATGTACTCAGTTGCCCCTGTTCTATAACATGGTGCCTGCAGATTACACTGGTGACAGGTTCCCTTTAAATACATCTGTAAAAAAAAAACTGTAGCCAAATCCATTTTGTATGATCCCTTTGTGTTCTATGCGTGAGACTTCTCCAAAGACCCAGGGTTCCACTTGCGAGAGCGATGCACATTTCTCACATCACATCATTGCGATGCAATATGAGACACACACAAATCTCTTGCTTAGCTCTGGCAAGTTGTACCCTGGTGAAAAATCGATTAGTGCATGCTGGCAAGCCTCTCATCTGAACTAACACATACATTTACCGTACATAGATCCATGAACTAGCAATTTTGTGCAGACAATAAATGGACCGAAATGTAAAAGATTTATTGCATCTAAGCACAGTCTATTGGTGCTACTAGTAAAAATTGACATAATACAGGGGTCTCCTACCTTTAAAAGTGGAAAGCAGAGCCATGCTGTCAGAGTGGCTCCAAAGTATCCATGCAATACATTAAAAGGGAACTCTAGTGGGAGAACAGTCTCTGCCCTGCTACATGATGAAGCAGAGCTGTACAATGCAGTTCTAGGATCTATAGATCTCTTATAAATCAATAAAACCATACCTGCTCCTCTGCTCTGGCCCCACCTCAGGGAATCTGAATCTCTGCACGCTCCCTGCCACGCCCCCGCACTAACAGAATTGTGAGGGATGTGAATGTAGGCGGATCCTGCAGCCCCCAGTATCCACACCCCTGACACCTCCTGCTTTTTGCTCTTACATGAAGCTCTCAGGCTGAAGATTCTCTGTCCCATGAGGTGGGGTCAGAGCAAAGGAGCAGGTATGATTTTATCGAATTATAAGAGATCTATAGATCCTAGAACTGCAGTGTACGGCTCTGCTTCATCATGTAGGAGGGCAGGGACTGTACTAACAAGTTTTCTCTCACTGGAGTTCCCCTTTAAGTTATTTTTAAATGGCCGCCTAACAATACATTTTCTTCACAGGGAAACGTGTCTTCCCCAGTGATGACAGCTGATCACGCTTCTCAAAGAGACAACCAAGAGGGCGTCGCCAATCCCCATCAGCCACAAGGAAGTTAACAAAGGCGTCTCTCATCCTGGAGGAGGTGACATACAACCAGTCCCTTGAAGAAGAAAAAACTGCAGGATTTAGGGCTATAAAGTGAAGCCACGCCGTACTGGCACTGGGATACTGAGTGCAATTATATCTTTACTTCAATGATTCCATGTTTGATTGCAGAGAAAATTGTCATAAAACTCTTGGAAAAAAGGACAGCAGGACTGCTGCCCTGTTTTCCATGAATTTTTTAACACTTTTCTCTGCAATCAAACATGGAATCATTAAAGTAAAAGGTATGATTGCACTCAGTATCCCAGTGCCAGTACGGCACTGGCTTCACTTTATTGTCCTATATACTCCTGCTGGTTGGTTCCCTTTAACTGGATACCATGCAATGCTTCATTTTTCCTGTGGTGGTGCTGCAGAGGAACTCAATACTTGCTGCTATGTCGCCTCAGAGATTACAGGTGATCAATGAAGGTTCAAACATAGCGACTGCATGTTAACTTTATTTTCTTGAAAGTCTGCAACATAAAGGAATTATACAGAGTGTACAGCCCTTTAAAGGAAAACGGTCAGGTCAAAAATACATATGTAACTGATATTTTCTAATTCCCTCCTTAATCTCTCTCTATTTATGTATTTCTATTACTTATATTCCCTCCTATCCTCTGTAAACTTCAAAAAAGATATTCATTCCATCTGTCACTCACAATGAATGATCAACTTAGTTCTCTACTATCCCCTCCCCATAGTGAATATGCATGTCATATCACAGCACAGGAGATCTTGATCATCCTTGTCCTGAACAGAAGAGTAGCTTCAGAAAGTGAGACCACACAGCACTGAGAGCAGAGGGAGGAGAGAGCTGCTGAGAGGGAGTGCATAATTACATGACAGTTTATACAGCACAGGACTAATCATCTCTGCTAAAACTGGGACAGGACTAATGTAGCAGCTCTCTGCAAGGTCTGACAATGCTGATAACATGAAAACTACAATGTTTTTAAAAGGTCTGTCCAGGCACTATTCAAGGGTAATATTAGTATCATACTGACAAAATGACCTGACAGTGTCCCTTTAAATGGGTATCTGCTTAAAAAAAGTGTTGGCATCTCCATGCCAATCCTGTGTGACGGGGCCGCAGTGCTGCCTCCAGGTCATATTTCCTCTGCTGATCTCTTAGGGCCACTTTACACACACCAACTTATCTGTCCAACTTCTGACCAACTTGCTGGTTGCAGTGAAATCATGGACACATTGCTCCATTTTGTGACTGTGTACAATGGAACAATGTGTCCATGATTTCACTGCAACCAGCAAGTTGGTCAGAAGTTGGACAGATAAGTTGGTGTGTGTAAAGTGGCCTTTAATACGCAAAGTGATGGGAATTACCAGATAAAAGCCTTTCTTCCATCTCCCTACAAAAGTGGATAGAAATGGTCAAAGAAGTACAATTCTTGATGAATGAACTGCAGCAATTGCACAACTGTGCTGGACCACAAAAAAAACTGCAATTTAAGCCATAAGAGACGAGATAGGAAACTCCAGCCCATCATGGGCTGCAAGATAACATTTTCTGCTGCCCAATATTGTGTATTCAGCACCTAGATGTTTATTTCAACATGGTAAGAGACTAGAGGATGCCTGGCAGCTCCTTATCTCTGACACAGCAGTTTATTATTCCAGCAGCCTGGTCCTCACTTTGAGCCATTTTCTTTATCATGGATGCAGAGAGCTCAGATTACACTAGGCATTCTCAGGTTTTAATCTGTCACCAGGCTTTTTTGCGCCTTTATCTGTGTGCATCATTATATAAGTGCAGAAATCCTGATTCCAGCGATGTATCACTTAGTGGGCTGCTTGCTGTAGTTTTATCTGCTGCAGATCTAGCAGTTCTCTGACTGCTGTGCCCTGTATAACCCCACCCACACCACTGATAGGCAGCCCTGGGTGTACACTGTGCATAGCCAGTAAACTGCGGAGGGAGAAGGGTTATAAAGGAGCTCATGAACATAAAGGACGACATGGCAGCTGATAAAATGGTGACTATCAAAACGACAGCAAGAAGGACAGTAAGTGACACATCGCTGAAATCTGGATCTCTGTCTCTACAATATGCTGCTGCCAAAAACCCGATGAGATCACAAGTAGACAAAATCAGTAATTTAACTACCAGTAATACCAAGTCTCCCATAATTCCCCTTCACCCAGAACAAAACTGTTTATAAACAGGAACTGAGAGTCCTTGCTCCAGTATAATACGTTATGCAGGGGGTGGAGGTGCTACAAACACTTTCCCAGGGAAAAAAAAAAACTTGATGTCATGCACCTGCAGAGAGTACAGAGTGCTGTCATCATGTCCATGGACAGTGGGGATCGTTATTAGCCGTCCCCAAAAAAAAAAAAAAGAACAGCCAATGCTGGGGTCACCCGTTACAGACACTGTAGAGTTGGGGGCGGCTGATATCACCTTCTCATGGGCATTTTTAACCACTTTATCATTGACAATTTTAAAATCATTTGATTTTCTATGAAAACCAATCTATACAGTCGGGCAAACCATGATCCTAATGTGCGAGCCCTGTCCCTGATTGTTTGCTACAGCGTATCAGTACAGGCACAACCGGCACCAGAACGTGGGCATTTGTTTTGACCATCGGCGCCTGAGGGGCCCATTCAGGTCAGGCTGTAATTTGCAAAATCCACTGTACATGTATGTGAGCACAGTGTATGGAGAAGGGGAGCAGACTTCAGGAAGGGGGGGGGGGGGGGGGAGCCTGCTACATACCACAAAGGCACCGGACATTTTATACAGCGAGCACCTGAGTCTAATGTGGGGTTACACGTCCCGATATCGCGGCGATATCGAGGCAAACGGGCGGGGAGTGGCGCCATTTTTTCAGCCCTTTTCCCGATATCGCATCGGCGGTTTACACGCTGCGATATCGGGAAACAACGTCCCCTCCGATGTGTACGCCCACCAACCCAGGAACGACCATTTAACATGGTAGTTAATAGGTGAGTTGCGAGTACAGATCGGAGTTGGGCTGTCACATGCTGCGATGCTGCTACAACGGCCATGCGATATCGGGGAGTTGAATAGTCTGCATCGTTTTGACATCGTTCCAGCATCGCGTTGTACGCTCAAACCGTACAACGCGCACACGATATCGGGTCCAACTCGCGACCCACGTGACTTTTTGTCGGAGGTGGGTCGGAGTTGGACGCCGATATCGCGGCGTGTAAACCAATTAGGAGACCTTGCCTGTACCGAATGACTGTGCACCGGTGTCAAGCAGTCTGTCAAGCAGTCGGGGGGGGGGGGGGGGGGGGGGGTGTTGGGGGCAAGCACACCAATGACAGGCGTGGGGAGGGGGGGGGGGGGGGGGGAAGCACACGGTGACAGGCAGTCGGGGGGGGGGGGGGGGGGGAGAAGCACACCGGTGACAGGCAGTCGAAGGGGGGGGGGGGGGGTGAGGGTGAGGGGGGGTGGGGAAGCACACAGGTGACAGGCAGTCGAAGGGGGGGATGGGGTGAAGCACACCGGTGACAGGCAGTCGAAGGGGGGGATGGGGTGAAGCACACCGGTGACAGGCAGTCGAAGGGGGGGATGGGGTGAAGCACACCGGTGACAGGCAGTCGAAGGGGGGGATGGGGTGGAAGCACACCGGTGACAGGCAGTCGAAGGGGGGGATGGGGTGAAGCACACCGGTGACAGGCAGTCGAAGGGGGGGATGGGGTGAAGCACACCGGTGACAGGCAGTCGAAGGGGGGGATGGGGTGAAGCACACCGGTGACAGGCAGTCGAAGGGGGGGATGGGGTGAAGCACACCGGTCACAGGCAGTCGAAGGGGGGGATGGGTGAAGCACACCGGTCGACAGGCAGTCGAAAGGGGGGGGATGGGGTGAAGCACACCGGTCACAGGCAGTCGAAGGGGGGGGGATGGGGTGAAGCACACCGGTGACAGGCAGTCAAGGGGGGGATGGGATGAAGCACACCGTGACAGGCAGTCGAAGGGGGGGAGGGGAGAAGCACACCAGTGACAGGCAGTCGAAGGGGGGGAGGGAGAAGCACACCAGTGACAGGCAGTCGAAGGGGGGGAGGGAGAAGCACACCAGTGACAGGCAGTCGAAGGGGGGGAGGGAGAAGCACACCAGTGACAGGCAGTCGAAGGGGGGGAGGGAGAAGCACACCAGTGACAGGCAGTCGAAGGGGGGGAGGGAGAAGCACACAGTGACAGGCAGTCGAAGGGGGAGGGAGAAGCACACCAGTGACAGGCAGTCGAAGGGGGAGGAAGCACACGTGAAGGCAGCGAGGGGAAGCACACCAGTGACAGGCAGTCGAAGGGGGGGGGGAGAAGCACACCAGTGACAGGCAGTCGAGGGGGGGGGGGGAGAAGCACACCAGTGACAGGCAGTCGAAGGGAGGGAGAAGCACACCAGTGACAGCAGTCGAGGAGGGAGGGGAGAAGCACACTAGTGACAGGCAGTCGAAGGGGGGGGGGGGGGAAGCACACCGGTGACAGCAGTCATGGGGGGGGGGGGGGGGGTGAAGCACATGGTGACAGGCAGTTGGGGGTGGAGGGGGGGAGGTGAAGCACACCAGGTGACAGCAAGTCATGGGGGGGGGGGGGGGAGTGGGGGGGGGGTGAAGCACACGGTGACAGCAAGTCATGGGGGGGGGGGTGAAGCACACCCGGTGACAGCAAGTCATGGGGGGGGGTGCACGTGAGGTGGGGGGGGGGTGAAGCACACTGGTGACAGGCAAGTCTGGGGGGGGGGGGGGGGGTGAAGCACACTGGTGGCAGGCAGTTGGGGGGGGGTGAAGCACACTGGTGGCAGGCAGTTGGGGGGGGGGTGAAGCACACTGGTGGCAGGCAGTTGGGGGAGGGGGTGAAGCACACTGGTGGCAGGCAGTTGGGGGGGGGGGTGAAGCACACTGGTGGCAGGCAGTTGGGGGGGGGTGAAGCACACTGGTGGCAGGCAGTTGGGGGGGGGGGGTGAAGCACACTGGTGGCAGGCAGTTGGGGGGGGGGTGAAGCACACTGGTGGCAGGCAGTTGGGGGGGTGGTGAAGCACACTGGTGGCAGGCAGTTGGGGGGGGGTGTGAAGCACACTGGTGGCAGGCAGTTGGGGGGGGTGGTGAAGCACACTGGTGGCAGGCAGTTGGGGGGGGGGTGAAGCACACTGGTGGCAGGCAGTTGGGGGGGGGGGGTGAAGCACACTGGTGGCAGGCAGTTGGGGGGGGGTGAAGCACACTGGTGGCAGGCAGTTGGGGGGGGGTGAAGCACACTGGTGGCAGGCAGTTGGGGGGGGTGAAGCACACTGGTGGCAGGCAGTTGGGGGGGGGTGAAGCACACTGGTGGCAGGCAGTTGGGGGGGGGGGTGTTAAGCACACTGGTGGCAGGCAGTTGGGGGGGGGGTGAAGCACACTGGTGGCAGGCAGTTGGGGGGGGGTGAAGCACACTGGTGGCAGGCAGTTGGGGGGGGGGGTGAAGCACACTGGTGGAAGGCAGTTGGGGGGGGGGTGAAGCACACTGGTGGCAGGCAGTTGGGGGGGGGACAGTGGGGTTGTGAAGCACACTGGTGGCAGGCAGTTGGGGGGGGGGGGGTGTGAAGCACACTGGTGGCAGGCAGTTGGGGGGTGGTGAAGCACACTGGTGGCAGGCAGTTTGGGGGGGGTGAAGCACACTGGTGGCAGGCAGTTGGGGGGGGGGGGGTGAAGCACACTGGTGGCAGGCAGTTGGGGGGGGGGGGTGAAGCACACTGGTGGCAGGCAGTTGGGGGGGGGGAGCACTGGTGGAGGCGTTGGGGGGGGTGAAGCACACTGGTGGCAGGCAGTTGGGGGGGGGGGGTGAAGCACACTGGTGGCAGGCAGTTGGGGGGGGTGGTGAAGCACACTGGTGGCAGGCAGTTGGGGGGGGGTGGTGAAGCACACTGGTGGCAGGCAGTTGGGGGGGGGGGTGAAGCACACTGGTGGCAGGCAGTTGGGGGGGGGGGGTGAAGCACACTGGTGGCAGGCAGTTGGGGGGGGGTGAAGCACACTGGTGGCAGGCAGTTGGGGGGGGGTGGTGAAGCACACTGGTGGCAGGCAGTTGGGGGGGTGAAGCACACTGGTGGCAGGCAGTTGGGGGGGGTGGTGAAGCACACTGGTGGCAGGCAGTTGGGGGGGGTGGTGAAGCACACTGGTGGCAGGCAGTTGGGGGGGGGTGGTGAAGCACACTGGTGGCAGGCAGTTGGGGGGGGGGGGGTGAAGCACACTGGTGGCAGGCAGTTGGGGGGGGGGGTGAAGCACACTGGTGGCAGGCAGTTGGGGGGGGGGTGAAGCACACTGGTGGCAGGCAGTTGGGGGGGGTGGTGAAGCACACTGGTGGCAGGCAGTTGGGGGGGGTGGTGAAGCACACTGGTGGCAGGCAGTTGGGGGGGGTGGTGAAGCACACTGGTGGCAGGCAGTTGGGGGGGGTGTGAAGCACACTGGTGGCAGGCAGTTGGGGGGGGTGTGAAGCACACTGGTGGCAGGCAGTTGGGGGGGGTGGTGAAGCACACTGGTGGCAGGCAGTTGGGGGGGGAGTGAAGCACACTGGTGGCAGGCAGTTGGGGGGGGGATGAAGCACACTGGTGGCAGGCAGTTGGGGGGGGGTGAAGCACACTGGTGGCAGGCAGTTGGGGGGGGGTGAAGCACACTGGTGGAAGGCAGTTGGGGGGGGGTGAAGCACACTGGTGGCAGGCAGTTGGGGGGGGGGTGAAGCACACTGGTGGCAGGCAGTTGGGGGGGGGGGTGAAGCACACTGGTGGCAGGCAGTTGGGGGGGGGTGTAGCACACTGGTGGAGGCAGTTTGGGGGGGTGTGAAGCACACTGGTGGCAGGCAGTTGGGGGGGGGGTGAAGCACACTGGTGGCAGGCAGTTGGGGGGGGTGGTGAAGCACACTGGTGGCAGGCAGTTGGGGGGGGGTGGTGAAGCACACTGGTGGCAGGCAGTTGGGGGGGGTGGTGTGAAGCACACTGGTGGCAGGCAGTTGGGGGGGGGTGGTGTAAGCACACTGGTGGCAGGCAGTTGGGGGGGGTGGTGAAGCACACTGGTGGCAGGCAGTTGGGGGGGGTGGTGAAGCACACTGGTGGCAGGCAGTTGGGGGGGGTGGTGAAGCACACTGGTGGCAGGCAGTTGGGGGGGGTGGTGAAGCACACTGGTGGCAGGCAGTTGGGGGGGGGTGAAGCACACTGGTGGCAGGCAGTTGGGGGGGGTGAAGCACACTGGTGGCAGGCAGTTGGGGGGGGGTGAAGCACACTGGTGGCAGGCAGTTGGGGGGGGTAAAGCACACTGGTGGCAGGCAGTTGGGGGGGGGTGAAGCACACTGGTGGCAGGCAGTTGGGGGGGGGTGAAGCACACTGGTGGCAGGCAGTTGGGGGGGGGTGAAGCACACTGGTGGAGGCAGTTGGGGGGGGGTGAAGCACACTGGTGGCAGGCAGTTGGGGGGGGGGTGAAGCACACTGGTGGCAGGCAGTTGGGGGGGGGGGTGTGAAGCACACTGGTGGCAGGCAGTTGGGGGGTGGTGTAGCACACGGTGACAGTTTGGGGGGGTTGAAGCACACTGGTGGCAGGCAGTTGGGGGGGGGGGTGAAGCACACTGGTGGCAGGCAGTTGGGGGGGGTGAAGCACACTGGTGGCAGGCAGTTGGGGGGGGTGAAGCACACTGGTGGCAGGCAGTTGGGGGGGGGGGGTGAAGCACACTGGTGGCAGGCAGTTGGGGGGGGGTGAAGCACACTGGTGGCAGGCAGTTGGGGGGGGGGTGAAGCACACTGGTGGCAGGCAGTTGGGGGGGGGGGTGAAGCACACTGGTGGCAGGCAGTTGGGGGGGGGTGAAGCACACTGGTGGCAGGCAGTTGGGGGGGGGGGGGGGGGGTGAAGCACACTGGTGGCAGGCAGTTGGGGGGGTGAAGCACACTGGTGGCAGGCAGTTGGGGGGGGGGTGAAGCACACTGTTGGCAGGCAGTTGGGGGGGGGGGGGGTGAAGCACACTGGTGACAGGCAGTTGGGGGGGGGGTGAAGCACACTGGTGGCAGGCAGTTGGGGGGGGGTGAAGCACACTGTTGGCAGGCAGTTGGGGGGGGGTGAAGCACACTGGTGACAGTTTGGGGGGGTGTTGAAGCACACAGGTGACAGGTACCAATACAAAGTACACCAAGCAGCGAAGGGTTAATGTATGCAGAGATCGCTGTCAGTGACCCCTGAGGATACAGGCCGGTCCTCCAGGTCCCCGGCCCACTGCGCCCCCACATGGTCTCCTCTCACCTCTTGGGGCGCCGGCTGCTCCATGTTGTTTATTTCCGTTTTCACCGGCACAAAGGAAAACTCCAGACGAAGCGATCTCTCCAGCCCGACACTAAGATCCCCGCACAACTTCCATGTTCTGCCGCACACACATCCCGCCTCCTCACTGCAACCAAACCTGCCGCCTGAGGCCCCGCCCCCGGAGACACCCGGCGGACTGGCCGCAGATCACAATGACGTCTTCTGATTGGTCAGACAGCCGGTCACGTGGTCTTACGCCAGCTAGCAGTTACTGATGTCAAGTAGGTGCACAAACATTGAGCCGGAAGCGACATTGAAACCATAGAGCATGCTGGGAAAAGAGGCGGGGCAACGTCCTGAAAGAGGCGGGGTCTGAGGTAAAAATTCCTCCCAGTCTGGAGTTTGTCATAGACTCCGGTCTATGGGGGACATTAGTGTCCAGGTCCCGTCCACCAAATGTGTGTGCTGTGAGGAGAATACCCCTGACTCACGCTTCACCCTCATGTTTGGTGCTATGATAACATTCTATTCTGCTTGTTCTCATTCCTTTTATGTGACACTTCTTCCCAGAGCTCCAGGGCTAATGTGAGTGAGTGAGTGTGGCTCACTGTAAGAATGAGGCTCAGGGTGCAGTACTATATCATGATATCCAGTAATACCTCGGCTCACTAATACAGCATCCCTTGTGTTGTGTGGTTGGGGTACAGTGTATTGCTCACTCACAATACAATAAAACCCTTTACACCACGTTTCCACTCTTAGTTGAGTCTTCTTCACAGTGGTGTTGTGTTGTCTTTGGTGAAATGTATAAAGAAGAAAATTAATCCATTATTATACGCACAAGAGTCAACCAGCCAACGTCAATGCCGAGGAGAGAACGGCCATACAGTCTATGAAAACCAACAAAGATTTAAATCATCATTAAACCTGCAGAGAAGGGTGGTGCAATAGTCATGATGAGCAAATATGACTACCTGAAGGAAGCAAAGAGACAACTGATGGACACACGATACCACAAGAAATTGGGAGTCTGACCCCACACACGACTATTACAAGGAATTAAACAAATTGGTCTCTTGTCTACCTGACATATCCATAAGAGCTGATGACCTGATACCAGAAAGTCCAAGTACAGGCACATTCTATATTCTTCCAAAATCCACAAATCTGGAAATCCAAGAAGACCAATCATTTCAGGTGTGGGCACCCTCACCGAACACATTTCTGGATGGGTAAAAGGTGTTCTCCAACCCTGGTAAAAAAGAAAAGAGCCAGCTACATTCAGGACACAACTGACCTATTGAATAAACTGTCAGCAATAGGTCCTCTACCAGAAAGAACCATCCTCACCACCATGGATGTGGAATCTCTGTACAGCAACATCCTACATCAGGATGGATTAAATGCCTGCAAAACCTTCCTGGAAAACACAGAGTATTGATGCTGACTCTGGTGACGTTTACAAGATTCATCCTCACGTGCAACTACTTCACATTTGACGACAACATATATTTAGAGGTGACTGGCACAGCAATGGGAAGCAAAATGGCACAACAATACGCAAATCTTTTCATGGCCAAGCTTGAAGGTGTCCAGCTGAAGACGTTACATGGACGCTTTAATCAGTTTCATCCCACCATCAACTTAACACTCAACTACTCCTGTGCTGAAATCAGCTTTCTGGAAATCTATCCATCTGTTAAGCTACAGAACAATGAAATAGAGACATCACTGTACCGGAAGTCAATTGACCCTCCAGCATATCTCTAATGGGACAGTTTTCATCCAAAATACATAAAAAACTCTATTGTGTATAGCCAGGCCATCAGATACAATCTGATATGTTCCAACCCTACAGATAGAGACAATCACCTTGAGGACCTCAGACAGACCTTTTTGAACCAGGGCTACCATCCAAGAACAATCAAGAAGCAGATTACAAGAGCCACCAGAATATCAAGGAATCATCTCCTACATTACAAAACCAGAGAGGAAAACAACAGAATTCCTCTCACAGTCACCTACAATCCAAGTCTGGAGGTGCTAAGAGGAGCTGCACAGAAATTGCAACCACTCCTAGAAACAGATGTCCGACTAAAATCAATATTTCCCGATCCCGACTATTGTGTTTTAGACAACTTCCGAATCTAAAAACATCATTGTCAGAAGTGCCCTGTCCTCTCCAGCAGCTACAGAAACCTTTCCCTGCAACCAGAACAGGTGCAAAACCTGTCCATCTATAATGACAACGGACAAGATAAGGATTCCTGGGACAGATCAGGACTACAAGATCCCAGGTAGCTTCAGTTGCAGCACAATCAATGGGGTGTATTTAATTATATGTCCCAAATGTCCAACAGGTGGTATGTACATAGGGGAGACTGGATTACAATTCAGGACAAGAATGAATTCTCATTGCCACTCAATAAAAGAAATGCGCATGGATCTACCTGTAGCCAAGCATTTTTGCAGCCCTGACCACAGCAGTAAAACAATATTAGTCTGCTCATTTTAAAAAGCAACTTCAAATCTCAGAGAGAAAGAAGAATTTGGGAATACACATTGATAACGACCTTTGACAGATTCAAAACAAGATTAAATGGTTCATATGGATTCATGGGTTTTTATATAAAATGAAAGGGCATTTGGGGATATCACATCTTGCAACAGACTCAAGTTAGAGGACAATGAACTTTTGACACTTCTTATGTGAACTCTTTCACTTCGATTTATTGCCCTCTACAACTGAGGAATCTTCAGGTCTCCACAGGCCACTCCTTGTTTTCCTTTTCTCTACTCATACTATCACACTATCCTTTTTTCTCTCTCCTTTTCTTTCTCCATCTTTTTAACCTTCAATTTCTCCTCCTATTATACCTGTGGTGGTTTGTATTAGTATCAATAATACATACAGTTTCTCATAAGTGACCACCACAAGGGACGCAACCCATAGGCCTTGTTCACACTCACCTGCGTTTTTGGAACTCTCTGCGTTTTTCCAAAAACGCAGGTGTGTTAACGCAGGGTACATTTGAGTGTACATGCGTTCTTAAGCTCCACTTGCGTTTTTTTCCCCCAGTCCAAAAAATGCTGCATGCATTTAGAAAAATCACCGAAATAGGACATAAAAGGCTGAGCCCTCTGCTGATAATCTTGTGTCTGTAAATACCACCAGTCTTCCCCTGTCAGCATTGCTGGTCGCAGGTGCCACAACTGCCCCCATGCTTAGGTTGCAGGGGATTGAGCACCGGTATTCAGACACCTGTGTTGCCTCCCAGTGGATTTGGCAGCCTCCTGCTAGGTGCAATGGATTTTTGACATTGCTAAATTTTGGTGAGTTTTTTTAAGTTTTATGTCCTATTTCGGTGATTTTTCTAAATGTTTGGTGGTTTACCCACTAAACAAAAATATTGTCAGGAGACATATGGTTAGGACTCGTAAGCGTGGGGGCCCTTGACGGTAGGTTACGAGCTTACATTATTTTGGCCAAAATATCTACTAACACCTCACATCTTCATCTATAGTGTTTTGTTGCACCTTTTTATCTCTTTGCAGTTGAGGCTGAGCCCTCTGGGGGGCGTCTGTCACTTGTGATGTATGTATATGGTGCGGAGCGACCCGCCTTGTCTAATAGCTGGGCGTGACCAAGAGGCTGAGCTCTGACACTGTGCCTCACATAGACCTGTGTGACTGATGCCCTGCTGGTAACCTAATGTCTATAAATACCACCAGTCTCCTCCCTGTCAGCATGGCTGGTCGCAGGTGCCACAACCACCCCCATGCTAAGGTTGCAGGGGATTGAGCACCGGTATTCAGACACCTGTGTTGCCTCCCAGTGGAGCTAGCTGCCTCCTGCTAGGTTCAATGGATATTTGACATGGCTAAATTTTAGTGAATTTTTTTGACCGCACACCTTCGCCTCGCATCCCGGGACAGTCTGTTGATAGGTGAGTATTTTATTTTTTTTTTTTTCGAACAGTGTTTACTTCTATTTCGCTTTAGCAGTGTATGTACATACGCTGCTAAAGCGAAACTACAGACCCGACATGTTATGGAAACAGGAAACACATGATTCTTTCTGTTTTTGTACTCCCGTGTGACATCACATCCTGCTGCTCCTCATGCGCCTCCACTTATAAGCACTGGAATAGCATATTGTGTGAAGAGCGATGTGTTATTCCAGCGCTGTTAATGGGGCTTGTGGATGGAAGCGCGCGCTATTAAGTGCAAACAATTGACACGATCATTCTTTTTACTTACATGCTTTTTACTCCAAAAGCGCATCCGCAAAATATGCAGCATCTGAGTCCATTCACTTTGCTGGTAACACAGACGCAGATGCGCTTTTAGGAGAAAACGTGGCCGAAAAAAAGCACGGGAAATACCCAGCGTGTGAATGTAGCCTAATTGTTCTCCTATTGAAGCCCCTAGATTCCTCTTTCATTGCCCCCATAAAGTATGATGCCAACAAAAGTGTCTCACAAACACTATGATCCCCTTAAAGTGAATTCCACCACAGTACCCTCCACAAATACTGTATGATACCCCTACAGTGAATTCCCTACACAGACAGTATGATGACCATACTGTAAAACCCTCAACTACTCTGGCACAGTATGATCCCCAACTGTGACCCCCCACACAGCCCTCCATACAGTATAATGGCCCTACATCTCTTTACACGGCATAAATCCCCCCAACACAGCCCTCAAATAGCCCTCCATAAAGTTTTAAAGTTTTCCTCATAGCCCTCTAAATATTATCATGCCCTCCAAATATTAAATGGGTTCCATATATTAAAAGTGTCTCCATATATTATAATGCATCAACCATAGTCCTCCATATATTATAATGCACCCTATAGCCCTCCATACAGTATATTACACCCCCAAAGTCCTCCATATAGTAAATGCCCCTCCATATATTATAACGCACACCTACAGCCTTCAATATATTATAATGCACCCCCATAGTCCTCTTATATATAATGCACATAGCCCATATATAATGCACCCCCATAGTCCTCCATATATTATAATGCACCCCCCATAGTTCTCCATATACTATAAAGCACCCCATATACTATAATGCACCCCATAGTTCCCCATATATTATAATGAACCATTGTCCTCCTTATAATATAATGCACCCTTATAGCCCTCATATATTATAATGCACTGCATAGTCCTCCATATATTATAATGCACACCCTTAGATCTCTGTATATTATAATGCACCCCATAGTCATCCATGTACTATAAAGCACCCCTATATACTATAATGCACCCCCATAGCCTCCATATAGTATAATATACAGCCCACTAGTCCTCCATATAGTATAATGCGCACCCCATAGTCCCATTATATATATATATATGTATATATATAATATTATATATATTATATATATATACATATTATATATATATATATATATATATATATATATATATACATATATTTGGCTAGAGAAAGGGACAGGATCCCGAAACGTTGTCACCCCCCACCTGATGGCCGAATAAAGGCGGTTGTTTCAAAAAGAAGAGTGCTGCAGTTCTTTATCTTAGTATATATATATATATATATATATATATATATATTATATATATATATATATATATAAAGCGCCCCCATAGTCCTCCATTGCTCCATATACTATAAGGCAGTAAGGCTGTAATGCCAAGCAGGGTCCACTTTAGAAATATCACCAGCAGGAAATGCAAGCCCAGGGAAGCTATAGTTACACCAGCTGGGTGATAGGGCAGGCTAAATTACAGCATGGAAGAAGTAAATGGACCCAATACAAAGCCGTTCAGAACTTGGACAGCAACCGAACCAGACTGTGGCTAGTGAAGAGGGATATGGACCAGAGGATAGTCGGATTAATTCCAGGACACAATAAACAGGTTATAAGTGGCTAATATTAAACATAAAACTCAGGTAGCCTGTTATATCGACACCTTTTCCTAGCCCAGTAATAAGGTATCTGAACAATTTTCAAAATCGTTAATTTCTGGCTTTTATAGTGTCAAGTCAAATTTTGATTTTTTTTTCGCATTTTCTAACACTAGAATGATTAGGCAGAAGTGTTGTGCCACTTGGCTGCCATTGACATTTTCCAAATCTCCAAAGAAAGTGGTGCATTGGTTAACAGTCTGGAGCCAATGAAAAGAAGTGGGAACAGAAAGGGGCTAATAACTTTGTCCTTCTGAAGAATAAACTCACTTCAGACAGCGGGAGAACCTAAAATATGAATTTCTCATAAAACAGGTGTGAGTTACTGGCTCTACTGCCGGGTGTGTGGCATGTATCCTTTACAAACACACATTTACAATGGAGGGTATTTAGGTGGCTGTGACCATATAATATACTATTTTTATGAAACATTTATATGTATTCCCATAATTGATAATGATAACGTCTACAGCAAAACGGGAAATTAAAAAGAAAATGTCATTAAAGATGAATTATTTATATCCAATCAAAAATTTACAGCATCTTTCAAGTGACTGTATAAATAGGAAATACCCAATTTTTTTCAGCAACATTATGAACATTTTCCACTTCATTGCCACTCATTAGTTACTGTCGGTGATTCAATATTTGACAGTTTCCAGAAATATTTTCCACATGAAAAAATTTTATATAATTAATATCCGTCACTGACATTAGCTTTACCGATTCTGTAATTGAAGAAATGGCTGTGAGAATAGGAGAAAAATATTGAGTTTATAGGTGGATAAATGGGCCCCAGGGTTTCCATCATCTCAGGGACATGGGGGTCCTTCACCACTAATCCTCTCTTCCCAGGTGAGGTATATCAATCTATATATCCATATAAAAATTCAATTAGCTAGTATGTATAATGATATACCAGCCGAACCAGACACCCATCTGTAGAGAGCACTATTTCAGTGTTTTTGCCCTTCCTCAATTCAAAGCAGATCATTGGTGAATGAGATGTCTAGATCAAGCTCTCATTAAAGGGGTTGTCCAGACTACAATAATTTAGCAGTCACTCTATGTGACTGCAGACGTATCAATCCTCCCAGCGCATGCACTGTGTACTGCAAGGATTTGTTGTTTTTTGAGCCAGGAATGCCGTTCACGTGACCACAATTGTGCGATATGCATGTTCCCTGTAAGAGCCCGACTAGCGGGTGCAGCCTCGCTCCATACAAATGCACTGAACAAGGCCGCATCCACTAGTCATATATGCCTACTCCATCTTGTATTGAGCAAGGCCACGTCCACTATCATATATGCTTACTCCATCTTGTATTGAGCAAGGTCACGTCATTAGTCATTATGCCTACTCCATATTGTATTAAGCAAGGCCAATCCATTAGTCATATATGCCTACTCCATCTTGTATTGAGTAAGGCCACATCCACTAGTTGTATATGCCTACTCCATCTTGTATTGAGTAAGGCCACATCCACTAGTCGTATATGCCTACTCCATCTTGTATTGAGCAAGGCCATGCCTACTAATCATATATGCCTACTCCATCTTGTATTGAGTAAGGCCACGTCCACTAGTCGTATATGCCTACTCCATCTTGTATTGAGTAAGGCCACGTCCAGTAGTCATTGCTCTGGCCGGGAACTTGCATATAGCACAATTGTGGTCACATGACCATTTTTTTCCTGGCTTGGAAACCTACCGGTATGACGTGATTTTAGCCCCACCCCTTTCATGACGCGGCTGCCTCTCAACACTGAAACAAGGCCAGAGGGGGCGGGCATAATTAATAAGCGGGCGGAGGCAGCAGCACACAGCCCCGCCTATGGCTACAAACTGAAACTGGCACAACACGTAAATATAAGCTGGATTCTCTACTTTAATACATAGTTTTATTCAGCAAAAGGGATAGCTAGAAAAGAGGGGTGCAGGGACAGGTATATAGATACGGGGGGGAAGTTTGGGGGGTCATGCGCAGAGCTATGAGGAGCACGGCGCATTTGTACATTGCAGGATAAGCCCACCTGAGTGGGTGTATGGTCTCTAGGGGGACTCAGCTCCCCCAGAGACATTAATTAATCACTTATTTATTAAATTTATCGATTTAATAGACAGAGAACAGTTTGCTCATCCCTGCAGTAGCAGGGATGAGCAAACTATCCAGTAACCGGATTGCTCAGGATTACACATCCTGAGCAATCGGGTTAATGGATTGCGGATGCTTAAACCGCTCCGAAAACTGCAGCCTGCATGATTTTTAATGCAGGCTGCAGAGCCGGAGACGGACACCGGATTGCTTGTGAAGCAATCCGGTGTTTAGCATTGGCTCCTATGAGGAGCGTGTTTTGATCCGGTTTTGAGCTTTTTGAAAGCTCAAAACCGGATCAGGTTTTAAAAATAAAAACGTAGATGTGACCTAGCCGTTGTCCAGGGGTACTTAAAGGGACAGACACAATAGCACATAACTGTGGTCCGTTCCCGGCTCAGAAAACGAAATCCTCTCAGTACATAGTTCATGTGCTGGGATGTTGATGAGTCTGTAGTCACATTGAGCGACACATAGAGTGACTGCAGAATTATTATTTTAGACCGAAAATTCCTTTAAAGTCTACTGTGCTGAATACAGAGATGACAGACAGATGTACTGCAAGCATTTTTGAGTGTTTTTTTATTCTTAAACATGTGTTAATAATGTATAGCTATATACATTATTAAAGTGACTCTTTTAATTACAGTAATTTACAGGTAAAATGGCAGAAGTCGTCAGTTGCTGACGGAAGAGCAAGTGGGAGCGGTGGAGAGACTGTTCATTCTGATAAGTGATAACAGCACTTAACAAAATTGTCAGCAAACCTAAAATGCATGGAAAGTTGCCATGTTTATTTGTCACTTCCTTAGAAGATTCATCATGCTATGCTCCTTGATCGTCAGAGACACTCATCTGGTGACAATGATAACAATTTGTAACCAAAGATCAAAATATTACAAAAAATTAATAAATATGAATTAGAAAAAATGTAAGCTATAAGCCAACAGGTCCAGAAAAAATGACACAAAAAATATTCTGTTAACGGTTTGAAAGGTTCCTTTCATAAGAATAATTTTAGGGTATTTTGACCACATCAAGAGGAGTTCCTGCTTAGGATTTCTCTTTATTCGCAAAAATTTTCAACATAGATATTTCATGAATTTAACGGAATGGCTGTTGTGTGAAGGTGCCAGAACATGTCATGGGCTCCTCTAGTGAGGCGAGTTCTCCAAGCCGTAGGATAAGTTGAACAACACGGAACAGAAGTGATAGTGCAGATGGCAGAATGTGCTAAACGGTATGTGGTTCTTCAAGGACCAGGACAGCTGGCTATGCAGAAGGGCAAACATCAGAATACACAGATGAAGGAGAGCAGACACACGTAAGAACTATAGATGTAGATTGTGTATGATGAGACAATATTTCAAGTAGATTCTTATTAAAATTAACTTATCATGTAAAAACTGCTATTAACATTCAGATATGGGGTTAATCTGCAGCATAATAGAGTTCTAAATCTGACCAGTTCCCGCACTCAAAGTCCGGCTACCAGGAGAAAATGAACTTCATTCTTCCCAGCAGCCTCCGGCTTTCGGTAACGTCTACAGCAGTTTCAGTCACCGCTTAGTACATAGTGAGCGGCGGCTGTAACTGCACCCTGGGAGTGACTGACAGCCGACTCTGTAGGGATGCAACGCTGACAACCTGTCAGTCTGTGTCGGGGCAGGATTACAGCTGTCACCATTTATTGAGTGTTGACTGAAACTGCTATGACTGGAAGCCTGAGCCTATCAGGAGGAATACAATTCCTTTTCTCCTGGCAACTGGGTTCTCAGTGTGGCGGCTAAGTAATTTTACAATACTATCATCCTACAGATTAACGCTATATCTGCAGATTAATAGCGTTTTTTTAAATATGACTTGACTTTAGATATGTTTGGCCTTAAAATACCTTTGGTAAATCAGTAATACTAAAAGGGAATTAGAGGAGCTGTCCCATCACCACAACTTGTCTTATAAGAGCCACTTTGAAGATCAGCTTTACATTTGACTCGCCCCAGCAGGGACGGTGGGGAACTCGGAACCGGGCCCTCCCGATGTCGTCGGGGCTGTGGGATTTCACGGTGATGTGGCCCGGTCCGTGATCCCCTCATCGGGCGATCAGTTAAAAAGGGGTAATTTGAGAAAAAGGGCTGAAAAGAAAATTAAGTAAAAATAAAAGAGTTTGTGTCGTGACTCCACCCATGGAATGCGGCCGATATAGCCGCTGCTGCAGTTGGGATCTCTGGGGATGATGAGAGTAGCAGCTGTGATGGTTTAGCTCTTCACAGGAAGAGCAGGTCCCCAGGGCAACCATGAAGTCTATGGAGGTGATAGGTTCATTGGGGGTGCAGGACATACGGTGCAAAATAACTAACAGACATAAGGGTGACAGTCTCCTTTACCTTTACTGAAGTAAGTAGCAGGTTCATCCAGGGCACTGTCCACAAGTGGCGTTAGGGGTCCGGAGCCTGGAAGCAAGTCATGGTTCTCCACAACTGGCGAGTTCTGATGCCTCCCTACTGCTCTGCTCTCAGTGGGACCTGTCTGCTTGAAGCTATGCTACGACCTCCTCCTCTCTCCTTCTGTCCTGGTACATATGACAAGCGGTTTGAGCCCTTTTTACATTACTCTCTTCTCATTGCGGCTCCCTGGGCTCTTTGGTGCTGCTGTGTCTTCTGGCCTTATGGTGGGGGAGCGAATTGGACTCTAGTGTTGGTTGTTGGGCATAAAGTCCCTCACAACCTTGGACTTCCGTGTCCATTCCTGCACTCGGTGCGGGGGCAAGCTAACACCGGCTCCACTCCCCACACCTACTCCTCCACTTCCTCAGACCCTCACCTACGGATCCCTCACACTGGCTAGTCAGTATCCTTGGATGAGCCTGACACGGCTCCCGCCGCAGGATGTCTTCTACAGTACTTGTAGGAACTGAACTGCCTAACCCCGCCCCCAGACCAGAATTTATAGGGGATCTTCCCTGAACTCGGGTTTAAAGCTCCTCCTCTTGGCCTGGAATTGGGAAGGTGTGTGTGTTTTACCTGATATGGGTACCTTTCATTGCTTCCAAACACAATATTGTGGCAACCGGACCCTGAGGCGCCACACATTGATGGGTCCAGGTCCTAATGACCTGCAGTCTGCAGTGAATAGCTGATATTGTTATGGGTGGACATTCAATATGAGCTTAAGACATGTCTACTAGACCAAGATTTGCTATTGGCATAGGTTCTCCTTTTTGGCAAATTTTGGAAGGTCCAGATACCCTAAGATGTCAATATGACCTAAAAGGGAGTGTGAAAAAAATCCCTGTTTGGAAAACACCATTTCATTTACTCTTTTGAGTAGTAATCATACACACTCCCATATCAGACCCTATAAAATCCCAAGCTGATCCAATGGTCAATCTATCTACAGACAATTTGGTATAATTTTATAGATGTTGTGATTAATAGAAAATTTGCAAATCAAGATATTTAAAGGGAACCTGTCATGTCAAGAAACACTATTGAGCTGCAGATATGCAGTTAATCTGCCGGTTAATAGTGTTCTAAAACTGCCTGGCCCCCATATAACCTGGCTACTGGGAGGAAATTATCTTTATTCCTCCCAGCAGCATCAGGCTTTCAGTCACTGCTTAGTACACAGTGAGCGGAGACTGTAACCACACCCTGGGAGTGACTGACAGCCGACTCTGTACTGACGCAAAGCAGAGCAGGCTGTCATTCAGTGTCAGACATGGTTACAGCCGCTGCTCACTATGTACTAAGTAGTGACTGAAGCTGCTCCGGCATGCCTGAGGCTACCAGGAGGAATAATGTTCATTTTCTCCCAGTAGCCAGGCTTTTTTAGTGTTCCAACTGGGCAGTTTTAGAATGCTATTGTGGCACCCAAGAGTCTGGATGCCACAATGTTATTGCCTCCCTCGAGGGATAGTGTCATACCTGAGAGCAACAGAGGGTATCCACACCAGGCAAACCAAAGCACACAACACCTTTCTGCCTATAGGCCTGAAAGGGGAGCTTTAAAACCTGGGTTCAGGGCAGCTCCCCTATAAATTCTGGTCTGGGGGAGGAGTTAGTGAGTTCAGTTCCTAGAGGGACTGAGGAAGACATCCTGTCATATATGATACTGTCTATATAGAGTCTAATGCATGGGTATAATGAGACACATGAGACATATGCTTCTTAAGCAGCTCTTGTATTGCTTCATACAAGTTAGTGCATCAACAGGATAAAGTAAATGCAAGTTGCAGAAGGCAAGGCAAAACAACCCAGGACATCAGAGTATTAAAGCATAGTACAAGTCTCAGGGAAAGCATTCAAAGTTCATTACTTCCCTGTCAGATATTGCTGGCACCCAGGATTCTGTGTTCATAAATGATTCCAGGTAGAATGAATCCAGGCTTCAGAGAGCAAGTCACAGACAGATTGCAGGCCTGATTCTGGAGCACAGGTTAACCAGCTGAAGTAGTTTAAAAGGGCAATTGGCAAGAAACAGGGCAGGGACATCAAAGCTGAGGACTCCATATTGTTTGAGGGCAAGAGTCAATGCACAGGACAGGAAACAAGATGGCCGACGACAAGCTGAGAACTCCATATTGGTTGAGGGCAAAAGTCATTACACATGACAGGAAACAAGATGGCCGACAAAATACACTAAATGCAAACATAACAACAGATATAGCAAAAAAGACTGAAAACCTTACATTACTCCCCCCTTAGGGACAGCCTCTGGATGGCCCAGTCCAGGCTTTCCCGGGTACCTCCGATGGAACTGGCGGAGTAACCGAGGAGCATGGAGATTGGAGGCCGGCTCCCACGAGTTGTCCTCAGAAGAATAGCCCTGCCACTTTACCAGGTATTGCCCCCCGTTTCTACGCAACCTGGAGTCCAGGATCCTTTCCACGACAAACTCCTCCTGGCCATCGATGAGTACCGGAGCAGGAGGGGAAGAAGAACGACCAGGGAATGAATTGGGAGTCACAGCCTTTAGTAGAGAAACGTGGAACACGGGGTGAATCCTCATAGATCTTGGAAGTTGAAGGCGACAGGCAACGTTGCTGACGAGCTTATTAATCTTATAGGGCCCAACGTACTTATGACCCAATTTGGATGATGGTACTCTCAATTTAAGGTTCTTAGTTGACAGCCAGACCAAATCTCCTACCTTGAAGGTTGGTGCAGGTTTACGAAACCTATCTGCCGCTTTTTTATACCTGTCTTGAGCTGATTCCAGATTCCCTTTAAGCAGATCGAGGTTCCTTTGTAGAGAGGTGATTCTGTCGGCTACAGCTGGAAGAGGTGAATCTATGGGAAGTCGAGGAAGGATGTTAGGATGATAACCCAAATTGGCATAAAAGGGTGACTGCTTGGTGGAAGCGCTCTGTGAGTTGTTATAAGAGAATTCAGCCAGTGGAAGCAAATCCACCCAGTCATCTTGTAGGTGGCAGATAAAACAGCGGAGATACTGTTCTAGGGTCTGATTAGTCCGCTCGGTTTGTCCATTTGTCTGCGGATGAAAGGCAGAAGACAGGTTAACTTTGATGTCCAACGCAGCACAGAAGTGCTGCCAAAACTTTGAAGTGAATTGCACCCCTCGATCAGATACAACCTCATCCGGTACGCCATGCAGGCGAAACACATTTTGAATGATTAAGTCCGATGTGTGTTTCGCAGTGGGTAGACCAACACACGGAATGAAATGGGCTGCCTTTGTTAACCGATCCACCACCACCAGAACTGTGTTCTTTCCTTGAGAGGTTGGCAACTCCACAATGAAGTCCATAGATATAGATCCCCATGGACGGGATGGAACGGGTAGGGGTTGTAATAGACCCGTAGGCGAAGATCGTGGAGTCTTGCATCTGGCACAGACTTCGCAAGAAGTGACGTAACCTAGAACATCTCTTCTGTATGTGGGCCACCAAAAGAAGCGAGACAGGAATTCTTGAGTCTTCAGAACTCCTCTATGCCCCGCTATCTTAGAATCGTGGACGAGTTGCAGTACTCTCACCCTGACTGCTTCAGGAATATACAGGCGTTGCCCTGAATCCACACACCGTTCTTATATACAAGACTTACTTCACAAGACGGTTGTGCCAGCCAGGGATCCGTATGGTATGCTTCCTTGATGTCGTTAAGCAAGTCTTGATTATGAAGCACTCCAGGAACCTGGAATCAGAGATAACAGTCTTACGAGACGTGAGTGGAATTGTCTCAGTTGAGTAGAGTCTAGACAACGCATCGGCCTTTCCATTACGCGATCCTGGCCTATAGGAGATAACAAAACTGAATTGGTTTAAGAAAAGACTCCAACGAGCCTGGCGAGGAGTCAAGCACTTAGCCGATCTGATAAACTCAAGATTGCGGTGGTCAGTCAACACGATTATCTGCTGCGCAGCTCCCTGAAGGTGGTGTCTCCATTCCTTGAAGGCTGCGATGATGGCCAGTAATTCTCTATTACCCACGTCATAGTTCCGTTCTGCAGGAGACAACCGCCGGGAAAAGAAAGCACAGGGATGTAAGACTTCTTTCTCACCTGTCCTCTGGGAAGGATAGCTCCGATGGCACTGTCTGAGGCATCCACCTCTATTATGAAGGCCAGTTCAGGGTTAGGATGCACCAGAATAGGTGCCGTGGTGAATTTCTCTTTCAAACGGGAAAATGCTTCTTGAGCCTGGGGGGTCCAGGTAAAAGCAGAGTTCTTGCGGGTAAGCCGTGTAATGGGAGACACAACCTCAGAAAAGTTCCTGATAAAACGCCTGTAGAAATTAGCAAACCCTATAAAGCGCTGGACCTCCTTCACATTCTTGGGGACCGGCCAGGCTTTAATGGCTTGGATCTTACCCTCATCCATACTAATTCCCCGTGATGACATTACATACCCCAGAAATTGGATCTCCGTTCGATGGAATTCGCACTTCTCCAGTTTGATATACAGATGGTGTTGTCGAAGGCGTTCTAAGACCATCTTCACATGTCTGTGATGCTCCTCTGTGGAATTAGAAAAAATCAAAATATCATCCAAATAAATGACAATGAATGTATCCAGGAGGTCCCTAAAAATGTCATTCACCAAATGTTGGAAAGTTGCTGGAGCATTACATAAACCGAACGGCATTACTAGATATTCAAAGTGTCCGTAGCGTGACCTGAAAGCTGTCTTCCATTCATCCCCAGGTCTAATGCGGACCAAGTTATAGGCCCCACGGAGATCCAACTTTGTAAAGAGTTTTGCATGCCGTACTCTCTCCAATAATTCAGGGATCAACGGTAGTGGGTAACGGTTTCTGATCGTGATTTTATTGAGCTCCCGATAGTCTATACAGGGCCTAAGAGATCCATCTTTCTTCTTCACAAAGAAGATTGGTGCACCAGCAGGAGATGAAGAGGGGCGTATGAAGCCCTTGGCTAGATGTTCGTCTATATAGTCTTTGAGAGCCTTTAGCTCAGGCCCTGCCAAAGAGTAAATCTTGCCAAAAGGTATTCCCGCACCTGGTAACAGGTCTATTGGACAGTCATATGGACGGTGAGGGGGTAGCAGGTCTGCGTTCCTTTTGTCACACACGTCAGCATACTCACGGTATATGGCTGGTAGCTCAGAGACTGATGTTGGTCCTTTAGGAATGGAGCAGACTGAAGCTTCTGGACTTATCTGTTTCTCTGGAAAGTGCAGTTCTTTAGTTTCCCAGTTAATCGTAGGATTCTGAGCCTGCAGCCACGGCAGTCCTAGAATAATAGGGAAATGAGGAGAAGAGATGAGCATAAATGACAGACTCTCTTGATGGTCATTACCCATGAGGACCTTTAAGGGCTCCGTCTCCTGATCCACTGGTCCAGAGTTTAACAGTGAGCCATCTACGGTCTCCATCTGTACAGGAGTAGCCTTCTTTACTGAACGTACTCCAAGTTTCTCAGCGAAGGAGATGTCCATAAAATTGCCGCTTGCCCCTGAATCAATCATAGCGGAGGTAGATACCCAGACAGAGTGAACCCTGAGCTTGAGGGGAATAAAGCAATGAGAATTGTTGTTCTTACAACTCAGCTGGGAAACCGCTGAAAAAACCTGAAAAACTGCTGCAGTAACACGTGCATCCGGCTCAGAGATAACAGAGTTCAAGTCTGAGTAATCAATGTCTGTATCCTCTACTCTCTCTGGGATCTGTGGTTCGGACCTGACAGAACCCCTCTCACAGCACTCGCAGTGTATGATGGCTGCAGTTGTCTTACGAGAACGACTGGGGCAGTTTATAATGAAATGTCCTGACTTACCGCAATAGAAACACAGATTTTCCTTTACTCGATGTTCCTTACGTGCATCACTGACCCGTCTCTGTAAAGAGTCCACCTGCATAGGCTCAGGTTCGGGTTCTCGTATAATCCTGCTCAAGGACTCCTTAGCTGGAGAGGGAGGAAATAAATGATTAGTGCGCTTTATCTCCGACCATCTCTCCTGTCTGCGTTCAGTAAGCCGAGCATCGATCCGAATACAGTAGTTGATAAAATCTCCTAATGCTGTAGGTGGGTCGGCACGAGCGAGTTCGTCCTTAATCACAGAGGATAATCCTTTCCGGAAAACCGACTTCTTAGCAGAGCTATCCCAAGTGGTGTCGAGAGCCCATCTCCGGAAATCCAAAGCATACTCCGCTACCGAGCGCTTACCTTGGCTTAAAGTTAACATGGCTGATTCCGCTGTAGCACCGCGGTTTGGATCATCGAATACCTGCCCCATAGCTGAAATGAAAGCATCAAGATTATTTAGACAGTCATCGTCAGTCTCAATTAGGGGGTTTGCCCATGTGAGAGCTTTGTTGGAGAGCAGCATGATTATTGTCAATACTTTAGATCGCTCAGTAAGGAACTGTGGCGCATGAGCCGCAAAAAAACAGTTTGCATTGATTAATGAATCCCCTGAATTTTTCCCGTTCACCGCCAAAACGGAATGGTGGTAGCTTGGGAATTCCAATAACCGGGGTTGAAGTTGGGATGTGGACGCGTCCCTCCAGAACCTCAATCCGGGTTCGTAAGTCCTGCGTGGTTTGTCCGAACACCTGCAGATTATGATCACCGCGATCCCGCAGGCTTGCAAAGCTGGTCTTCAATGCCTGTAGGTCAGCAAGGATTGAATCCGTCACGTCGCACAGATGTTTAACGGGGTCCTCCATATTCCCAGAAACTGCACGGCAGAGAGGCTGGAAAGGAAGAAAAGGAGCACAATAGTGTTTACCTGTGGTAACACTCCTGACTTAAAAGAAGGGAATGTGCTCACCTGGAAAGGTTGTGAGAAGCCACAACCACTATCATCACATATATCGATATCTCAGATCCACGGTCTGCAGCAGCTCTCCAATGGCAAAAGATCCAGAAATCTCTATACAGGTGGCAGCAGATGCAGCACTGTCCTAGACCCAGCAGACTCTATTATGGCTCCAGAATCTGTCATATATGATACTGTCTATATAGAGTCTAATGCATGGGTATAATGAGACACATGAGACATATGCTTCTTAAGCAGCTCTTGTATTGCTTCATACAAGTTAGTGCATCAACAGGATAAAGTAAATGCAAGTTGCAGAAGGCAAGGCAAAACAACCCAGGACATCAGAGTATTAAAGCATAGTACAAGTCTCAGGGAAAGCATTCAAAGTTCATTACTTCCCTGTCAGATATTGCTGGCACCCAGGATTCTGTGTTCATAAATGATTCCAGGTAGAATGAATCCAGGCTTCAGAGAGCAAGTCACAGACAGATTGCAGGCCTGATTCTGGAGCACAGATTAACCAGCTGAAGTAGTTTAAAAGGGCAATTGGCAAGAAACAGGGCAGGGACATCAAAGCTGAGGACTCCATATTGTTTGAGGGCAAGAGTCAATGCACAGGACAGGAAACAAGATGGCCGACGACAAGCTGAGAACTCCATATTGGTTGAGGGCAAAAGTCATTACACATGACAGGAAACAAGATGGCCGACAAAATACACTAAATGCAAACATAACAACAGATATAGCAAAAAAGACTGAAAACCTTACACATCCTGTGAACTGGAGCAGTGCTAAGCTAATCCCAGGAAAGCTGAAGCTTAACTTGAGGGACTCGAAGGCAAGGGTCTGAGGATGTTGAGGAGAGCCTGTGGAGTGGGGTGGTGTCGAGCTCACCCCATTGTAGAGAGCGCCAAGAACCGGACACCAGAGTCCGAGGCTATGCAGGGTCTAATGTCCCGGCAGCCAACACTGGAGGGTGGGGGATTCCAAGTACCCCAGCCACACCAAAGTGCCCACAGGCAAAGCAGTGTGAAGAGCCCAGGGGACTGGAGAAGGACTCGAGTTGCCTGCCATACCGGCACCACGCAGGAGAAAGAGAGGGCCACAGCTTAGCTTAAGCAGCAGCAGTGTCCCACAGAGAGCACGCAGCAGGGAGGCCTCAGAACTTGACGGGTGAGGGGAACCCCAAGTTGCTCTCAGGTTGCACGGACTCCCAGTAATGTCACTTTTCCTGGCACCAGTACCACCAGTAAAGGACCTGAGGAGCCAACAACCGTGAGTCTGTTTGTTACTTTGCGCCCTCCGTCCTGCACCCGATCCGCCCACTGAGTCCATGTGCTACTCGGAACCAGGCCCTCTGGTAGTCGTCTGGGGCTGCGGGATGTCACAGTGTTGTGACCCGGCTCTGTGGTCCCAGGCGGTCAATAAAAGGGGAATAACAGTTTGAGAGTTTTATCGTGACGCCACCCGTGGTTTGCGGCTATGGGTAGCCACCGCTGCAATCGGGACCTCTGGGGATGATGGGGGTTGGCACCTGTGATGTTGAGCCCTCCACAGGTATGGCTGGTCCCCAGGGCAGCTGTGTAATAAGTGTACTGCAGTGGGTATGGCGGACTGCAGCATACACCGTCACAGGCAGCCTCCTGCTGCCGAAACAACAAATCAGTCTCAAGCAGTATCAAGCTTTAACCAGGCTTTACTTTACTTTCTCGACAGTTGGTACAGCTTACACAACAGTTCAGCAGCAGCCCTGGTGTCGTCTAGCAGCTGGGATGGTTCATCTGCGGCACCCCCCTTTCGTGTTCCTTTCGGGCCTTCTTGATCTGTTTCCGCATGATAGCTACAATCCAGCAGTCACTGGCTTTCATGGGATGTCTTTGTGGGTCCCCTAGCCCTAGTACGATGGCTTTCCTTTCACTGCATCGCAGGTTGGGCCCTGGGACATAAAGACCCCGCACCCCGCCGGGGTTCGTGGTTGGGGCATGAAGCTTCCCTGCCACTTCAGCAGAGCTGGCACTTCAGCAGAGCTGGTTCCAGCCCAGTCCACCAGGGTCCCCGCTATTTCAAACACCCCTGAACTCCTTCTGTCTTTCACCACGGTTCACATCTTTGGACTCGGGCACGCCCCATAGTGGCACAGGCCGCCAGGTCCGTGTTCTCTCAGTCGTCTCTGGTAGTCGCATATCTCCTCTGACTGGTCTGGCTTGGTCTGGGTTGTTCGGCTACTTCTCTCTACTACTACTGTGTCCTTACTTTACTGACTTCACTCGCCTTTAACTTGGTGTTGTGTCTCCTTTTTGTCATCTTGTCACCTCCCTTTACCGGGTCCTTCTCTAACTTTCCACTCTCCATCTGGCTCCTCCCGCTATTCCGTTGCTAGACATAGAGTAACTTAGACTTGGGATCGGAGGATGTGTTGGGTGTGTGTGTGGGGTGACCAACTTACCAATTCCATCTGCTGTGCCGTCTAGTGGCGACCATTCCACAGGGGAGCCACACATCCCAACGACCTCACAAACATCCACTGCCCTGGGGACCCGCT
Organism: Allobates femoralis; assembly: GCA_033576535.1. Lineage (NCBI taxonomy): Eukaryota > Metazoa > Chordata > Amphibia > Anura > Aromobatidae > Allobates > Allobates femoralis. Next base: position 75,315,903 of record JARQOC010000005.1, on the reverse strand, counting down.
CCACCGTGGGGAGGCACTCCATCCCAGCTGCCTGACCATCGTCCCCAGAGGCTCTGCAGCAGCGGCGGCTACCCATAGCAGCAAACCACAGGTGGCGTCACGATCCAATATCCTTAAACCATTTTCCCTGCATTTTTAATGACTCTGCAAGGTCACGGAGCCGGGTCTCAGCCCAATGCATCCCCAGAGAGACCGAACCAGCCCAGGTTCCAAGTACCCCACGGTCCTGGGGGCGAGACACTAATAACCCCACAGCTGCAGGCTATTAGTGTTTTTGACATGACAGGCTCCTTTTTAAAAATAATTTTCTCTTACCCCTAAAAAAATCCCTATAAATGCTAACTACTAGGTCCCTAGTCTCTCGACCCTTCTATCTAACATGCTGTCCAGTGTTTGGTGTCAATTCTGTCTCTAGCAGTGGACATGCCGAGATGGATTACAGCTTGTGGTAGTGTGTTTTTGTCTCTTCCGCTACTAATGCCCTCCTGTCAAACTGCATACAGAGAGGCATTACAATTCAGGGCTGGTAAACCATTTGGTAACAGCAGAATCAATTTATGCTTGGAAGTGTGTAGAAGGACGTACTAGCACATATAGTGCTGGTATAATACTGAAGAGGAAATGCCAATTAAAAAAAGAGTGGATGTTGAGTTAAAGGGCATATGATAGGGGACAGTCCCAGCACAAATTAGACTAACAAACGTGTAAGAACAGAAAGACCATGTTATTGTCAGGTTTTGTGTAAAAGCTCCAGAACCCTTTGAATTCCTAAACATTTGCACTCAATTTTAGATCTCTCCTTTTAAGATCACACAACAAACGTTTCTATGATATGAAAGGGGGCAGCTCCATCTAAAAATTGCTGACATGCAAAAATTATTTGCTGTAAAATACTTAGGTAAATATTCTCAAAATTGACCATATGGCATCTCTGTATCCTTACTCTCAGAGCGCTGTACATAGGCGCAGAGGTTTTTCCTATAGTTTTGTCTTGATGCCAGAACTCTAAATAAAATATTTTTCCCCTGATGGTAGAAGAACGTGCTTTATAACTCGTACTGTAAAGCTGAATTGAGATTTTAATGATCCCCATACCCTCTGCCCCATTCCAGCATCCAATAACCATAGCAGCTCTCACTCAATAAAGCACAAACTCTGTTTGAAATACAAGAGGTCTACGGTTTTTCACCTCTTCTAGTTAAACTTCCCTGCTTATCATATGTTTTCATGTATATTTGGAAAGCAGCGCAAGTGAAGATGTGTGCGCTTGCTCTATTAACCTCCATGAATATTTTCTCATAAAGGCCTGTGAGTAATTTCATGCTTACAGCTAATTCAGGCCTGGACTTTTTTTATACACTAAAAAAAAAGCTTGTTCTTCAGAGAAAATCGGGTTATGATTCCAATTTCTGCAGGCGATGTAGCTTGTCTTAAGGTTTCCCACAACTCCGAGAATAACATTGTAAATACATGTCTGTCATAAGCTTGGATCAGTGGTGTACACAGAAAATATGGGGCTCCGTAACAGAAGTCAAAGTTGACCTCCTCTGCCCATCAAAGAATATATATGTATTATATATAAATACTAGCTGTAGTACCCGGCTACGCCCGGGTTAATAAATAACTGATGTTAGCTATAATAAAATAGAATTTGAATATGTCATATTAATGACCTGTAGGAAAATAGAAGCTGAGCTGTGATTGATTGCTATAGGCAGCCTAATAAATCTCCAGCCAACAGTAAACCCACCCCCCGGCCGGGCAGTATATATTACCTCACACATACACATAGACAGCTCATGTGACTGACATCTGCCTTAATTCCCTATATGGCACATGTGTTGCACATTGGCTGTTTTTAATCAGATGTTTATGTTTGGAAAATAAAGATAGCACATGTATGAGGCAAGTTGTGTGAGGTGATTTGTGCATATCTGTGTCTGTCTGTGTGGTGTGTGTGTCCCTGGGGTGTGTATGTGTGTGTCCCTTGGGGGGGGTCTGTGTGGTGTGTGTCTCTGTTTTGTGTGTCTCTTTGTGGTGTGTGTGTGTCCCTGTGGGGTGAGTGCATGTGTCCCTATAGGGTGTGTATGTGTGTGTGTCCCTTTGGGGGGGTCTGTGTGGTGTGTGTGTGTATCTGTGCTGTGTGTGTCTCTTTGTGGTGTGTGTGTGTCCCTGTGGGGTGAGTGCATGTGTCCCTATAAGGTGTGTATGTGTGTGTGTCCCTGTGGGGGGGGGTATGTGTGGGGTGTGTGTGTCTCCTTGTTGTGTGTGTCTCTTTGTGGTGTGTGTGTGTCCCTGAGGGGTGAGTGCATGTGTCCCTATAGGGTGTGTATGTGTGTGTGTCCCTGTGGTGGGGTCTGTGTGGTGTGTGTGTGTCTCTTTGTGGTGTGTGTGTCCCTGTGGGGTGAGTGTATGTGTCCCTACAGGGTGGCTATGTGTGTGTGTCCCTGTGGGGGGGGGTCTGTGTGGTGTGTGTGTCTGTGTTATGTGTGTCTCTTTGTGGTATGTGTGTGTTTGTTCGGGTGCGTGGTGAGTATCCAATGTTGGTGCACTTTAGCGACTATACACTTGCTGTTACTCTTTGTGTGCATGTGGTGTGTATACATGTCCCCGTGTGTGGTGAATATCTCATGTTGGGGCCCCACCTTAGTGACTATATGCTGGTATGTGCTGTTAGTCTTTGGTGCTATCATTAAGCCCCTCTTATTCACAACTGTCAACTGGTAACTGTCACTTTTTCCCCATTATGTAGATAGGGGCAAAATTCTTTGGTGAATTGGAATGCGCGGGGTTAAAATTTCGCCTCACAATATAGCCTATGACGCTCCTGGGGTCCAAACATGTGACTGTGCAAAATTTTGTCTCTATAGCTGACAGCTGTCGATTTTCCTCCAACACTTTTCCATTCACTTTTTCCCCATTATGTAGGTAGGGACAAAATTGTTTGGTGAACTGGAACGCGCAGGGTTAAAATTTCGCCTCACAACATAGCCTATGACGCTCCCGGGGTCCAGACGTGTGACTGTGCAAATTTTTGTAGCTGTAGTTGCGATGGTGTAAATGCCAATCCCGGATATACACACACACACACACATACACACACACACACATACACACATTCAGCTTTATTTATTAGATTAGATGTGGACCCGATACTATTGTGGCGCCCTGCTCACGCAGGTAGCCACAGCCTTCCCTAATGCACAGCTGGGTTTCCACAGCACGTACCTACTACATGCAACACCTTCCACCCCGGCACAGTAGAGGGAGCTAGACTCACTGACTTTAGGTGAGTTCCCCTACAAATACTGCTGCTGGGGGAGGAGTTAGTTAGAGTGTGCAGACTCTAGAAGAGCTGCGAAGACGTCCTGGTGATCGGTCCCACGGTTAGGCCCGAACCAGTGACCCGGAGTGGCCCTTCTGACGTCCCGCAAGCCTGAGTGGGGACAGAAGGCACGGAGCTTAGCCAAGGGAGTAGAGGAACTAGTGGAAGTTTACCCAAGACGTACCGGACTTCGGGGATCCGCACCTGCAGGAACACTTTAGGACTGCAGAAAACCCTGGCACACCGTGGAGACTTCAGTCACCCGGTCTCCCTGCATACCCAGAAAGAGGGAGCCAGACACCGTAGGGTGGAAGCACACAGCAGTGATCAGAGAGGGTAGCCCATGGACCGCGCAGGAGGAGAGAGAGAGAGGACCAGAGAAAGTGAGGAGGCCAGTCGTGTTGCATACAGACAGGGGTTCAGCCACAGCAGGGAACCTGAGGAGGTCTTATACCCACTTGTTGTGGAAACTCACTGTGCACCTGGTCACCTGACAGTGCTCTGGACAGCTTTACCTGTGAATACCATCAGTAAAAGGTAAAAGAGACTTTATTGAGAGTGTGTGCGTCATTCCTCTCTGCCCCCAGCCTCCCTACAGACTGCCTTACTGCTTCTTACCCTTGCCTCAAGTCCCACTCCAAGCTGCCCCTTTATTATACGCTGCCCCAGAGGACCAGCTCCACCTGTAGGGAGCTTTGCCATTCCTGCCGCAATACCATCGCCCTCCGGATGACTGTGGCGACGCTAGTGACCCATCAGCAGGTACTACAGGTAGTGTCACGAGACAACAAACTCTTATCTCCTGTACATAACCCCTCTATTGCAGTGTCACCCAGGCCACTGGCTCAGGCACCGCCACCCGTGACATCCCCGCGAACCCTTCCAAGCCTGATACCCGAGTACCCCAGGGCCTGGGGCTCAACACTATCACATTGGAAGAGGTTTTATAATGATGAGGGCAGGCTCTGTGGCACTGGGGACGGCGACTGTCCCCCCCTTGTCCACTGACTCTCTCCCCTCCACCGTGCTCTCTCCCAATGTACTATATGTAAATAAATGTATTTTTAGTTAAAAACCTGTTTCTATGTTTATTTTTGTAATAATAAAGTGGATAATTTACTGGTAAAAAATGTGTAGGGCTTTGCCATATTTTCTATTTCCAGGTAAGGGTACACCAAGCAGCTTACTGGCTGCCTGGTGTTACCTTCGCTGGCAATGAAAAATACAGGGGAGCCCTGTTATTTGTTTAGTTATTTAAATAACTAAAAAAAATTGACATGGGCTTCTATGGTCAGCCAAAGTAACCCAGGCAGCTGAGCTGTAATTCTCAGTGTGGTAAGGCGCAAGCGTTCTGGGCCCCACATGCTGAAAATTGCAGCCAGCAACCCCAGAATTGGCACCTCCATGAGAGATGCCAAAATTGACGGTTACCCTGCTCTTCCAGCTGCCGTGCAGCGGTGGCAGACTGGGTAATAAAGGGGTTGGTGTCAGCTTTTTTTGGCAGCTGATTTAAAGCCCTATTGCTAATGTCAGCCATCAATATGACAGTCGGCCATTAGCAATACTTTCAGTAAAGATATAAAAGAAAAAACACAGAGAAATCCTTTATTACATACAAAATAGATAGAGAAACTTCGTTATCCACTTTATTAGCTTCCACCAAGTTCCTCCCTGACATAATCCTGTAATTTCTGTACTCTTGCGGTGGGGCGGTGAGATGCGTCACATCGCCACCATCATTGTATACTCAAGAAAGAAAGATGAAATAGATGACAATCATTGTAGGATTTTGGTTAGTAAGGAGGTGATACTAGATCCAGAGATGTAGAGCTGTGTGTCATAAGCGTAGAGATGCTACCGAAAGCCGTGGGACTCTATGAGCTGTCCCAGGCCGAAGGTGTAGATGGAGAAGAGCAGGAGTCCAAGAACTGAATCTTGGGGGACACGGACAGATAGGGGGCGAGGTGAGGAGGTGGTATGGGGAGGGAAATGTGAATATCCAGTTTGTTAGATATGAAGAGATCCTGGAGAGGGCCAAGTCTATACTAACAACACATCCACATGAGAGAATCTTTAACAGGAGGGAGTAGTCTATAGTGTCGAAAGCAGAGGACAGGTCCAGGAGGAGAAGGACAAAGTAGCTTCGCTTGCTCTTGGCAGTTAGCATGTCATTGATATCTTTAGTTAGGGCAGTTTCAGTTGAGTTATGCGGTCGGAATCCAGACTGTAACCGGTCAAAGAGGCGCAGGAGGAGAGGTGGGAGGACAGTTCAAGATGGACATGATGTTCCAGTAGCATCAAGGCATAAGGGAGAATTGATTTGGGGCAATAGCTAGACACAAATGATGGGTTGAGACGGGGTTTCTTGTGGATGGGTGTGATTGAGGCATATTTGGAGGATGAGGGGAAGACACCAGTTGTTAGTGATTGGTTGAATAGATGGGTTAGGGTTGGAATGACGACAGTGGTGAGGTTGGGGATGAGGTGGGATGGGAGCAGGTCAAGTGCACAAGTGGTGAGATGTGATTTTGACAGAACAGAGGAGAGCTGATCTTCTGTCATGGTGGAGAAGCTGGTTTTGGAAGGAGAGAGTTGATTAGCTATAAGGAGGGGCTGTGAAGTCTGTGGGCCAAAGCTTTCTCTGATGTTATCAATCTTCTGCTTGAAGAAAGAGGCAAAGTTTTCAACTGAGATGAGAGGAGAGGGATAATGATCCCGACAGCCCTCCAAACAGTATAATTATTATTATTTATTTATGTAGCACCATTAATTCCATGGTACTGTACATGAGAAGGGTTACATACAAAATTATAGATATAGTTTACAGTAAACAAATTAACAATGACAGACTGGTACAGAGGGGAGTGAACCCTGCCCTTGCGAGCATACATTCTACAGGATATTCGGGAGTAGACAGAAGGTGCAGGGGTGCAGAAGATCAGGTGGACGTGGGGAGGCAGCTGCAAGAGTGTTAGCAGGGAGGCCACAGAGCAGAATGTTGCAGTAATCGAGCTAGGAGATGATGAGAGCATGTACAAGAGTTTTAGTAGATTGAGGGTTGAGGTAAGGACGGATTCTGGAGATATTTTTGAACTGGAGGCGACAGGAGGTGTAGAGAGTTTGGATGTGGGTTTGAAGGACAGCAAATAATCAAGGTATCCAGATGATTGAGCGCTCCCAAGGAGATTGACCTTATGATAAGGACTCTGACTCCTTTTTTTTTTTCTTTTTTTCCTTCTTGGAGATTTATTTCAAATGGCTTCACAATAGTAAAAAGTCATAAAAGTCATAAAAGCATAATTAAAACAACGCGTTTAGGCTATAAATGTCATAAAATAGCCTTCCTCAGGTATATGAAGTATTACATAAAATTTGGAGGTTATATAGTGTATGTTATCCCTCCTAATTAATCATATTGATCACACATGTCTGACTCTTCAGTATACAGTCTCATTAGTGTTACTCAGTTCCTCCCAAGATAAAAAAGAGAACAGAATAAATATACACATATATCTCTCTCTTCCTTTTTGTATATATATACATATACATATACATATAAGGGTATAATTCAAAAAAACAATTGTATTACCGTGTTTCCCCGAAAGTAAGACACTGTCTTATATTTTTTTTTGGTCCAAAAAGACCGCCATGTCTTACTTTCGGGGGGTGTCTTATATTAGCCAAATCCCACTGCAGCCTCCCATACACACCACACACACCCATACACACACACATACACACCACACACCCCACACACCCATACACACACCACACACCCATATATACCCATACACACACATAACCATACACACACACACACCCATACACACAAACAGTTTTTTAACGGTGTCCGGTGGCCCCCGCTCTCCGGTGTCCGCGCTCTCCCCGCTGGCCTCTGCTCTCCGGTGGTCCCCCGTCCTCCAGCTGGCCTCCGCTCTCCGGTGGCCCCCTCCGCTTTCCAGTGGCCCCCTCCACTCTCCGGAGGCCCCCTCCGCTCTCCAGTGGCCCCCTCCGCTCTCTGGAGGCCCCCTCCGCTCTCCGGTGGCCCCCCACTCTCCGGCGTCCCACCGCTCTCCTTCCCACTGTAGCTGCCAAACTCCGCCCAGGTCAGGAGCCCTGCGCCAATTACAGCACAGGAACCATGAGCCAATCACAGCCCAGGAACCGCTAGCCAATCAGAGGCCATGCACGATGTCAGCTGGCCGCGGATAGGCTTGCGGTTCCTGGGCTGTGATTGGGTCACGGTTCCTGCGCTGTAATTGGCGCAGGGCTCCTGACCTGGGCGGAGTTTGGCAGCCACAGCGGGAATCAGGAGAGCGGGGGGCCGCTGGAGAGTGGGGGGGCCACCGGAGAGCGGAGGGGGCCTCCGGAGAGTGGAGGGGGCCACCGGAGAGCGGGGGACCACCAGAGAGCGGGGGACCAGCACAGTCCTCAGGTACGCCTTACATTCGAGGGGGTGCCTTATATTAGAAGGTAGGGCGCCCCCCCAAGCATGCCTTACTTTCGGGGGCGCCCTACTTTCGGGGAAACACAGTATAAACATTATTAGTTCCCTTTTGTTCCATTATTAATCTTTATCTTTGTTTTCTTTTTCTTTTTCTCCTTCCTTTCATTTTTGTGTTTCGAAGTCAAGGTCCAAATATCATAGTATTATTTTTATTTCTTATTAATTATGATCCACTTGATATCAAAAAATTATATTCCCAAAAAAAAAAAAAAATGTTTAAATCTCTTTCTTTTTTTCTCTTTTTTTCCCTTTTTTCCTTCTCTCCTTTCTTTCTCTCAACTCCTGATGGAATCAATCCTGCACATTTTCTATCAACATATCTTCCCCATTCAGAGGTATATACCACTAGGCTATACACTTCATCTATAGGACACTTGCTCCAAGTCAACCCATTCATAAGTATCACATAATTGTTACATCCCAATATATCTCAATCCCCCTCAAAGACACAGCTATATTGGGTCGCTATATACTAGCGTGATAAATTGCGCACATTTTATAATTCAAGATTACCTTATAACTCTAGACAAAAAACAACTGGTTTTGATTGGACCAATACAGGAGCTATACCAAAACAAAAAGGGTTAAATCACTCTACCCCAATAACAATGCATAGATGTGATGAAATTTTGACAGCTATCCCCAAAAAAACGGTTGGAAAAACGTTGCCATCCCTAGGTATATTGAGGAGAACTACAGAAAGAAAATCCCTGGAAAAGGATTTATTGAAATCTGATTCAGCAAGGGTTAATAGTGAATTGACGGAAAAATCTATTTGTGATGATAGCTTTTTTGAGAACATAACTATACACAGTACAGGTGAATCCCCCTCAGCCTTTGTGACAGTTATACAGGCCCCCACTCCCTCTCCCAGTTCAGCAAACTCGCAGATTTCTTTTTTAGGGAGAAAAGTAGGGGCCACAGGACCAAGCCTTGTGGGACTCCAAGAGAGAGATAGCAGGATGAGGAGGTAGCGTGGGAGTGGGAAATGCTAAATGTGCGGTTGGTAAGGTGTGAGGCAACCCAGGACAGGGCAAGGTCTTTGATGACAAGGGAAGAGAGGATCTGCAGTAGGAGGCAGTGGTCGACTGTGTCAAAGGCAGAGGGCAGGTCTACAAAGAGGAGGATTGAGATTCTGTTAGCTTTGGCTGTGAGTCATTAGCAATTTTGGTCAGAGCAGCTTTAGTGGACTGGTGGGGCCGGAAGCCAGATTGGAGGTTGTCAAAGAGAGAGTTAGACGAGAGGTGGGAGGAAAGTTGAGCATGGACATGCTGATCAAGGAGTTTGGAAGCAAACAGTAGCAGCAATATGGGGCTGTAGCTGGGCATAGCAGTCAGGTCAAGGTTTGGTTGTTTGAGAATAGGCATGATCGTGGCATGTTTAAAAGCAGAGGGGAAGGTACCAGACGTTAGCGATAGGTTGAAGAGGTGGGTTAGTGCTGGGATAAGTGTGGTGGTGAGGTTGGGGAGGAGGTGGTTAGGAATGGGGTCAAGTGCACAGGTGGTGAGGTGTGATTTGGAGAGGAGATGAGTAAGCTCTCCATCAATGATGTTGGAGAGTGAGATTATTAGGGAAGAACAGAAGTTTGGTATAAGGAGTGGTTGGGGTGGTGGAACAATAAAGGTTTGCCTTGTTTGTTCAATCTCATTTTTGAAGTATGTAGCAAAGTCCTCAGCAGAGATGAACTTGCTGCAAGATCCTCTATAAATACTGGTGCTGGGGGCGGAGTTAGTTAGAGTGTGCAGACGCTAGAAGAGCTGTGAAGACGTCCTGGCGGTCAGAGCCGCGCTAGGCCTGAGCCAGTGACACTGAACAGCTTCCAACCTAGTCTTTGCAGGGTCCAAGAGTGGGGTAGAAGGCAAGGAGAAAGAGTATCAGAGAAAGAGCAGTTTGGGGACCGAGGAGCCATCTTGGTTTACCCCAGAAAGCATACCGGACACCAGAGTCCGCGTCTGCAGGAGAGCATCTAGCCCAGCAGAGAATACCGGTTTACCGTCGAGACTACAGTCTCCCGGGCATCTGTGCAGTCACCAACAAAGGAGCCAGGCACCGCAAGAAGAGAGATAGCGGCAGGCCAGAGCGGAATATCCCAATTCAGCACAGGTGATAGGAGAGCAGAGGAAGCTAGCCAAGTTTCACACAGGGCAGGGACTTCACCCAAGGGAAAAGAGACAAGGAGGCCTTATACCCACTCGCTGTAGAGATCCAGAAGTGTTTTCTGGCCACCCGACAGTGTACCGGACTTTTACCTGCCTTACCATCAGTAAAAGGTAAAGAGACAATCTACAGTGTGTGTGTTGGTTCTTCAACCCCTGACCCTGGCCTTTGTAGAGACTATCCTGCTTCTCCCCATCGCACCACAGCCCCTGGGAGCCAGCTCCACCTGTGGGGAGCTTCAACACCTAGCTGCCCGCACATCATCCCTGGAGGCCCAAAGCAGCGCTGGTGCAATCACCAGAAACCACAGGTGGTGTCACAAACTTTTTATTCCCATTTATTCTACCCCTTTTTAAAAGCATAGCCCCCAGGGCACGGGTCTGGGCAGGCCACCAGTGACATCCCAACCTCAGCAAGGTCCCAGATACTGAGTACCCCAAATACCCTGGGATGGCACACCTCCACACAGTATAATAACCCACCACAGCCCCCCACACAATATAATATCCTCCAGGCAGTATAATGCCCTATACACAATCCTCTAATGGCCACTCAGAGCCCTCCACACGGTATAATGGCCACTCACAGTCCTCCACACAGTATAATACCCACTCACAGCTTTCTACAAAGTATAAAAGCCCTCACAGAGTATTATGGACTTCCACATAGCCCTGCACACAGTATAATGGCACACAAACAATATAATGGAAACCCACAGTCTTCCATTCAGCATAATGGCACTCATATAGGCCTCTACACAGTATAACAGCCCTCCACACATTATAATGGCCCCCAAGCAATATAATGATTCCCACACAGCCTTACACAATGTATAAGAGTCCTCATACAGCCCTCCACATTGCATAATGGTCCCCACAGAGCATAAAGACCTCACTCACCATTCTCCACACAATAAAACGGTCCCGACAGCCCTCCAGTATATATACAGTATAATAGCCACCACTGCCCTCCACACAATAGGGTGGCCCCCACAAAGCCTTTCCCAAGTAAAACAATCCCCATACAGCCCTCCACACAGTATTGTAGCCCTCAGACAGTCCTCCACACAGAATAATGGTTCAAACACAGCTCACCACATAGTATGATGGCCCCCACACACTATAATGACCCCCACAGCAATCAGTTTAATGGCAGCTATGCTTTAAAAGTATGACATATTATCTAGCAATAGATGGTGGAATTATTTAAATACTGGTTTTAGGATTAAATGGGTACTATACGGTAGTATTATGTGGGCAGTTTAAGGGAGTTATATTTGATACTGAAAATTATTTGGGATCTATATGTTGACTATTAATGGAAGAATTACATAGGCTTCATAAGACCTGACTATAATGTGTACAATGGGTGTATGATGGCATTATGAAGACTATATATAGCCATATGTGGTGACATCACAATGGTTATTACTTCTATAATGTCATATCACTGTGTGCATTATCCTCCTACAATAAATTTGCTTGTAACACACATGCCCAGACATAACTGTGTTTATCTCTGTGCTAATTGTAACTTCAGTGAGGAAGATGACAAACTCTAACGCCTCCTATTGAAAGTAGAAATCCCAAAAGTCATAATTGTCTCTTAAGGTACCGTTACACACTTCAATGGTGAAATTATATCACTAACAATCTCGTGGGCACACGGTCGTTAGGACATCATTTTGACATCGTTGGTGAGCTGTCACACGCCTAGATATCGTATGTGACGCACCATCGATGTGGCGAGCAGCTATCATTCGCACAACCCAGCAAACGATACTTGTTCACTGATGTGAATGGGCGAAGTCCTTAATGACATCGTTATCGCGGTGTCTCACACAACGATGCAGCAGGTTGACTGATTGAGTATCGTCTGATTTGAGAACATGTTCTCAAATCTGTGATCAGCGATCCAACGATTTATCGTAGTCGTATCTCGGTGTTACATGAAATGACGTCCTAACGATGTAGCTTGAACAGCTCCAAACCCGTGATGTTTAAGCGATATTGGTAACGTTCTCGTACCGTGTAACGGTACCTTTAATCGAGCTTTGCAATATGACTTAAGACCCCGTTACACGGTACAAGATCATGAACGATATCGCTCAAATGTCACGGGTTTGGAGTCGTTGAAACGACATTGTTAGGACATCATTGCGTGTAACACCGACATACGACTACGATAAATCGTTGGATCATTGATTGCAGATTTGAGAACATGTTATCAAATCAGATGATCCTCGATCAGCCAACCTGCTGCATCGTTGTGTGTGACACCGCGATAACGATGTCATTAACGATTTCGCCTAATCACAACAGTGAGTAAGTATCGTTCGCTGGGTTGTGCGAACGATAGCTGCTTGCCACATCGTTGGTACGTCGTCCACAATATCTAGATGTGTGACATCTCACCAACGATGTCAAAAAGATGTCCTAACGACCGAGATCGTTGGTGATATCTTAACGACATTGAAGCGTCTAACGGTACCTTTAGGATTTATGCCAGATCAGAGCTCCAATCTAGATGGTCAAGTATGCAACACACAATACTTCCAATAGGTGGTGCTAGAGTTCATCTACTTCCTTCCTGAAATGATCATTTGCACATTTCCCAGAGGAGCATTGCGGCTCAGTCTCCTCACTGCTGGTATGCCGCATTAATCTCCATAAGGAGAGTAGCTATTCCCCCAGACCTATCTGTATGCTGATACCACTGTAGTTTTTTTTTATTTGCATTGATTTGTGACATTACTATGTTTACTATTTCTGCATTAACCAATAGTATTTATTATGCATGTACTGTGATCTCATAGTTTGATAATTAATTAATTAAATTTTTTTATTTAAATGGTTCTTCCATCATTAAAAGTTATATTCACTTATCCAAAGAATATGTGATAACTTGATGATTTCTGGAGATCCAACTGATTAAGACCCCCACCAATTAGAGAACAGGGCTCTGAGACGTGCTCACTGTGTTCCTGTTTTGCACATCACTATTGTCAGGCCTCTTGCTGTGCGGCCGGCATTCATTGGGCAGGAAGGTGGGTACCCAGCACGTGGCTCCATACAATCGGCCCAGCGTGCTGTGCTCTCTCCTATATAGGTTACTCACCCGGTACCCGATCCAACTATGCCTCCTGTCTCCTTGCCTGTGGCATTCTCTGCCTGGAGTCTGCAGTCACTTAGAAGTTCTTCCAGGAGCTTCCTTAGGTGACACTCATTGCATCATGCTGATATTTAAAGAGGCACTACGTCCTGACCGGGAAGTGCATCTCAGTCTATTGCTGAGAGGTTCTGTGTGTGTGGCACCCCAGAGTCAGGTTGCCACAATGTCATTGCCTTCCTTGGGGGGTGATGTCAGGCTTGGAAGCAAGAAGGGGTATCCACACCATGTAAGCCCACAGCATGCAACACTTTTCCTAACTCAAGACGAGATGGGGAAGCTCTGCAACCCGAGTTCAAAGGAGCTTCCCTATACGTTCTGGCCTGGGGAAGGAAGGGTAGTTAGTTTGTTCAGAACTGCAGTAGAGGACAGTCTGAGAGGGAGAAGAGGGAAGACCTCCTGCGGACTGGAGCAGTGTCTGGCTCTTCTCAGGAGGGTAGAAGGAGCAGTGGAGCATAAGGGACCTGTTGGAGAGGGTCTGAGTAAGTCGAGGAAAGGGTCTGGGGAGTGGAGCCAGTGATGGGCTCACCGCAGAGCGCCAGAAATGGACACTGGAGTTCCAGGCTCTGAGGGATTCCAGACCCAGCAGCAAATACTGGAGGATGGAAGATACCAAGTCTCCTGGCCACCCCAAGCACCTGAAAAGGACAGCAGCGCACTAGAGCCCAGGACCTCAGCCAGAGGAGATGTGCCAGAGAAGGGCTTGAGCTGCCTGCCATGCGGGTGAGAGACTTGTCAGCCGGAAGAGAGGGCCGCAGCTTAGCTACAGGCAGCAGCCAGGACCAGCACAGAGGAACGCAGCAATGAGGCCTCAGAACTCACCGGGTGAGGAGATCCCCAACTTGCTTCCAGGCCGCCCAGACTCCTAACATTTCCTGTGGACAGTACCCTGGTCTGGACTTGCTATCATCAGTAAAGGCAAAGGAGACTAAGAACTCTGTGTCTGTTGGTTATTCTGCGCCCTCAGTCCTGCACTCCACCGGCCTACAACCACCAGTTGCCCTGGGGAACCACTCCACCCATGGGGAGTGACACCAGTATAGCTGCTATTCTAGCATCCCCAGAGGTCCTGCACCGCAGGGTCGGCCATCAATAACCGAACACCATGGGTGGCATCACGGCTTAATTCCAAAACCATAATCCCCAAGCTTTTATTGACACCGCAAGGATCACGGAGCCAGGTCTCAACCCCCGTGACTCCCCATCAGGACTGTTGCCCTGTTCCGGGTAACCAATGGCCCTGGGGGGCGTGTCATGTGTATAAAGCACTCTCCCCTTAAGGGAGGTTCCTAAGCAACAATTCCTGTCCCTTAGTGGCATTGCTTGTACTCAGGTCTCCTTGCCTTGTACCTCGTACCTTGTTCCTTGCATCTACTAATACCTTGTTTCATCTTAGTGCCAGTCTCCATTGAGCCTGCTATGCTTGTCTGCTACACCTGCCTCCATTTAGCCTTCCAAGTCCACCTGTCGGCATCTGTCTCCTGCAAGCCTGCCACGCCAAGCCAGCCTGCCTCCATCTTTGATGAGCCTGTGCCACGCTCCTGCCTATTTGTGTTGTACTCTGCTCCACTGGTACCTGTCAGCATTTGAAGCTGTACCATCCACAAGACAGTCTGCAAGCTACACTAGAGACTTCGCTCTTGCCCAACTTTGGCAGTTCCTGTAGGTGTATGCATATAAAACTATACATTTACTCAAGTTACTCTGTAGCCTGTTCCTGTCCTTGGGGTTAGCTTCCACTGACCATCTGTGGTCCAGTGGGTTTACTACCTGTAAGGATTATGTTGTCTTTCTCCAGACTGACCACTAATGACTGCTATTATTCACTTTGCTAAAGTGTGCTGCAATTCTACTCCTTACCACTGGAGGCTGCTATTATGTTTTGGCAAATCGCCCTTTAATAAGATGGATGCTGCTGAACCTGTGAAAGCCATCTTGTTTCCTGTTTGGGCCTACTCATCCACACGTGAACTTTGTTCAGTGCTTGAGTATTTTGTCTAGTTTAGTCTAGCTTCAGTCTCCAGCTCAGAGCAATCTTTGCTCTCATCTAATCCTGATTGTTTCTTCAGACGTCCACTCCTGCATTCTAGGACTTCTACTATTATCTACTGTTCCTTGCTTGAGCCTTTCAGCCATCGGATTCCAGGAAGTGTTCCACCAGTATCGTAACACTACCTATTCATTCTTGACTAACATCCTCCATGGTGTGTAACTTCAAGCAATGGAGACGTCAGTCAAGCGAGGTGGTGCTGTGCAGGGGATAGAACTGAGAATAGCATTGCTTTGAGAAGTGCTTCCACAAGCTGAGAGCACTTCAGCCTTCTCTAATTATCAATTTAAATGCAGCTTTCTCAGTAATGGAAAAATGAACTGTTTTTAGCTCTATTGCTCGATTTGTCTTTGCAAGAGCTATATGTGCATTGTAATGTGCTTGGCTTTATAGTTCTGCATGGTAGTGACACAGACCCTAAACACTCCATCTACAGAGAACATAAGGCTTTTATTTTCAGCTACACGGATGCTACACATTACATCATATGACCAAACAATAAAGATTTGCTCAGCTGGGCACTAACTAATGCATGATACCTCTGTCTGATGTCCCTAGGGGTCGTACAGGCCTGACTCTCCAGTCACAGGCCTCCAACTTGCACCACTTTCCATTTGCACCACTGTGCATATCCACCCCAGGGCACGCCATCCTGCCCTGCGGTCTTTCTTCTTCTGAAGGTTTCTTCTCAAGCATTGGCAGCCTCCCCAGTCAGAACACATATACAGCCTCCCTCCAGGAGGCAGTCTCCCCCTGAGACTGTCTCTCTTTCAGACCATGTGCCAAACAAACCGACACATTATATGCTATAAGATACACCCATGGGTGGAGGTATGTGAATAGCTAGACATGCCTGTCTCTCTTAATATCTGCAAACCATTGTAATGCCTTAATCAGTCTCGGGGCACTACAGGTGTCATAGTAGCCAGTCCCCATCCTACAGCATATAAATAGTTTGAAGGGTGAAATCCTGCTGACAGATATCCTTTAAATAGTAATTCAATCAGTGATAAATAATAAGAAGCTCAGATCCACTGAAACACTATCCAGAGAGTAACATACTGATAGGGAACTTAGATCGTGAGCCGCATTGGGAGCAATGACGACGATGTGTGTAAAGCGCTGTGGAATTATTAGGGTACCTTTACACGCGGCTACATTTCTAGGGTGGCTACAGGTAACTTACCGGTTGCAGTGAAATCATGGAGAGATTATTCCATTTGTACACAGCAACAAGATAGAACCTTGTCTCCATGATTTCACTGCAACCAGTAAGTTACCTGTAGCCACCCTAGAAATGTAGCCGTGTGTAAAGGTACCCGTAGTGCTATATAATTGAATAAATATATATAAATCAATGTCAGATTTGAATCCTTTCTCTATGATCTCTTTATCCCTTCCATCTATCTATTTACTCCTATTTTGTAACATTACTATATTGTATGTAATTATTTTTATTGATTATAATAAAAGTAATTATATTAAATAATTTTACTTTTTTAGCATAAGTAAATGATGTACAGAGTTTGTGTGGCACCCCAAGGGTTAATATGCCACAGTAACATCACACGGGTTCCCTCCCCACAACACACTGACACTACACTAGCACCTCTGGGCCAGGAGGGGGAGCTAAACCAGCTCCCTTATATACTCCGGGTCAAGAGGAAGTAGTTAGTTCAGTACGTAGCAGTACTGTGAAGAGTCCAGTTCCTGGGAGAACTGAGAGAGACTGTAGTGTAAAGGAGCTGCGTCAGGCTTCTCTACAGTCTGCTCACTGATTCCAGGCCTAGCCAGGGTCTGAGGGAAGGAGAACTGAAGACAGAGGAACACATCTGGGAGATTGAGTGACATCACCACTCGCCCCGGAGGAGGGCACAGATCGGATACCGAATCCGAAACTGTGACTGACACACACAGCACAGTAAATCCCAGGATAGTGGAGGTTGTAGATCGACACTGTACCTGAGCGAAGCAACACGGCTGGGTCAGAAGCACGAGGAAGACTCAAGTTGCCTAGCCAAGGGGGTACCTGTGAGAAGAGTGAGACAGTGCCAGCAGCTCAGCTAGAAGCAGCAGCAGGGCCACACACACAGCGCAGCAGGAGGAAGCTGAGGACTCGACAGGGTGGGAGCAACCCAGCCCCAGTACAGACTCCGTGGACAATACTCTGCTACTACACCTGCAGTAAAGCTTTGGAAAACTTCAGAAACGTGAGTGTGTGATCCTTGTACCCGAGTCCTAATCACTCCCACCAGCAGCCACCGTCTCCGCTGTCATTCACTTAATACCACATCTATAATATCCTTCATAGACTCTAAGTTCCACTGCCCCGGGTAACCAGTCTCTACCTACGGAGAGCCGTTCCATCTAAAGCTGCCTAACATCATCCCCGGAGGTTCTGCAGCAGCGGTGGTCCCATTACTGACCACAAACCACAAACCGTGGGTGGCGTCACGACAAACCTAATCCCTTGTAAATACCCCCCATTTACTTGTGTGAACCCGGGACACGGTCCGGACCAGGCCCTCCGTGACACCCCCAGCAGCAATCCGGTCCGGTACCGAGTACCCCGTCCCAGTGGGCTCCACATTTGCAGTAGCACCTGGAAAAGCCAAGAGTGAAGCTATTGATTACAGCTCTCCAGGGTAATGCATCTCCTTGTGGAGACCATCGGGTGCCATAGGGAGTTTTACAGGACAGGCACTGTACCCTGGGAAAATAGATATGCAAATTAGCTCCCCTGAGAAGGAAGGATACTGTCTCTGTAATGCTATCAAAGACTTCTTTCCAAGGTATTCAGCCCTGGAACTTTATGTCAAGCTTCTGATCCCAATACTGTTTTAGTTCATCGTCAAGCAGATCATAAATCAGCTCAATGCCTGAAAAATATGTTGTTACGAGATTGCACAATACAACTGAAATTTGTCCTTTTTACATTGTTCTGCTGTTACACGGAGTACTCCTACATACGGCAAGCTTTTATTGCACATATGTATTCATTTTCAATGAATAATGATCTTTGAGAATTGGACTGTGTGTACTTTATAATACTATCCAGCCATTTATGAACTGCTATAATTGTTTGTTTGCATACGGAGTTCTCTTTTCATTGCAGAGAAAAATGACTGAACGGTATGGAAATATTTGTTTTATTGTCAAAAATCAGCTATGAAGTGTTAGAAGGTTTTACTGTGTACTACCAGCCGAAATTCATTTTTTTCCAATATTTTTGAGTTAAAAGACTTTCCTGCGAAAAATAAAACAGTGATGATCCATCTTTCAATGGTCATTGTTGTCTCAATAAACAATAATAAATAAAAAAAATCTATAGCAATCAAAATGATGCATCTTTCTCCATCTTTGAGCCATTTCTTCCCCTCCATCCTGGTTCTTTAACTCATCCTTAAATGGAATCTATCAGCAGGTTTTTTCTACCTCATCTCACAGCAGCATGATGTAGGCAAACCAAACCCTGAATCCAACGATGTATCACATAAATTATTGGCTGCAGCCGTTCTGACACAATCAAAGCAATTAGATTCAGGAACACAGCGGAGCTGAGAGAGCTGCCCCACCCACAGCAGACTCTCAATAGAGATTGTTCATAATAAAGAGAAAGCGATGACATAACCAAAGCACACCACAAAGTCAAGCAATTTGTAAGATTATATAAACTTTATTAGACACATAAAAACACAGTTAAAACCAATTAAAAACAATGCACAGATACACAGCCACAGAAGTATCAGACATAGTAAGAGGAACTCTCCAGCGTCCAGATAACCTTAGTAGCAAGCTAATCCAGGAAAATAACAGATGCAGGTACAAGGTGGTTAAAAATAAACATGTAATGACAATGACTTCCACAATAAAGGTAAATAGAGGTCCCTAGGTACCCCACAATCTATCGCCGCGACGTGCGGCTTCTTTCAGGGAGCCGAAAGCAATAGTTAAAGAGGTTTTCCATTTTTGAAATAAATAAATCCTAATCCCTTTGCTGCAGTTTTTTTTGTAAAAACAAACAAAACTGTTCTTTTTTTACCATACCCGGGTTCGGGGCTGAAGTTCCACAACTGCTCTTACTGTCTGTTGTTGTCTGACAGGCTAATGTCACATTGACAGCACTGCAGTCAGTCAGTACGCACAGTGGCTATGCACGAGTTACCTTCACAAGCCACGTATGGATGTTGAGCTCAATGATTGGTTGCCTTACTGTCGAAGTGACATCAGTTCTGCAGACAATGTCAGATATCAGTAGCAGTAGCGGAGACTTATGGCCACTTTACACGTCCCGATATCGACGTCCAACTTCGATAAAAAGTCACGTGGTTCATGCATTGGCGCCGATATCGTTCGTGCGTTGTGTGGTGTAAATGTGCAATTCGATGCAAGAACGGTGCCAAAACGATATCGGGGAAGAATTGAGCAGGCTCTCCAACGGGCCGATATTGGATGGACGATCTGGCAGGATCGTGCTGTGTGACAGCCCAACACCGACTTGGAGAGCAACTTCCCCTATTCACTCCCATGTGAAATGGTCGTTCCCTGGTTCACTAGTACGAGGGGGCATAGACATCGCAGTTGTGTTGCCTGCCGATATCTCCCTGTGTGACAGCTCCTATGCGATCTTGGGTTTTAGCCAAAAAAGTGTGCGTTCCCGTGCCGTTGTATACAATATCGAAACGATGTTGGGACGTGTAAAGTGGCCATTAGCGATGGACCCAAGAAAAGCATGATTTGTTTTTTATTACAGTTGTAACAGCTGGTGCTTCTACCGTTAAGAGTATGTTCCCACAGGATGTTTTTCCTGCGTTTTTGCTGCGGTTTCCGGATGCAGTTTACCCTTGGTTTTATGCTAATTTATGGTAATTTGTTCCTGTGGTTGGGTTTCCCAGCAAAACCAATGTGTTTCACAGAAACGCTGTGCCCACACATTGGTTTTGCAAGTGTCAAATACTGTCAAATTTCTCCGGTTTTGCTGCAGATGGGAAACTTTGATTATGTTCTATTTTTCCTGCGTTTTTGCTGCAGTCAATGGCAGAAACGCTGAAAAAACGCAGCATCAAAAACGCGCAAAAAACGCAGGACCTGAACACAGCAAATCTCCTGGCAAGGACTCTAGAGATCATTGAAACCAGTACCAGTTTTGCTGCTTTCAGGATTGGTGGAAAAATATTCTGTGGGCACATACACATACCCATCCTACTGTATCCTAACCCCGCCCTCATAGACTGTGAGCCCTCGTGGACAGTGTCCCTGCCCCTTCTGTACCTGTACGTCCTGATCGCTAGATTTAGTGTACTTGTTCTTGTCTCCCTCATCCTCATGTAAAGCGCCATGGAACCTAAATGGCGCTATATAAATAAAATAATAATAATAAAATAACATACATATTGTTATTGTGAACAGTTAAGCAAGTTGAAGATGAAATTATCTCTAAAATGCATAAAGTTGAAGATGACATTTTCTACATTTTAAAAATTACAAAATAGACCTTGGGCGGATGCAAAAGTTTGTGCTCCCTTGGAGATTTGTGTGCTCAGATAACTTTGACCAATGTTTCAGACCTTAATTGTTTGTAAAGGCCAACGTTACACACACAAAATCTGTTCAGATATTGGTCACAGATCTCTGGTTGCAGTGAAATCATGGACACATTGCTCATTTGTACACAGCCACAAAATGGAACAATGTTCCATGATTTCACTGCAACCAGAGATCGTGACCAATATATCTGTGTGTGTAACGTGGCCTTAATGGTTATGACTTGTTACCTATCATCATTAAAAAAGTTCAGGTAATGCAAATTTCCCAGCTCTCATAAAAGCTCAGCTCCTCTAACCTTGTCCCAAAAAACAGCAGCCATGGTTTCTTCTAAGCAGCTGCCTAATATTCTGAAAATAAATATGGTGTGGCCACAAAGCAGGAAAAGGCTACAAGAGAATATAAAAGTGTTTTCAAGTTACCTTTCCTCAGTTCAAAATGTTATTATGAAACGTCTCACCAACCATTAAGCATGGGGTGGATCAATCATGCTTTGGGTTGTATTGAAGCCAATAGCACGGGAAACATTTCAAATATATAAGGAAGAATGGATTCAATGAAATTTCAACAAATTCTTGATGCAAATATAACACCATTTGTAAAAAAGCTGAAGTTGAAAAGAGGATGGCTTCTACAAAGGGATAATGATCCTGAAACACATGTCAAAATCCACAATAGATGACCTCAAAAGGCGCAAGCTGAAGGTTTTACAATGGCCCTAAAAGTTCCCTGGACTGAACATCACTGAAAATCTGTGGATAGACCTTATAAGAGTAGAGCATGCAAGACGAGCCAGGAATGTCACATAAGTGGAAGACTTTTCCAAGGAAGAATAGATTAAAATCCCTCAAACAAGAAATGAAAGACCCTTAGCTGCTATAAAAGGTGTTTACAAGCTGTGATACTTGCAAAAGGGGTGCTGCTAGGTATTAACCATGCAGGGTGCCTAAACTTTTGCATCTGTGAAGGAAAGAGAGCGCAATAGGGTTTATTTTTAAAATGCTACGATATGGTCAAAAGGTTGCTGCTCACCTGGACTAGTTTTGTCACCCACAACTAGTATAAACCTGAAATATGGCTGCTGCAGGGTCCAACACACCGTGGTAAACAATGGGAAAGAAGAGTAAGACAGTGTTCCTCAGACCGCGCTGCTCACAGAGGAGATGGTCAAACAGTGGTGGATGTCAAGGTGGCTTTTATATTATCCAGTGCATTTCGAGTCTAATCCTGACTCCTTCCTCAGGAGCCAACAATATGCAGGATAACATCAAAATATCAAAATATATATTGTAATATTTTCATGTTATAGTGCATGTTGTTGGCTCCCTGAGGACGAGTCGGGATTAGATTCTGAAACACGTCGGATGCAATAAAAGCCACCTTGACATCTACCACTGTTTGACCGTCTCCTCTATGAGCAGCGCGGGTCTGAGGAACACTGTCTTACTCTTCTTTCCCAAACTTTTGCATCAGAACATTTTTCCTTTTTGTTCATTTTAAAATATAGAAGATGAAAATTAAAAATGAATGTGTGCCTAAAATACAAAGGAAATGTGTCATATTTAACTTCATGCCTTTTAGAGATCATTTCATATTTAAATTGCTTAACTTTTCTCAATAATACGAGTAGTAATTTTGACCAGGGGTGCCCAACTTTTGCATACCACTCTATCTATACCCATCAAATGTGCCATCTCTGTATGTCTTTCCCTGAGGCACATAGATCAGGATCCAGCAATGGATAATACGTGACAATTGTCCTTCTCCTCATCACTGATCATGCGCACAACACTCACCCTGAAAAGTCAAAAAAAATTTTTACATCACAAAATCCTCATATGCCAGATAAATGTTACAAAGCAAACTTCTAGAGCTGTCATTTATAACTTGGTTTGCTGCTTATATTTTTAGTTAGTTTATTAATTTTTAAAAATATTAAAAAACATAAATTACATGAAGAATAGAGGGAAAAAAAGATGTTCTGATTTATGTTTCAAAAAGTAAAAAAAAAGTCAAGCCGTTTCTTTTACGTAGCCTTCAGTCTTTTCCCATTGTGCAGGTTTTGCCCTGGACTCATCCTCGTTCCTCTCTACATGTAAACAGTGAATTCCCACATCAAAGCTCATTAGGTTGTGTGAAATGAAGAGAGAGTAGCTTTCAGGCTGCTGAAATAAATTGTACACATATTGCAATTTAATATTAAAATCGTAAATCTTCTGAGCTTATCTATGGAGATCTTATCTTTCCTTCCTTGTCTTTTTGCCTCTTATTATTCTTCTCTCCTCACAAACTGCAATGTGAGATGCACAAGGTCAGGCTGACAATTATTCAAGATTCCTTCAAAATGTCATCCAGAGTGTTGCCAAGAGGAAAAAAAAAATTGTGAGGTATTAACAAGCTATTCCACCCATGTTCTCTAGTTTCTGCAGTCCTACAGACAGGGACTTAGGATGGCTATGGTTTCCAGTCTTAAGGACCTATCGGACTATCCAAAAAGACTTACTAGTGCATCTCAATTAATTAGAATATCATCAAAAAGTTATTTTTTTTCAGTAATTAAATTATAAAGAGGAAACACATATATTATATAAGTCATTACAAACAGAGTGATCTATTTCAAGTGTTTAGTAGCTCTTCCACGGGTCCTGGGAACCCAGGACCCGTAGAAGCGCTACTAAGCACGAAACGGTGACCGTTGTCCTGTCACCCCCCTCCCTGCACTGTAACCCCATGGAATTACAATAAAGAGCCTAAACCGCAATGATGTCCGAGTGAGTGCCGCTCCCTGTCTACTCATTACTTTCGTATGGACTGTCAATTTCCAGCAGAGCACCACCGGATAACGACGCCACCTTTATGAACAAGTACGAAAAATTTGCTACAGGTCAGTGCCCGACTCTACCTGTGTTTCAAGTGTTTATTTCTGTTAATGTTGATGATTATGGCTTACAGACAATAAAAACCAAAGGTCATTGTTTCAGAAAATTACAGTAGGGAGGACAAAGGGTTAAAAACCACGCTTCCATATTCTGCAAGACATCAAAGGGTGAATATATTATTTATTTATTAGTCAACGTGTTTAGAAACCCCCTGACACATGGCAATATGATATTGATTTTTGATGATATTCTAATTCATTCATTGAGATGCCTAGTAGAATCGGATCCATCAGAGTTTCCAACATATGTGATGGCAGGAATAGCACCACATTCACTTTGTTCAAATCTTCACGACTCCCAATTGGATAAGCATAACCGTAAAGAAACATTTTATGGCTTTGCTTTCTCAAGCATTTTCATGATTGACAACTTTCTAAATACATTAATTATTCAGTTAGGATTTCATTGGCTGATTACCATTAAAAATGACAATGATCATCTCCAGAGGACCATTTCTAGAACTTTTGATCACTTTTACTGCCAATGTAGCAGATGTACTCATTATGATTAACACGCCAAATTCTGGCATCTGACAATGTTTTATAGCTTGCTGAGTCATATCAATGTTATATGTCTTCATGAAGGTCTGTTAGAAATGCAAAAATCTTTTACCAAACAAGTAAAATATTACACTTAGTTCAGCAGCATCATATTCCACAGCGCTTTACAGAAATCAATATCATTATTGCCATTGGAGCTCTCAATCTATATGTCTTATCAATGTCCTTGAATGAGGGAGACATCTCAAGCACACAGGGAGGCCATACAAACTTCTTGCATTATGGTGGGATTTGAATGCACAGATGCAATTTTGCAAAGAACCAGTACTAACCACTGTGCTACACAACATTTAACATACAATACCTATACAACATGGTCGGAGAGGGGTTCCCACAAAATAATGTAAAATTACGACATGGTGATTGCACAGGGCACAGGAGCTGTAACTGCAGGATCATCACCGGAGCTCGGGCTGAGTGATAGCCAATCTTCAGCTGTCAAAACCAGGGACAGTGCCTGCGCCAATCCCGGCTATTTAAACTCTTAAATGCCATGATCAATTGCAGCATTTAGGAAGCTGGGAGAAGGAGTGTCCTCCTTCTCCCACCAAACATGATTGCCGCAATGTGATCACAGGGATATGGTCATTGCAACTTGAGGTCAAATGATGACCTCAAATTTGCCCACTACGGCGACTGTGAGACCATGCCAGGAGACTGTTAGACTATGCCACACTTCAGTGTATGTAAACTTCTGGTTTCAATTGCATGTTCCCATCCTCGTATATATGTCCCCCACCTAGGCCTCATCCTGGTAAATATGTCCACATCCTGATATATATATCCCCATCGTGGACCAGTCTTTGCATATATGTCCATCATCCTGATATATATGTCCCCATCTATGGCCCTTTGCTAGTAGATATGTCCGTCATCCTGGTATATATGTCCCATATCCTAGTCCCAACCCTGATAAATATGTCCCCCATCCTCACATATATGGTTTCTGGATGTCCCCCTTTTCTGGGTTATTATTATGTCACCTCTAAATTTTCTGGTATATTATCTTCCCATCCTGGGCCCCTCCCTGGTATATATGGCCCAAACCTATGCCCCTTCTTGGTAAATATATCCCCATCCTGTATATATGTCCCCATCCTAGGCCCCTTGCTAGTAGATATGTCCTCATCCTGGTATATATGTTCCCTATCCTAGTCCCAACCCTGATACATATGTTCCTATCCTGGGCCCCTCCCTAGGTATATATGTCCCCATCCTCAGCCCCTTCCTGGTAAATATGTCCTCATCCTGGTATATATGTCCCCCATTTTAGTCCCAACCCTGGTAAATGTTTCCCATCCTGGGATATTTATGGTTTCCCCATCCTAGGCCCCTTCCTGGTAAATATGTCCCTCATCCTGGTATATGTGTGATACATCTAGTCCCCCTCCTGAAAATATGTCCCCATCCTGGCATTTATCTTCCCAACCTGGGCCCTCCCTGTATGTAAGGTTCAGGTTTTGCCTCTAATGCATATAAAATTTTTAAAAATCATTCTACTCCTTCCCCGGCTCAACGTCATTCGGTGTCCTCCTCTGTATCTGTTGCAGGAGTCGCACCAGACATGGGTTACTGCTATGGCGATGCATGACGCCATGGTAGCCCTGAAAGATCTCTGAGCAGCTGGATGTGTTAAAATAGGTCCCCTTTACCCCGCCCTGGTTTGCAACCACAATTATTATGCCCCTGGTTGGAATCATACTTTATTGGGACCATTGAAAGATGTATCTTAGTTAGGGATGAGCGAGTAAACTCGTAACTATTCGGTACTTGCCGAATAATACGGTATTAGGTCTACTCGCTACTCCGCAAGTTTCCTTGCGATTACTCGTTAGGAATAGTGAGCAGTGCATTCACTTTCACAGTGTAACTATATACATTGCAAAAGTGAAATAAAAGTTAACAAAAGGTGTTAAAAATAAAAAAATAAATACTCCACCTATACGATGGCTGTCCTGGGACCCGAAAAAAACACATTGATGGCCTGCCAGGACCTTACATCTGATGGCCAATCAGGTGGCCGGTACCGATCAGGTGGTGTGTGACATCACACACCACCTGATTGCTACTGGCCATCTGATTGGCCATCAGATGTTCTAACACATCGATGGCCTGCCAGGACCTTACGTCTGATGGCCAATCAGATGGCCGGTAGCGATCAGGTGGTGTGTAACTCACATCACCACCTGATCGCTACCAGCCATCTGATTGGCCATCAGATGTTCTAACACATCGATGGCCTGCCAGGACCTTAACTCTGATGGCCAATCAAAAAGCCGGTAGCGATCAGGTGATGTGTGACGTCAACACCACCTGATCGCTACCGGCCATCTGATTGGCCATTAGACATGAGGTCCTGGCAGGTCAGGGATGTGTTTTTTCGGTCCGGGACACCTGTTGGATTGTTATGTTATTTTTTATTTTTTTTTAACACCTTTTATTCAATTTTTATTTCACTTTCGCAGTGTATATAGATACACTGCGAAAATACTCGCATTTCCCATTGACGTACATTGGACTCACTACTCGTAACGAGTACCCGAGTATTAGGACTTGGAGATAGCGAGTCCGAATATTTCACTTTTGTCCATTTAGTTTTTACAGGTTCCCTGTACATTTAACTTTGGTTGTAATGAGATGAGAGGAGCTCAGAAAAAGGTTAGTGTTGGCACCCCACTGGCCGATGCGCCACAAGGGGTACTGCAACCAGACCAGTGTGTGCGGTATCCCAGTGACCAGTGGATGGGGATTTGATCTGTGGCTTTCATTACGCTTTCACACACTTAGAGCAAGGGGCCAATTGGCTAAATCCATTACCAGGGTAACCGGTCCCAGTGGGAGGTTATATATGTAGGAGTGAATAGGGGAAGAGAGAAAAGTAGAGACAGACCATGAGGGGAGGAGAGGATGGAAGGAGAGACCCTGAAAAGGAACGGGGGCCCAGACAGAAGGGGGAGCCTGAGGGTGTTAGTGAACACCTGGCGCCAGACGATCCTAATACCGTCTGGTGGGAACCCCAGTCTGAACAGGGGGGAACCGGCTCCGAGAGCGGTGCAGGAGAGTTCAGCCCTGAGCCGCCAATACCGGAGGGCCATGGCGCAATTAGATAGCCACGACCCGGTCCAACACCATCCGCACCAGGATCCCCGTCCAGGGTTCGAGCCCCTTCTAAAGGGTATCTCCCCTTAGAAAGAAGGGTAATCTCTAACAGACTCGTGTGCCTGGTGCAGAACAAGTGGATCACTGCAGGGCCATTCTAAGGAAGTAGGAGCAGCGCAGAGAGAGAAAGTGAGGTCAGAGGGTGAAGCCGAAAGAAACACCTTGAAGGCCACAGAGAAGACTTTCTATCTACTGGTAACTACTCGGCCAGCTACCCGAACTGTAAACCTGTTTAATGCCTGAAGGTTACCAGTAAACCCGTACAGAGACTCAGCAATCGTGTGGTGTGTTATTCTTTCATGCTGTGAGAAGTCACCCAGCCTCTTGCCTGCAGAGTCACCTCCCTGTGTCTGTGACCACACAACTAGTACAGCAACTCTGTCCTGGGGATTCTGCTCCACCTGCAGGCAGCAAGACCAACTTGCTGCAGTAACATCATTCCCCAGAGGTCTGACAGCAGCGCTGATGTTTTCATCAGATACCGCAGGTGGCGTCATGAACAATACACGTTTATTATTTTCTTTTCTACATCTTCTTTAGCAACCATCAGAGCCACAGACTCGGGCACCGGCACCAGTGACAGCAACCGTAATCGACGTCCGGGATCCAAGTACCTAAGGCCTTGGGGTGGGTCATTGGGAGTATTAAAAAAAAAGGCATTTTTTACCCTTTGAATCTCATGTCACATCAGTATTGCTGCTTTGGTGATCCTCCTTTTAGAGCTACAGACCTGTTAAAATATATTTGTTTTACTTGGCATGGTTGTCCCCGTTGATCTTTATACTTACTCTCAAGCTTTCTAAGACGAGTTCGGGCCAATTCCAACATCTCTGGGATATTGATTGGTAATTTCACACAAAATATTTTTTGTCTCTAAACCAGTATGTTGCTTCCCAATCTCATGGGTGAATGTCAGGCATATGCTCAGTTATCTAACTTTACAATCAACCTCACCAACAAACTCATATTACTGGAGCAGAAATTATCCCAACAAGGCCCTGGGTCCAGATAGATCAGAGCTTTTGTCCTGTTCCTCTGAATATGTTGCTCTGGCTACTGTCATCTGCCTCAGCTCAAGTTCACTCTCACCCTACACTGGGAGCCACCATTAAATATTGTAATGTTCTATGGTAAGATTTTTCATGGTCCCCCCATGATCGCTAGTCACCCCGATTCTGAGTCACCCAAATTTGCACCCGACCTCCAGGCAAGATATTTGGTTGGTTGATTGACTCAAGAATAGACAGAGTGGAAACGCTTGGTGGGGAGGTTGATTGGCCTCTATGAACACCCTTAGATCATGGAATAGCCCGGAGCCCCTGGGATGTGGAGATGCCTTCAATTAAATCACTTCCTTCGATCCTTCCACCAAAAATTGTTATTATCAACCGAAGACTCGATATGAGCTTCTCTGCACAAGGCTAGGGAAGATCAGAAATACCCTGTAGCAGGTTTACTCTTAGTTACTGATGCCCCCCATACCAGTCCCTTTTCCCCTCTAACAAAGTGGGAAACTGACCTGAATATCGATTCTTTGAAACACAGATCTCAAAGACATTTCTTTTCATACACAGCACTTTAATAAGCTCCAAATACCAAGAGGCAGGATATAAGCCCCTGGCTAGGTGGTACAGAGTGCCAGAGAAATGTCATATAATTTTTCTGGGATACAGTGGGTATGGAAAGTATTTAGACCCCTTTAAATTTTTCAACCTTTGTTTCATTGCAGCCATTTGATAAAGTAAAAAAAAGTTCATTTTTATTCTCATTAATGTACACTCTGCACCCCATTATGACTGAAAAAAACAGAAATGTAGATATTTGTGTACATTTCTTAAAAAAGAAAAACTGAAATATCACATGGTCATAAGTATTTAAGCCCTTTGCTCAGACACTCATATTTAAGTCATATGCTGTCCATTTCCTTGTGATCCTCCTTGAGATGGTTCTATTCCTTCATTGGAATCCAGCTGTGTATAATTAAACTGATAGGACTTGATTTGGAAAGGCAGACAGCTGTCTATATAAGACCTCACAGCTCACAGTGCATGTCAGACCAAAGGAACTGCCTAAGAAGCTCAGGGACAGAATTGTGGCAATGCACTGATCTGGCCAAGGTTATAAAATAATTTCTGTAATACTCACGAGCACAGTGTCCTCCATAATCCTTAAATGGCAGAAGTTTGGGACCACCAGACGTTTTCCTACACCTGGCCGTCCAGCCAAACTGAACAGTTTTGGGAGAAGAGCCTTGTGAGAGAGGTAAAGAAGAACCCCAAGATCACTGTGGCCGAGCTCCAGAGATGCAGTAGGGAGGTGGGATAAAGTTCCACAGAACAACTATCACTGCAGCTCTCCACCAGTCGGGCATTCATGGTAGAGTGGCCCAATGGAAGCCTCTCCTCAGTGCAAGACATGAAAACCCGCATAGAGTTTGCTAAAAAACACATTAAGAACTCCCAGACTATGAGAAATAAGATTCTCTGGTCTGATGAGACGAAGACAGAACATTTTGGTGATGATTCTAAGTGGTATGTGTGAGAAAACCAGGCACTGCTCATCACCTGCCCAATACAATCCCAACAGTTAAACATGGTGGTAGCAGAATTATGTTATGGAGTGTTTTTTGGCTGCAGGGACAGGACGACTGATTGTAATTGAAGGAAATATGAATGCGTTCAAGTACAGAGATATCCTGGATGAAACCTCTTCCAGAGTGCTCTGGACCTCAGACTTGGCTGAAGGTTCACCCTCCAACAAGACAATAACCCTAAGCACACAGCTAAAATAACAAAGGAGTGGCTTCAGAATAACTTTGGGTCTATTCTTGACTGACCCAGCCAGAGCCCTGACCTAAATCCAATTGAGCATCTCTGGAGAGACCTGAAAATGGCTGTCTACCAACGTTCACCATCCAACCTGACTGAATTGGAGAGGATCTGCAAGGGAGAATGGCAGAGGATCACAAATCCAGGGGTGAAAACTTGTTGCAGCATTCCCAAGAAGACTCATGGCTGTACTAGCTCAAAAGAATGCTTCTAGTCAATATTGAGCAAAGGGTTTGAATACTCATAACCATGTGATATTCCTTTTTTAGTAAATTTGCATAAATATCTACATTCTGTTAATGAGAAAAAAAAAAATACTTTTTTGAATTTACATATGGCTGCAATGAAAAAAGAGGGAAAATGTAAAGGGGTATGAATACTTTCCGTACCCACTGTAGATGCCAGTTGCTGGAGATGTGGTAGGGAGGTGGCTCACTTGTCCACATTTTCTGGAGTTGGACGTGGTTCAGCCCTTTGGAATGAGGTTTCAAGGTGATGACGGGCTACTGATTTGACAAAATGCCCTTAACTCTGGCCTTGGTTCTTCTACATCACACCGATAGTTTTTGTATGCTGAGAGAGGTCTATCTACTGTAATTTCTTATCATAGCAGCGAAGCATGCATTCCTGTGCTGTGGGAAAAGAATCTCCAAGCACGGTCCTTCTTTGGATAAGACGGGTTAACAAATTGATGTACATGGAAGATTTGACTTCCTTACTTCATGACTCCTCTACGAAATTCTGGGCCACATGGGCTGATTGGATTGATTTCCAACAAACAGACAAGTGTAAGTGTTTACTTCTCTGATTGGGACTTCCGATGTCATGACGGTTGGAGTGGGGTGCCATGCCCTTCTCTGTGGAGTAGGTGACATGGGGGAATACCTATCCAACTCCTTTCCCTCTTGTAACCTAATCTGCTCCCCTTATTCTCTCTTCATTTGCTTGATCCCTTTCTACTATACATGTTATGCATTCAGCACTGAATAGAGAATGGTACCTGGTCTCTTGGTCTGGTAGACCCATGTTTCATGAGCTGTTGTTGACCATTATGCTACTTGGTAAACATGTGAGTTATATGTCGTGATGTACGCCTGGATAACAGATTGACTTCCTCTGAATTGTTCCACCTGTTTTTTGTTTTATCTATTTGGTATCCATGCTTCTTTTATAAATATAAAGAATTATAAAATACTAGATGGTGGCCCGGTTCTAACGCATCGGGTATTCTAGAATATGTATGTAGTTTATGAATATTTAAGAATAATGCAATGAATACACAGGATTTTCCGGGTAAAATATATACGTTGTTATTTAAATCCTGCGCCAATATCGCTGCTTGGTTGGGGACCGCCCCTTTAAGACGTGGTTGGGGATCACCCGTTTAAGACGTGGTTTGGGACCACCCCTTTAAGATGTGGTTGGGGACCGCCCCTTTAAGGCGTGGCTGGGGATCGTCCCTTTAAGACGTGGCTGGGGACCGCCCCTTTAAGACGTGGCTGGGGACCGCACCTTTAAGACATGCGACCAATCAGCGACGCAGGATTTCCGTTACAGACCGACAGACAGAATTAGACGATTATATAGTAGATATATATTTGTTTTTTTCCCTATTTCATCAATTTTTATATTTTACTTATATTAGAAAACTACTTTTAAAATTCACACTGAACAAAGCAAAGTAGAGTAAGGCAAAAAATGAAGTAAAGCTACATCTTTATTAATACATTTAAAATTAAATGTTTCAACATGTCTGATGAAGGGATATGAAGAAGAAATCTAACCCGGGTACACGCAAAAAAAAGGAGGTTAGAGAAAAGAGCTTCTTTTTGGATTTTTATTGTGTTGTATGTGAACATATTCCACTAGTCCAGCGTTTCGGCCCATGCAAGTGGCCTTTGTCAGGGAAAAGTACTGTACAAATAAATGAAATCGCAAAAAAGAAAAGAAAGTTACAAACTAATATAAAATAACAGAGAAGGAACCCTATGTATCACTGCAAATGGGCACCTAGCGGTGTATACATGGTGACGAGAAGAGTGTCAAAATAACTTCTGATATGTGTTCTAGTGGTCTGGTAGGCTGTGAACATGAAGGAAAAGGACCAAAAGAGAGGGGTGGGGAAGAGAGAAAGGATACGGGAGAAAGTATGGGAGGAAGTGGAGGGTAAGATGAAAAATTGGTTGAAAGAGAGTAAAATGCTATGCGCTATTAAGTGAACAAAATGTCAATGGTCAAGAAAAAAAAGACCTAGTAGTTCTTTGTGGAAAGAGTACGTGGAGTCTTGTGGAGTTGCCTATGGTCCACAGGTCACTTGTATCTGTAAAAATGAAACATGTGGAATGTGTTGTGTTGGCAAATGTGGAGAATAGCAACTAAAGTGTTAAGAATGCAACATACTTTGTGACTAATGTGTCACAGTCTAGAAGTTAGAGTAAAAAACACTAGCACAGTTTGAAAGTAAGAGGCACTTTACGTAGTCATAATCTAGAGAGCTGTTTGGAGATAGTGGTGAAAATTAGCTCCAACATATGTCAGTGGTTCTTAAGGAGAGAACAGGGTGTCCTGTATCTACCTGGTGCCAGCATAAACTGATGTAGCACTTTTGTATGGAGATAGGTGCTGTAAAAAATAGATCCCAACCGATCTCTCCTGGATTGGGCTGTTAAAGATGAGAACCAAAGGTAAGAATGTACGTAAAGTACAATGTATATGTATGACAAAAAAGGGGGGGAGGATAGTCACCTGTTGTGGATGCTAAATACTGGCTTCAACCCAGTTGGTTTGTGCTAATTACTGGCTTCAATGCAGTCATGCCGAAGAAAAGAGGATGGGCAAAAAAATCAGGGGCTGGTGAGGAAAGAGGAAGGTGTTAATAAGTGCTACAGGGATGTAAGGGGAAAAGGTGTCAAGGAACAGGGGTACCTTAGTACAAGAGGCGCACTGTACGGGTTATTGTGGCGCCCCTGCGACCAGGAGGCTACAAAGGGAACTGCAGCCAGGTAAGATAGAAAGACAGTTTCACACAAACACCATCACAGACACCCCACATACCACTAGAGGGCAGCACCCAACCCAGAGCCCCGGACTCTAGGCGGGCAAGGGGTGGTGGGTTTAGAGAACAGTGGGTGGGACAGCAAGCAGGTCAGGTGATAGATGGTAGAAATAGAGAAGGAGAGGAGGAAGGAGTCAGTAGGCCGAGGTAGGCTGAGCAGTACAGAACAGAAGCACACGTCCAGGAGGAGTGGGGTGAGCACAGAATCCAAAGAGCCAGTGCAGCCACGGAGAGAAAGCCCATCCAGAGCCAGCACCCCAGGAGTGTGAGGAAAGAGAGGACCAGTGGTACTGGGTCCTAGGAACACAGCTGAGACGACCAACTGCTGGCGGAGTAGCCTTCTGTATGGAACCAGAGTCACAACGGTTAGAAAAGAGCCTGATAGAGCCTTGGAAGGAAAGGACTATTGGAGGCTAGGCTAGAGGCAGAGTGTCGGCTCTGAAGGGGACCAACGATTTACCCGGTTTCCCCAGACTTACCGACGGGGAGCTCTAACTCCATGTTAGAGTTCCTACCCCAAGGACAGGCAGCTAAGTGGCGACACACGAAGACCCACAAGGTCCGAGCTACCGCTAAAATGTCCAGATACACGCACACAGTGAGACAGAAAGAGAGAGTAAAGCCTGAAAAGGACAGAGAAAGAGTGAGGGGTCCAAGAGAGGAACAACCTGGCTGCAGGGAGTAAAGAGGAACCCGGAGAGGAAAGTTGTAACCCGTGTAAGAACTGTACCTAAACTGCTGTACCAAAAGAACTGCAAAGTAAACATGGTGAACCCTGCTTCTGAC
Organism: Allobates femoralis; assembly: GCA_033576535.1. NCBI lineage: Eukaryota > Metazoa > Chordata > Amphibia > Anura > Aromobatidae > Allobates > Allobates femoralis. The sequence continues at coordinate 75,281,825 of JARQOC010000005.1, read as the reverse complement.
TCCCTTGCATGATTCTCGATTGCCTGTGCATGATTCCCTCCAACAGGACTGCAGAGAGATCCCGCCTGGAGAGCCACAGCCTGTCAGCTCTGGACACGGAGAGAAGGAAGGCTGCAGCAGCAGGAGAGTAAGTGAATTGCACTTACTACAAACCTACACCATATACCTTAATCATCACTGCCCCGGGGAACTAAGTTCTACCCGCGGAGAACTATTCCATCTACAGCTGCTTTAACATCTTCCCCGGAGGTTCTGCAGCAGCGGTGGTCCCACTATTGACCACAAGCCGTGGGTGGCATCACGACAAACATCTAATCCCCTGTAAATACTCCCCTTTTACTTGCCAGGGCCCGGGACGCGGACCAGACCAGGACCTCCATGACATCCCCCAGCAGCGACACGGTCCGGTACCGAGTACCCCGTCCCAGTGGGCTCGACATTATCATGAGTGGATAGTTCCAATTGTGTGCTGCAAACATGCTAAATTAGAGAAGAGAGAGGTATCATTCACAGAGTTTTCTTAAAAACCAGTTGTAGATGTAAGTAAAAAGAGATAGGGCACATACCCTCTAGAGTTAGTCCTAAACAATAATTACTTTCTTTTTGAGGACCATTTTTACGTACAAAAACGTGGTACCACCATGGGGGCCCACATATCACCCCCATATGCCAATATTTTTATGGCCAAATTCTAGGCTGACTACATCTATACCAATACCCTCTTCACCCAACATGCTATGACATGGCTGAGATACATCGACGACTTGTTCTGCATATGAACCAGAGATGTACCATCTTTTACCTCCTTTGTCTAGCAAATCAACATCGCGGTCCTTAACCTTACATTCACACACCACTATGATTACCATCAAATCAATATCTTGGACACCTTAATCTCCTTAGACAACGGCCGATGTCTGATCAGTGACCTGAAAAACGCATTACCTATGTTACAACACCAAAGGGTTGGCTGTATTGTATCCAACCCTGAGACACGAGTACAAAGACATGACAAAATAAATTCCTGCCTCAGTGATGGATATCCTAGGTCAATATATAAACTAACAAACCCTTCCCAACCAAAGAATCGCACTGTTGTGGAAAGACTGAAATTCGTTAACACATACCACCCCTTTTCCCCATTAATCAAAAAAGCAGTCCTCGAACATTGGCCTCTACTGGAGAAAGCGTACCCTGAGATTCAGGAGTTCAAACATCTACCCCACTAATTTGCAATAAATGTGCACGGAACCTCAGCAATTTCTAGGCAAGGGCTGATATAGGCTCAGGTAAACCTGGTCTCAAACAAAAAACATTTAGCACAATCCGCACAGGTACCTTTCCCTGCCTAAGTTGTGCACAGTGTACAAATGTATGCAAAGGGATTCATTTACACACCCTATTTACGACTATGTAAAGTGTCTCTTACCTTCAAACTGTGCTCCCTGCTTTTTACTCTAACTTCTACACTGTGACACATTAGTTACAAGGTATGTTGCATTCTTAACATTATCTTAATTGATATTCCCCAAATTTGCCAATACAACACATTCTGCATGTTTCATTTATATAGATCCAAATGACCCATGGACCATAGGCACCTCCACAAGCCTCCATGTACTTTTTCCACAAAGAACTACTACGTAGTTTTTTCTTGACCATAGAGATTTTGTTTACTTAATAACGCATAGCATATTGCGCTCATTCTACCAATTTTTCATCTTACCCTCCACTTGCTCTCATACTTTCTCCCGTATCCATTCTCTTTTCCTCACTCCTGTCTTACACTCCTTTTCCTTCATGTTCACAGCCCACCAGACCACCAGAACACATATAAGCCATTATTTAGACACTCTTCTCATCACCAAGGTATCACAGCTGTCGCTATACACTGCTAGGTACCCATTAGCAGTGATACATAGGTTTTATTCTCTGTTATTTTATTTCAGTTTGCAACTTTTTCTTTTTGTTGTGATTTTGATCCGGTCGACAGGGTAGGGGGTACTCGGATACCAGGACAGGTGGTTACATCGGTGGGGGATCACGGCTGGTTGGTTCCCAGTTCCGTGCCCTGGACCCTCAGTGGGGGGATGGGGTGATGATGATGGGGGAATGGTAACGTGATGCCACCTGTGGTACCTGATAATAGGGTTACCAGTGCTACGGCCGGCCGCTGAGGTGATGGGAATGCAGCTTTGGTAGTACAGCTCCCCACAGGTGGAGCTTTACCTCAGGGCAGCGGGGGTGGATGAGGGGAGTATTAATAGCAGTTCTACTGTGAACGCTGCAGGCAGCGGTGGGGAAGCAGGCACACACACACAATTGTCTTCGTTTCGGTACCTTTTTACTGATGTCCGGTAACAGGTACGTTCCAAGAGGGTAACCAGGTTTCGGTGCAGCTTGGGGTGTCCACCTTGGAGAGTTGTGAGGCCTCCTCTATTAGCATGTGCGATGATTGGGGTAAGCTCTGCCTGTAGCTGAACCTGCCGCTCTTTCTCCTCTCAGGGTGCTTTTCCACAACCGACAATAAGGACCTTTCTGTGGGATCACTATTCTCTGCTTAGGTCCCTGGTCCTGTACTTGGTCAGGTTTGGGGTCTTTTGTTCCCTACTTCAGGGGGACTTGATCCTCTTGGTCTGTCCGGGCCTTTCCTGCTATAATAGATTATTAATAGTTTTGGACTCTGGTGTCCGGGTAGCTAAAGGGTTCTCAGATCTGTTCCCTTCTTCCTACTTCTTACTTCTTACTTCTCCCACTGACCTAGTCCCTCTCCCTAGGGTGCAGCACAGCCGGGTCAGGTTTCCTGGTTTTGGACCTGGCTTGGTCCCAGTAACCAGCTGGAACAAACTTCAGTACTAACTGACTCCTCTCCTCAGGCCTGGATCTTTATAGGGGATCTGGCTTAAGGGCAGCCAGTGGGGCTCCCCCTCCAGGTCTGGGGTGGAAGGTGTTGTATGCTGTGTGTGCCAAGGTTCACAACCCTCCCTGCAGGGGTGCCACATTCCACCCTAATTAACTTCAGTCCTCCGGGACTGAAACATTTTTCAACAAACATAACATAACTATTTACATTTGAAAGTTGAACAGAGTCTCAAATAAAATTTACAAAAACCAGGGAAAAATGGGAAAAAAGGGAAAAACAGATAGCCAGTCCATACAGCGCTAGTCCATCCGCTGCAGGCTGTTTAAAGTATTTTTGCCACCACCAGTCCAATGGTCCATTTTTGAAAGTAGAAAAAGCTAATTCAAAAGTCCAAACAGGTAAAGTCTCTGTAGGCTTAAAAGTTCAAAGTTACACAACAAACACTTAATATGGGTGCCTCGGCGTAGGAGTCCTAGGTACTGCAGGGGCCTCTAATGGGTCATAAGCGCTGTAGGCCTCCTGGTCCTGGAGTCACCTAATGGCCAAGATTTTGCTCTCCCTAGACAGCTCCTTACGCCAACTCCACTCACCCCTCTTTCTGATGTTGTGTACCTGGTTTGGGTTGTTTTAGCCTACTCTTCACCCTTCTGTACACTGACGTTGGTTACATATTTACATTTTAAATGTACAGTTGTGGCCAAAAGTATTGACACCCCTGCCATTCTGTCAGATAATACTCAGTTTCTTCCTGAAATTGATTGCAATCACAAATTCTTTGGTATTATTATCTTCATTTAAGAATTGTCCTAAAGCTAAATTGGATATAATTCCACACCAAACATAAAAAAGGGGGTGGACGAAGGTATTGGCACTGTTAGAAAAATCATGTGATGCGTCTCTAATTTGTGTAATTAACAGCACCTGTAACTTACCTGTGGCACCTAACAGGTGTTGGCAATAACTAAATCACACTTGCAGTCAGTTGACATGGATTAAAGTTGACTCAACCTCTGTCCTGTGTCCTTGTGTGTACCACATTGAGCATGGAGAAAAAAAAGAAGACCAAAGAACTGTCTGAGGACTTGAGAAACCAAATTGTGAGGGGACCTGGAGCAGTTTGCCAAAGAAGAATGCTCTAAAATTCCAGCAGAGCATTGTAAGAAACTCATTGATGGTTACCGGAAGCGGTTGATCGCAGTTATTTTGGCAAAAGGTTGTGCAACCAAGTATTAGGCTGAGGGTGCCAATACTTTTGTCCGGCCCATTTTTGGAGTTTTGTGTGAAATGATCAATGTTTTGCTTTTTGCTTCATTCTCTTTTGTGTTTTTTTCATTGAAGACAAATTCAATGAAGATAATAATACCAAAGAATTTGTGATTGCAATCATTTTCAGGAAGAAACTGAGTATTATCTGACAGAATTGCAGGGTGTCAATACTTTTGGCCACAAGTGTATATACATTTCACACATTTTACCGCTTATTCTCTGTATCTGAGTGGTGGATGTCCCAAATTGACACAGGTTGATCTACGTGTTTCTGGTGTATGACTAGTGTGAGTGGGTCTATGTGTCACAGGTAAACTGGGTAACAGTCTGCGACCACTTGATCTCACAGCAGGAATGGCTGATGCACCGATTGCAGGATTCTCTGGTTCCGATTAACAGGCTGTACTTCTGGTACTTGGGTGGGTTCTTCTACTGGTTGTGGGAAGGTCAACATGGGTATTAGGTATGCAACTTCTATTTGGGGCCAATCTGCAGGTAATTCTCCTATGAGTGTCTGGACTGTCTTTGGTTCCTCTTTTCCGGGTTCTGGACAAGGTACACCTTCCTTTGGTTGTGGTCATTGAGGGCACTTCTTTAAATGATCTCTGGACACTGTTGCTGTTGTTTCTCCATTGTCTTTGCTCATCAGACAGGTCTTCTGGTTGTCAAAGTTTGATGGTAATACAGTGTATGGTTCTACTTCCCATTGATCATCCAATTTGTGAAGTCTCCTTTTCCTTTTGAAAACCAATTCACCTGGTGTTAAGGGTGTTCCTTGTGCACCTTTGTTAAAGTTGGTCTCTTGTTTTTCTCTGGATTTTGCCAGACTTCTCTCAACACATTCCTGTATTTTCTTGTACTGATCTGTTCTTCTGGTATCCCAATCTGCATCTGAGGTGTCTTCTTCAGGAACTACAATGCTCATTTCAAAGTCTACTGCCAATTTTCCTGGTTTTGGTCTCATGAGGTATGCAGGAGTACAATTTTTGAGCTTACTGATATGTTGTACTGTAAATATCCACAAGGTCTGGTAACTTCTCTGGCCATCTGTTTCGCTCTTCTAAGGGCAGAGTTTTCAGCAATTCTATTACCAAGTGATTCCTCTTTTCGCACATTCCGTTGATTTTGGGGATGGTAAGGCATGGTACGAATTTTCTTGCATCCATATAGGTTACAGAACTCTTGACATACTTCCGCTTCAAAGGCAGGACCTTGGTCTGTCAATACCTGTTCTGGATACCCGTGAGGTCTGCAGAAATAGGATTGAAAGGTTCTTGCTGCTGTCTGAGCTGTTAAGTATTTCACAGGAGCTACCACTAGGAATCTGGAATAGTGGTCCACCATGATAAGAGCATAGGTATAGCCCGATCTGCTGGGTGTGAGTTTGACGTGATCTCAGGCTACCAGTTCTAATGGCTGTTTAGTGATGGAGTGGTCCTTTCTGGCTGCTATGGTCTTTTCTTCTTAATGAGCATGGTCCACAAGTTTTACACCATTTCTCTATGTAGACCTCATGTCGATCCAATAGAATCTCTCAAGTAACAATATTTCCAGTTTTCTCCATCCAAAGTGTCCTGCTCCATTATGGTACGCTTCCAACACCATTTGGACATCTCTCTTTGGAACCACAATTTGCCATACCATGTCATGTGTTCTGGGGTCAATATACCGTCTGCACAATTGACCTTGATAGACGAATAACCTGCTTCGTTCTTTCCACAGGTATTGTGCCTCTGGTGGAGCATTCTTTTCAAGTTGGGAATCCGGTTGGGTAACTAGCTTCTTTACTAGGCTCACTGCCGGATCACTGTTTTGTGTCTCTTTCCATCCATAGGGAGGCAACGGATTTAGTGCTACAGTCTGACGGTTCTGGTAGATATGGGTTTCTGTCATCTTCCATTTTCTATTTTTATGGAAAGCTGGGAGTTCTGCTTCCTCCAAGTCATCCGCCTCTTCTTCAAGTCCTTGCAAATGTACTTGAGGGTCTCTGGAGAGGGCATCAGCATTTGCATTGTTACGGCCTGCCTGGTATTTGATGGTAAAGTCATAGTTCGATAGTCGGGCCATCCAGTGTTGCTCCAATGCACCAAGCTTTGCGGTATCCAAGTATGTTAACGTATTGTTGTCCGTGAAGACGGTAAATTTTGAAGCTGCCAGGTAATGCTTGAACTGCTCTGTTATAGCCCAGACCAAGGCCAGGAACTCCAACTTAAAGGAACTGTAGTTTTCCGGATTCCTCTCGGTGGGTCAAAGTTTTCTGCTGGCATAGGCAATTACTCTTTCCTTGCCATCTTGTATCTGGGATATTACTGCTCCCAGGCTTAAATTACTTGCATTGGTGTAGAGGACGAATGGTAGGTTATAAGCGGGGTAAGCCAGGATTTCCTCACCGGTCAGAGCCTGCTGCATCTGTTGGAAGGAGTTTTCTTGTTCCTTTCCCCATTCCAATGGTGGCTCTGAAGTCCTTCTCTTCTTAGTTTGGCCTACCAGAATATCTTGTAGGGGCACTGCCATCTTTGTGTAGTCCTTTATGAATCTTCTGTAGTACCCAACCAAACCTAAGAATTGATGTACCTCGCTGACGGTGGTTGGTCTCTGCCAGTCCTGGATAGCTGTCACTGTTTCCGGATCTGGTGCTACTCCATCTGCGCTGACCACATGCCCGAGGTATTGGACTTTTGGTTTCAGCGGGTGACATTTAGATGGTTTGAGCTTCATTCCGTACTTTGTGTGATAGGGCGCCTCGCTTGCAGGTGTCAGGAGAACAACAAGAGGCAGCGTCTTCACAAACTTATAGTCCAAAACAATTTATTTCCTCCAAAAACTGATAGCAGAAAAAATGCAAAACTAGCAGCCTTTAAGTGCAGGCCAAAACAAACGGAAAACAATTACTTTAAAGCGCCCCTTCTCAGGTGTCGCCAACCTGCGTTCACACAGGTTGGTCAGTAACCAGCATCCAGCTTGGCCTGGAGTCTTCACACACAGGAGGCTACTCTCAGCCCCTCGTAGCACAGACAGCCGTGCTTCACACCAGGCTCCAGTTTATAGCCTGTAACCACACCCAGCGGTGAGGTATGTGGGTACTGGACCCGCCCGTCTCTCACAGCACCCATAAGCCGGACCCTTGCATGCAGTAAGTAAAACTCCCAGTGCAAACGTGCACTAGAGAATAATACTCTGGCTTATGTCACAGATAACAGGAATCTATGTGACACATACCTCCCATCAATTATGCAACCCCTCACCACCTCACATTTGCCAGAGCTGTAAATACCTCCGCCAGGTGTTCCAGATGTTCTTCATAGGTTTTGGAATACACGATGATGTCGCCCAGGTATAAGAGTACCATCTCAAAGTTATGATGTCCGAGGCAACATTCCATGAGTTTTTGAAACATTCCCAGTGCATTGCATAACCCGAATGGCATGTTGTTGAATTCGCATAGGCCCATTGGTGTTGTCAATGCTGTCTTCTCTCTGTCTTCTTCTGCAACGGACACCTGCCAATGAGATCTAACGTAGAGAAATAATTAGCAGTCTTTAATGCAGCAAGATACTCCTCTATCCAGGGTAACAGGTAAGCATCTTTGTGAGTGATCTTATTGATTTCCCTGTAATCCACACACATACTCATAGTGCCATCCTTCTTTCTGACTAGGACTAAGGGGGCTGCCCAGGGACTACAGCTATATCTTATAACCCCAGCTTCCTTCATGTCCTGCAGCATCTCTTTGGCACACTGGTAGTGGTTTGGTGGAACGTGTCTATGTCTCACTATAATTGGGGAATGATTTCCAGTGGGTATGTGATGATGTACCCCCTTAATCCTCCCAAATTCTAATGGATGCTTACTAAATATTTGTTAGAACTCTTGTACTACTCGGTAGACTCCGTGCTTCTGGTGGGATGGGGTGACATCAGTTCCTACGTGTAACTGCTGACACCACTCCTCTAGCTGTTCCTTGGAGTTGTTATCCTCTGCCTGGTTTAATGGGGAAAAGGGCTCTACCGTCTGTATGTTGTTGTTACAGACAATGTACAGCTTTGCTACAGTAGCATACCGGGGTAGCTTTGCTTCTTCTTCCCCACAATTTAATACACAGATTGGTACCCTTCCCTTGCGTACATCCACCACCCCTCTGGCTGTCAGTAGTGTAGGTCTATGCTCTGAATATACCGGCTCTACAACTGCCTGGTATTCCTTTCCTCTGAGACCTATAGCTGCTCGACACCATATCATCATTTCACTTTTCGGCGGTAACACAATGGGAAACGGGACTGTAAGGCTGCCTTCAGACTTGCAGATGCATCTGCAGCATTTTGCAGATGCATCTGCGAGCATCTGCATGCAGCCCCTATGTTTATAATGGAGCGCACGGCGGTCTGCAGATGCTTGCAGATCGCCGTGCGCTCTCATTGCCCGCCATTAGTGATCTGTGCGCATGCGGATGCCTGCGCACAAATCACACACTCTCGCCCGCACCAGGGACGCGATATGCTGCATCCCGGGTGCGGACGCGGGACACCGGAAGGAGCAGATATGGTCCGCATCCGCACCCGAACGCAGCAAACGCTGCCAAACGCAGGCACTATGCGTTCCTATGTTAAACATAGGAACGCAGTGCGCATGCGTTTGAATGCGTATGGGAACGCAGCATAAGCTGCGTTCACATACGCAAATGTGAAGGCAGCCTTACCCGTACACTGCCAATCTCTCCCCCAGACAGATTTACCTGTTGCTTGTGGATGAGGGCTCAGATTTCTCTTTGGAGGACTCTCTTCCGCCCATAACCAGCAGTTACAGCGATCTGTTGGAGCAAAAACAACACTTCTCCAATGCAGTTTTCAATTACATTAGTACCAATTACTATGCAGGGATATTTTTCATCAGGATTATCTTCTACCACACTTAACCATTGGCCTTTTAACTCCATCCTCCCCAGCTTTATTGTCACTTCTCTGAACCCCAGCTGTGGTTGTCCATTAGCCGCAAGAATGACAAAGTTAGGGTCTGGGGGTCTAAAATCAGTATCAAACCAAAATTGTTTGTAAAGGATATGTGGGATGGTGGTAACCTGTGACCCGGTGTCCAGTAAAGCCGACATGGGGATTCCGTCCAGCGTGATGTTGAGGCATGGACGGCCTCCTACATACCGATTACGCCAGTCATATGTGCCCAGAAGTCCTACTCCTGGGGGTTGGCCCTCGGACCCAGGAATCTCGGGTTTTAAGGACATACTCTTGCGAAGTGGCCTGGTTTGTTGCAGTGTAGGCAGATGGGTTGTCCGGAAGAATCCGTGTGGTCGCTGGCTCTGCGTTGGAATGGTGCGTTGGTCCCATGAACGGGCGGCTTGTTGGTCCCCAGAAGAGGGCGACTTGTTGGTCCCCTCCACGTGCGACTTGGGCTTTCTCCTCATCCAATGGACATCCTCAGGGCAATCAGCTAGCTGGATTCTGCTTGGTGGTTGTGCCCCCAGCATGGCTTGCAAGAGCTTTAACACATAGTCCATATTTTTGGTTAGCTGCAGCACCTGGTTACGTAGGTCATCATCAGGGTTGTTTGCTACAGTTTGCCCTGCCGCTTTTGCAGGGTCTTTGGGAGTAGGTTCAAAGTCTATTGGAGAGGTGTTAACCTGCCAGGTTAGGGTTGCAGGTTCTGCAGGCAATGGGTCTCGTAGTACTGTTATAGCTCGGTCTTTTAGAGCCTTTAAGTTCACATCAGGATGATCTAAGACCCACATGTGTACCTGCTGGTGGTGGTAGTCCGACCTCAATCCATTCGTAAATTGTTCTGCAAGCATTTTATCTTTTTCTAGCACACTTGCTGGGTGTACCTGCTTTAAGGACTGGAGTGTCCCTTGTAAACGTACAGGCAAAGTCTTTGATGGTATCTTGCGGTCTCTGTTTGCATTGGTAGAACATCATCCTTAGTTCAGACTGTGTGCGTTTTTCAAAAGCAGCTTTAAGTTTGTCAAATACTTTTGCTACAGAGTCTCTGTCAGCATCACTCCACGACTCAACCTCTAGCTCCGCTGCGCCTGTTAATTGTCCCAGCACAACGGCGGCTCGCTGCTTTTCTGTCATAGCATACATGTCCAGCACTGCACACATCTTTTGTTTGAAGGCTGCTAAGGTACCGGGTCTATTCTCGTAGGTTGACAACCATTTTACGCCCGGTATGCACTGCAAGGCTAGTGGCATTATCGGGGCCACTGCTCCGAGTGCTGCGGCTCCCACACCAGCTGTGGGACCGGCCGGTGCTATGTTCCAGACATTCCCTCTGTCAGGGACTTGTGCATTGTCTGCTTCACTCATGGCGATGCCACCCTAGTTAATCGCTGCCAGCCGGTGAGGGGTACTGTTTCGGTAGTCGGTGGCTTTACAGGGGAGTGGAGCACCTCGGGTATTTCCAGAACTAGACGCTGCACTTCGGTGATCTCCGGCAGAGTGGAGGGACGGGGCTTATCTTCGCGCTCTTGTAGCCACGCAGCCACGATGCTCTTCCTGCTCTGTGGCGCAGAAATGGCTGCCCGATTTTACAATTCACAAAACAGTCAATAAAGTCTATTTTTAAGCACACAGTACCCGGTTATACCGGGCACGGGATCCTGTTTGTGATGCCAGAACTGATCCGGTAGATAGGGTAGGGGGTACTCGGATACTGGGACAGGTGGTTACTTCGGTGGGGGATGGGGGGGATCACGGCTGGTCGGTTCCCGATTCCGTGCCCTGGACGCTCAGTGGTGGGGATGGAGGTGATGATGACGGGGGAAATGGTATCGTGACGCCACCTGTGGTACCTGGTAATAGCGCTACCAGCACTGCGGCCGGCCGCTGAGGTGATGAGAATGCAGCTTTGGTAGTACAGCTCCCCACAGGTGGAGCTTTACCTCAGGGTGGTGGGGTGGATGAGGGGAGTAGTAGTAGCGGTTCTACTGTGAACACTGCAGGCGGCGGTGGGGAAGCAGGCACACACACACAATTATCTTCGTTTCAGTGCCTTTTTACTGATGTCCGGTAACAGGTATGGTCCAAGAGGATAACCAGGTTTCGGTGCAGCTTGGGACGTTCACCTTGGAGAGTTGTGAGGCCTCCTCTATTAGCGAGTGCGGTGGTCCGGATCACTGGTGAGTCTACCTGTGTGACAGCTCACCATGTGAACGATATTGATAGCGATCGCGCGTGCATGTGATCGCTAACAACATCATTCATTAAAATTGAAGTGTGTAACGGCACCTTAAGACTTTTGGAAAAACTGCAGAGATAAAAGGCTGAGCAATTAAATAAGACAAGGAGCAGCAGCAGAATCTCAGCCCAAGCTAGAAAGAGATTTGGTGACTGACCTGTCAATAAGAACACCAACAGCCCAGCATATTCAAGCTCCAGATAGGATGTCTAAGCTGTCAATCACCCAACCCATGACACTCTGAATGCCAGTATGCCATAAAGCAGAAAATGATGTACAACCTTGCAGATATCAAAAGAAACCAATACGTCTACTGAGATCAACAATAAAAACAAAAATTTTACATCTAACCCAATTGAGAAAACAAGGTTGTGATGGGGTCCTTTGAACATGACCTAATGCCTAAGGGCTCGGACACACATCAGTGAAACTCGTCCGAGTTTACGGTGCGGAAAAATCGCATTGCTCTCGGACTAATGTTAACTAATGTCCGAGAGCACATTTCCGAGTCTCGCACGCATTTTCCGCATCTAATTCTCAGATTGCGAGTCAATCGCACGGACGAGACTCGCCCATGCAAGTCTATGGGTCCGACAAAAAAGACTCGGACAATCCGAGTCTGATGCAAGTTTTAATTATTAATAATAATAATATTTATTCATTTATATAGCGCTATTGATTCCATAGCACTTTACGTACATGAGTAATGCTGTCTCTCTTGGAGCTCACAATCTAAACATCCTATCAGTATGTCTTTACAATGTGGGAGGAAACTGGAATGCCTGGAGGAAACCCACGCAAACATGGGGAGAACATACAAACTCCTTGCAGATGTTGTCCTTTGTGTTGTTGGTAGGAATTGAACCCAGGACTTCAAGACCCCAGTGCTGCAAAGGCTTCAGTGCTAACCACTTGAGCCACTGTGCCGCCCGCCAATTAATTGATACATTCTCATTCTGGAGCTCAGACAACTGTACAAAATGTACATGATTATACTGTAAATAGCTGCTGAGAAAAAAAACGGATTGCACTCGGACAGCACTCGCAAGCCACACTTAACCAAAAGTCGGATGACACTCGTCCGACTCTCGGATCTCGAATCGCAGCGTTTTTTCACTCGCATGTGTGTCCGAGCCCTTATGGTATGGACACACATCAGAGTGAAAAAACGGTCCGATACACTGATTCAAGAGTCGGATGAGTGTGATCCGACTTTTGCTCAGTGTGGCTTGCAAGTGCTTTCCGAGTGCAATCAGTTTTTTTCCTCAGCAGCCAGTTACTGTATAATCATTTACAGGGGCATTTTGTACAGTTGTCTGAGCTACAGAATGGTAATGTAGCAATTAAAACTTGCATCAGACTCGGATGGTGCGAGTGTGGTCCGAGTGCAATCCGAGTTTTTTGTCGGACCCATAGACTTGCATTGGCGAGTCTCATCCATGACTCGCATAGAATCGCAACATGTTGCGATTGACTCGCAATCCGAGAATCGGATGCGGAAAAAGCGTATGAGACTCGGAAATGTGCTCTCAGACACTAGTTAACATTGGTCCGAGAGCAATGCGATTTTTCCGCACAGTAAATTCAGATGAGTTTCAATGATGTGTGTCCGAGCCCCTATTCAGACATCTGGAAAAAAAAATATGTGAGTTTCATTAGTGTTTGGTCAGTGTCAGTTTTTACCATCAGTGTTTTTTTGGATCAGTGTGTCTTCAGTGTTTCATCAGTGTTTTGGATCAGTGTCTTCAGTGTTTCATCAGTGTTTGGATCAGTGTTTTCATTATTTCATCAGTGTTTGGATCAGTGTGTCTTCAGTTTTTCATCAGTGTTTGGATTAGTGTGTCTTCAGTATTTCATCAGTGTTTGAATCAGTGTGTCTTCATTTTTTCATCAGTGTTTGGATCAGTGTGCCTTCGGCATTTCATCAGTGTTTGGATCAGTGTGCCTTCAGTTTTTTATCAGTGTTTGGATCAGTGTGCCTTCAGTGTTTCATCAGTGTTTGGATCAGTGTGCCTTCAGTGTTTCATCAGTGTTTGGATCAGTGTGTTTTCAGTGTTTCATCAGTGTTTTGGATCAGTGTCTTTTCAGTGTTTTCATCGGTATTTTGGATCAGTGTGTCTTCAGTATTTCATCAGTGTTTTGGATCAGTGTGTCTTCAGTGTTTCATCAGTGTTTTGGATCAGTGTGTCTTCAGTGTTTCATCAGTGTTTTGGTCAGTGTCTTCAGTGTTTCATCAGTGTTTGGATCAGTGTCTTCAGTGTTTCATCAGTGTTTTGGATCAGTGTGTCGTCAGTGTTTCATCAGTGTTTTGGATCAGTGTGTCTTCAGTGTTTCACTAGTGTTTGGATCAGTGTGTCTTCAGTTTTTCATCAGTATTTGGATTAGTGTGTCTTCAGTTTTTTATCAGTGTTTGGATCAGTGTGTCTTCAGCATTTCATCAGTGTTTGGATCAGTGTGTCTTCAGTGTTTCATAAGTGTTTTGGATCAGTGTGTCTTCAGTGCTTCATCAGTGTTTTGGATCAGTGTCTTCAGTGTTTCATCAGTGTTTGGATCAGTGTGTTTTCAGTGTTCATCAGTGTTTTGGATCAGTGTGTCTTCAGTGTTTCATCAGTGTTTGGATCAGTGTCTTCAGTGTTTCATCTGTTATTGATAGTTTCTTTTAGTGTTTCTTCATATTTTGATCATGTGTCTTCGTTTTTCATCAGTTTTGATCAGTGTCTTCGCATTTATCAGTGTTTGGATAGTGTCTTTAGTTTTTATCAGTGTTTGGATCAGTGGCTCATGTTCATCATGTTTGGAAGTGGCTTCGTGTTTCATCATGTTTGGATCAGTGTTTCAGTGTTTCACAGTTTTGGATTATGTGTTTCATTTCATGTTTTGGATCAGTGATCTTCAGTTTCATCATTTTGATCAGGTGTTTCGTTTTTCATCAGTTTTTGATCAGTGTCCTTCGGCTTTCATCTGTGTTTGGATCAGTGTGTCTTCAGTTTTTCATCAGTGTTTGGATCAGTGGCTTCAGTGTTTCATCATGTTTGGATCAGTGTGCCTTCAATGTTTCATCAGTGTTTTGGTCAGTGTCTTCAGTGTTTCATCAGTGTTTGGATCAGTGTCTTCATGTTTCATCAGTGTTTTGGATCAGTGTGTCTCAGTGTTTCATCAGTGTTTTGGATCAGTGTGTCTTCAGTGTTTCACAGTGTTTGGATCAGTGTGTCTTCAGTTTTCATCAGTTTTGGATATGTGTCTTCAGTTTTATCAGTGTTTGGATCAGTGTGTCTTCAGTTTCATCAGTGTTTGGATCAGTGTGTCTCAGTGTTTCATAGTGTTTTGGATCAGTGTGTCTTCAGTGTTCATCAGTGTTTTGGATCAGTGTCTTCAGTGTTTCATCAGTGTTTGGATCAGTTGTTTTCAGTGTTTCATCAGTGTTTTGGATCAGTGTGTCTTCAGTTTTCATCAGTGTTTGGATCAGTGTGCCTTCAGTGTTTATCAGTGTTTTGGATCAGTGTGCTTCAGTGTTTCATCAGTGTTTGGATCAGTGTTTTCAGTGTTTCATCATGTTTGGATCAGTGTTTTTCAGTGTTTCATCGGTTTTGGATCAGTGTGTCTTCAGTTTCATCAGTGTTTGGATCAGTGTTCTTCAGTGTTTCATCAGTGTTTGGTCAGTGTCTTCAGTGTTTCATCATGTTTGGATCAGTGTCTTCAGTGTTTCATCAGTGTTTTGGATCAGTGTGTCTTCAGTGTTTATCAGTGTTTGGATCAGTGTTTCATCAGTGTTTTGGATCAGTGTGTCTTCAGTGTTTCATCAGTGTTTTGATCAGTGTGTCTTCAGTGTTTCATCAGTTTTGGATCAGTGTGTCTTCAGTGTTTCATCAGTATTTGGATCAGGTGTCTTCAGTGTTTCATCAGGTTTGGATCAGTGTGCTTCAGTTTTCATCAGTGTTTGGATCAGTGTGTTTTCAGTGTTTCATCAGTGTTTGGATCAGTTGTTTTCAGTGTTTCATCAGTGTTTGGATCAGTGTGTCTTCAGTGTTTCATCAGTGTTTGGATCAGTGTGTCTTCAGTGTTTATCAGTGTTTTGGATCATTGTTTTCAGTTTTTCATCAGGTTTTGGACAGTGTCTTCAGTGTTTCATCAGTGTTTGGATCATGTGTCTTCAGTGTTTTCATCAGTGTTTTGGATCAGTGTGTCTTCAGTGTTTCATCATGTTTTGGATCAGTGTTTCATCAGTGTTTTGGATCAGTGTGTCTTCAGTGTTTCATCAGTGTTTTGGATCAGTGTGTCTTCAGTGTTCATCAGTGTTTTGGATCAGTGTCTTCAGTGTTTCATCAGTGTTTGGATCAGTGTGTTTTCAGTGTTTCATCAGTGTTTTGGATCAGTGTGTCTTCAGTGTTTCATCAGTGTTTTGGATCAGTGTCTTCAGTGTTTCATCAGTGTTTGGATCAGTGTCTTCAGTTTTCATCAGTGTTTGGATCAGTGTGTCTTCAGATTTCATCAGTGTTTGGATCATGTGTCTTCGTTTTCATCAGTTTTGGATCAGTGTACTTCATTTTCATCAGTGTTTGGATCAGTGTGTCTTAGTTTTTATCAGTGTTTGGATCAGTGTGCCTTCAGTGTTTCATCAGTGTTTGGATCAGTGTGCCTTCATGTTTCATCAGTGTTTTGGATCAGTGTCTTCAGTGTTTCATCAGTATTTGGATAGTGTGTCTTCAGTATTTCATCAGTGTTTGGATCAGTGAGTCTTCAGCTTTCATCAGTTTTGGATCAGTGTGTCTTCCGTTTTTCATCAGTTTTTGGATCAGTGTACCTTCGCATTTCATCAGTGTTTGGATCAGTGTGTCTTCAGTTTTCATCAGTTTTGATCAGTGACTTCAGTGTTTCATCAGTGTTTGGATCAGTGTCTTCATGTTTCATCAGTGTTTGGATCAGTGTTTTCATGTTTCATGAGTATTTTGATCAGTGTGTCTTCAGGTTTCATCAGTGTTTGGATCAGTGTGTCTCAGTGTTTCATCATGTTTTGGATCAGTGTGTCTTCATGTTTCATCAGTATTTTGGTCAGTGTCTTCAGTGTTTCATCAGTGTTTGGATCATGTCTTCAGTGTTTCATCAGTGTTTTGGATCAGTGTGTCTTCAGTGTTTCATCAATGTTTTGGATCAGTGTTTCATCAGTGTTTTGGATCAGTGTCTTCAGTGTTTCATCAGTTTTTGGATCAGTGTGTCTTCAGTTTTCATCAGTGTTTTGGATCAGTGTGTCTTCAGTGTTTCATCAATGTTTTGGATCAGTGTGTCTTCATGTTTCATCAGTGTTTTGGATCAGTGTGTCTTCACTGTTTCATCATGTTTTGGATCAGTGTCTTCAGTGTTCATCAGTGTTTTGGATCAGTGTCTTCAGTGTTTCATCAGTGTTTGGATCAGTGTGTTTTCAGTGTTTCAATCATTCTGGTTTTGTTGATAGTGTTTCAGTGTTTCATCAGTGTGTTTGATCAGGTCTTCAGTGTTTCATCAGTGTTTGGATCAGTGTGTCTTCAGTGTTTCATCAGTGTTTGGATCATGTGCTTCTTTCAAGTGTTTTCATCATGTGTTTTGTAGTACAGTGTTGATCAGTGTCTTCAGTGTTTCATCAGTTGTTTGGATCAGTTGTGTCTTCAGTGTTTTCATCAGTGTTTTGGATCAGTGTGTCTTCAGTTTTCATCAGTGTTTTGGATCATGTGTCTTCAGTGTTTCATCAGTGTGTTTGGATCAGTGTGTCTTCAGTTTTTCATTCATGTTTTCATGGTTTGGATCAGTGTCTTCAGTTTTTATCAGGTTGATCAGTGTGCTTCAGGTTTCATCAGTTGTCAGTGTCTTCAGCATTTTCATCAGTGTTTGGATCAGTGTGTTCTTCAGTGTTTCATCAGTGTTTGGATCAGGTTAGTGTTTCAGGTGTTTTCATCAGTGTTTTGTGGATCAGTTGTGTCTTCAGTTTTCATCAGTGTTTTGGATCAGTGTGTCTTCAGTGTTTCATCAGTGTTTTGGATCAGTGTGCTTCATGTATCAGTGTTTTGGATCAGTGTCTTCAGTGTTTCATCATGTTGATCAGTGTCTTTCAGTGTTTTCATCAGTTTTTGGATCAGTGTGTTCTTCAGTGTTTCATCAGTGTTTTGGATCATGTGTTCTTCAGTGTTTCATCAGTGTTTTGGATCAGTGTTTTTTCAGTGTTTCATCAGTGTTTTGGATCAGTGTGTCTTCAGTGTTTCATCAGTATTTGGATCAGGGTGTCTTCAGTGTTTCATCAGTGTTTTGGATCAGTGTGTCTTCAGTGTTTCATCAGTGTTTGGATCAGTGTGTCTTCAGTGTTTCATCAGTGTTTTGGATCAGCGTGTCTTCAGTGTTTCATCTTTGTTTTGGATCAGTATGTCTTCAGTGTTTCATCAGTGTTTTGTTTGAATCAGTGTATCTTTAGCATTTCATCAGTGTGTCTTCAGTGTTTCATCAGTGTTTTGGATCAGTGTGTCTTCAGTATTTCATCAGTGTTTGGATAAGTGTTTCATCAGTGTTTTTCACATATGGAAAAATAAATAAATACATTTACAAGATTCTCCTATTCATTACAATGTTAGTGTGGCACCCTGCTCACACAGATAGCCACAGACGTCTCTAATGCACAGCCTACGTTTCCTCAGCAGGTACCTACTACATGCAACACCTTCCACTCCGTCACAGTAGAGGGAGCCCAACTTGCTGCCCTTAGGCAAGATCCCCTATAAATACAGCTGCTGGGGGAGGAGTTAGTCAGAGTGTGCAGACGCTAGGAGAGCTGCTTAGACGTCCTGGTGGGCGGTGCCGCGGTTAGACCCGAGCCAGTGACCTGGAGTGGCCCTTCTACGTCCCGCAAGCCTAAGTGGGGACAGAAGGCGAGGAGCAGATAGCCAAGAGGGAGTGAGGAACTTCGAGAGGTTCGCCCAAAGAAGTATCGGATATTGGGGATCCGCACCTGTGGGATACTACAGGACCACAGAAAACCCCGTCACACTGTGGAGGCTTCGGCCACCCGGTTATCCCCTGTGGGTCAAGAGAGGGTGCC
The DNA here is from genome assembly GCA_033576535.1 of Allobates femoralis. NCBI lineage: Eukaryota > Metazoa > Chordata > Amphibia > Anura > Aromobatidae > Allobates > Allobates femoralis. Next base: position 75,263,454 of record JARQOC010000005.1, on the reverse strand, counting down.
AGACACAGCCGTGCAACATCACAGTGATCAGAAAGGGTAACTTGGAGACCGCACAGGAGGAGAGACAGTCACCAGAATCAGGAAGAGAGAGTAGAGGCAAGTCTGGTTGTAAGCAGGCTGTGCTTCAACCATTACACAGGAAGAGAGGAGGCCTTATACCCACTTGCTGTGGGGACCCACTGTGCAACCTGGTCACCCGTCAATGCTCTGGACCACTTTACTTGCCGAACATCAGTAAAAGGCAAAAGAGACTTAGCAGTGTGTGTTTATCATTCCTCTACATTCCCGGTGCCCCTTAAAGGCTGCTCCAGCACTCCCTATACCAGTGATGGCGAACTCCAGGCCTCGAGTGCCACACACAGTCCAGGTTTTCAGGATTTCCATTGCATTTGACAGTTGGCAATCAAATTACCAACTGTCAAACTCTAAGGAAATCCTGAAAACCTGCACTGTGTGCGGCACTCGAGGCCTGGAGTTCGCCATCACTGCCCTATACCATCCCAGCTCCACTACAAGCTGCCCCTTCTCACTACGCTGCCCCGAAGGTCCAGTCTTACCTGTGGGGGACTTCACCAACTCAGCCGCAATACCACCCACCTCTGGCGGACTGTGGCGGCGCTGGTGGCATCTCACCAGATACTACAGGTGGCGTCACAACAAACTTTGTACATAATCCCCTGTAAATATCACCCCCTTTTTGGAAGATAGGCCCTGGACACGGGGTCAGGCGCAGCCGCCATTCCCTGTGTAAGGCTTAAGCCCTCAGAGCCTGACACCCGAGTACCCTAAAGCCTGGGCACAACATTAGTCACACCCAGCACACGGATTGTACACTGACGCCACCCATGTGCTATGCATGAGTTTTCATGTATATATTAGGCGTCACATATATTTCTTCTTCTTTCCAAGTTCAATTCTGCCTTTTTGACTCAAAAACATCCAGTAAACATACAATTTAGTTTTCACTGCACCTTTGAGGCAAATATAATAGTGGATCCATAGAAGTAAAGGAGGAACGAGATAGAAAAAAATGCAATGAAAACTAAATAAATACAGCAGGTGTGACTCCAGCAGAAGATATCACAGGTCTAGAGTATTTTTCTTCTCCAATGGGTCAAGGGCACATTCTGGCCCCACCTTATGTCCCAGGGCACAGGTGAAGCTGCAACCCCTACATGATCAGTGGCGCACCTTGAAGCTCATGGACCCTGATGTGAAAGCTCCAACAGGGCCCCAATTATTGCAAATCTTTCATTGAATTATTCTTTTTGTATAGGCCAAAGGGACTTTTGCGGTCCCTAGACTTCAGGGCCCGGGAGCAATTGCAACCCCTCCACCTGTTGTAGTTATGCCCCTGCCTTCATCCACCATGTTTCCCTAACCATATGTTCCAATATATTATCCTTTGAAGCACTGAGCTCATCACGATAGGATTTCTGTCAGATTTGTGCTCTTTCTGTCAGAAGACACCTCTGAAATCTGAATCATTCAGAGGTACGGTAAAAGTACTGTGATGGCTCAATAAAGTACAGAGCCATAAAGTATGGCCGCATGCACGAGCGCTTATAGAAATATGGCAAATTGTCAGAAGCGGACAGCTCAGAGACCTATATTTATGATGCATTGTATTTCTTATTTTATTGTGTGGGAAATGTAGGTTCATGTATGGTCATTTCCAGCTTTTGGCCATAAATTACAGGACAGTAGACCTATGTGAAATCCCCAACGTAGACCAAGGTTAAAAAGGGTTTAAAAAAAAAAAAAAAAAAAAAGGGAAATAGCAGAGTGCATGGGAAAATGTGAAATTTCACCTGGGCGTGTGAATTAAATCACCTTTGGCAATTATAGGGTTAACACAAGGTCAGAAAACATTTGTGGAAGGACCAGTCGTATCCACTCCAGAACATTGCAATCAGATCCATGTTTACATTTATATGCCATTACAAAAAAAAATCATAAAAAACAATAGATACAGTAAATAGACTGTGGCCAGAGGTGGCAAAAAAAATCTGTGTTACAAGGGAATTTTGAACCACCCTACAAAAATCAGGAATAAATGTGGCACCATGGGCGTAACTACAACAGGTGCTGGGGTTACAATCGCACCCAGGTCCTGGAGACTAGGGGGCCCCAAAAGTCACTTTGGCCAATAGAAAAACACTATTACTATTAAAGATTTGTATGATTTGAGAGCATCGGGGCCCATGAGCTTCAAGTGTGGCACGTATAGATAGTGCTGCTGAGGGAGTATAAAATCTGATGTATATGTTATTAAAATCCTCAGAGATTGTAAATCATAACTTGCCTCACCTACATATATAAAACACATCTATATATGCTTCCTTGGTGTATATGCATTTATATTAAAGCACCACTACAGTGTTTTTTTTTATTTCCCCGCTGTAGTGGTGCTATAAATGTAAGTCCCCTGTTCCAGGTCTTGGGCTCACCTTCCACCACCTTCATCCTTTGCCAGCAATGTTCCATTTGGTCTGGGTTGAAAAATGACCTGCCAGCAGCTCCAGTGTTTCATGGAGGTTGCCGGAAGTCACAAATCAGTACATCTCAATAGGTGCCTCGTTCTGGCTCTCATAGAGATGCATTGAACTCTTGTGACGTAACCTCTGACTTCCGACCAGGCAAAAACTATGGGCACAAGATGGCACCGCAGGACCAGAGCAGCATTATTGAGACGTGAAGCTGCTGTTGTCGAGCCCCAGGCCCTGGGGTACTCGGGTATCAGGCTCGGTGGGTGTTTTCACGGGGATGTCACGGGTGGCAGCACCTGAGCCCGTGGCCTGGGTGACACTTCAATAAGGGGTGTATGTACAGGAGATTAGAGTTTGTCATGTGACGCCACCTATAGTACCTGGTGATGGGTCACCAGCGCCACCACAGTCCTCCGGAGGTCGATGGTAATACGGCTGAAATGGCAGAGCTCTCTACAGGTGGAGCTGGTTCTGTAAGCAAACAGTATGATGAAGATAACGACACAAAGGCAAAGTCATTTTCTCCCGGGTACTTTACTGTAAACGTTCCGCAACAAAATGCAGAGTCCACAGTTCAGCAAGATGGTATTCAAACAGGTAGCTCTACGGGTGGCTGCAAGTAGATGCCAGGTGGTATGGTGGAGCCCGTGGTAAACCTTAGTTGATGAACACGTGTCCTTTCTTCCTTGCCTAGGATGAGTCTATACCCAATGGCTCCTTGTAGGTAGACTTGGGGTTCCCCTCCCTTGTGGTGAGGAAGCAGGCAGACCGCTCGGTCTGGCAGGGTGCTGCAACCGGTGAACAGACCGCAGCAGCCGGTTGATGACTTTCAGAGATAGACTCTGGCCGTTTACTCGGGTCCGGCGTTCCCGTGGTGGACTGGGGAATTCCCTGGAGTATGGTCGCTCCACACTGGGGTTCCACCTTTCTCTCTGGGGCCCAGACTCCCTCGTCAGGCACTCCCTCTCAGGACCCTCTCAGGATCCTCTATCATCTTCCCTCCAGATCAGCGTAGAGCTTCTCTGACTACAATTTCAACTGTCTCGACTCTCTCTGACTACTCTTTGTTCCCCCTAGAGGTGAATATATCTCCCTCCCGGGTAACCTCCCACTCCTATCCTAATGTGGGAGTGCAGGATTGGGTCCAACCCACCAGCCTAGGATCCACTTGCAGCTGAGGAAGATTACACCTTTTCCGGGTGCAATACCCCAAAGTGACGCCTGACCATGTGGGGCGCCACACTGTCAGGTGAGTATATGGCCAGGTACAGGGGGCTTAGAGTTAAAGCTCCACTGCAGCACTGAAAAAATAATATTGTAGTACTGCTTTGACTTATGTTTTATCTTTATAAGATAAGAAAACCTTCAGCAGTAATTTACAATTTTTTCTTGCTTAAAGGGAACCTGTCAGCAGATTCATTCTGCTAGAAGCACGTAAATGAGGCTGCAAATGCATCAAGGGAACAACAATTCCCAGCTAGTGTATGGCTTCTGTTCCCAGACTAAAGGCCCCGTTACATGTAGCAAAGCACCAGCGATCCCGACAACGATCCGACCTGGCCGGGATCGCTGGTGTGTCGCTACGTGGTCGCTGGTGAGATGCCACACAGGCAGACTCACCAGCGGTGACCCAGCGATGTGCCAACAACTGACGTTCGTTGGGATCTATCAGGTTCTCGGACGCAGAATCTCGTTGCCCCTGTCACACACCACGATGCAGCCTGGCCAGCGGAAGATCACCGATCGATAAATGGTTAAGGCCATTCATTAGCGATCAGTGATCTCCCAGCGGGGGGCCGATCGCTGCTACGTGACATACACGCGACATCGCTGGCGAGGTCACTGCTACGTCACAAACCTGTGACATTGCGGCGATATCGTTAGCCCATTTCTGCCCACTCCTCTTGATTTCTGCCCCTTCCTCTTGATTTCTGCTCCTTCCCCTTGATTTCTGCCCCTGCCCTTGATTTCTGCCCCTTCCTCTTGATTTCTACCCCTTTTCCTTGATTTCTGCCCTTTCCCTTTGATTTCTGCTCCTTCCCCTTGATTTCTGCCCCTTCCTCTTGATTTCTGCCCCTTCCCCTTGATTTCTGCCCTTTCCTTTTGCTTTTTGCCCCTTTCTCTTAATTTCTGCCCCTCTCTCTTGATGTTTGCCCCTTCCTCTTGATTTCTGCCCCTTCCTCTTGATTTCTGCTTTTCCACTTTATCTCTGCCCCTTCCTCTTATTCTGCCCATTCCTCTTGATTTCTGCTCCTTCCTCTTCATTTCTGCTCCTTCCTCTTGATTTCTGCCCCATCCTCTTGATTTCTGCCCCTTCCTCTTTATTTCTGCCCCTTCCTCTTATTTCTGCCCTTCCTGTTGATTTCTGCCCCATCCTCTTGATTTCTGCTCCTTCCTCTTGATTTCTGCCCCTTTCTCTTGATTTCTGCCCCTTCCTCTTGATTTCTTTCTTTGCCCCTTCCTCTTGATTTCTGCCCTTTCCCCTTGATTTCTGCCCCTATCCTCTTTATTTCTGCCCCTTCCTCTTGATTTCTGCCTCTTCCTCTTGATTTCTGCTCCTATCCTCTTGATTTCTGCCTCTTCCTCTTGATTTCTGCCCCTTCCTTGTTTTGCTGCCCATCCTCTTGATTTCTGCTCCTTCTTCTTCATTTCTGCCCTTTTCCTCTTGATTTCTGCCTCTTCCCTTGATTTCTGCCCTTTCCTGTTCATTTCTGCCCCTTTCTCTTGATGTCTGCCCCTTTCGCTTGATTTCTGCCCTTCCTCTTGATTTCTGCCCTTCCTCTTGATTTCTGCCCCGTCCTGTTGATTTCTGCCCCTTCCTCTTGATTTCTGCCCTTTCCTGTTGATTTCTGCTCTTCCTCTTATTTCTGCCCCTTCATCTTGATTTCTGCCCCTTCCTCTTGATTTCTGCCCTTTCCTGTTGATTTCTGCCTCCTTTCTCTTGATTTCTGCCACTTCCTCTTGATTTCTGCCCCTTCCTCTTGATTTCTGCCCTTCCTGTTGATTTCTGCCCTTTCTCTTGATTTCTGCCCCTTCCTCTTGATTTCTGCCCCTTCCTCTTGATTTCTGCCCCGTCCTGTTGATTTCTCTCCCTTCCTCTAGATTTCTGCCCTTTCCTGTTGATTTCTCCCTCTTCCTCTTGATTTCTGCCCCTTCCTGTTGATTCCTGCCCCATCCTCTTGATTTCTGCACCCTTCTCTTGATTTCTGCCCTTTCTCTTGATTTCTGCCCCTTCCTCTTGATTCTGCCCCGTCCTGTTGATTCCTGCCCTCTCCTCTTTATTTCTGCCCCGTCCTGTTGATTTCTGCCGCTTTCTCTTGATTTCTGCCCCTTCCTGTTGATTCCTGCTCCTTCCTCTTGATTTTTGCCCCTTCCTTTATTTCTGCTCCTTCCTCTTGATTTCTGCTCCTTCCTCTTGATTTCTGCTCCTTCCTCTTGATGTTTGCCATTTTCTCTTGATTTCTGCCCCTCCTCTTGATTTCTGCCCCTTCCTCTTGATTTCTGCTCCTTCCTCTTCATTTCTGCCCTCTCTCTTTGATTTCTGCCCGTCCTGTTGATTTCTGCCGCTTTCTCTTGATTTCTGCCCCTTCCTGTTGATTCCTGCTCCTTCCTCTTGATTTTTGCCCCTTCCTCTTCATTTCTGCTCCTTTCTCTTCTTTTCTGCTCCTTCCTCTTGATTTCTGCTCCTTCCTCTTCATTTCTGCCCCTCTCTCTCTGATTTCTGCCCCGTCCTGTTGATTTCTGCCGCTTTCTCTTGATTTCTGCCCCTTCCTGTTGATTTCTGCCACTTCTCTTGATTTCTGCCCCTTCCTTTGATTCCTGCTCCTTCTCTTTATTTCTGCCCCGTCCTGTTGATTTCTGCCGCTCTCTTGATTTCTGCCCTTCCTTTGATTCTGCTCCTTCCTCTTGATTTTGCCCCTTCCTCTTCATTTCTGCTCCTTCCTCTTGATTTCTGCTCCTTTCACTTGATTTCTGCTCCTTCCTCTTGATGTTTGCCCCTTTCTCTTGATTTCTGCCCCTTCCTCTTGATTTCTGCCCCTTCCTCTTGATTTCTGCTCCTTCCTCTTCATTTCTGCTCCTCCTCTTGATTTCTGCCTCGTCCTGTTGATTTCTGCCCCTTCTCTTGATTTCTGCCCCTTCCTGTTGATTCCTGCTCCTTCCTCTTGATTTTTGCCCCTTCCTCTTCATTTCTGCTCCTTTCTCTTCATTTCTGCTCCTTCCTCTTGATTACTGCTCCTTCCTCTTGATGTTTGCCCCTTTCTCTTGATTTCTGCCCTTTCTCTTGATTTCTGCCCCCTCCTCTTGATTTCTGCCCCTCTCTCTTGATTTCTGCCCCTTCCTCTTGTTTTCCTGCTCCTTCCTCTTGATTTCTGCCCTTCTGTGATCCTGCTCCTTCCTCTTGATTTTTGCCCCTTCCTCTTCATTTCTGCTCCTTTCTCTTCATTTCTGCTCCTTCCTCTTGATTACTGCCCTTCCTCTTGATGTGTTCCCCTTTCTCTTGATTTCTGCCCCTTTCTCTTGATTTCTGCCCCCTCCTCTTGATTTCTGCCCTCTCTCTTGATTTCTGCCCCTTCCTCTTGATTTCTGCCCCTTTCTCTTGATTTCTGCCCCTTCCTCTTGATTTACTGTTCACATGTGATCAAATTAAATATGACTTGGACTTGTTAATGATTCTCTCCAGTGATGTCTGCCAGGGATCCGAGCTTCTGCTTCTTGTGTTCTCTCCTATTAATAGAATCCGGATCTGGTTACATTGTTCAGGTTTCATAATGTGCAATCAGCAAAACCGCTGAACGACAGACAGCCCGTCCTCACCGGGACCTGCTCATCAGTGAACATATATACGCACGTTATCCACCAGGTGGCGCTGCAGGTCTTTTAGTTCCGCATGTTCTGGATTCGGATCTGTTCCCTTCCCCCTCTTCTTGTTCCATGTCTGTGTCCAAGGTACTTCCAGCGTCATCTCCATGTCAGCCTCCTGCAGAGATGGCAGCCCTTCTGAGCATCAATGCCCCCTCTAAATAGCTGTGCCCTTTGCTGCAGATATACCCAGGAATGAACAAAGGGAATTTCCCTTACTTTAAAAGTCACGGATACCACAATCAGTGTGATGAGATGTGTCAGAGGCACATTAGAACTAGAAATACCAGAGCAAACCACAGAGCTCTAACTAAGATGGAAGAGCTTGTGTATTATAAAGTGCAATATTATTTATATTAGAATCTGCTTAATAATTTGCGATCCATGAACATCCCCCCTCCCTGGTACCAGGATCACTATCACTCTCCCCCTGGTACCAGGATCACTATCACCTCCCCCTGGTACCAGGATCACTATCACCTCCCCCTGGTACCAGGATCACTATCACCTCCCCCTGGTACCAGGATCACTATCACAGCCCCCTGGTACCAGAATCACTATTACAGCCCCCTGGTACCAGGATCACTATCACAGCCCCCTGGTACCAGGATCACTATCACATCCCCCTGGTACCAGGATCACTATCACAGCCCCATGGCACCAAGATCACTATCACAGCCCCCTGGTACCAGGATCACTATCACAGCCCCTGGTACCACGATCACTATCACAGCCCCTGGTACCAGGATCACTATCACAGCCCCCTGGTACCAGGATCACTATCACAGCCCCTGGTACCAGGATCACTATCACAGCCCCCTGGTACCAGGATCACTATCACATCCCCTGGTACCAAATCACTATCACAGCCCCCTAGGTATCAGGATCACTATCACAGCCCCTGGTACCAGGATCACTATCACAGCCCCCTGGTACCAGGATCACTATCACATCCCCATGGTACCACGATCACTATCACAGCCCCCTGGTACCAGGATCACTATCACAGCCCCCTGGTACCACGATCACTATCACAGCCCCTGGTACCAGGATCACTATCACAGCCCCCTGGCACCAGGATCACTATCACAGCCCCCTGGTACCAGGATCACTATCACAGCCCCCTGGTACCAGGATCACTATCACCTCCCCCCTGGTACCAGGTTCACCATCACAGCCCCCTGGTACCAGGATCACTAATCACAGCCCCCTGGTACCAGGATCACTATCACCTCCCCCCTGGTACCAGGATCACTATCACATCCCCCTGGCACCAGAATCACTGTCACAGCCCCCTGGTACCAGGATCACTATCACAGCCCCCTGGCACCAGGATCACTATCACATCCCCCTGGTACCAGGATCACTATCGCAGCTCCCTGGCACCAGGATCGCTAACGAAGCCCCCTGGTACCAGAATCACTATCACATCCCCTGGCACCAGGATCACTATCACAGCCCCCTGGTACCAGAATCACTATCACAGCCCCCTGGCACCAGGATCACTATCACAGCCTCCTGGTACCAGGATCACTATCACAGCCCCCTGGTACCAGACTCACTATCACAACCCTCTGGCACCAGGATCACTATCACAGCCCCCTGGTACCAGAATCACTATTACAGCCCCCTGGTACCAGGATCACTATCACAGCCCCCTGGTACCAGAATCACTATCACAACCTTCTGGACCAGGATCACTATCACAGCCCCTGGTACCAGGATCACTATCACAGCCCCCTGGCACTAGGATCACTATCACAGCCCCCTGGCACCAGGATCACTATCACAACCCTCTGGCACCAGGATCACTATCACAGCCCCCTGGCACCAGAATCACTATCACAGCCCCCTGGCACCAGGATCACTATTACAGCCCCCTGGTACCAGGATCACTATCACAGCCCCCTGGCACCAGGATCACTATCACATCCCCCTGGTACCAGGATCACTATCACAGCCCCCTGGCACCAGGATCACTATCACATCCCCCTGGTACCAGGATCACTATCACAGCCCCTGGTACCAGAATTACTATCACAACCCTCTGGCACCAGGATCACTATCACAGCCCCCTGGTACCAGAATCACTATTACAGCCCCCTGGTACCATGATCACTATCACAGCCCCCTGGCACCAGGATCACTATCACAGCCCCCTGGCACCAGAATCACTATCACAGCCCCCTGGCACCAGGATCACTATCACAGCCCCCTGGCACCAGGATCACTATCACAGCCCCCTGGTACCAGAATCACTATCACAGCCCCCTGGTACCAGAATCACTATCACAGCCCCCTGGTACCAGAATCACTATCACAGCCCCCTGGCACCAGGATCACTATCACAGCCCCCTGGTACCAGGATCACTATCACAGCCCCCTGGCACCAGAATCACTGTCACAGCCCCCTGGTACCAGGATCACTATTACAGCCCCCTGGCACCAGGATCACTATTACAGCCCCCTGGTACCAGAATCACTATCACATCCCCCTGGTACCAGGATCACTATCACAGCCCCCTGGTACCAGGATCACTATCACAGCCTTATAGCACTATGATCACTATCACAGCCCCCTGGTACCAGGATCACTATCACAGCCCCCTGGAACCAGAATCACTGTCACAGCCCCCTGGTACCAGAATCACTATCACATCCCCCTGGTACCAGGATCACTATTACAGCCCCCTGGTACCAGAATCACTATCACATCCCCCTGGTACCAGGATCACTATCACAGCCCCCTGGCACCAGGATCACTATTACAGCCCCCTGGCACCAGGATCACTATCACAGCCCCCTGGCACCAGGATCACTATCACAGCCCCCTGGCACCAGAATCACTATCACAGCCCCTGGTACCAGAATCACTATCACAGCCCCCTGGTACCAGGATCACTATCACAGCCCCCTGGTACCAGAATCACTATCACAGCCCCCTGGCACCAGGATCACTATCACAGCCCCCTGGTACCAGATCACTATCACAGTCCCCCTGGCACCAGAATCACTGTCACAGCCCCCTGGTACCAGGATCACTATTACAGCCCCCTGGCACCAGGATCACTATTACAGCCCCCTGGTACCAGAATCACTATCACATCCCCCTGGTACCAGGATCACTATCACAGCCCCTGGTACCAGGATCACTATCACAGCCTTATAGCACTATGATCACTATCACAGCCCCCTGGTACCAGGATCACTATCACAGCCCCTGGAACCAGAATCACTGTCACAGCCCCCTGGTACCAGAATCACTATCACATCCCCCTGGTACCAGGATCACTATCACAGCCCCCTGGAACCAGAATCACTGTCACAGCCCCCTGGTACCAGAATCACTATCACCTCCCCTGGTACCAGGATCACTATTACAGCCCCCTGGTACCTGAATCACTATCACATCCCCCTGGTACCAGGATCACTATCACAGCCCCCTGGCACCAGGATCACTATTACAGCCCCCTGGCACCAGGATCACTATCACAGCCCCCTGGCACCAGGATCACTATCACAGCCCCCTGGCACCAGGATCACTATCACAGCCCCATGGCACCAGGATCACTATCACAGCCCCCTGGTACCAGAATCACTATCACAGCCCCCTGGCACCAGAATCACTATCACAACCCTCTGGCACCAGGATCACTATCACAGCCCCTGGTACCAGGATCACTATCACAGCCCCCTGGAACCAGAATCACTGTCACAGCCCCTGGTACCAGAATCACTATCACATCCCCTGGTACCAGGATCACTATCACAGCCCCTGGAACCAGAATCACTGTCACAGCCCCCTGGTACCAGAATCACTATCACCTCCCCCTGGTACCAGGATCACTATTACAGCCCCCTGGTACCAGAATCACTATCACATCCCCCTGGTACCAGGATCACTATCACAGCCCCTGGCACCAGGATCACTATTACAGCCCCTGGCACCAGGATCACTATCACAGCCCCCTGGCACCAGGATCACTATCACAGCCCCTGGCACCAGGATCACTATCACAGCCCCTGGCACCAGGATCACTATCACAGCCCCTCTGGTACCAGAATCACTATCACAGCCCCTGGCACCAGAATCACTATCACAGCCCTATAGCACTATGATCCCTCTCGCAGCCCTGGCACCAGGATCACTGTCACAACTGGATGCAATAAATGGTTGACTTTATCCATTGCAACTAACATTATATTCAGATCAAACTTCTAACCCAAATCACTACATACAACTGTACACAATATAGTAGAATTCTCTGTCAGCATTTGGATAGGATTTGACCTTTAGTTGACATGGCAGACTACATAAAAACTATATTTAGGCTATATTAGGATCAACCCCAAATGATTGCTTATAACTATGCACAACTATTGATGAATTAACTATATAGCATTGTCTGTATATAGAGAGAGAGAGGAGAATACAAGGCATGTGCCCTGGTGGGCAATCTGTCTCTGCCCAACTGTTGTGGCACTACAACCCCCAGAGTGCCCTTGCCTCCTGAGGCTGTATACAAGGTAGAGAGCTGCAGGTTGTATATAAACACTTTTACACACACCAACTTATTTATCCAACTTCTGACCAACTTGCTGGTTGCAGTGAAATCATGGACACATTGCTCCATTTTGTGGCTGTGTACAAATGTAACAATGTGTCCATGATTTCACTGCAACCATCAAGTTGGTCAGAAGTTGGACAGATAAGTTGGTGTGTGTAAAGTGGCCCTACAGTTTCTCCCTCCATAATGGATCATCTCTGTAAATAACTCCCTGCTGAGATCTGTCACTTCAGAACAAAGGAAAGTTCTTCACACATCCTAGAAGTGCTGCAGTCATTATCTATAGTCATTATAGACACAAGGCACATATATTATATGATCGCCATTGTCCCATATATTATCATGACTTCTTTTCTGTATGATCCCAATTACCTCCCTAAAATCATCCCAATTCTTGGTGCAAGTCATGAAGGTAAGTACAGCGAAACCCTTGGGCTCAATAACTCAGGTTTGTATGGTCTATATATATAGAAATAATGGTCACAGTCTGGCTTCTTGGTGTGTGGCATCAACAGTTTAATAAGAATAAATAAACCTGGAAGTTGGTTTAAAACATACAAACTATTAAGGAGAGAAGTATGAATGAGATATATGGGGCTGGCTTGGCCTTATGGATGGGGAACATATGTTACTATACCTGCTGTGTGGTCTGGATGGGTCCATCTACAATAGTGTCCACATGAACCCCTCATAGATTATCACACAATACCTTTTTATCTGGAATTTAGAGGATTCTGAGGGTAATCAGAGCCGCAAACAATGAGCAGAGAATAGAAGGATAATTTAAGGCAACACCATAGAGGGCAGAATATGGAGTGTAAGGGGATCAAGGTGCATCACCCTGGTAATCCAGGCAGTTAAGTACAACATCAGGACACTCTCCTGTACACATGCTCTAAGCCTTTGATGTGTCTATAAAAATCAGAGATTATAGAACAAATCCCAGCTTTCATGTGTCATCCCCCACATAAGAGAGGAGGATTTACAGGAGGGGAACTTCTGCCCTAAGAACTGTGTATATTGCTGCAGGATTGTCTACATCTCAGCCCCTTGTGATCATCTGGATGCCTCTCTTATTATGGAGGATTATTTATCTCTGTACTCAATGGGTTAACTCTCTTTTAGCTATATATTTTAGAATGACCCCAAACCTGACATCTCCACTGTCGGATTTCCATCTAGTGCACTGGATTCAGCTGAGTAATGGGAAATAACAATGTGCCCCGAGGGTGATATTATAGAGATATTATTGCTACATGCTGTACATACACTTTATATCTTTAACTCTTCACATGCAAACAACGAATACATTGTATCCAATGCGAGCGGATTATGTTACAATCCATTTCCTCATGGCCACTGACCTGATCACTACTCATAGCCCTGTAATAGCATTATTATGGCCATGTCATATACTCAGGAAACTAATGGAGATTATCACCTGCATACATAAAGGTCTCAGTCTGTAGGTCTCCGTTTTAAGACATCCTTATTAGCAGCATCAGTCACAATTAGTAATAGTATTAGAAGTAGTAGTAGTATTTATTGTAAGGAGTACTCATTCTTAAATGTAATATGTAGTTTTACTTAGTAATATTTAATAGTAGTATTATGTATGTTTTATAGTAGCATTAATAACTAGTAATATGTATATGTTATATATTAATACTTATATTGTTGCATGCATATATGTTGAAGCATTAATAACTAGTAGTATGTATGTAGTAGTATGTGTCTATATTTATCTATATATACTCGCACATATACATATACACACATAAATGTACCTAATAATATACATATATGTTATACTATTAATAACTAATAGTATATATGTATATGTATGTGTGTATCTAACTATATAAAGTCACACATATACATATATGTACCTAATAATATGCATGTATGTTGTACAATTAATAACTAGTAGTATGTATGTAGTAGTATGTGTCTATATCTATCTATATATACTCAAACATACATATTCACATATACATGTACCTAATAGTATGCATGTATGCTGTACTATTAATACCTCGTAGTATGTATGTAGAAGTATGTGTGAGTATCTAACTATATAAACTCACACATATACATAAATGTACCTAATAATATGCATATATGTTGTACAATTAAGAACTAGTAGTATGTATGTAGTTGTTTGTGTGTGTATCTATCTATATATACTCAAACATACATATTCACATATATATGCACCTAATAGTATGCATATATGTTGTACAATTAATAATTAATTAGTAGTATGTATGTAGTATTATTTGTATATTTATTTACACATACTGTATATATGTATATGTATACACCTAGTAGCATGCATATATGCTGTAGAAGTACTAATTCTTATTAGTAGTATAATATATGTATTGTCTTTAGCAGTAGTATTAATATGTACTACTACCGTATTTTTTAGTATTCATACTTAGTAACAATAGTGTCACTTACTAGAGGCAGTGTGCATTGTAGATTATAATATTGAAATATGCTTTTAGCAGTAGTCTTAATAGCTACTAATCTTGTTTCTAGTAGTGATTTACCGATTAACATTTTTAGCACGTATGGTTTATTCGCAGTATATCTATTTGTCATTAATTATTTAATTATTCGTATTTTATGGTCACTAATAGCAACCAAAGTAACTATAATAAATGAAATAAATATTACTGTCATCCAATGCGGATGATCAGTACTGTTACTATTTTTATCAGTTATGCAAATTGTCACCGAGGAAGTGAAAAACTCCAATGTGAGTTAATTTTTATTAGTTAGACACTTTCCAGGATACATTACACTAAATTAGAGGATATACTGTAGATAAGCAGATAGCTTTTTTGCCCATTAACATGATCGTTTAATACATTTTATATATTTATATATTTACATTCACTTACAAGGTTTCTTCTTTTACCTGCTGCCATCTAGTTTGTATCATCCTCTTCTTCTGTTTGCAATTGTTTCCTTCCCCCCATCCAGTGTTCAGATAAAACCTTTCATGGATAATTAGATTTCGTTTCTTAATTGTTTAATTAATACTGCAACGTGATCTTCAAGCCATGACAGTATGCAGATTATGTTTTAATATTTAGTGGTATTAGTATAGTAGTTCTTTTTAGTATAGTAGTACTTTTTTCTTCGATCTAGTGCTTGACCCTCCTAAACCCGCGTAGAAAGGTTTTCTAAATAATTGTAGCTTTCAATTGATTATTTAGATTTACACTTAACTTTGTTATTCTTATTACTATTATTATTAGCTGAATAATTTACAAATGCAGTCAATAGGACAGATAAATCTTTCATTTGAAATACTAAATATTATATAGATTTATCTCAAATTAATTTATAATAATAATAATATAATAAAAATTAATTGACTTCATAGGACTTTAACGCTTAATGTGAAATTCTGAAATAATAATAAGCATATTGATACTATTTATAGGGAAGGGTTATGAACATAATAAGTGGAGGTCCATCCACAAAAGGAATAGATGATTTCTGATCTCAAATCTATACATCATAATGCCTAGACACAATGTTAGAATGCCTTAGACACAGTGTTTATTATTACTAATTAATTGTGGGGTCTTTTTTATATAAATTGTACTTCGTAGTTTTCTTTTCTGTTTTGTGTGGACAAGATAGTATTAGATCTACAAGCCCAATACTTACACATCTCCTAAGATAACATGGTTGTGGTGGTGTTTTCCATACGATGGCCATTTATTGATGTATCAAATTCACTTTTGGAAAGAGGATCAGGCTGCTCCCACTCTCCAGGGTCAGTCTGATTTTTAGACTAGAACATGTGGATGCTTATTACAGAATTGAAGGTCTCTGAGTAGCTGAGTCTGATCTTACAATTTGTAAACCTCACCCACCTCCTCATGTTTCATAAAAGGTATAGTCAATGTGCTATAATGGGGGAACATAAATAATAAGATCAGCATATATCACACCACTAGTGAAGAATTACACACCTCAAGGATAATGTTAACACTCTCCAAAAACCAATTCTTCTCAGGGTCAGCTATGATAGCCAGCATGCCATAGAATTGGTTATAAATAGCTGCAACCAGCAAGTGATCAGAGTTATAGAGAAGGGGGATTTTTATGTTTTTCCAGTGGGAGGTGTATTTCCAAATTGAAAGGCTACTTTAGATTATGTGTTACAAAAAAAAAAAAAGCTGCGGTCCCTTTAAGAGTTAGTTGCTATCCAAACAGAAGTAAACACAGCGAGCCATTAGAGGAGCTGAAGAGTTCTGGGGGCGTGGCCAGCAGTCACTGCAGGGCGGAGGTAGTTTTACAACTTCTAACGTTCCATGAATGGGAGTGGCTGGTAGGCGGGGATAGAACGTTACAACTGCGAACGTTCCACGAGTGGGCGTGGCCACTAGGGAGATGTTTGCAGCTGGAGGGCGGGGCCAGAAGTCCAAGCGACTCCAGGGCTGAAATGTGATGGATCTGAGAGGCTGATCTCAGACTTGCACCAAACTTAGCAAGAGTGAAAGCAGGAAAAAGGAGACAGGGGGACCAGAGAGCGCTGGGGACCTGTCTGCACTGCAAGCACTGAACTCCCAGCTCAACAGCCAAGAGTATAAGAACTGCTGCAAGTTGTGTACGATGAGTCCTGCTACTGTAGCAGGCATGGAGTGGCTCTACTGACTTTACATGGTGGACCAATCGTGTGGATCTAATGCAAAGACCGCTAAACTAACGAGGATCTATTGTGGAGGTTGTGGCCCCTGGGAGCAGAGAGCTCTGTGCTTAGGTAAGTGTCCCTCAGAGGTGAACCTCTGTGAACTTCTCCAGTGTGTGGGAGGAAGGCATACATGAAATGGCCTGGTGATTACAGGAAAGTAACCAGTGCATAAGGCAATCACTGTATGAAAGGGACATGCACTGCTGAGCACAGAACCCGGGGAAAGGTCCAGAGAGAACAGCAATTCTACAGAATGTGTGAAAAAAAAGCTGCAGCAAGGAAAGGGTTAATCATTACACTGATCATGACAACTAGAAATTAAATTACTCAAGAGAACGAGTGTTGTGTGCAGGAAGGAGGTGGGGGCCCTGGGGGACATTTGTTACCTGCCTGCTTATTGCTAATCACCTGGATAAAAAGCGGTAATGACTGAAGTGCCAGGTCAAGGTGTGGGCAGCAAATGGGGTCTAATGTAAACTCACAGAAAGTCACACAGGGGAGCAAAAAAAGAAACATGGGGTGCTGCTGGTAATGTGCAAATAACACTAGGATGTATGCTGCTGTCATCAGGTGGAACATCGTGCAAATATGTTAGAACAGGAGGTTACATATCTGGATATTTAGATCGGTGCAAAGATATGCAAACACTTACATATAAACATTGTTATTATCTGATAGATAGATAGATAGATAGATAGATAGATAGATAGATAGATAGATAGATATCACATTAGTAAAAGATTGATATATTGGATAGAGAGAGATCAGATCAGTATTAAATAGAAGGGATATAATGGATATTGGATTAGATAGATATAGATAGAGGATACAAAGATATCAGATCAGTATTAAATAGATGGGTACATAATGCATATTGGATAGATAAATAGATATCAGATTAGTGAAAGATTGATAGATGGGATATAATGTATATTGGATAGATAGATAGATAGATAGATAGATAGATAGATAGATAGATAGAAAAGAGATACATGCTTTATTGACCTAATCCGCTCTCCTGCATTCGTCTAAACTATCAACTAATATTTTCTTTAATTACATTCCTGCCACTATACATTTTCTTTTGCAATATACAGAGTAATCACAGTTAAGTCCCCTAATTATTAGATCCATGTTGAATATATTTTTCTTAAGTACAGCTAACAAGCTGAAGATTTCAATGTATCATTCAT
This sequence comes from Allobates femoralis, assembly GCA_033576535.1. Taxonomy (NCBI): domain Eukaryota; kingdom Metazoa; phylum Chordata; class Amphibia; order Anura; family Aromobatidae; genus Allobates; species Allobates femoralis. Next base: position 75,245,627 of record JARQOC010000005.1, on the reverse strand, counting down.
GTTATGTGTTACTTATAACATTTTGAGGTAATTAATTGACACATAATCGTCCTCCGTGTGCTCTGCTGTTCTTTCCTCTTCATATCCAATATCCACATATTGAAATAATTTGCAAATGACTGTATATTCCTAAACTGAATTTACACGATTTCTCCTCTTATCGTTGTTCCAAATCATGTAATACAAGCACTATTAGTAAATCGAATTTGTCCTGTATACCCAGACATTACTAAAGAAAAATAAATAAATGGGATGTGAGTATGTGTGTTCAATAACATTAAGATAGAAAACAAAATGAAATTATAGGAAAAAAAGTCTATGATAGTGCAATATTCCTAATATTATAATAATCCCAATTGTGATATCTATAATCTACAGGCTCTTAGTAACACTGTAACATAATAGTATAGCTATGTCTAGCTTTGTGCACTAGTAATACTATTTTTCTGTTACACCTCCACACTTTTATATGTGGGATTGGATTATGGACTATTTCCTATAATTCAGTAAATATCTTGTCTGTTATTGATTATATGAAAACCACAATTCTTATCCACTTTAGTGAGCTATCTGCTAGGAATTTACTGCTATTATCGGAAAACAGATGAGTATCGTCATTACAACCAGTTCATAACGCTTAAAGTGTGCAGCTGAGTAATCATAAGTGTATGGGATGTCCAGTCTAAAAATGTGTGGTCCATAATAAAAAGCTCATTTACAAAATATAAAAAATTATCAACAGAACTTGTAACTGCATATTTAACAATATAGTATTAGTAAAAACAATCAATATTTGACAAAATAGTTGATGAAATAAATAAACTGATATAATAATTATATATTCATATGTATGCATATATGCTCCTATGTGTTTCGTACAATCCCTGTAGTAGTATATTTCTTTACTTCAAATAGACACCTAATGTACACATCGGAACATCAGATGATATTTTGTCAGTGTTGTTCTTGATTGTAATATCAATTTTAATACAAGTATTACTAGTGAAATTATAACATTTAGTGTTTCACATAGGAAGAATCATTATGTTCTGCAGTTGTCATACATAGGGTAGAGTAGTATTAATCACTGGTTGTCAGTTAATAGTACATCTTTAAGAAAATGCTGAACACATTACGTATCTATTTATCTGTCTATCGAACTATTTATCATTTCGTATCTATCTAAATATTTTTCTCACAGTATGTACATCTGAATATATATATATCAGTCTACTATTTCTCAGTCAGATATATATTGCTTTTTATCTATCTATCTATCTATCTATCTATCTATCTATCTATCTATCTATCTATCTATCTATCTGTCTATTTATTAATAATAATAATGATAATATCTACGTACGTATATATCTATCTAGGCTACCTTATCTCTATTGATCTGTCTATCAATTTACCTATCTTTTTAACTACTTGTTTGTTATTTATGTATCTCTCTAGGCTACCTTATCTCTATTGCATCTTTTTCTATTAGTTAATCTCCTGCTAGAACTACAAGTCTGAACATACCTCAATATTATCTTGTAGTGCATTCTATCTATCTATCTATCTATCTATCTATCTATCTATCTATCTATCTATCTATCTATCTAATCTCTATTGCATATTTTTTCTATCAGTTGATCCCCTGCTTGAACTACAAATCTGAACATACCTCAATATTATCTTGTAGTGCATTATATCTCTCTATCTATCTATCTATCTATCTATCTATCTATCTATCTATCTATCTATCTATCTATCCTATCAGTTGATCCCCTGCTTGAACTACTAATCTGAACATACCTCAATATTATCTTGTAGCGCATTATAGAGGCTTCAGTCAAGTAGCTACACTTCCACCACACTTTGCCTATATCTGAAGGGGATATAGCACTGATGTATATTACTGGTTATGATATTGGATGTAGATTGATGGCTGAGCCCTGGGGTCTATGTGGGGTGCAGGCATCAGTGTCTCTGGTAATTGACAGCTGGGCAGATGTAGCAGTGGCAGTTTCCCTCCTGTGTGGCTTTCCAGGACCATCTGGAAGGGATCTGCTGTAAAGTGGATTTATTTAGAACCTGCAGTGCTGGAAGAAAGTGTGTCCTTTCTCTCCCCCAATTGCCTTGATGAATAAGTTGTTGTTGGATGAAGATAAATAGGTGGGCTTCATCTACACGCCTTTCATGTAAACTCCTCCTTTCCTTCAGTTTGGACTTAATTTTAACCCATTAGCAACTAGAATTTATAGCAATTTATTCAGCCCAAATACTAACCTGCTGGCTCTTTCCTATATATATATATATATTGTTATATATGTGTACCCTGCACACATTCATAGTAAAGTTTAGGCTTTGGATAATGATACATATATAAAAACGTGTACAGTATTTTAGGAATATTAGTTACATTTGTAGTTCTTTTTCTTTCTTTATGTGACTGTTGAATATAGCAAAGCTAATGTGGCTTTGGGTAAAATAGTGTTAATAGGGGCAGATGGTGGAAGCACAAGTTGCCTATTCCTGGTGTCCATACACTGTAGTGGTTGGTTTATAGACTTTCCCCTACAAATAATCTTTTAGTTATCTGGCTCAGCCTCCTAATTCGCTTCATTTCAGTATGAGCCCAAGAAGCAGAGGCTGTTTCATCCTTTTGGTTCTAATTAGAAGAGGTGAAGTCCTTTGGAAAACATTGTTCTGGAGACCAGTGCTCTCTTTATATTTATGCAGCCAAATGAATTCTTCCCACGTCTTGAATCACTTTGGTTTATAAAATATGTGAGGAAATGAAATACACATTGTGAATAAATCTACTTTTCCCTCTTTTTTTTTTCTTCTTGTTCCTTAGAAACCCGGTGTGGTGGAAGCCATCCTTACTCTGGAGCACATCCATTGTACAGTGCAAGGTGCTGGGTTCTGTGATTTGGAAGTGTTTGGAAGATGGGTAGCAAGGCCCTGCCAGCTCCAATCCCTCTACACCCTTCCCTACAACTCACAAACTACTCCTTCCTACAAGCAGTTAATACCTTTCCAGCAGCTGTGGACCATCTACAGGGACTTTATGGACTAAGTGCTGTACAGACCATGCATATGAATCACTGGACTTTGGGTTATCCTAATGTACATGGGATCACAAGGTCCACCATTACAGAGATGGCAGCTGCTCAAGGTCTGATGGATGCCAGATTTTCCTTTCCTGCTTTACCTTTTGCTACTCATCTCTTTCATCCAAAACAGGGCACCATAGCCCATGTAATCCCAGCCTTGCACAACAAAGACAGGCCTAGGTTTGACTTTGCCAATTTGGCGATTGCTGCAACCCAAGAGGACCCACCAAAGATAGGTGACCTTTCAAAATTAAGCCCAGGGTTGGGTAGTCCTATTTCAGAAATCAGCAAATTGTCTCCAGACCGGAAACCTTCCAGGGGGAGGCTACCATCTAAGACTAAAAAAGAATTTATTTGCAAGTTTTGTGGAAGGCACTTTACCAAGTCCTATAACTTACTCATTCATGAAAGAACCCACACAGATGAACGGCCCTACACCTGTGACATCTGCCACAAAGCCTTCAGAAGACAGGACCATCTGAGAGACCACAGGTACTGTCATAACTGCTTATATATGTTATGTGTATTTATTGATTAAACCCATATTTCCAGCAGTATTTACTAATCTATATTTATTACCCTGCCCTTAGCTTCCACATGAGTAGTGTAGCAAAAAATATCAATAATTTATAATGGTGTGAGGATCTCTATTTCCACCACTACTCACTCTTTCTACTTTTGTAATATAACTTCTCATTGAAGACATGCATCAACAGTTGTGTAGATTGTTGTTGATGGTACACCTTACATTTTATAGACTTCTAGTTATGAAGGATTAGGGTGATGATGTCATTCTTCTGCCATAAACCATCTAAGAGCTACAATCAATTACAACTAAATTCTGCATTCTTCCTGAATCTTGTGTCTTTCTTCCAACTCTATGAATTAGTTTTTGTTCCTCTCAGCCAGGAAATTTCAGTCATTGAACTTCCCCCCATATGAAATATGACATATGATGTGGGCGTCATTGTACTACTCATTGGAGTGGTAAATCTCTCATTTTAGCCAGGATTCAGTGAATATTCAATGTACCAAGATGATTTAGGTTTATTACCCAGGTGAAGTGAAATTGTTGCAGTAACCTCACACTGAGAATGTATTTACAGGAGCTATTGAGATAAGGCCTTGTGTGAAGGTCGTTGGTCTCCTGCAGATAATAGTAGGACAATATATAGTGTTTGCCTGTCACACTCCTGCATTATAATCTCCTAGCACAGAGCAATCAGCCTTTGATCAGGATCACTGATCTGTTTTCAAATGACCCATTCTGTGAACCCTGATCAACACTGCACACAGTGCTATCTGAGGATGGTAGAGACTTGTGTAGACCCCTGGGTTGGCTGTTGTGTGTTCATGGTGATTAAACCTAGATTTCACCATTGATTTTTTATTTCTCTCTTCACCAGATATATTCATTCCAAAGAAAAACCCTTCAAGTGTCAGGAGTGTGGAAAGGGATTCTGCCAATCGAGGACCCTGGCAGTGCACAAAACCCTACACATGCAGGTACAATGATGACATAATTGACATAGGACATATATTGCAACCTATAGCACCCAATGAGCATTACTTTACACATATAATATAATATCTTTATTTGCTAAAGGCAATAATAATCTCCACCCTTGGCATAGGTATATAAACCTTTCTATACCAATATATACCTTTCTATATTACTACTACTATATGCTACTGTTATATATGAATGTGTATGTATGTGTATATATATATATATATATATAATACACACACATTTTTTCATGCATACAATATATATTTATAATAAATAATATTTTCCCATGTATTCAATATATACGTTTTTTATATTACTACTACTATATGTTACTGTTATATATGAATGTGTATATATATTTATATATTTATATACACAAATATTTTCATGCACACAATATATATTTATAATAAATAATATTTTTCTCATTTATTCAATATATAATTTTTTATATTACTACTACTATATGCTACTGTTATATATGGATGTGTATGTATATATATATTTATATATTATATATATATATATATATAGACAAAAATATTTTCATGCATACTATATTATAATAAATAATATTTTTCCCATTTATTACCTGACTAAATGATAAATCTGCAAGTAAAGATGCCCCTTTTTCACATGTAAAGTGCCATAGAATAAATGGTGCTATAACAATAATAACAGTAATAAAGTAAAAGTAATACTTCCCTATAGATAGGGAAAGATTTGACCTTTTGCTGTTTATCCTCATCCCTATAACACCCAACAGTATTTAAAACTAGGATGCTGACCTCTAAATATATAATATACACTTTCCTCTCATCTGAACTGATTCAGCAATTTATTCATAATGTATTTTCTAAAATCATCTGATCTTTGCCTCCCCATCCCCAAATATTTCCCTACCACAGATATGATATAGCTTGACTATGAGTTCTGCTTACCATTACACCTTTAATATTAATGATTTATTTCTTTAATGTTACATTCACCCTCCCACAGATATCTACAAAAAATAAAATATTTATTTTTATGAATTCAATTTGTTTCATGAATTCATTTCCAAATTGCTGGGGTGTTGTAATGTATATTCAGGGGGTGCAGTGGCAGCAGTTGCACCCAAGCTATGATGTGTAAGGCTGCCTAAATGCCCCAGGAGTACACAGCAATTCTGTAAGATTGGGGTTCCTATTACAGATTTTACATTAGAGATAGGAGCTTTATTATTATTATTTTTTATTTTAATGTTTACTAATTCACTAACCTACTGGACATGAAATCTCTTTCATGTCCTTTACTCAATTGCTATAGAGAGAGCCCAGGGGCCTAGTTGGGTGATCTGCTACACTATAGACATTATATTAACAAGATCAAATAGAGAGGAGAGATGGTGTAAAGGATTAATCCTTTGCTTGCTTCAAATCTGAACAGGAATCACCCCACAAATGCCCCACATGTGGAAGAACATTTAATCAAAGAAGTAACCTGAAAACTCACCTTCTTACCCATACAGACATCAAGCCCTACAATTGTGAGCAGTGCGGGAAAGTATTCAGGAGAAACTGCGACCTTCGGAGACACAGCCTAACCCACAGCCCCAGGCAGGACTACTAGAGTGGGACCCCCACCCCAGCCAGCTACCTACCCACACCCCCAGCCTTACACCCCAGCTCCCCAACACAGGGGACGAGACATTGCTTGCACCTAAGGACTTGCCTTTATGGACTGGACTTTACAACTCTACATCTGCCCAGCCAGCCTCTACTTCATGTACAGATATAAAGCTCATTTTAGAGCTGTGTAAATATGTTTTTTATTATTATTAATATTGTCAAGTTTTGATGCACAATGGGACAGATTATTTTTTTTTTTTTTGCTCTGGAGAAAATACCATAAAAGTGTATTTACAAAATAAAAGTCTAATGTTTTTCAGTAATTTGTGCCTGTGTTTTCTACTGGAGAGTGATGTGTTTCTGAATGTTATCTGCTCGCTGCAGTGTAATGCCAGGAATAACCTGAGTATTAAGTCACAACTGTTCTCATTTATTACACACAAGTCATTTGTGTCAGTTCAGTCTAAACACATCGCACAACATACAAATAATAATAATCAATAATTAGCAAAATCAATGTTCAACCATATCGTATACAAATCAAATATGAACCTTGCTTGTCATGCTGAGCCTTGTAGTGCTACCAACTGCTTGTTACTACCGAAAGAGAACCAGCAAACACCAATAGAATCTTACAAGCGACTCCTTTTCTTACAGATTGATACAATGTATCAAACCTTCTTCACTCCCCTCCTCCCATATAGGAGCTCTGATTACATCACCAGAGATATTATGCTGAAATAATACATGCCCCCAACATGGAGATTTCATTTCCACTACTTTACAGAACAAGTTTTATTTTCCTCCCTGTGGACCCTCTTCTATTAGTCACTGCGTGTATATAACACATGGAGACAAACAAATCCCCATCCTTCTCAATAATATCCTGCAAGACAGAGAGAGAAGGCTTATATCCTAATTATGAAGGACTGAAATAACAAAATCATGTTTTGTGTGACTTGAGATGTAAAATATTACTTAATTTATTTTATTAAATGATGCACCTTTTATTTTAAGCAGACAAGCAATAGCAATCTAACTACATTTAATGGAGTAATTATTTAGTTAAAATTCATTTTTAAGCGCCTGACAGAACTGAATAATATTATATTGTATGATATATGAAACAATATACTAAAATTCGCTCTGTCTTGTGTGTGTATATATATATTATATGTATATATAAGATGCTAGAAAGAAATTTATACACTCTCTCCTCTCTGTTTATACAATTTACACAATGCCTATATATAATAATTATATATATAATAATATACACGTATTTGTATATATATATAATATACATATATCTATATATGTATACATATATTTGTATATCTGTGTGTATATATAGATAGATAGATTTTGATATATATATGTGTATTCTTATTATATTATTGCTATATATATATTATATCTTATATATATATATATATATATATATAATATTTAGTAAACGTAGAGACAACATATACATCTCTCTCTCCCTTCCTATATATACACACAAATATCTATACTGTAAATGTATACATATGGATGTATATATATATTATTATATATATGTGCATTTGTATATCTGTGTATATATATAGATAGATATAGATATGTATATTATGTATACATATCTGTGTATATCATACGGTATATATATACAGTATAGTTAGAAAGAGCATATAATCTCTCTCACTATATATACAATATTATATGTAATATAGAATATGGATATATATATTTTATATATATTATATATGTATATAAAACAAGTCGGATAGGGATCTATTTTAATACTGACATATGCATATCTCATTTAATGCAATAACTTATTAATAGTTTAATAATATTTATTTTTGTAGTTACTAGTGAATAAAAATGATTATTCTACTATTATGTTTTAAGGAAAAAAAAACACTTATGGTACTAATATATTAATGTTACAGTTATCTACGTTTAATTTTTCAAAACTAATAAAAAATCCTCATATAGCAGAGGATAGACATATGTCACAGCACATGGTGAGTCCTTGTATACAGAAGGATAGACACGTATGTCACAGCACATGGTGAGTCCTCATACACAGAGATAGACACATATGTCACAGCACATGGTGAGTCATCATATACAGAGATGACATATGTACAGCACATGGTGAGTCCTCTACAAACGTAGACACATATGTCACAGCACATGTGAGTCATAATATACAGAGGATAGACATAGAGACATGGTGAGTCCTAATACAGAGATAGAACGTTTTCACAGCAAATGGTGAGTCCTCATACACAAGGATAGAACATGCACAGAATGGTGAGTCCTTCATCATCACAAGATAGCAAATGTCACAGACATGTGAGTCACTCATATACAGAGATAGAACATGTCAAGCATGTGATGCTGGTAATACAGAAGATAACAAATGTCCAGCACAGGTGAGTGCCTATACACAGAGGAAGATAGACAAAATATTTAACAAACTGGTGAGTCCTCATTTTCAAGGTTAGACATATCTATGTCCACAGCAACATGGTAAGTCCTCATATCCAGAGGATACGACATATTTGTCACAGCCACATGGGGGTCCTCATATCATAGTGGATAGCACATATAACAAACACGTGAGTCCTCATACAGAGGATAGGGCCATATGTCACAGACATGTTGGTTCTCATACACAGGAGGATAGACACATATGTAGCAAATCAGGGTTGAGACTCCAATATTACAGAGATTGGAGCCATGATGTCACAGCACCAAGGTAAGATCCATATACAAGGATAACATATATGTCCCAGCAATGGTGAGTTCTCTATTCGGGGATAGACACATGTACAGCAATGGTGAGTATCTCATCTATACTATGATGGGAGAATTGACAATAATGCGTCCACAGCACATGGTGAGTTCTATATCGAGGATAGAAAATATGTCAAGCACCATGGTGTGAGTCACCAATTCAATGTGACAGCACATGATGAGTCCTAATATACAGATGCGACAGCACATGTGGTGTCCTCAAAAAAAGCACAGATAGCTCAATGGGAATGGAGATATCTGTCAGGAATACTTGAATAATGGAAATGTATCTTCGGAAAGTATTATCTATCAATTATCTATCTATCTATCTATCTATTTATCTATCTATCTATCTATCTATCTACATTAGGTGTATGCTGAAAAAGAGCTGGGTATTTATTATTACATGATTTGATTTTTTTTTTGTTTTGTTGTTTGTTTAAAGGGCAGGCATTTTTAAAAACTGCAGTCACAGGTCTGAGAGGTTTACCTCAGTACCTCAGGAACTCAGGTTCTCTCAGGACCTCAGGTTGTCTCAGGACCTCAGGACCTCAGTTCTCTCAGGACCTCAGGTTCTCTCAGACCTCAGGACCTCAGGTTTCTCAGGACCTCAGGTTCTCTCAGGACTCAGGTTCCTCAGGACTCAGTTCTCTCAGTACCTCAGGCCCTCAGGTTCTCTCAGGACCTCAGGTTCTCTCAGGACCTCAGGTTCTCTCAGGTACCTCAGGTCCTCAGTTATCTCAGGCCTCAGGTTCTCTCAGGACCTCAGGTTCTCTCAGGACCTCAGGTTCTCTCAGGACCTCAGGTTTCTCAGCCTCAACTGTTCTCTCAGGACCTCAGGTTCTCTCAGGCCTCATGGTTCTCTCAGGACCTCAGGTTTCTCTCAGGACCTCAGGTTCTCTCAGGTGTTCCTCAGGACCTCAGGTTCTCTCAGGACCTCAGGTTCCTCAGTACCTCAGGCCTCAGGTTCTCTCAGGTAGTCTCTCAGTACCTCAGGACCTCAGGTTTCTCAGACTCAGGTTCTCTCAGGACCTCAGGTTCTCTCAGGACCTCAGGTTCTCTCAGGCCTCAGTTCTCTCAGGACCTCAGGTTCTCTCAGGACCTCAGGACTCTCAGGACCTCAGGACATCTCAGGACCTCAGGATACTGTTGATGATTTTTTTGGTTGTTTTTTTCTTAATTGTGTTTTTACTCTGTGTCTTTTGTATCAGATAGAGCAAACCGTTCTGTATATATCTGCACAGTATTATTTATATGAAACGTTTGAAAAAGAAACGTTAAAAAAAAAAAATAAAGAGAAAAACAATAGAAAAATATATCCTAAAATATCTCAGACTCTTTAAGCTTCCTTCTCAGATTTTTTTTTTCGTTTTTTTTTCTTTGTTTGTGAACAATTTTTTTTTATATTTTTTTCTGTGTGTTTTTTTTTAATGTTTTTTTTTTTTTTTTTTGGTGCCCTACATGCATGAAAAGCTATAACAGCAGCATGTGTGTGGTGTATTTGTAAAAAAAAATGTCAAGAACCCAAAATATGCCCTGAAATGGTGATGTTTGTAGTGTTTCTATTATTTCCGTATTGACTTTCAGCTTCAGGCTGCCGTTCAAATTGCGATTTTGGAGGATCCGTGGCTGTCCTGTTGTAAAACGGACAGGCACGGATTCGATTTGGCCCCATGTTAGCCTATGGGCATGGATCGTGGATTTGGCCTAATTGCCATCCATTTTGTCGAATCCATTTGTGTCCATTTTTTGCTGTGCCCAAAATCGGAGACTGCTCTGATTTTGGGTACAGCAAAAAATCGGACACAAATCGGATCTTACAATATCGGATGGCAATTAGGCCAAATCCGATCTGATCCGTGCCCATAGGATAACATTGGAATTGGATCGTGCGGCCTTTAACATGGTGCCAATGGAGCCCATCACAACCCAAACAGCTGATCGGGTCACATGACTGGTTACCGCGGTAACTGCGGTAATGTGACCCGATGACGCTGCCAGGTTGTGACTCACGGCAGGTCCTGTAGTCGCACTGGATCTTGCTGGAGGCATGGGGGATCACTGGAAAGGGGAGAATACAGATTTTTTTAATTTTTAACCCTTTCTTTTATTTAATTTCACTTCCGCAATGTATATTATACATTGCGGAAGTGAAAGTGCCCCGCACAGCTCTTTCTGTGTCCGGACCTGAAAATCAACAGACCCGACACAGAAATAGACTTCCTGTGGTGTCCGTTTCCTGTCCGTGGGTCCTACAAAAAGTAGGATCCCACGGACAGGAAAAAATACGGGATGTAAACCATCCTAACACTTTGCTGCAGCATTTTTTGGGTGGAAAAAAGAGCTAGGAGAAATAATGCATAAAAAAGTGTAATTATTGGCAATGCTTCACGGGAATAATGAGCTGTTTCCCAAAAGGATAATTATATTAGGGTGCCTGCCTTGCTAAAATCCCTAGCCATGTTGTAAGGCTTCTAAAGGGTCAGACATTGATTGCAGGATCACTACCCTCCAATAGGTGGCACTGTGGGATAGTTTTATTTCCTTTTAGGAGATAACTAATTTGCATGTCTTCCCTTTTTTTAGGTTAAAAAAGATTTGCAGTTTTGATTTGCCTTTTTTCTACCAGTATATAACGTACGTTGCGTCTGGTATTCTCTACTATTATGTTGCTATAGTTTGTCTAAACATATCAAAACCATGTAAGGCGTGAGCTTGCATTGCTCCATTCATACCAAGCAGTTTACATTGCAGCATTGACATGTTATGGTGGCTCAGTGGTCAGCACTTAAGTTTTGCAGACATGGGGTCCTGGGCTCAAATCCCCCAAGAATGACATCTGCAAGGGGTTTGCATGTTCTCTGTGGTTTCCTCCCACACTCTAAAGACATACTGATAGTGAGTGTTGATTGTGAGCTCCAATGGGGATGGTGTTGCTGATGTATGTAAAGTGCGGTGGAATTACTGGTGCTATATAAGTGAATATTATTATATAATCCCTATTTTCCATGACAGTTATTACATTACCTCTGACTCAGGTGACCGGAGGGGGACCCAAAGCTGAGATCAGAGGAAGGGTGCTAGTATGGGACGTAAGTATAGATATAATATTTTATGCTTCACCATGGAGCTATTATTGTAAAACAGACAGCCACGGATCAGATTTGGCCCCCATGTATGCCTATGGGCAACGGATCTGCACGGATTTGTCCTTAATGGCATCCGATTTGTGACAGATCTGATTCTGTCCGAGTTTTGCTGTACCCAAAATCGGAGGCTGCTCTGATTTTGGGCACAGCGGACCAAATCGGACACAACTGAATCCGAAACGATCCGCGGCCATTGACATGGGGTCTATAGAGCATGGGTCTGAGAAAACACAGGATCGTTTCTCAGACCCGATTTTAGTGTACTGAGCATGCTCAGTACACTAAAACCGCTCTGTTCGGTTTAATTTCACTTCCGCAATGTATAACATACATTGTGGAAGTGAAATCAACTAAAGCAAGTGTTAAAAATAAAAAAAATAAATCTTTACCTCTCCGGCGTGTGTCCCGCGATGCGCACCATCTATCCGAGCTTATGGACCTGGCGGGGCTACCCGATCAGCTGATCGGTCACATGAGCATATCAGCAGAGCAGTTTAAATGTCCCGCCCGCCAAAAGCGATCGGCGGGTGGGAGATTTAAACCACTCAGGTGATGTGGTCATGTGACCGATCAGCTGATCAGTCACATGACGGCTTCAGCTGAGCGGTTTAAACCTCCCGCCCACCAAAACTGATCGACGGGAGCTTTAAACTGCTCAGCTGATGCAGTCATGTGACCGATCAGCTGATCAGGTAGCCCCGCCCTGCCAGGTCCTTAAGCTCGGAGAGATGGTGCGCATTGCGGGACACACACCGGAGAAGTGACGATCGTTTTTATTTTTAACCCTTGCTTCACTCCCGCAATGTATGTATATACATTGCGGGAGTGAAAGTGCCCCACTTGCCTGCACTTTGCAGACTCGGCTTTTCTGTGTCCGGATCCATGAAAATCATGGACCCGGACACAGAAATGGCATATGAAGGCCACATCCGATCCGGTCCTTTCCTGTCCGTGGGGTCCTGCAAAAAAGCAGGATGCCCACGGACAGGAAAAAATCGTAATGTGAAACTAGCCTTACATTCTACACATCTACACACATTGCCACCTTCTCGGCCCCTGCAGTGTCAGTGCATGAAGGGTCTGGGATTTAGATCAGGCCGCGCTATGGGTTTACCAAAGACTCCTACTTTACATATCTAATAAAACTGTTTTATTCTAAGTTCAGCTGTCCAGTAATCATCTATTAGAACAGATCCAACAGGGATCTGTTGGCAAAAAAGTTCAGCAGACACAACTTTTTTGTCCATTTTTAAATAATTGATTTTAGCTGGATCCGTTTTTTTTAACATTGGATTCTATGGAGAACGGATGCAAAGCAAAGGAAAACAGATGACTAAACAGCAATCTGTTAACTCATCCGTTCTCCATAGACTCCAATGTTAATAAAAAAAAACGGATCCCGCAGGAATTATTTAACAACGGACAAAAAGTTGTGTTTGCACATCTGGCACTAGATCTCTGAAGGATCTGTCCTAATGGATGATTACTGGACATGTGAACTCAGCTTTATGTAATTAGTAACATTTACAGTACCGTTATGTTTTTTATTTTGACTGTCTTCATTTTTTTTAACTTAAGTAATCTTAAGTTTTTGGGTGACAAACTACCTGTAAACAAAACTTTTTTTTTACTTTGAAGATTATTGCAAAGTAACTAAGTGCCTTCTAAAGAAAGCTGATTAATTATTACTCTGAGTGTTTTATACACATTTCATGAGTTGCTGAAGATCCTGGCCCGGTATGTGTCTCATAGTAAATGATTGTTTATGACTCATTAGATTGTTGAATACATGCTATAATTACAATCTGAAATATTCTAGTTGTTTATAGCTGTTTAACATCCTTGAAAAAAAACCACTTATTTAATAGCGAAATCCACGCTATCAAGGCAGTTCCCCTACTGGAGAGGTATAGTATTACATGGCTATCATGTAATATGAGGATTTCTTGAGTTTGCCAAAAGAGGGAATGTTTTGCAGCAAGTATCCTCTTTGGTCTGTTTCAGTTGACATAGGGAAACTTAGGCTATGGTCCTGTGATGGGTTTTTGCAGTTGCAGATTTTCTGCTCCTATTATATATATATCAGGTTACATGCATTTGTATCACATTTTTCACACTACTTTTTGTCTCTTTTTGGTATTTCATATTTTTCCACCTTTCTGTATAGGAACATTAGCAAAAAAAAAAAAGCCCATTACATTTCAAATCACCCCCCATTTGCCACATTGAAAATATAACTATTCTACAAACCAACAAAACTACACATATTCCATATTGCTGTGTTCAGGAATTCCCAATCTATCAAAATATAAAATACCCTGATTGGTAAACTATGTAACGGAAAAAGTGAAAATAAAAAATTTATGTTTTTTTGCTCACTTTAACATTGCAAAAAAAAGCAATAACAGACAATCGAAAATGGTATCATTGTAAACATCAGATCAAGACACAAAAAATAAGCTGTCACACAGCCCCAGATCCTGAAACATGAGAACACTATGGATCACAAAAAATGGCGACAAAGGCGCAATTGTTTTTTTTTTTTTTTTTACAAAATTTAGAATTTTTTTCACCACTTAGATAACAGTAAAAGTATACATGTTTGGTATCTACGAACTCGTACTGACCTTAGGCATCATACTGACACATCAGTTTTACCATATAGCGAACATGATAAATAAAAAAACAAAAACATTCTAGAATTTCACTTTTTTTGCAACTTCACCGCACTTGAAATTTTCTCCGGTTTTCCAGTACACTATATGCTAAAATGAATAATGTCATTCAAGAGTACAACTTATCGGTATATTGACAAAGTTTTTTAAAAAGTTATGACTCTTGGAAGAAGGAGAGGAAAAATCAAAAATGTCGGAGGTGAAGAGGTTAATGCGAACCTGTCACCCCCCCCAGGCATCAAAAGCTAAAATAGCCACCTTCTGCAGCACTAAGGCTGCATTCTGAGAAGGTGGCTATAGGCTTTTGATGCCCTTTATACTATGAAATATGCAGTTAGGTAAATGCTCACACTTCTGAAGACCAAAGACCAGGAGGCGGGGTATCACGCTCCTCTGACCCGCCCCCTCTTGTCAGTCATGGGGCTCGCCTGCTGCTGCCTCCCCTGACTGTGTAAAATGAACGCGCGTCTCCGTTCTCCTGTATGGAGCCGCGCATGCGCTGTGCGCCCGGTGTCCAGGAAGTCGTCGGCAGCGCGCACAGCGCATGCGCGGCTCCATACAGGAGAACGGAGACGCGCGTTCATTTTACACAGTCAGGGGAGGCAGCAGCAGGCAAGCACCATGACTGACAAGAGGGGGCGGGTCAGAGGAGCGTGAAACCCCGCCTCCCGGTCTTTGGTCTTCAGAAGTGTGAGCATTTACCTAACTGCATATTTCATAGTATAAAGGGCATCAAAAGCCTATAGCCACCTTCTCAGAATGCAGCCTTAGTGCTGCAGAAGGTGGCTATTTTAGCTTTTGATGCCCGGGGGGGTGACAGGTTCGCTTTAAATATATTGGCTTTGATTTTGAGAGGTCCTGGTATTTGGCTTTGAAAATCTTTATTGATATATTTATAAGTGGATTACAGATATTTTTGATGCATTTCTGCAACTGAAACGCAACAACACATACAGTTAGGGCCAGAAAATATTTGGACAGTGACACAATGTTCGCGAGTTGGGCTCTGCATGCCACCACATTGGATTTGAAATGAAACCTCTACAACAGAATTCAAGTGCAGATTGTAACGTTTAATTTGAAGGGTTGAACAAAAATATCTGATAGAAAATGTAGGAATTGTACACATTTCTTTACAAACACTCCACATTTTAGGAGGTCAAAAGTAATTGGACAAATAAACATAACCCAAACAAAATATTTTTATTTTCAATATTTTGTTGCAAATCCTTTGGAGGCAATCATTGCCTTAAGTCTGGAACCCATGGACATCACCAAACGCTGGGTTTCCTCCTTCTTAATGCTTTGCCAGGCCTTTACAGCCGCAGCCTTCAGGTCTTGCTTGTTTGTGGGTCTTTCCGTCTTAAGTCTGGATTTGAGCAAGTGAAATGCATGCTCAATTGGGATAAGATCTGGTGATTGACTTGGCCATTGCAGAATGTTCCACTTTTTTGCACTCATGAACTCCTGGGTAGCTTTGGCTGTATGCTTGGGGTCATTGTCCATCTGTACTATGAAGCGCCGTCCAATCAATTTTGCAGCATTTGGCTGAATCTGGGCTGAAAGTATATCCCCGGTACATTTCAGAATTCATCCGGCTACTCTTGTCTGCTGTTATGTCATCAATAAACACAAGTGACCCAGTGCCATTGAAAGCCATGCATGCCCATGCCATCACGTCGCCTCCACCATGTTTTACAGAGGATGTGGTGTGCCTTGGATCATGTGCCGTTCCCTTTCTTCTCCAAACTTTTTTCTTCCCATCATTCTGGTACAGGTTGATCTTTGTCTCATCTGTCCATAGAATACTTTTCCAGAACTGAGCTGGCTTCTTGAGGTGTTTTTCAGCAAATTTAACTCTGGCCTGTCTATTTTTGGAATTGATGAATGGTTTGCATCTAGATGTGAACCCTTTGTATTTACTGTCATGGAGTCTTCTCTTTACTGTTGACTTAGAGACAGATACACCTACTTCACTGAGAGTGTTCTGGACTTCAGTTGATGTTGTGAACGGGTTCTTCTTCACCAAATAAAGTATGCGGCGATCATCCACCACTGTTGTCATCCGTGGACGCCCAGGCCTTTTAGAGTTCCCAAGCTCACCAGTCAATTCCTTTTTTCTCAGAATGTACCCAACTGTTGATTTTGCTACTCCAAGCATGTCTGCTATCTCTCTGATGGATTTTTTCTTTTTTTTCAGCCTCAGGATGTTCTGCTTCACCTCAATTGAGAGTTCCTTTGACCGCATGTTGTCTGGTCACAGCAACAGCTTCCACATGCAAAACCACACACCTGGAATCCACCCCTGACCTTTTAACTACTTCATTGATTACAGGTTAACGAGGGAGACGCCTTCAGAGTTAATTGCAGCCATTAGAGTCCATTGTCCAATTACTTTTGGTCCCTTGAAAAAGAGGAGGCTATGCATTACAGAGCTATGATTCCTAAACCCTTTCTCCGATTTGGATGTGGAAACTCTCATATTGCAGCTGGGAGTGTGCACTTTCAGCCCATATTATATATATAATTGGATTTCTGAACATGTTTTTGTAAACAGCTAAAATAACAAAACTTGTGTCACTGTCCAAATATTTCTGGCCCTAACTGTATGTATTTTGTACCTGCAGAAGTTCCATTTCTGACAAATGTCTGTGAAAAGAATTCAATCATGAGAAATTAACGTGTTGTGAATTGTAAACTTGCACCGCAGGACACTTTACACCAAGTAATATAATAAAAGCACAGCGGGCAGGAGATTTCTATTAATGCCGTCCACTTCGCTGAAACTGTAAGATGGTATATGCAAGACGAAAGCATGCAGAGTCAAAAACTCCCCAAAAACCCATTGTGAGAACACAACCTTATACTCCGTGAGAGGAGGGTGTCAGCCACTCCCATAGAGAACAAAGTACACTGAGCCAAACCCAATGCTCATATATATGGGGGATTCGGGCGAGTTAGCTGTTAGGGTATGTGCTCACGGTACGGAGGAGCTGCATGTTGGATGCAACTCCTCTGGACCTGAGTGAACCCGCGGGTGCCCGCAGGGAGCCCGCAGCCGCTCTGTACTCACCATGTGCAGTGGGTATGGGGCGGCTTCTCCCTGCAGTCACCCGATGAATGCCGTCAATCCACACCACAGCTGAAAGATCGCTGCGGTCGGGTTAAGCATAGTGGGCATGGGAATTCTACAAATCACATTCACTATGCTGATACTGTACTACGCAGCATTTTGGACGCAGTGGAAAGACACTGCGTCTACTGACCTTGAGTGTGGAAGCCTTAGGGTACTGTCACACTTGGCGACGCAACGGCAATCCCGACAGCGATCCTACCTGCCGGGATCGCTGGTGCGTTGCTGTTGGGATTGCTGGTGAGATGTCAAACAGTCAGATCTCACCAGCGACGCAGCAACGATCCGGAATGATATGGAGGTTATTGGGACCCTGTTTCTCAGACCTGTAGTTTTGAGATCGTTGGTCATTGTCCCTGTCAAACAGCGATGCATGCTGCCCAGTGGGAGCCTGATGACCACAAAATGGTCCAGAATGGTTTAATGAGCAGCGATCTCACAGCAGGGGCCTAATCGCTGCTAAGTGTCACACAAAGTGAGATCGCTGTTGAGGACACTGTTGAGTCACCAAATTTGTGACTTAGCAGTGATCTCACTAGCGATCACGCTTAGTGTGACGGGGGCTTTAGACACTGATCGTCCGGCTGATAGCTATCTAATGTGTATGGTGGCTTTAGATAAATCTGTAACCAATGCGCATGGTCGCTCAGGGAGTAGCACTGTTGCTTTGAAGTGCTGGAGTCTTAATCCCACCAAGGACACCATCTGAAGGAGTTTGTATGTCTCCCTGTGTTTGTGTTGGTTTTCTCTGGATTCTCCAATTTCCTCCTACACTCCAAAGACATAGGCTGGCTTCACACTACGTTTTTTTGTGATCCTGTTCTGTTCGTTTTAGAAACAAACAGAACAGGATCGTTTTTGGCCCCCATATATCCCTATGTGGCCATATTATCCTTAATTGGCCATCCGGTTTTGTGTATCCGATGCAGGATTTGTTTCTATCCTGTTTTTCACTGGTCCCAAAAACAATGCCTACAAACGAATCCTGTCTGGTCTGGCACACACAACATGGAGGCCTATAGAGTCGGATTCGGGAAACAACAATCGTTTCCCGGATCCGGTTCCAGGGCACAGAGCATGCTCAGAACAAGAGCACTGCTCTGTACCCATAGTAAATCTGAGTAATATCACTTTAGCAGTGTATCTACATACACTGCTAAAGTGATATTAAATAAAGGGATGGTTAAAAATAAAAAAATAAAAAATTTTCACCTTCCAACGACTTCCGAGTGTCCCGCGCTGAATTCATCTCTTGGTAGCTAAAGGATCTTGCATGACATCACCAGGAGGGGCGGGCAACCCGATCAGCTGATGGATCACATGACCGCATGAGCGCGCAGAGTTTAAATCGCGCTGGTTGTCCCGCCCCTCCCTGTGACCTCATGCAAGGTCCTTTAGCTTCCAAGAGATGAATTCAGCACGGGACATTCGGAAGTCGGCGGAAGGTGAGAATTTATTTTTTATTTTAACCATCCCTTTATTTAATATCACTTTAGCAGTGTATGTAGATACACTGCTAAAGTGATATTACACATCGCCGACAGCACTTGTCACACAGCGACGACAGCACTTGTCACAGGCTCGGCTCCCCGCTGCTCTTTCTGTGTCTGGATATCGGACACAGAAATGGCATCTTGAGATGCCAATCAGGTGCTGTCCACTCCTATTCGTTTGATCCTGCAAAAAACAGGAACAAAAATGTAGTGTGAAGCCAGCCATAGTGATACTGAGCAGAGCTGATCAATCATTATGCCACAAACGACTTTTGTATGGTCAGAATAAAGATATGATATAAATAAATGTTTTTTTATAGGTTTTGTTGTTAAGATTATTACTAGGACAAGAAAAAACCTTCTCAAACTAAGTTTCACAACTGTGATTTTTTTTTATCTACTTCGTAATTTTTTTTATCTACAGCGAACACATGACATCATTTTTATAAAAACAAGTATAAATGAAAACCCCTCATACAACTGCACACTGGAATTGCCACAGTTACAAACAGGTTTGTAGCTACTAAGGCTACCTTCACATTACGATTTTTAGGGAGCCGATGCTGTCCGATGTAAATCGGACAGCATCGGCTCCCTTCTGATGCCTGGAATCGGGTGCCAAATAGGCACCCGATTCCGGCATAAAATCGTTCCCTGCGGGGTGAAGAAAAGAAAAAAAAAAAAGTTTATTCTCACCTCTCCACGAGCCCCCGCCGTCTTCCGCCATCTTCTTGGAGGCTCCCGGTGGCTCCCGCAGGCTGCCGGTGTCAGCAGAGGAAGCCCTCTGCCTTATAGGACCTGCGGTGATGTCACAGTCACGTGACCGCGGGTTCACCATGGTAACCCGCGGTCACATGACTGTGACATCACCGCAGGTCCTATAAGGCAGAGGAAGCCCTCTGCTGACACCGGCAGCCTGCGGGAGCCACCGGGAGCCTCCAAGAAGATGGCGGAAGACGGCGGGGGCTCGTGGAGAGGTGAGAATAACATTTTTTTTTTTTTTTTAACCCTTGTGCTCCTAGTTAGGAGCAGTTTTACTGTACTGAGCATGCTCAGTACAGTAAAACGGGGTCCGAGGAGACATCAGATGTTTCCTCGGACCCTTCTCCATAGGGCCCCATGTTATAGGGATCGGACCTAATCGGATGTGCACTAAATGCCATCCGATTTGGTCCGATCCGAATCTGTCAGATTTTATTTTCGGTGCAAAAATTGGAGCAAGCTCCGATTTTTGCACCAATAATAAAATCGGACAGAATCGGATCGGACCAAATCGGATGGCATTTACTGCACATCCGATTCGGTCCGATGCCCATAGAGCTGCATGGGGCCCAAAATCGGTCCGATGCTGTCCGATTTTTATCGGACAGCATCGGAAATGATAAAATCGTTATGTGAAAGCAGCCTTACAGGGGAGAGTTACAGTACCACTCGTGGCCACTACACAATGGATTGCGTTTGCCAATTGGAATGCAATTACTGGTCTTTTCAATCAACAGATCTTTGTGGTGCCAGGACCCCCACCAATCTGATTTTCACAATGTAGCCAGAGGATAGGTCATCAATATTAAAAGCAGTAAGGCTGGTTTCACATCATGTTTTTTGTGACCCGGGCCGATGACTGCCCAATAGGTTGCCTATGGGCCTGGATGGAGACGGATGGCAGCTATCTGCCATCCGGTTTCCATGTGTCCGAGTGAATCCGGGAGGACTCGGATTTTTTACCCGGACACAAAAATGCTGCATGCACGATATTTGTGTCCGAGGAGAAAAATCTCCCCAAACCGGATCCTCCAGGATCCTCCAGGATCTGGGGCAATCCGGCGCTCCCTTCCATGGGAGCCTACGGGGCCGGATTGCCCCGGTCCGGGAGGATCCGGGAACCGGACACCTGCGGCCGCACGTCGCTGTTGTTTCAGGACCGCGGCTAGCTCCCTGCGAGCCGCGGTCCTGATTCATCAGCAGCTTCAGCTGCGTGCAGCTGCACACCGGACCGGAGGGCATATTATCCCTCCGGTTCTATGTGCTGATCCGGTCCGGGGCTGTCCGGTCCACAACGGACAACCCTGGATCGGATCAAAATATGGTGTGAAACCAGCCTAACAAGTTTTAAAGAGTAACTGATGCTTTAATGTTTTTCCCCATAAATCAATAATATACTTTAAAATGAGCAACTATGTAATACTACTACTAATACTACTACTACTAATAATAATGATATTACTACATTAAAATTAGCAACTATGTACTACTACTACTACTACATACTACTAATAATAATAATAATAATCATAATAATATTACTACATTAAAATAAGCAACTATGTAATATTACTACTACTACTAATAATAATAATAACAACAATAATACTACCACATTAAAATAAGCAACTATGTAATACTACTACCGTACTACTACTAGTAATAATAATAATAATAATATTACTATATTAAAATAAGCAACTATGTACTATATCTTATCTTCTTTTTTTTTCCAGGACTGATATTTCATTCTCAGAATGTTCAATTCTGGGGTAAAATCTGTCTTCAATGAACACTTTTCCATTACTGAGATAGGAGATGACAGTTAGTGCTGATAATATTATATGGAGAAATGTAATGGTAACTTCCAGAGAGCTTTCAGCAGAATGTCTGTATCGACCTCGAGCTCCTTCCTCCCCCTCTCCATAGAACTGTAAAATCACCTGTCATCTTCTACCTCTGTCATGAGAAAATCTATATTCATTGAAGATAGATTTTACCTGTGAATTTAGAGTGAAAGATCAATGCAAGGGGATAATCAGATTTCACTGATTGGATATATTATAACGCTGCTTATTTTCATGTGTACTATTGATTTATGAAATAAAAATTACGACGATGGTTACTCTTAAAGGGATCCTGTCAAAAGCCACCTAAGCTACAAAATCATGTCCCTGCAGCATCCTATCACTAATCTCACACTCCTTTTGTCTCCTAAAAGCATCCTGTCAAAGTAGATAAAAACAATTTTATACTCACTCATTAGGCATTATAATTAGCAGGGGCTATATTCTTTAGCCCTTAGGGCATGTTGTTTTGCAGACTCCAGGATCTCTCTCTTTGTCTGTGCTGCTGTGATGTGGAGCTGAAGGCAGGACTAATGATTTGCATTCTGTGAGTGACAGAGAGGGGGAGGGCAAAGCCTGCACAAGCAAAGCAGCACAGACAGAGAGAGGGTGGATCCTTGAGGCTGCAAAACAACACGCCCTAAGGGCTAAAGAATATAGCCCCTACTAATTATAATATCTAATGAGGGAGTATAAAATCGTTTTCATCCACTTTGACAGGATGCTTTTAGGAGACAAAAGGAGTATGAGATTAGTGATATGATGCTGCAGGGACATGATTTTGTAGCTTAGGTGGCTTTTTGGAGGTGACAGGATAATAATAATAATAATAATAATTTTATTTATGTAGCACCGACATATTACGCAGCACTTTACAATTCAGAGGGGACATATACAGACAATATGAGACAATACAGAGTAACAAAAATTCAAAAAGTGAGGTCACTGCTCGCAAGAGCTTACAATCTAGAGATAATAGAGGATCCTTTTAAATTCATATATTACATTCACATTAAAGGGATCATGTCACCTACAAAACGCCTCACACTTCTTTTGTCTCCTAAAAGCATCCTGTGAAAGTGCAAAAAAACGTTTTAATACTCACTCATTAGTTATTATAATTAGCAGAGTGACTATTCTTTAGTCACCAAGGCGAGCTGTATTGCAGCTCCAGGATCCACCCTGTCTCTGTTTGTTCTACTGTGATGTGCAGGCATTGCCCTCCCCTCTCTCTATCACTAACAGAATGCAAATCATTAGTCCTGCCTTCAGTTTCAGTTTCACAGCAGCACAGACAGAGAGAGGGCTGGATCCTGAAGCTGCTAAACTAGTCTGGTGACTAAAGAATATGGCCCCTGCTAATTATAATCACTAATGAGTAAGTATTAGGCTGCGTTCACACATTGCGTATTTTGCCGCGTTTTTTTACGCACGCTTTTCAAAATACGCAATGTGCCTTATGTCTGCCTGCAAAGTGAATGGGAAATTCACTTTGCAGTGCAGACATTGCGTAAAAATATGCAGTGCGTTTTCCGGGAGAAAACGCAGCTCCGTAAACAATTTATATGTCAATTGTTTACGCAGCTACTTCTGCGTATTCTCCCAGAGGGGAGGAAGAATCCTGCTTCCTCCTCCCCTCTGTGACAGCTGTGGCCCCCATTAGACTTCACAGTGTATTAATACACACTGTGAAATCTAAATTAAACAAAAGCAAGTGTGTGAAAAATAAAAAAGAATGAATACATCACCTTCCGACGCCTTCTGCCGCTGTGCGATCCCCGGTTCTAAGTCAGATCTCTTCTGACAAGACCTGTGGTGACGTCAGAGGGGGAACGTTCCCGGGCACTCGCGGTCATGTGACCACGAGCAGCCAATCAGCGATGGGACCGCCCCGGTAACGCCCCCCTCTGACGTCATCACAGGTCCTGTCAGAAGAGATCTGACTTAGAACCGGGGATCGCACAGCGGCAGAAGGCGTCGGAAGGTGATGTATTCATTCTTTTTTATTTTTCACACACTTGCTTTTGTTTAATTTAGATTTCACAGTGTTTATTAATACACTGTGAAGTCTAATGGGGCGGTCACACATGTCACAGAGGGGAGGAGGAAGCAGGATTCTTCCTCCCCTCTGTGACATCACTGCGCTTTCTGGGGGAAAGAAAGCGCAGTGTGTGAAAGCCCCTGCGTATTTTGCTGCGCTTTTTTGCGCGGCCGAAAAATGCGGCAAAAAGCGCGCGCAAAAAAGCGCAGCAAAATACGCAAATGTGTGAACGTAGCCTAAAAACGTTTTTCTCCATTTTCACAGGATGCTTTTAGGAGACAAAAGAAGTGTGAGATTAGTGATAGGATGCTGCAGGGACGTGTTTTGATAGCTTAGGAGGCGTTTTGGAGGTGACAGGATCCCTTTAATCTCCTTTTGAACCTCTGGCTACAATTATGCCTGAAATGCAAAACTGCAGAAAAAAACCATATGTAAGTGTAATCTATTTATGTATGATTATATATATATATATCCAGAAATACTGTATTATATATATACTAGAAATAGGCCCGTTGCTATTGCATCAGGAGTGCGGTGAAATGAACAGGTGCCATAGAAATAGTCACAGAATAGTACAGTCCTCTCTCCAGAAAGTACGCTGTTGTTGCGGGATTTATATGATGTAAATAGTGGCTCAGTGGTTAGGACTGTATGGTGGCTCAGTGGCTAGCACAGTATACAGTGGCTCAGTGGTTAGTACTGTATACGGTGGCTCATTGGTTAGCACTGTATACGGTGGCTCAGTGGTTAGCACTATATACGGTGGCTCAGTGGTAAGCATTGTATACAGTGGCTAAGTGGTTAGCACAGTATGGTGGCTGAGTGGTTAGCACAGTATATGGTGGCTCAGTGGTTAGGACAGTATATGGTGGCTCAGTATTTTGCACTCTACGGTGGCACAGTGGTTAGCACAGTATATGGTAGCTCAGTGGTTAGCACAGTGTATAGTGGCTCAGTGGTTAGCACAGTGTACGGTGGCTCAGTGGTTAGCACTGTATACGGTGGCTCAGTGATTAGCACTGTATGGTGGCTCAGTGGTTAGCACAGTATATCTTGGCTCAGTGGATAGCACTGTATATGGTGGGTCAGTGGTTAGGACTGTATACAGTGGCTCAGTGGTTTGCACTGTATATGATGGCTCAGTGTTTAGCTGTTAGCTGTCTCCCCCTGTTCTCTGCCCCGCCTCCCCCTGTTCTCTGCACCATCTTCCCCTGTTCTCTGCCTGTCTCCCCCTCTTCTCTGCCCCTGTGTCCCCCTGTTCTCTGCCCCTGTGTCCCCCTGTCCTCTACCACTGTGTCCCGCTGTCCTCTGCCACTTTGTCCTGCTGTCCTTGTGGCGCCCTTGCAACCAGGGTGGCCACAGGTAGGAACTGCAGCTAGGCAGGTGGAGACAGGTTATACAAACCACCTTCAACACAAACACACACACAGCACAACACCCAACCCGGAGCCCGGGACTATAGGTGGGCAAAGGGTGGCAGGGTTTAAAGGAAAACCGGGTGAAATGTAGGTCAGGTGATGTAGGGGGTACAAAAGGGGGGAACGAGGCGGTGGTAGTGAGGAGTAAGCCAGGAAGAGCCGAGCAACTAAGATGTAGGCGAGAGTGACACTTCCCTGATGGTCCTGGGTTGCCCGGAGGTGCAGAATCCTGAGAGACACCATTTCCTGGAGAGAAAGCCAGCTCCATGACCTGGGAGTTAAGGGAAGGGGAACGGCTGAGCACAGACAACTGGAAAAACGGACTCCCCTGATGCACCCAGATAGTCACACGGGTAAAAACGAGCCCGGTGATCCCCCGCAACATAGGGACACCCAAGGCTAGGCTGTGACTAGAGAGTCCGCTCTGGGTGACAGTAACTACACGCTGGTATACTAACACACCGACGGGGAGGCACAGATTACAGGTCTGGTCACCCAACACAAGGGCTGGAAGATCAGCAGCGCATAGAACCTGGCTTGCCACCCACACACACAGGGGGAACTCAGACAAAGGGACCGAGCTGCCCCCATACAGCCCACAGGGAAGAGAAGCGCAGAAGGAAAGCTGGAAAGGTTACAGAGAAAGTGAAGGGTCTCAGAGAGGAAACCTGGCTGCAGAGGGTTCAGAGAGTGCCCGGAGTTAACTAAGTGAATTGTACCGTGAGCTGTTTGAATTGCACTAAGAACTTGCAAGTAAAACCCGGTGAACCCTGCCTTGGTCTCCCGTGTGTGGTTCCCTGCATACAGAACTGTTTATTCATATTTTACCCTGTGAGGTGCAGCCCCCAACCACGCGCAGGCTCATCCATCTTGCTGCAGCATCATCCATCCATCTTCCTGGCAGAAGTATACTGCAGCAGTGGTCCCCTCACTGACCACAACCCGTGGGTGGCGTCACGATAACAAACCCCTGTAAATATTCCTCTTCACTTGTGGGCTCGGGACACGGTCCGGACCATGACCGCCGTGATCATTCCCAGTGCTACCCCCGATCCGGTACCGAGTATCCCGTCCCTGTGGGCTCAACAACTTGGCGTCACGAACAGGATGGACTCGGTCCAATAGAACTGGACCCCGTGTGCCTAAAAATCGTGAGTTGGACTGTTCTGCTAAGACTGTGCATAATGGCGGCCATAGGAGCCTGAGGCCATGTGCAAGGGAGGTGTGCCAAGACCTCCCATCGTGGGCCGGCCTGGTCCAGAGCGGGAAAAGAAAGGCTCACCCTGGCACCCCTTAACTCCGGGGGAGCCAGCCATCAATCCCAAGGAAGAGCCTCCGCCCCCCCAATTGCAACAGGCAATGAGAATGTGGCGGGAGCTGAGGAAGAAGACACCCAAAGAAGGTGGGGCGAGCAACCGGATGGAGTGCAGTCGCCATTGCAGGACACCCGGACCGAAGGAGAAGACGCCAGGCTGAGCGACCAGATTGGGAGACCCAAATTGATCCCACAGGGCCCACAGGAAGCAATCGTGGAAGAACCTGGCCAGGGAAAGAAATTTGGTGACCAAGGCAGTATGGCGGAAGGCGGCAGAAAAGATCCGGAGGTCCGAGACACCCGGCGGGGTGTGCTGAGACTATTGCCCCAGCAGTTAACCCGGGTTCAAGCTGAACAGAGAACCCGGATCCAAATAGACTATTACCAGTGCCTGCAGTCCCTGTCAGTACAGCCCGGCTGGGCTAGTACTTCCAATGTGACGCTGAAGGCGCCGACCAATCAGAATAGCGGCACGCGCAATGCCACCATATTTGAAAGACACTGAGTACAGTGTATTTGAAGGATGGCGCCATACAGCGCACCGCTATTCTGACTGGTCGGCGCGCTGAATGCGGCGACCAATCAGAATAGCGGCGCGCTGTATGGCGCGATACTTCAAATACACTGTACTCAGTGTATTTCAAATATGGCGGCATAGCGCTCGCCGCTATTCTGATTGGTCGGCGCGCTAAAGGCGCCGACCAATCAGAATAGCGGCGCGCGCAATGCCGCCATATTTGAAATACACTGTAGTCAGTGTATTTGAAGTATGGCGCCATGCAGCGCGCCGCTATTCTGATTGGTCGGTGCGCTGAACGCGGCGACCAATCAAAATAGCGACGCGCTGTATGGCGCCATACTTCAAATACACTGTACTCAGTGTATTTCAAATATGGCGGCATTGCGCGCGCCGCTATTCTGATTGGTCGGCACCTTCAGCGCGCCGACCAATCAGAATAGCGGCGGGCGCTATGCCGCCATATATGAAATACACTAATTGCCTCAGCCCCCGCCGCTCCTGCCTCTGCCCGGCTGCTCCTGCCTCTACCCGCGCCGCTCCTGCCTCTGCCCGCGGCTGCTCCTGCCTCTGCCCGCGGCCGCTCCAGCCTCTGCCCGTCCTCTGGCCGCCTCACCCGTCCTCACCCCTCCAGCCTCCCCTTTCCTCACCCCTCCAGCCTCCGCTTTCCTCACCACTCCAACCACCGCACTCAGTGCTAACCACAGAGCCACGGCACTCAGTGCTAACCACTGAGCCACGGCACTCAGTGCTAACCACTGAGCCACCGCACCCAGTGCTAACCACTGAGCCACCGCACTCACTGCTAACCACTGAGCCACCGCACTCAGTGCTAACCACTGAGCCACCGCACCCAGTGCTAACCACTGAGCCACCGCACTCAGTGCTAACCACTGAGCCACCGCATTCAGTGCCAACCACTGAGCCACCGCACTCAGTGCCAACCACTGAGCCACCACACTCAGTGCTAACCACTGAGCCACCGCGCAGTGCTAACCACTGAGCCACCGCGCAGTGCTAACCACTGAGCCACTGCGCAGTGCTAACCACTGAGCCACTGCGCAGTGCTAACCACTGAGCCACCGCGCAGTGCTAACCACTGAGCCACTGTATACTCTGCTACCCACTGAGCCACCTGTATACACACAATTAATTTCACCGCACTCCCCTAACTATTAGTAAATAAACTATATATGGATTCTAGACTACCCGATTGGGCCGCCATCTAGTATATATATATATTTATATATATACTATATAATTGCCTAATCTTGTCTGCCTGAGGCCGAAATCGCGCGCCAGCTCGCCAGAGCTCATTGGTCACTACCAGCCGTGGCAACCAATGAGCGCAGCATATGCAAAACAGCCGCGCACATTCTGAACCTGGCGACGGCAACGCATTAGCGTCGCGGGATTGCCGTGACAACTCTACACTCACATAGCGGGCGGGAAAGCCGACTTCACTTCACTTCCTCACCCCACACCGCGCACTGAACCCACACTGCCCCCACAGAACCCACACTGCCCCCACACTACCCACACTGAACCCACACTGCCCCCTCTCACCCCACACTGCGCACTGAAACAACACTGCCCCCACTGGACCCACACTGCCCCCACAGAACCCAAACTGCCTCCACACTACCCCCACAGAACCCACACTGCCCCCACTGAACTCCACTCTCACTCGCTCAGCACCCAGTCACCTCCACTCAGCACCAAGTCACCTCCGCTCAGCACCCAGTCACCTGCCTCAACATCCACTCACCAGTCTCAGCATCCACTCACCCCCGCTCAGCACCCAGTCACCCATCTCAGCACACAGTCACCAGTCTCAGCACCCAGTCACCAGCTCAGCACCCACTCACCCCGGCTCAGCACCCACTCACCCCGGCTCAGCACCCACTCACCCCTGCTCAGTACCCACTCACCCCCACTCAGCACCCACTCACCCCCACTCAGCACCCACTCACCCGCTCAGCACCCAGTCACCCGTCTCAGCACCCAGTTATTCGTCTCAGCACCCAGTCACCCGTCTCAGCACCCAGTCACCCTATCAGCACCCTCTCACCCCTGCTCAGCACCCACTCACGCCCACTCAGCACCCACTCACCCCCGCTCAGCACCCAGTCACCGGTCTCAGCACCCAGTCACCCGTCTCAGTGCCCACTCACCCGCTCAGCACCCAATCACGCCCACTCAGCACCCACTCACCTGCTCAGCATGTACTCACCCTGCTCAGCTTCACTCACCCCTTTCAGCACTCACTCACCCCCGCTCAACACCCTCTCTACACCGCTCAGCACCCACTCACCCCTGCTCAACACCGCTGTACACCAAAACCGCTGTACACCAACACCACTGAACACCAACACTGATGCACACTGACACCGCTGCACACCGACACCACTGAACTCCCACAGCGCTGCACACCGACACCGCTGCACACCGATACTGCTGCACACCGACACCACTGCACACCGACACCACTTAACTCCCACAGCGCTGCACACCGACACTGATGCACACCGACACCGCTGCACACCGACACCACTGAACTCCCACAGCGCTGCACACTGACACCGCTGCACACCGACACTGGTGTACACCAACACCAATGAACACAGACAGTGCTGCAGACCGACACTGCTGCAGACCGACACTGCTGCACACCAACACCGCTGCACACTGACACCGCTGCCCACCGACACCACTGCACACCGACACCGCTGCCCATCGACACTGCTGCTCACCGACACCGCTGCACACCGACACTGCTGCACACAAACACCACTGTACACCAATACCGCTGCGGCCGCGACCAATCAGCGGCATTGGCGCAGGATTTATACCCAGCTTCGCATTGCATTATTCTTACATCTTCATAAATAAACTACTGACGCACACCAGGGGCCAGGGTTACTCCCGGTTTAGACAGGCGATTCTTCTCCTTCCTTGTCACGGGTGGACCGCGCCTGCCGGTAGTGGGGCCCGGTGTAGTGCAGATCAAAATTGAGGTCGTCTTACGGGAACAGATTAAAAAAGGGGTTTTAATTTGTTTTCTTCGTGACGCCACCTATGAGTAGATTCGGTAAGGGCTACCGACGCTGCGGAACCTCCCGGGGTGATGGACAGCAGCAAGATGTTACGCTCCCCACAGGCTGAGCGGTGATCCCCGGGGGCTGGAGCTGCTCAAGATGTTGTGCGGCAGCTGCGGTTACCTTAAGTTCATGACGGACAGTTCATAAGGAGACACGGACACAGATAGTCTCTGCAACGGTTCTTTACTGTAACCAGCAGGCAGTACATGGCTTACAGTGGTTGAGTAGAAGACCGGGTGGACTCAGCAGTGATAGTGCTCCTCAGAGATCCGCAGTGTACCTCCTCTCTACCTCCTTAGTTTCTCTTGCCAGCGTCGCCCAGGAATACCAGGTCGGGTACGGGGAGGCTGCTTCAATGCCCTATCCATGATGTACGTTCTGGATTCTTTGGGGAGCCTTGGGTCCCTCGGTGGGTACACCGCTGGTTAGACGACTGGAAACTGGCTGGTGGTGGGGTGCTCCTATAAAGCTGCTCCTCCACGGGCTGGTTCGCGTGGCAGAGGTGAACTGCTGCCAGCTTCGGTACCAGTGAACCGGCTGTAAGTTGTGGGCACGGGAGTCTTTTGGGAACCCGTGTAGATATGCCCATTCCCGGTGGTTAAGGCCTCAGGTGCGGACACCCGACCGGTGACGGCCCAGGGGCCCGCACGGGGTGCGGAGCCCCCGCTCCACTCCAAGTTCTAGTCTGCCCTCTTCAAGTTCTAGACTATGTTCCGACTTGTTCTGACTGTCTAGATTATTGTGTTCTCTTCACTACCCTAACACTCCACCCACCAGGACCTATGATTGGTCCCCTGTTCTAGGTGTTGTATGTTGGGTTGGATCTCTGAGTTAACTATTTCACTGCTTTGTCTAGAGAATATTGCGGCTGCAATACTCCCTTGTGACGCACTCGTTGCGGGGCGCCACACTCCCCCTTGGTTAAATCAGCTTGTCCCCAAGCGTCAAACTACTCACATTACAGAGGTTTTTACATTTTTATACATATATGACACACTTTTATTAAAGTAGAAAAACAGGTAAAGAAATGCTTTGATGTTATAAGCAAAGAAACAGGTAATCACTTTGTGCGGACCCGGCGGGCGGTCGACTGTACTTTAACTAGAGTCCAGGCTGTAGCCGCGAGATCACACAGTCAGTGACTAACGGGAACAGAGTCATTGATGAAAGTTCAAGTTTTAAAGTCACTGGCTCTGAGGGTGATGGCGTACCCGGATAGCAAACCACCCATCTGCACAAGCATAGCGCTCATAGGTGATAATATCGCCCCGGTATAGGTCGCGATCGGGATGTCCTCTTGGCAAGTTTGACTCAACGTCCCGGCGCCCCACAAACACCTCCTCATTCAAACCCACCTCCCAAGCGAACCCCCACCCGGTATGTAAGTTAAAGGTGGAAATTCTACCTTCACGGCGGAGTTCATCAGGCAGCGGCGGCTGGCGGCGAGCCTCGGCACGGGCCTCCATGTTGGCGCGTTCTCTGGCTTGCCACTCCTCTCGTCGTCTCTGGCGTACATCTCCGTCGTTACGGCTCAGGGTGTAAAGATGAGTAATGGAGCTGGTGGTTTGGCGGGAAGCTTGAACTTGGCGGGCTGTCTGTATCGGAAACCGGTGGAACGGCACAGGGGAAGGTGTCGGCAGTGCACCCGACCAGTGTACCCGAGCTGTGTGCCCGGAAGGAAGTTCTTTGTTGTCTCCCCAAGCGAACCCGGTGTCGAATTCCTCAGCGGTGCTGTGGGTCTCGTCGTCATCCTCTCCGACCTCTTCCTCGATGATCACATCAGGCTGCTTGTTGATGAAAGACGTTAAAGCTTGTTCCGTTGTACAACGGGGCGGTGGTGCTGCGGATCCTTCCGTAGGGACGTCCTGCAGGGCTTCCAGGCTGCCTGCCTCTTCATCTGTTTCCGCAGGTAAAGGTGTTTCAATCCCGGTTACCAGGTAGGCCTCTGTGGTTGCAGAGGAGGCCTCCGGTTCTAGGGAGAAACAAGCGACAGTCTCGGTAGTGTGGAAACTAGTCGCGGGTTCCGCAGGTGGAACCTGGTAGAGATCGAGTTCTTCCATGGAGCGTGTTATGAGCTCCGGCTCAAGAACGGAATCGGTTGCGATGTTGGTCGCTGGAACGGGTCGAGTTGCGGCCTCCACCGGAATGACACAGTCTATTGGCTCAGGTGACGGAGCAGGACAGGTGGTAGGCGAGGGTGAGGCGGTCGAGAAGCTGGTGACGTCGTCTGGGCTTGGAGAAGCTGCACCCGGTCGGCTCTGCTGCATCGCATGGTGTAGTCGTCTGCCTAGGGTCGCGCTCCAGCTGCGAATCGTCCATTCCACTGTCTCTAGTAACCGCACCCGGAGGTCTTGTAGAGCCTCTAGCCAGAAGTCGGGGCTGCCGTCTATGGTAAGGGCAGGATCCGGACCCGGTTGGCTTATGGCTGCTCTGGCCTCCGCCTCGACCTCCCGCATCAGGTCTTGGAGTCTCATGCTGGCCATTCTTCTTTGGAGGGAAACCACACCCGATCAACCGGTAAGACGTTCTGGTTGAGCTGGTGAAGATGTCTTCTCTCTCTGTCGGTGTGTCTAGGTATGACACTCCCATCTCCTCTGGGCTTTTGTAGTCCAATCGTGGGAAAAGTCTTTGGGGTCCGCCCCCATGGTTGATTCGAGCAATCAGGGCGGACAAAGAGTTTGGCGCCTTTCGTCCTTAGCCCTCCCACAGTGAGGGGGGGGGTTGACTCACTCCTGGGCTTCACGTGGCGGCTTCTTGTGGCGGGAACGCCATCTTGGGCGCCATCTTGACCCAATGGTGTAAAGGCGGGAAAGTTCTTTTAGGGACGAACAAAGTCCAATTGTAGACAATAAAGTCCAGTTTAAGCACAACATACCCGTTGGTAACGGGCCTGCTCGTATCCTGTTCGTGACGCCATCTTCTGACGCACACCAGGGGCCAGGGTTACTCCCGGTTTAGACAGGCGATTCTTCTCCTTCCTTGTCACGGGTGGACCGCGCCTGCCGGTAGTGGGGCCCGGTGTAGTGCAGATCAAAATTGAGGTCGTCTTACGGGAACAGATTAAAAAAGGGGTTTTAATTTGTTTTCTTCGTGACGCCACCTATGAGTAGATTCGGTAAGGGCTACCGACGCTGCGGAACCTCCCGGGGTGATGGACAGCAGCAAGATGTTACGCTCCCCACAGGCTGAGCGGTGATCCCCGGGGGCTGGAGCTGCTCAAGATGTTGTGCGGCAGCTGCGGTTACCTTAAGTTCATGACGGACAGTTCATAAGGAGACACGGACACAGATAGTCTCTGCAACGGTTCTTTACTGTAACCAGCAGGCAGTACATGGCTTACAGTGGTTGAGTAGAAGACGGGTGGACTCAGCAGTGATAGTGCTCCTCAGAGATCCGCAGTGTACCTCCTCTCTACCTCCTTAGTTTCTCTTGCCAGCGTCGCCCAGGAATACCAGGTCGGGTACGGGGAGGCTGCTTCAATGCCCTATCCATGATGTACGTTCTGGATTCTTTGGGGAGCCTTGGGTCCCTCGGTGGGTACACCGCTGGTTAGACGACTGGAAACTGGCTGGTGGTGGGGTGCTCCTATAAAGCTGCTCCTCCACGGGGCTGGTTCGCGTGGCAGAGGTGAACTGCTGCCAGCTTCGGTACCAGTGAACCGGCTGTAAGTTGTGGGCACGGGAGTCTTTTGGGAACCCGTGTAGATATGCCCATTCCCGGTGGTTAAGGCCTCAGGTGCGGACACCCGACCGGTGACGGCCCAGGGGCCCGCACGGGGTGCGGAGCCCCCGCTCCACTCCAAGTTCTAGTCTGCCCTCTTCAAGTTCTAGACTATGTTCCGACTTGTTCTGACTGTCTAGATTATTGTGTTCTCTTCACTACCCTAACACTCCACCCACCAGGACCTATGATTGGTCCCCTGTTCTAGGTGTTGTATGTTGGGTTGGATCTCTGAGTTAACTATTTCACTGCTTTGTCTAGAGAATATTGCGGCTGCAATACTCCCTTGTGACGCACTCGTTGCGGGGCGCCACACTACTGTAAATACATATTCTATAATACCCAATGCGTTAGAATCGTGCCACCATCTAATATATATATATATATATATATATATATATATATATATATATATATATAATAATAATATATATATTCATTCAATAAAATAAAGGGAACATTTAACAACACAATGTAATGGTAAAGTGTTGCCTTTATTTTTTGAGCAGTATATATATATATATAAGTTCAGTCTATGTAGTATCTTTTTCACGTTCTTCTCAGAGATGAAAATAGAAACCTTGATGAAAGACCACGTTGTCACAGTCTGGTGTTGACTTTCTATCTTCTTACGCCATACAGCAGGATGTCCGAGCTGTCCCATGGAAATATCCCAAGATGTCGGCACCTTGTGAAATACTTCACAGTCCTATAGTTCCAACTTGTAAGTTATCGCCATCTGAGGTTTCCCAGAAGTGTGATGTCCTCTCATTATTGTGCGTCTCATGGATGGCTGTACATGGATCCCAGGTCTTCAACGCTCTTCATGTCATAATCAATTCATTCTCTAAACCAAAAAAAATATAGTCTAGTGCATTAAATGTGATAGTGTGGTGAAATTGCAAAGACAAAAAAAAAAAAAGATATTTGTTCATTGTTTGTTTTTTTTTTGGTGGTTGTGGTGATGGGGCAGGGGGTTATGGTGTTTATTGTTTAGTATAATTTACCTAGTAAATTGATTCTTGAGGTCAGCGCAATACTGGTGAAACCAAACTTGTTGCTTTGTTTTTCAATTATTTTAGTGGTGAATAAAAATGAAGACATTTGGACAAAAGTAATAGTTGGAATTGTGTAATTACATTTTTTTTTTTACACTCTGAACTGACGTTTTGTGCTGACATCCTTATGGGATGTTGGTGGCATATTGATCACCTTTTTGCATTCTCAACTGAAAAGTGGCAGTCCCGGAGTTACAATTTTTTTTTCTTTCCAGAATTTAAGAAATGGTTGAAATAATTTTATATTTTGATAAATTTAAGTTTTTGGGACATAACTATATAAAATATGTAGATTTTTTGTTTAATCTCTTAATTTATAAAGGGGCAAAATAGACACGTTTTTTTATTTTTACTTGTACTCTTTATTCTTGAACATTCTATCGGTGATACTATATTCAGAAATACCACAGTATTGCAGTAAATAGCGAAAATATGGTTCTCCTATGAAGCCCAGCCTGTGGCTCAGCTTCACAGGATGACTAACATGGCAGTTACAGGGCCCCTTACACAGGCACTTGGTTGCCAGGGTAACCCATCAGATCACGATACTCATAACACGGAAATCGGCGCGCATAGGCAATGATGTCATTAAAATGCCTCTGTCAGACAGAATTAATATAGTTGGATTGTAGCAATTGGAGATTATGGTAAGAAACAGGCTCATCTCCTGAGCAGCCACAATACAGCCTGTAGGGAACAATGATGAAAATGTACATGATAGAGACAGAACACGTGGGGGAAGAGACAGCACATAAGAGGGGAGAGACAGCACACTGGAGGGGAGAGATAGCATACGGGAGGGAAGAGACAGCACAGCCTCAGCCTCCCCAGTGATGTTTCTGTCCCCAGCCTCCCAGTGATGTCTGCCGCCAGCCTCAGTCTCCAAGGCAGTGATGTCTTTGTCCTCAGTCTCTCCAGTGATGTCTCTGTCCTTAGCCTTCCCAGTGACGTCTGTCCCGAGCCTCATCGTCCCCAGTGATCTCTATGTCCTCAGCCTCCCAGTGATGTCTCTGTCACCAGCCTCAGCTTTCCCAGTAATGTCTCTGTTCCCACCCCTCCTCAGTGATGTTGAGGCGGTCGACAGGGTAGGGGGTACTCGGTTACCGGAGCTGATGGTGATTTGGATGGGGGATCACGGCTGTTCGGTCCCCGGTCCTGTGCCCTGGACCCTCCATGGCGGGGAATGGTGGAGGATAAGGGGATTGGTAACGTGACGCCACCTGTAGTTTCTGGTAACGGGTATACTAGCGCTGCAGCCGGCCGCTGAGGTGATGGAAGTGCAGCACAGTGTAGTACAGCTCCCTACAGGTGGAGCTTTACGTCACGGCAGCGGGGATGGATGAGGGGAGTTGTAGTCAAGTCTCTGCAGTCAATGTGGTGAATAGTGGTGGTTAAGCAGGCACACACACACAGTGATCTTTGTTTCGGTCCCTTTTACTGTTGACAGGGTAACACGTACAGTCCAGAGTAACAACCAGGTCCCCAGTGCAACTTGAGACTTCCACCTTAGAAAGTTGTGAGGCCTCCTCTGTCTCTGTGGTTTAGGATAAGTCCTGCCTGTGACTGAACTCACCGCTCTTTCTCCCTCTCAGGGCTTTGCTCTAAACTGACAATGAGGTCCTTTTGCAGGGTCCCTATTCCTCCTATGGCCCCTGGTCCTGTGTTTGGTCAGTTTCGAGTGTCTCTTCCTGTATTTTCTTCAAGGGATAACTCCTCCTGGTCCTTCCAGGCTTTTGCTGCTACAATAGATGCAGTGTCGGACTCCGGTGTCCGGGTGTACTACAAGGAAACCTTGACTGGTTCCCTTCCTTGATTCTCCTACTCTCCACTGGTCTCCCAAGGGTGCAGCACAGCTGGGTCAGTGTTCCCTGGTCCTGGGCCTGGATCCTTCCCAGCGACCAGCTCCTCACTCCTCAGACTGGAACTAACTAACTGGACTAACTGACTCCTACCTTCAGGCCTGGATCTTTTCAAGGGGAACTGACTTAAGGCAGCCAGTAGAGCTCCCCCTTCAAGTCCTTGCACCGGTGAATCCCCTACAGGGGTGCCACAATGTCTCTACCCCCAGCCCTCCCCAGTGATGTCTGTGCCCCAGCCCTTCCCAGTAACGTCTCTGCCCCCACCCCTCCCAGTGATATCTCTACCCCCACCCCTCCCCAGTGATGTTTCTACCCCCACCCCTCTCCAGTGATGTCTCTGCTCCAGCCCTCTCCAGTGATGTCTCTGCCCCAGCCCTCCCCAGTAATGTCTCAGCCACAGCCCTCACCAGTGATTTCTCAGCCCCCCCAGCCCTCCCAGTGATGTCTCTGAGTGATGTCTCTGCCCCCCAGCCCTCCCCAGTGATGTCTCTGCCCCTGCTGCCCTCCCCAGTGATGCCTCTGCCCCCCCAGACCTCCCCATTGATGTCTATACCCCCCCAGCCCTCCCCATTGATGTCTCTGCCCCCCCATCCCTCCCCAGTGATGTCTCTGAAGTGATGTCTCTGCCCCCCAGCCCTCTCCAGTGATGTCTCTTCCGAAGCCCTCCCCAGTGATGTCTCTGCCCCCCCAGCCCTCCCCAGTGATGTCTCTAAACCCCCAACCCTCCCCAGTGATGTCTCTGCCCCCCCAGCCCTTCCCAGTGAAGTCTCTGCCATCCAGCCCTCCACAGTGATGTCTCTGCCCCCCCAGCCCTCCCCAGTGATGTCTCTAAACCCCCAACCCTCCCCAGTGATGTCTCTGCCCCCCCCAGCCCTTCCCAGTGAAGTCTCTGCCCTCCCAGCCCTCCCCAGTGAAGTCTCTGCCCTCCCAGCCCTCCCCAGTGAAGTCTCTGCCCTCCCAGCCCTCCCCAGTGAAGTCTCTGCCCTCCCAGCCCTCCCCAGTGAAGTATCTGCCCCACCCAGCCCCACAAGTAAAGTCTCTGCCATCCAGCCCTTGCCAGTGATGTCTCTGCCCCTCAGCCCACCCCAGCGATGTCTCTGCCCCAAAAACAAAGTGTTGACTGTGCTCCAGACTTACACAAACCTGGAAAAGCAGTTGTGAAGCAACATGATCAATATCACAGAACATCATAGAGAATCAATTATTTGATCAAATATAGCAGGTAATTTTTAGGTTGATAATTTTGGCGCCCGGAATGATGGTAGAATATTCCAAATGGACCCTGGCAGGAAATAGTTTCCCTTTCCCCGCTTTAATAGCACAAAAATAGCTGACAAAAGTATACATATACTCTTTGCAGTGGAAATCATATGCCGACAGATTCAAATGTGGTGACCCTGCGACCAGGGTGGCCACAGGGTGAACTGCAGCCAGATGAGGTAACTTAAAACATCCACACACCGACACACTCCGACCTTAAGCCACTGACTCTATGTAGGGCAAGGGGTGGCGGGAGTTTAGAGAAATGTGGGTGGAGAGAGGGGTAGAGCCCGGAAAAAAGGGGTGGAGGAACAGTCCTAAAAACACTGGAATACTAAGTTGGTGGAGTGGATTCCCAGGAGGAGAGGTTCCCATGGAGGCAGCACTTCCCTGGAGGCAGTATACCCAGGAGAGGACTCACTCTAGAGAGAAAGGCGAGGAAAGAAGCACCGCAACCAGACACACCCCACAGCTAAACACTACAGATTAGTGGGAGAACAACGGGCCCGGTGGCCATCACTAATATAGCTGACCGGAGGACCCAGACCTGACAACCGGGGAGACAGAAGGAGCCTGGTGAGCCCAAATCATACCTGGGTCACTGGAGGGCTAGGCCAGGAAGACAACTAAGGACAAGGAGGACAAGAGGCTCTGTAAGAGGTGACTGGGGAGACTTCACGACCCTAATCACGAGACAACCCGGCGTGGTACGGGGACTCTATTTTTTATTGTTATACTAATTACATCTGTTTATTTAAAACTACTACATTTTTAGGACATGAAGGAACAGATATTGTGTGTGCCATATTACTCTGTTAATATGAGATGTTGCTTCACCCTGTATGTCTTTGTCTTATGGGAGGATGTAATCTGTTTTTCCTTTTTGACTAATGCTGGAACAACCAAACAACTTTGAAGAATGCTCTTACTAAAGTTAATATTTTGTGCCCCTTGATGGTGTTTTGTTAATGCATATTTCCAATAACTAACTCCCTACTCTAGGTGTTGTAGTTGGAGACTAGCTGCTCTAATTGGGCATGCGCTGTTGACGAACTTAGGGCCTCACTAGTTGAAGCCGCTTTGTATCTTATTCTTCTGCCAATTAGCTTTAGACTCGCTGCTGTATGTGGGCATGCGCCTCGGCCGTAATCTGGGCTTCTATAGTTGAAGCCGCTATGCATCTGTGCGTTTGCGCACTAGTGGCGGCGGCCATACTGGGACACCCGAGACTGATGCCTCTTACACCCCCGCGCCTGCGTAGACGATGGGAGGAGGGTCATAGGTGTATGACGACCTCTATGTACTTGTTCTACTTCCTGTGCAACAAAAATGGCTGCGTCTCAGCAAACAAGTCTACACTGATTGCGCTCCAGGTGAGAGCAGTATTATCTTGATTATAGACAGTATTTAACATAGGACACTGACACTACTGGGGTGTGCCCCTGACGAAGTCATCAGAGGATGACGTAACGAGTAGGGAGATTATTTCCTACCCCTTAGTTGAGTCATGCAGTTTAGCACCTAATGGACCTCCACAGGCTATGACCGAACTATCAGGTAGTAGACTAGCATTTATATCTGGATGTATTAAGCAGTTTCTTTGTTTGCATTAGTGGCACTTTGGTTGCACTTTACTTATTTAAGGACTGTCTTTTATACAG
This sequence comes from Allobates femoralis, assembly GCA_033576535.1. Taxonomy (NCBI): domain Eukaryota; kingdom Metazoa; phylum Chordata; class Amphibia; order Anura; family Aromobatidae; genus Allobates; species Allobates femoralis. The sequence goes on along the minus strand of JARQOC010000005.1, from coordinate 75,205,598 downwards.
CTTTATTTGAGGCTGCTTGATACTATTTGTGGTGCTTCTCTGCTTGCATGTATTCCCTATAATGCTCCGGTTTACACCAAGAGCATGTGTGAACATTAAGAAATCTACTGGGGTAGTGTTTGTGTACTCTATGGCCGTATGTGGCCGTTTTAATTGTTTTTAAAATTTTGTGTCACCTTAGTGTTGTCTGTGTCTAAATTGTACAATAAAGATATTTGATTTAGTGATATTTGGTGATCGCCTCCTTTTACTTGTCAGCTTTTTCTTGATTATAACGGGGACTCTATGACCCGCAACCTACTACTGCCACGGAGTAGGAACACAGTCATCATACTAGGGCTAGTGACCCTAAAGCAGAGGGAAGCATCACTAAAGAGCCCGTCATGGCCAGACCGAACCTGTGAGCGAGGACAGAGAGAGACAAGCAGGGCCTGAAAGGTACTTGAGGGAAGCGATGCAGAGGAACCATTTGAGCTGCAGTAGAACCCGGGTCCCCGATAAAGTGTAAGAACTGTGAAATGTGACTGTAAACTGAACTTTGACCTGTTTGAGAACTTGAGAGTAAAGTACCTGGTCAGCTCAAAAGTGCTTGAGACTGTTTATTACTAAACTGCAGCAGAATCCCCACCTGCGGAGCCGCCTTGCTGTCCTTGCGTGCTGGCTGGAGAAGCTGCGGAAGAAGAACCGGTGCAGCATCCAGAGTACACAGCCTCCACTACACCTGACCCGGGGACACCCAGCCCTACCCATGGAGGGCTTACCAACAACATTGTCCCTCATCACCGTCCCCCGTCAGGAATATCGCAGCGGTGGTCACCCTGACCACATACTACGGGTGGCGTCACAAAAACTCTTTCAAATTCTCTGTATATAACCCTTTTTATTGCCGCATCTGGGACAACGGGACTGGGCAACGGCACCTTGACACCCCAGAAACAGTAAAGCCCAGTCCTGAGTACCCTGGTCCCTGTGCGTGCGTCACAGACATAAGGGTATAAATTGGATTGGTTTAATAATAGTAATAATTTCCTGGTTTGCAGGAAAACGTGAGAAAAAAAACTCCCCTTTATTTTAAAGAAAAAAGAATAGATTATTACACTTTGTATTTACATTAAGAAGTTTAGGACATTATGGTTCTATTGGTGGTTAACATTCATGTGCTATAATTAACACTAATCTTAATAGTTATCACCTACATTTTCATAAACACCTCACTCCATTGATGTACATTTTCTTTCTACTTTGTTTTTGCTTTCTGATTTTATATATGTTTTGGCATTCTGTTTTCTTTCCATGATTACAGGAGATCTCTTGCATGAACTGCTACAATGGACTGAGATCAGAGATTAGTTTATCAGCAACCACGTGGACATAAGAAACCTTGATGAGGAAATGTTTAATTTGACATCTATAGCACAGATCTCATGTCAAATGGGGCAAGTGTACTCCCAGTGCGCGGTACAGCAGGAGGGGTACTCTAGTGAAGATGTAAAGGAAGGACCTGACGATAGGGAGAGGGGAGAGCCGTCACCATATAACTCAACTGTGTATGATCCCTGAGTTCCTAATGTCCCTAGTTGGGTGACTCCCTCCATGCACGTGCCTAGGCCCTGGCTGTCCCTGGGCTAGCTCTGAATAGTAAGTGGGTTAGAAGACACTAGTCTTACTACTAGTATAAAGACAACACTGAAAAGGGGAGACAAACAATGGGAACAGATACAACATAGACTCCAATTCTTCTTCTGAGAGCAACTTCCCCACATCTACTAGAAAGATAACCACAACTTTCACCAGAGACAGCTCCTTATCAGGTCAGCACAGAATGATCTACAGCTGGCATAGGAAAGAGTAAAATTTGGGTTTATATATAGCGAAAAGGAGTGTCAGCAGCTAAGATTACAACTCTGTTAATCTGTTAATCACAGCAGGATAGAAAAGAACCTTTAGGGTGCGTGCCCACATAGTGGTTTAACGTCGGTTTAGCAGCGAAAACCGCCGGCGGTTTAGCATAGGTTTTATTTAAATTTATGTAAATCCTAAGCAGCGTTAGGACTTACAAGTAACCCTATGTAATTTAGAAAACGCTGTGCACACATAGTGGGTTTATGTGAGCGGATCTGCCAGAGGTTGAGCGGTTTCCTAGCGTTTTAGCAGCATACAACATGTCAATTCTTCTCAGCGGTTTTTGAGCGTTTCTGAGGCACTACTCTACCCTTCCATGAACAAAATCCTCCATAGAAAACCGCGTTTAAAACCGCCGGAAAAACCGACTGTAAAATGCTGTTCAACAGCTCTTAAAACCGCTGGAAAACCGCTGAGAAACCGCTGGAAAACCGCTGGAGACTTCTGAGCTCAGGAGTCTAGGCTCCTTGAATTTTCCAGCGGTTTACTGACAATTTGAACGTCCCTAAACCTCTATGTGGGCACACACCCTAACTCCTTCATCAACTAAATGTTGTGACTTTCTGATCCCAGATCCCTTGGAGGTAATATTAGTCTGTGACACACTCATGACATCTCAGTGTAGTAGGTGCAGAGGTGTATGTAGGGATCTTCTGAAAGTGAGAATAGGTATAAATAAAATTATTTACCTAAAAAACAATGGCAATGCTACTAGTTGTCAAAGCAGTTGTATGTGTAATGGTACCTTTACACGCCGCCACAACAGGATGCATACAACCCGCTACAGGCTACAAATGTAGCTTGTGGCGCCAATATCGCCCGTAGTAGCGGCGTCTGAAGACGGGACGACACAGCCGGCTACAGATACATCTGTATCCGTGCACTGCCCATAAACAGATGGCTACATCGCCGATTGTAGCGCGCTGTATCGGCGTGTAAAGAACCCACAGAAGGGAACTGTGGACACCCGGCGATGTAGCTGCAATGTAGCTAAGGCGTCACCCAGGCTCCGTGTTACCCCGCCCCATCTGCGATCATTGGTGGAAGCTCCTGCGTTGCGATTGGTTGTCGCCGCACAGGGCGGCATATTTAAGGAGCTGACCAGTCACACTACACAATCGCTCGAGCGTGCTGTATTAATCAGCCTCCTGCGATGCCTGCCCAATCATGGTATTATTGCTTTGTCCTATCAGCGTACGGACGTCTCGTAATCCACAATTGTAGCACGCCTATGTGCTGTCCCTGCTGCACCAGGTACGCCCATAGTAGCTGTTTGTAGCGGTGTGTAAATGAGCTACAGATGGCTACTTGAGACACCCGGCGATGTAGCTAGCTGTAGATGTAGCGTAGCGTAGCGCACCTTGTGGCGGCGTGTAAAGAGGGTGCGATTACCGTTTGTAACCGTTTGGCCGTGCTCGTGCACGTGAAGTAGCAGTTGGTATCCATCCTGTTGTGGCGGCGTGTAAAGGTACCATAAAGGTACCTTTACACGCCGCCACTGAGGGGTAGGAACTCCCTGGCAATCGAGATTTTTGTGACTGTTGCCTTGAAATTGCTACGAAGTGGCGGCGCGTCATTTGGGAAAGTGATCAGGTTTCTTGCAGTTGCTTCGGGTAGCTGTTTCCAAGCCGTGTTCTAAAATCCAAGGCAACACAAAGGGAGAATTGCCCTGGTATTGGCGTGTAAACGGGGAACAGGGATGGAAGCTGCGTCGCCTAATGATTTCCCCGGGGCATGCAACAGCGTGCTGGATACCGTGCCGCATCAGCGATGATTGGTGGGGGCTACTGTGTAACCATTGGCTGTCCCTGCACAGGGCGCCATATTTAAAGAGCTGACCATTCACACTACACAATTGCAATGGCGTCATGTATTAGCCAGCCTTCCTGCGCAGGCTGGCCAATCATGACGCTATTGCATTGTCCAATCAGCGTGTTAGTGTCACGGAATACACAACTCTGTCACGCCTATGTTTTGGCGCTGCAGAACATGTACGCCCACATTCCCCTACTGATTGCGGCGTGTGAAGGGGCGACGGGATGCAACAGGAAGTTATCCGCAGGATCTGTATGCACTTCCTGGGAACCACGATACCTTGAGTTGACAACGCAATGGCGGCGTGTACATGCGGAATCGGCGATTGTTAGCAACCATTCAAAATGTGCATGCTCACGTTCGGTTGCTACCGATTGCCAGTGATAGTGGCGGCGTGTAAAGGAACCTATATACTAATAGAAACCAAGCTCAGAACCAAAATTACAAAGTACAGAGATCAATTGCAAAGTCATTGCACTTTGCGAGGACTAGGATCAGTCATCATTATCAGAGTAAGTTGGGTCCAACAACTGGCACCTCTCCAATAAAGCTGTTTAGAGTTTTGGCCACCACTACTAGTCAGCTATTTTCATGGCTGATGCCAAGAATTACAGCTCAGCTCCTGTGCATTTAAATAAGATTGATGGTAGTGCCGGCTGTTTTACCCCAATCTTATATTGAAAACCTTAAGGCCAAACAACCACTTTAATAACAGGAAGAATATGCTGGTAATTTCTGTTTAACAAACTAGAATGCTAAAACCTATCATCCCACAGCAGATCCTCATGACAGAGCTGAAATTGATCAGGCATAGTAACAAACAGAATAAACAATGACATCTAGTGATTACAGGAGACTTCTTTTCTGATCTCTGTCATGTGTGGTGGGCTAAGGTCTACACACCCCAGCTTCACTGAGCTCACTGTGCATGACGGAGGCATTCTGAGACTGGATCCTGCAAGTGTCTGTCCTGGATATAAAAGATGTCTGCGCTGACTTCACCAGACTGGAGCGGTCAATCAAAGGGAATGCATATTTATTCCAAATATGACTCTGTGACTCAGCCAGGATTCCGTACTGCCCTGATGACCTGGCTAATGACTTTATACACACAGACAAATTATAAATGTATAACTAAAGCAAAACCACAAAGTACATAGTTTAGTTACAAACATTATTATTTTTTACTAGCTGTAGAGCCCGGCGTTGCCCAGACATAGTAACTAACTGTTTTTAGTTATAAACTGAGTGTATGTCTATGTGTGTGTATGTCTACTATATGCATCACACCTGCCCCCCCCAAAACCAAGCCCCCAACCACCCCACCCACCCTCACTCCACCCAAACATACCCCCTGCCCCACCCCAAAGCTTCCCTCCCCCAAACACAGTAGGTGAGAGGAGAGGACCCTGCCAGCGAGAGCTCACAGTCTGCAAGAGATGGGTGAGGATACAGTGGGTAAGGAGAGAGGAACCTGTCCACAAGGGCTCAAAGTCTACAAGGGATGGATGAGGATAAAGTAAGATAGGGTAAGGCTGGCCATGCGACAGTTTAGTGGACTAAGGATCACTGCGGTTTGTAGGCTTGTCGAAAAGGTGGGTCTTCAGGTTCCTTCATTGTATTTATCATGTTATTGTGCTTTGCACTGAGGAAGGGCAATACCCCAAGACACATGTCTGCAAATTGAGATTCTGGTTTGGATTAAAGAGTTGATATTGATTTTCAGGATTGCTACTTCAAGCCCTCTTCTTCTCTGCAGAGGCATTATACATATTTAATTTCCTGAAGGAGCATAGTGTGTGTGTCATGGCTCGATTTGATGATGCGATTCAGTGACTTCTATTCTATTTTCTGGCCTATGGTCCTTTTCATCTTGGTCCTAATTCTGATGCTCATTATTACCTTTACTTTTCCTTTCTGTGTTTTTTTCCTTTTCAGGTGTTTTTCATTGTCATGTTTTGGTTTATACTATCACTGCCATATATGTTTTCCCTTCACTGCACTTTCTTGCTGGCTATATTTCTATATGAACTTGTTCCTAGGATTTCCACCTCCTGAGGTTTACCTTGGAAGAAACACCATTTGAGTGTATGCTGTTTCTTTGTGTGTTTTCCTTCCCAGCCCCCTATTCTTTCATCTTATTTTTACCTGTTTCAGTTTAGATCACACAGGGTTTCTGTTTGTTACTGCACTCTTTCCCATCACTTTGTAAGCAGTGTGTGGTGGCCTCCCCTCTGGTTCCTCAGGAGGCTGGAGAAACTCTTCAATGACCTCTTAGGGAGCCAGGTCCGAAGTGATGCTGTTAGTTTTTTGCTTAGGGCCATTAGTCTGCATACGGACAAGTTGTTTGCAGCCACACATTTACCTTTTCTGTTTCCCATTTGTGTGAGTATTTATGTTCATAACAGTGTGGCTTTTAAGCCTTTTTACACTGGCAGAAACTGTACCCCTTAGCCCTTAGTCAGAAGCCTCTCAAAAAGTCAAACCAGATCTCCTGCTTTGCACTGAGGAGGCGCAACATCTTGAAACACATGTGAAAATTGAGGTTCTGGTTAGGCTTTTATACTAAGGTATATGGCAAGGCTTGTAAATGTGTCTATATTGACCTTTAGTATTGCTAATTCCAATAAGCTGACACTAGAGTTCAGGTACTTTTTCTCCAATTTGCATGTTTCCTGCTGGAGAATCGGGTTAGGTGAATGCGCAATTTTCTGATGTCTGGTTCCCTTTAAGATGTCCCAGGCTGGGGCCACTGAATAAATGAAATAATGTTCTGCCCCCTATATTAAATACACATCTGCTTATGAGTATACAGTAATTTCGACATAGGTCAATGGGTGAACCGAACAGAACTTGCTTATATCTTGCAACACCATTATTTATTAAATTGCATCTCAGAGACATACTCTCTTCTTTTGACTTTAGAGGATTCCCATCCATTGATCATGTCCTCAGGGGACCTACTAAATAGCCTTCCTCTGGTCTGAATTTACCACTATGTTCACTCCTTCCTGGTTCCCTCCTAGGCTGACTTAGGTCCCATTCCTACAACAGATTCTAATACACCCAAGGCCAGCAATGCTCTCAACTACCTACAACAATTCAGCAGTTGCTTGGTAGAACAATATTGCTGCTTCCCTTCGGAGGTTCATGTTAGTAAACCAAGCAAATTTTTCAGGATTTAAGTATTCCACATTCCCTAATTGTGGAATAAGCCTCAAACTCAAACATCTATTGGTAGCAGCTCCAACAACAACCATGCTTGCTGTTCTTTTATTGATGCCAAACCTTTCATTGTCACTTGAAACTCTTCCTAGAAGCTCCTGTGTGTCACTATGCATTCCCGTTAGGAGCACGCTCATTCTGGACTTACCATTCAAATCTCCCTTCTAGTGGATAATATACAAGAAGTCTATCATACCTGGTGTCTTGACATCCTGCAAAATAATGGAGTACTACACAAAATATACAATTGCATGTGTAAATATACGTTAGACATTAAAATTAAGATAAACCACTGAGCAGTCTCCCAGCTATCTAGTCTGTCCTGTCAAAGGAACGGGTAACCAATGGTAAAAAATATAACTGTGGTCCAATAAGCACAAAATGAAGATTGTTCACCCTTATTATCAATCATCAAAATTCTACTAATACTAATACTTTTAATATAATTATTACTGGCAATATTTCCACATTGACAGATTGTTCAATATTCAGTAAAAACCTATGCCTTGCCAAATGTGCTGGACCTTTTAAATCTTAGGTGGTACGGTATATATGGATTAGCTACTGAATTACAGGCTAACCTGACCAACTATAGCACATTCTGGTAGTTACCGTAAAAGCTGTAGTCTTCTGTCCAATTTGCAATCTCCATTGAAATGAATGAAAAGTACAAAAATGTTATGAAAAGCATTCAGATGTTTTCATTTATTTAAAAGTACAGTGACCAAACGCAATCCTGAAATAGCCCGCCGAACTTCCACCAGTAACATTGACTTTGAGGGTCCACTATTCAGGTATATGCAATTATTACATAGATAAACTGGGTAGTTTGTTAAATTAATGATTTGTTGTTGCCATTGTTTGTACATAGTGAATCAAATGTCTTGTGCCATCTACTCCTCATATAGGGTGATTGGGGCTTATTCCTGCCCAGGGGTCCACCAGGGGATTCACCTGTCATTGGTTAGTCGGAGCCAGAGCCTGGTTACATGAAAATCCTTGGCTCCAATGAAAAATCTGCAATTTATTATATTTGCTTATATAGCACCTTTAATTCAACTGCACTTTAAAGACATCATCATGTGGCAAATCCCCTATGAAGTGCCATTTAAAATTTTTGTTTATTTTTATGTGATAGATAGTGATGAGCGAGCACTAAAATGCTCGGGTGCTCGGTGCTCTGGCCGAGCATCTCAAGATACTCTTGTACTCGGCCAGAGCACCGAGCCCAATGTAAGTCAATGAGTGACAGGCTCCGCCCACAGACTTCCGGTTATAAAACGAGTAATTCCGGAAAAGGGCGGGAGGGTGGGCTTTTTCAAATCGCTGCAGCATATAACACCTTGCTGTGGCCCCCAGAGGGATCCTATCAATTAATCTTCTCCCTGTATGGTGCCAGCTCACTGTGTGCACTGAAGGGAGCAGTGTATGTGTCTCAGATCGCTATTTATTAACGAGCGGTCCGAGCATCTCGGCAGTACTCGGTGCTCGCCGGCACACCCGAGTACCGAGATACTCGTGCGAGTACCGAGTAGCACCGAGCATACTCGCTCATCACTAGTGATAGATAATATTTTAGGCTTCCACTAACATCAGAGCTTAGGAGCTGCTTCAAAGGAATGTGCATGTGTCCTCCCTACCTTTGAGAACAAAAAAGAGGAACACCTAGCTACTGGCATTGATAGGGATGCAATACTTAAGCCTAACCAATATAAAATAATCTATATTTTAATGGAAAATTAAAAATATATTGATGGAAAGTATTTAAGCCAATTGACTAATATAACTACATAGAAATTATTAATATTATTTATTAGTCTTCAGCTCAATATCAAGCCATTGGTAACTTCATACATGAATGCTCTGTAGGAAGATTAATCTGGGGACTTCTCTGCTGGTATCTTGATAGTATCAAGCCCTTGAGTTGCTGGTTTCCCTCTTCGCCTTGGTCCTTCCATTCTTTCAACCATGATGTCCTTCTCCAGTGATTTCTTTCTATGTATGATGTGTCCATATTAGGCAAGTCACAGCTTGATAATCCTTTCTTCTAGTGACTTGTCTGGCTTGATTTGTTCCAAAATTCATTTGCTTGTCATCCATGGTATTGTGGATTGGTACCTATCTTCCTTAAGCCTGGCCAGGTGTAGTTTGGGTGGTTGTCGACTTTTTGACCACAACACTCTGCGATTTTACCTTTTCGCCGCCTGTAGTTAACTAGCCAAATATGATTAGTGGAGTACAGGGATTTTTGGGAGAATATTCATTATCGAGCTCATTCAAGTTCTTCATCTCTATTTGCAACACATGGAGAAAGGTTTACGGACCACATTTATGTCATGTGGGTTAAAAACCTAATGTATACTAGGTTGTGCTAGATTGTGCTAATAGTTGAGAAGGTATTGCTTTGAATCTCCATATTTATTATTGTTGGGAATGGTAAAATGGGTTGATTCTTATTATGTTCACATCCGGGTTGCCCCTCTTGCTCTAGTCTAGTCTAGTGACTTGCTATATTGGGGATTGGGGCACCCACTGACAATGACCCTTCTGTCTCCTGTTGCAATACAAGGAACCCTGAAAAAACTTTGGGAACTCCTTTGGGACTAAAGGCCCAGTCACACATAACAATATCGTTAGAGAGATTGTTGTAACTGTGACATTACAACGATCTCTCCAGCGATGTCGTTATGTGTGACACTTAGCAGCGATCAGGCCCCTGCTGTGAGGTCGCTGATCGCTGCAAAATGCTCTAAGTCATTTTTTGATAGTTGGTTTCCCGCTGGTCAGCACGCATCGCAGCGTGTGACCGCAAGAAACCAGCGATAAGTGACCTCACTGGCTGGTAACCATGGTAAACACTGGGTATCCAGGCAGTGCGAGCTTACTGGATACCCAGTGTTTACCATGGTTACCAGCGTCCTCCCTGCTTAGCGCTGCCTGTAAGCAGGGAGTATGCTGGTAACTATGATAAAGAGCGGGTATCCAGGCAGTGTGCGTTGCCTAAATACCCGCTGTTTATCATAGTTGCCAGCGTCCTCCCTGCTTACAGGCAGCGCTAAGCAGGGAGGAAGCTGTAACATCGCCTTCAGCGATGTGGGTGGTGGCTCCCATGCCCCAGATCGCTGGGGAGATCTGTCTGTTTGACAGCTCCCAGCGACCAGGTAATGATGCTCCAGCGATCCTGGCAGGTCGTTATCGCTGTTGGGATCGCTGGAGCGGTCGTTCTGTGTGACAGAGCCTTAATTGTGGTGTGTGCTTTGACCTTATCTATTTCTTTGTATTGTGTCGTTCAACCATAAGGCAAACACGATGGTTTGTTTAAGATTTCTGCATTGTGCATTACGATGGGGATCCTTTTTTGGGTCCACTCTTATATTCCTGTTTAATTGAAACCTGTACTGTGTGCGATTTGCATACGGCCGTTGGTCCCTACTCATTTCTTTTTCACCAGCCGTTGGACTAACTTGAGTTGTGGGATATACCACCTTTTGATTCGGTCTAGCAGGCATATATGTGATTAACTACATGCATTGTCCCTTTTATAAAAACAATTGGATAAGATACGCTGATATATGCTTGTAATATGTGAGGTGCCCCACCGGGTAGGCCGCCACCAGAGGTACTGCACTCCTGCGGTTAAGGGGAGTAGTGCCTCTGCTCTCCAGTTGCTGAGATGGTGCAGTTGAACCCAAAAACACACAAACACAACCGGTAGGCCTGGGATAGTGGCTGGACCCTGAGGGAGGACCCAGGTCAAAAGGGGGACAGGGAAGTGTAGCCAGTAGTAGTAGTAAGGAGAGACCATCGGGAAAGGCGTGAAGTGGAAGTTGGGAGTGTAGGGGCAGTGTGCTGTCTACTTCCGTTGCTTAGAGCACGACCACGCTTGCCCACGGGAGGGAAAGACCGTCAGGCGGGAGAAGACGAGAGTCCTTGGGGTGCGGATGAGACATCGATCCCCGTACACCCGAATCTGCTGAAACAGAGGCGCTGGTGGACAGGGACCCGGGCCTGAACACGGTGAAGAAGCTGTACGCCTGAGCCGTTGAACTGGAGGCCCCAGGCTTCTAACGAGGGCTGTGGCCGAACACCCGACACAACTTGGGGAAGGTGGCTGAACTAGGGAGCAGTGCCTGGGAGGGGACACAACAGCACCCGTGGTCACCGGTACTTGAGCTCTGTGCTGCGGAGGTGCTGAGAGCCTGGGGGCAGAGTGGTGTCGCACTCGCCCCAGAAGAGAACTATCCCTTATAGTGCTGGGAGAGAGAGAAAGACCACCAGAGACAGGAATGCCTAGAAAGGAAAATGCACTGACCGTGGCTCAATTGCACTAACCCAGTTCTGGAGACAACGCTGAACTGGAGGTTGGCAAGGGACATACCTTGTGGCCATGCTGCAACAACTGAGTTAAAGTAACAGAACTCCAGTTGTGGTGTGTGAGACTATTATTAGCGGCGACCACTGGCAGCGGAGGCTGCATGAGACATCGGGGTACTGATGACCCAGTAAACATCTGCCAAGGTAAGAACTGACTCCTCCATCCTCCTCCATCCTTCTGGGGACTGCGCTCCACCTGCGGGGAGCGAAACCATCCAAGCTGCCAGTCACCGTCCGCAGAGGTCCTGAAGCAGTGGCAGTCGTCCTGGCCGCATACCGCAGGTGGCGTCACGAATACCCCTTTCTCTAGTCATCCCCTGTCATTTCCCCCCATTTATTAAAATGACACCGCCAGGGTCAAGGGACCAGGTCTTGGCCCCCGTCTGTCTCCGTGAAAAGATCTGAAAGGTGAAGAAGATTGAGTAACTGCCTGGTTCCTGAGTCTTCCCCGGCCCTGGAGTGGTTGTGTCACTATGCACATACTGTATTACTAGGGGTTCTTTGAATCTTGATTCCAAGGGAGCCTTTTGATGTGGTGCACCAAACCTGCAGGTCCATAATCGGAAATGAGCAGACGTTAAATACGTCTACTAGAGGAACGGTTTCTCTTGTCCACCGAGATCTGGTGATGCCTTTGGAGCACACACCATAATGCTGGCTCCGCCTCTCATGGATCATGTGAATACATGACACGAGGCATGGATAGTACTGTAGTACAAGCACTATAGTGCACCACTTGATTCAACCGCCAGGAACAGGTGGGACCCCAAACAGTATCCTCGGGGATCATAGGGAACCTTTGTGATGTGCCTTGTGACCCGGGGGAGTCTTGGTACGATATGTGTGACTGCTATTTCCTCCATGTTCGGGAGATACTGGGTATTATGACGTCACTACCATGTGTCTTTGACGTTCTTGACATTGTATACTCCAACGCTGCCTTCTAAGTAGCCTCCCATCTTTGGAATCCATTTTTAGTTAAGATAATTACCACAGATCAGGGGCGTAACTATAATAGGTGCAGGGGTTGCGATCGCACCCGGGCCCTGAAGCCTAGGGGTCCCCAAAAGTCCCATTGGCCTATAGAAAAAGACTAATACTAGTAAATATTTGCACTAATTGGGGGCCCCATTGGAGCCTTCGCATCTGGGCCCCTGGGCCTGAAGTTACGCCATTGCCCCAGATGCTTTAATATTTAGAGTTATATAGGGTAGACTGCTTGGTGACAACCTCATAACCCTTTAGGAAGCCGATATACTCAGCGATACGCGTGGGTTCCTCGTTTCTCCCTCACACATGGGTAGTTTTATTGGGACCCTGTCAGGTCAAACTCTGTAGCAGTTAAGCCCTATTAAGGGAATGGATGGGCTTTTTGGGGGCTCATTAGCAATGAGGTTTTGAGATTTCTACCCTTTGCTTGCAAACTCTAATTCTTGTTTGGGTCTGAATATTTATACAGCTGTAACATCTCTGTTTTCATATTGAACCGGAATACAGGTTGAGTTGCTTGTTTATACCTATTCTGAATCATGGTTCATTGTGACTATTTGTACTGCTTGGTTTAGAAATTAACCTGAAACTCCCTAACTACTGCTAAAGAAAAGTGTGAAGGGGGCTGGTGTTGTTATTATACACACCAGCATGTAATCTATGTAGCTTTTTGCTTTTTTAATTATTTTTATAGTGTGTTTGCCCTGTGTTTTTTCTGTATAGTGTTAATTTTTTGATATATGGAGTGTTCCAAATTCTTATATACACCCAGTGGCGTAACTTGAAGCTCATGGGCCCCGATGCAAAAGCTCCAACGGGGCCTCTAATTATTACAAATCTTTAACAGCAATAGTCTATTTGTATAGGTCAAAGAGACTTTTGGGGCCCCCTAGGCTCCGGGGCCCCGGTACGATCGCAACCCCTGCACCTGTTGTTCTTACGCCCCTGTATACACCATCTTCTCTTGTTGCACAATTCTGATTAAGGTGTATTTTTGGTGAACCCCGTTACTATTTTTTAATTAATTTGGTGCTCTCCTTTAAATTGTTTCATTGCCATCCATGGTATTGATAACACCCTTCTCCAGCTCCACATTTCGAAGGCGTTGATTCTTCTTCTGTCTTGTTTCTTTATCATCCAGGTTTCACATCCATCTGTTAGGCAAGATGAAAGATGTTTTGATGTATTTTTCGATAAGTAAAAAAACTTAAAAAAATATTTTTATACTTAAAAATAACCAGATATAAATACTACACATATACTTGTAAGTAAAATACTTTGGTCCCCTCCATTTACTATACAGGATCTATTTGATCTCCGCATATTTCTCAATCTTTTTGGGTGGGATCTTCCACTTAGAGATACAAAGCTTGAAAGAGCATTCCTTATGTAAAGAATGGCTTACAGCACACAGGTGATTTATCCGGTCAGGAGGTGTATAATCAACATAAATTACATTGTTTCAAGAAGAATTCCAGCAGATATGTAATCTGGACAATACTCATAAATACGGCATTAAAATACTTTGATCTGTAAAACGTATTAAATCTTGTAATCCTGCAAGTGCTTAATGACTGTGTGGCATTGAACAGAAGGAGTGTGAGAATAGATAGAGATAAGGTCTGTGATTAAGAAGCTGTGTCAGTTTTTCTGAGTCCACAAATTCCTGATACAGCCCTGTACTAGACCAGCAGTAAAACCCTCTGGGTAAATGTATACACAACCTAAATAGACATGATGCAAGTTTACAATGCAGCAAGTTTGCCCGAGCCTTGAAGCAATCTCTAGGTTCATACATAAATGAAAAACATATATGCCGTGGTGTATGCAGTGTATGTCATGCTTATCAATTAGTAGCTATGGGACTTGTTTTTATTTTGCTCGATTTTTTAAAGTCGCTTTTTTTGCAACAAATTCTTTTAAAAAGCGCCTGTATTTCATAAATTTTGTGCAAAAAAAAGATTTTTATTTTTGTTCTTAACCTGTTTTGTGACTTTATAAAAAAAAAAATCAATCATGTCACAAAATTTGCACAGAAGAATATTTAATGTTTACGGTACATATAATCACTCCAGGATGGAACCGGAGAACACTCGCGCTAAAGGTTTGCCACCGCGCGTTAGAAGATTTATATATCACAATTGATGAATCTGCCAAAAATGTTTTGAAACTCCAAACACTGCCAATGATGATGACGAATATAAGACAAACACATAAAATACACTTAAAAAATGGGCAAATTAAAAACAGGCAGAACTTGACAAAAAAAGCGCAATTGCATTAATGAATCAGACCCAAAATGTTTACCATGGTTGTCACCCATAGAAGAAGTAGAAGAAGCATTTTTGCCCCCCCCCTTATCCTAGTACATAGCCCCCCACCCTAGTACATAGTCCCCTTATCATGGTACATAGCACCCCCCATCCTGGATATGTCCCCCTTGTCCTGGTACATAACATCCTTGTCCTGGTACATAGTCCCCTTTTCCTGGATATGGCTCCCTTGTTCTGGTACATATCCACCTTGTCCTGGATATGGCCATCCCCATTTTGCATATGGTTCCCCCATCCTTGATATGGCCCCCTTGTTCTAGATATGGTCCCCTTGTCCTGGTACATAGCCCCCCCATTATGGATATGGTTCCCCATCCTGGATATGGTCCCCTTGTTCAGGATTTGTCCCCCCCCCAATTCTGGATATGGTCCCCCTATTCTGGATATGGCCCCTTTATCCTGGAACATAGCCTCGTTAGCCCCCTTGTCCTGGATATGGCCCGCTTGTCCTTGATTTGCCCTCTTCCATTCTGGATATGGTCCCCCATCCTGGATATGGCCTCTTTGTCCTGGTACATAGCCTCCTTAGCCCCCCTGTCCTGGATATGGCCCCTCATCCTGCATATGGCCCCCCGTCACATTATATGCCCCCCTGCTGCCACACACACACAACATAATAAACGCTGTTAACTTACCCCCGCTCCTTTGATCCCTGCTCCCCCCTCATTGGTGTCTTCCTGCATGTCCGGGCATCCGATCATGTGACCAGGGCACACAGAGATGACAACACTGTGCTGTGCAAGTCAGCAAGTCATATAATCGGATTCCGGGCACAGACACAGGAAGACATCGCTGAGCTGGGAGAACAGAGTGACGGAGGGCGAGTTACAATGTTTATTTTTTGTGTGTGTGTGTGGCAGCAGTGGGGCCATATCCAGGATGTGAGGATGAGTGAAGGCTCATATAATATTTGCTGCTCCCCCCGCCCACCTCTCAGCTCAGCTTTAGTATTGAGATGATGAAAAGCGGGTTGCAGTGCTTATTAAATATGCATAATGAGTGGGGGCACATGACCACAGGTGGCAGCTACAGCCAGCGTGAGCCCGAACCAGCCCCGGACACCACTCCAGAGCCCCCCTCTCCTACAGCACAGCATATATTCAGATTATAAGACATCCCCCCCACTTTCCCCCTAAATTTGAGGGAACAAAAGTGCATCTTATAATTAGAAAAATACAGTAATCATTAAAGTCACCATCTGGAGACCTACTCTACATAGCTGTTTGCTAGACCTGGTGCTAATGTACCAAGCTGGATGATGGCTGTGAGCCACAAATCAGGGGCCCGAGAGCCACATGTGACTCCTGACCTACAGGTTGGGGACCCCTGTTCTAGTCTATATTGGTAGTTACTTATTGGTTGGCTTGCTTTGCATCAGAAATTTAAGCCACAAATTTGGGGCACTTTTTGGTAAAATGTGTCGCACATTAGGTTGAGACCCTTTTGGACAAGTTAAACTCCTTTCATCTAAGCTTCTCCCCTTTTCGACTAGGCACAAAAAGTATTTAAAACAAATTACATGAGAATTCTGGGACATTTAGTTTAATAAATCTGCATGTTTTTAGGAAATTGAACTGGCTTTTTAAGGGTTTAAAAAAAATGATTATAGGATCATCTTTTATAAGTGTTAATTAATCCTCTAAAAGAAAAAAATATGCCTCTCTGGTGCCACTCATAAGAGTTAGTTACCCTATGAACTAATGTCCGAACCTTTAGTGAATTTTGCAGTATGACAAACTATTTTCACAAGTCCAACATTCACCATCTAAGTATGGATCACAATGTACCGATCAAAAGCTGGTGTCCTGACCCAAACTCAACAGCATCAAATATTCCTATGAGTTTGGTGGGTTCTGGCTAAAAGACCACCCTGGACAACGTGGTTCATACTCAGACCGAGAAAGACAAATTAGAAAGGACAAATTAGAGGCTCCTGAATTAGAATAAGCTATTTATCTGAAGACAGCAATTGTCTCTTCTTTAGAAGGGCTAATTTCCATCCTTGTTTTCCACAACGGAACATTGCATGACCCTTAACACTAACTATGCTAGATGGTGATTACCCTGAAGTGAATCAATATAATCTAAGCAAATGTCATGTCCTCGGCCTCGGGGCGAGAGATTGGTGCCCACCACGCAGCTTCGCTGGTTCTGGTCACCCTGTCCGTGGATCCATGCGGCAGTCTGCTTCCTTCTCTGCTAAGAACCTGCTCTCTCTACACAGGTCACAGGATGCGCACAACGCTTCCTGTCCTATTAACTTGTTCCCTATTAAGACTGACTGAGTGCTGAACTGCTCTGAGCATAAAAGGCATTCTCCCCCTATGGGGGATGCCTGAGCAACTTGTCCACTCATTTGGATTGTTGCCTCTCCCCAGGTCGCACTCTGCAGTGCTCTGCAATTGGAAGACTGTTGCCTTGCTTTTTGCTAATATCTCTGTTTCAACACAATCCTCTGCTGGCAGTTCCTTATCCTGATTCCCTCTGGACACTCCAGATACCTCTGCCAGTGTGATCAGCGTTTCCAGGATTACAGAGAGCCCCCAGGATCCTCTCCACTGACAGACCAGTGTTCCACAGTCTCTCAATGTCCAATTCCGACTCCACCAAAATGGACACAGGCTCCAACTTCATGACTACGACTCTGCAGCCATTGTGTGCAGTCGGTAAGCCAAGCCTCTGATTCCAACTCCAATGCCAACTCCAATTCCACCAAAATGGACACAGACTCTGACTTCACGACTACGATTCTACAGCCATTGTGTGCAGTCACTAAGCCAAACCTCTGCCTCCAACTCCGACTCCACAATTTTCCAGAATCCAGCTCCAACTCTGACTCCACCAAAATGGGCACAGAATCTAACTCCACAAATAAAATTCCACGACTCTGACTCCACATCCCTGGCTGTGACATCATCTTTTGTGATTGGTGGATCCTGTATCATCAGGTGTGTATAGAGATGTTACTTGTAATTGTAATACTGCCTCTGATCACAATGAACCCACTGAAAATTCTTCCTGAAATGATAGTAAGTATAATATAATAATATCTATTCATTTATATAGCACTATTAATTCCATAGCACTTTATATACATCAGTAATGCTGTCTATCTGTATGTCTTTACAATGTGGGAGGAAACTGGAGTGCCCAAAGGAAACCCATGCAAACACAGGGAGAACATGCAAACTCCTTGCAGATGTTGTCCTTAGTGTCCTTGGTGGGAATTGAACCTAGGACCTCAGGACCTCAGTGCTGCAAAGGCTGCAGTGTTAACCACTTGAGCCACCATGCCACCCATATGAATCTACATTAGGCTGGTTTCACATTGCATTTTTTGGGCAAACGTGGCTGCCCATTGTAAAACTGACAGCCACGGTTGCGATTTGGCGCCCATGTATCCCTATGAGCATGGATTGGTGCTCTATTACCGTCCGATTTGTCACTGATCCAATTCTGTCTGATTTTTTGCTGTACACAGAATCAGAGACTGCTCCAATTTTGGGCACAGAAGACCCAATCAGACACAATCGGATCTGACCCGGTCCACGGCAGTTAACATGGGGGCCTATGGAGTATGAGTCCGGGAAAACATTGGATCGTTTCCCCGACCCGATTTCAGTGTACTAAGCATGCTCAGTACACTAAAACTGCTCTGTTCCTGTTTAATTTCACTTCCGCAATGTGCAGAAGTAAAATTAACTAAAGCAAGTGTTAAAAATAAGCTCGGGATAAATGGCGCACATGGTGCTTAAGCTTGGAATAGATAGCGCACATCGCGGGACACACACCGGAGAGGTGAGGATCTTTTTTTTTTTATTATTTTTAACCTTTGCTTCACTCCTGCAATGTATGTATATACATTGTGAAAGTGAAAGTGCCCCGCTTGCCTGTACTTTGCAGGCTCGGGCTTTTCTGTGTCTGGATCCTCTGTGTCCGGATCCATGAAAATCACGGATCCAGACACAGAAATGGCATCCAAGGCATACTGTACATCCGATCCGGTCTTTTCCTGTATGTGGGGTTCTGCAAAAAACAGGATCACCACGGACAGGAACTAAAATCGCGATGTGAAACCAACCTTAGTCCAGTGACCAGTGTGAATAATTGAAAGATTTTTTTTTTTTTAATATGGATCGTTATATTAAGAAAAGTCAAAACACAATTTTTATAATTGTTATTATACCAACGATTATTTTATGATGACACATTCCCTTAAGAGCTTACATTTACCCATCTGTAAACTTTAAGAGTCATTTAGTTCAGTCAATGTTTAATTACTTTGACAGTTTTGCAGCTCTTCTCGCACTTATTGGCAGAACATGTTGGTAATTTTCTGTTATATGTGCCTTGTGAGAATCTGTATTTGGTTAATGCCCCTTAGGTAAAGTCTCACCATGGCAGGAAATAGTTCTGCAGGTGCTGATCTTAGTCTAGAAGACATCTGAATGGAAGTATGAATTTTGTGGCAACAACTCCCAACTATTCAGGCTTTTTATGTGTCAGCTCTATAAATGTCTCTAAGCATGGGACTTATTCTGCTGTCAGTACAGTAAATGTGAGGACAGTTTACTCATAAAGTTCACAGCAAAAACTCATATTCAGGAAATCTTTGCAAATCTTTCACATTTCTGTCTGACGGAATGGAATCATTGGCTCAGGGAATAGGTTCTCTCTCTGGTACGCAATATGAAATATTACCATAAAATATTTCAGGAAAATATTGAATAATTTACCGCACTGTGCAAAAATTAAGGCAGGTGAGGAAAAAATGCTGCAAAGTAAGAATAATTTCATATATATTAAAGGGAACCCAACAGCTGAAATATGCTGCACAATCCACGAGCAGCAATAATCAGTCACCGGCTGTATGATCTCAGCCAGGTCTGTTCCACTGAGAAACGCTGCAGCATTTTAGAGCAAAAAATATTTAGAAATCTGCAAGGGACTGAGTACAACGGGAGATTAGCTGGACAGGCAGGTTCCTAGTGACAGCTCCCCGCCCTCTAACCCTGGATTGACAAATCTCTCCCTATGTGCAAATATGGGGAAAGACCTATCACTCAAAAGGAGCGGACAGGACGAAGCCGTCGGGGACCATGTGCCCAACTACTGTGTATCTCCAAAAATGAGACGGTGTCTTATTATTTTTCCACTCCGAAACAAGGGCTAGAGCTTTTTATTGGGATTTGGTTTATATTTGGCCAATGAACAAAAAAATCAACATCTTTCAGTAAGATTTTTGCCTTGTGAGTCCTCCAATATTCCTTTCTTGTACTCCGCAGAATTGATTTTTCTTTTGGAACTCATGTTGTGGGGGTGTAGTATATTGGTTGTTAAAGATGAGCAAATCTGCAGAGACTGGAGGTGGACATGCAGACTAGGGTGGCGGGACTCGGGAGTGCACCAGGGGAGCAACTACCCTACTACAGTATACACTACTTACCTATAAAGATGAGTGAGACGTAGCAGGACTCAGGACACATTGTTCAATCTTGCCCAGGACCTGCAGCTACAGAGCCCAGGTTACCCACGACCAATCAGCACCCAGAGTTAGAAGGTGGGACATACTTACTCCGGATGCTGATTGATAGTGGTTATACGACTGCAGGTCCTGACAGCGCTGGAAACTCTGCCGGCACAGCAGCCTGAGGTGAGTATAAAGCTTTATTGTTTTAACGATGGGGGCACACAATGGGAATAAGGAGGAGCAAGGAGAATGAATACAGTGTTCAAATTGCACTGTATTCCTGTGGTGACTATTGTATTGCTTTGTAATTGGCCGGTACTCATCAGCTGAGAGTGACACTGCACTGTGTATTTCTATGCAGGTGTCACTTTTAGTATGCAACTAGAGCTTATTTTTGGAATAGTTATATTTCAAGCCTACGCCAAAAAGTCCCAAAAACCCTGCTATGGGTTATTTTTGGGGTAGGGTTTATTTTTGGAGATACAGGGGTAGTTTCCAGTGCGGCACAGTCACTGGTGGGTTTTAAAGTATGTCTTCCTCTAAAATGCTGCAGCGTTTCTTATTCGAACATACATGGTTGTGATCATACAGCCAATTTCTCATACAATATGTCAGGGTCACCTTAAGTATTAAAGGGATTCTGTCAGCAGGTTTTTGCTATGTAGTCTGATGGCAGCATGAGGTAGGTGCTGAGACATTGAGTGTTTGAAGGAACTTGGCATGTTGGTCTGTCCAATCACAGTCTAGGCTTCATAGACCTTGATTTTTACTATACACTGCAATACTGGAGTATGGTTGTATTTAGTACAAGTGATTAAATGATCACAGATATGTGGCACCCTGGCACCTGTTGGGCAACACAGAAATCCTTAGGGCACAAATGGAGTAAGTAACAGCAAAGCAAAACCCACAAACACAACAACACCTTAGAACACCTGGTTTCACCCCGAGCCTCTAGGGGGAGCTCCACTGGTCACTTTGAGCCAGTTCCCCCTATAAATAGAGTCTTGGAGGGAGAAACACCAGAGTGTGGTAGACGCTACAAGAGCTGCCAGCCTGTGTGAAACCTCCACCCTATGAGGAGCACACTAGGCCCAACCAGCCTGTTAGCAAGTGGAAATCCCTGCAATTGGGATAAGAGGAAGAAGGAGAACACCTCTCAGGAACCAGAGTTAATCTGACTCTTTCCTTAATCACCGGTTACTGGAACCGAAGCTGTGAGAGCTACCCAGCCACCACAGAGAACCAGCACCATCAACAGGAGGTTTAGCCACCTGTTCCACCTGATGCACCCATCCACGAGAGCCCAGGGAAGAGTACTGATCCTGCTCAGACCCTATTACAGTGCCCTCAGTGCTGTTAACCAGGTGAAGCAAGTTCCATTGAACACACTGCCCGGTCCGGCTGGATTCCACATCCACCCGACCTTAGCACCAGAACTAGAGAAAGGAAGCCTAACACTGCTTGCTGTGAACCTCCAGAAGTGCCAACTTCACTATCCCGATCCGAGTGTACCTGACTACCATCCAGTAAAGGTACCTAAAAGAGACTTTGTGTTGTTGTACGTTACTCCTGGATTCGGCGCGCAGCACCCCGCAGCTGCCTCACAACATCTTGCGCAGCTCTTAGCTCCGGGGACTCCCGCTCGTCCTGTGGGGAGCGTTCCATCTCGCTGTATAACATCCCCCGGAGACCCGAACAGCGCTGGTAAAGTTACCAGAACACCCGCAGGTGGCGTCACGAAGACAAATCACCCCTACTGTTCCACCATTCCCCTATTGATCTGGACCACCGGGCCTACACCACCGCA
This sequence comes from Allobates femoralis, assembly GCA_033576535.1. Classification (NCBI taxonomy): domain Eukaryota; kingdom Metazoa; phylum Chordata; class Amphibia; order Anura; family Aromobatidae; genus Allobates; species Allobates femoralis. The sequence continues at coordinate 75,183,679 of JARQOC010000005.1, read as the reverse complement.
GGCGCGGTTCCGTGACTGGAGGAGAAACAACGCCCGCTACGTGTACCCCCGGCTACGGTGAGTCAGAATTTGGCGTCACGAACAGGATACGAGCAGGCCCGTTATCACCGGTATTGTGTGCTATTTATTGACTGTAAATATCGAACTGTACATTTGGTCCGCCATTGCTGCGCGAAAAGGCGGGAAAAGAAGGGGCGTGACTGTGCAGAGGGCGCGAAGATTCCTCCGTACGCAGCAGGAACCGGAAACTCCCGTGGTGCCTCACTCCTCACCGCGAGGACGACACTTCCGTTTGAAAACGAGGGAAAGGCTACGTTTAACTAAGGGGGAGCGACCATGAGTAACCCGGCTCCCGCTAGACCAAGCGGCACCCCAAAACCTACCTCTTGATGGACAGCAACCAGTCGGCGGTATGCCACCGCAACCCGCTCCGATTGTGCCGATGTCTCTACCCTACGTTCCTAGTGCGACCTGGTTACCCAAGTACAGCGGTGTACCCAGCACCTTGGAGAACTTCCAGAGGAAGATATGCCAGGCGCTGGACATGTACCTGATGACCGGTAAGCAAAGAGCTTCAGTTGTTATGGGACAGTTAACCGGTGCAGCTGAACTGCAGAGCCACAGCTGGCCTGTAGAAACTCAGGAATCTGTGGAGCAGATATTCGCTAGATTAACCCGGGTCTTTGAGCGCCATACCGAAGCTGAACTAAGACTGTCATTCTATCGTTGTAACCAAGGGGCACAAGAAAGTGTCCTTGATTATTCACTGCGCTTGCAAGAAGCATACAGACTGTTAAAACAAGTTGATCCTGATGGTGTCCAAGATGAGAACAAAGCGTTAATTGGACAATTTATTGTGGGCCTTAAACTATCTGAGGATAGAAAGCAAGCAAGCTGGTGGTCCTTACAAAATCCAGGTGCAGAGTTCGACACCCTGAGAGATTTAACAGTTTGGGGACAACTACTCGCTGAAGTACCTGATCCCGCTTCACAGCAGCAGCAGTACACTGACACCCCTTCCGTGCCGGCAGCAGCATCTCCAATCCCTGCGATTCAGTCCAGTGCACAGACTGTGACACCTGACCGGTTTGATCAACTGTGCGCTAATGTCGAGCAGCTGATGAAAGACGTGGCCAAGCTACAAGCTGGGAGGAAGACCCAAGACAGATGCAAGGCCATCGGACAAGATTCAACTCGCCGACAGCCCTGACGACGTCCCGTGGATGAGGAGAAAGACACAGCCGTCGCGAGGAAAACCTGCAGACCGCCGCAGTCCTGACAGACGCCGCAACAGTCAGCAGAACGACTTAGGAGGACGCAACCTGCAATCCCGTCCTTTAAACGAGCGACCCCTGGGCGAGAAGGGCCAACCCCAGGAGTAGACTGTCCAGGCCCTACGTCCAGCTGGGAACACAAGTATGTGGGAGACTGTCCATACTTACCAATCGTCATCGATGGCATCGCTATATCCGCCTTGATAGACACTGGATTCCAGGTGACACCCATCCCCAGTACCCTTTACAAGCAGTTCTGGCCAGATGTTAAGCTAGAACCCCCTAACCCCGAGATGAACCTTGAAGCCACTAATGGTATACCGGTTACCATAGAAGGACAGTGGGAAGCTACAGTAAAGGTGGGGAGGGTGCAGTTGAAAAACCAGGGTATCTTAGTGGTCCAGGATAAGCCTAACCACAAGGATCTGTATGTCATATTGGGTACCAATGTCATGATCAAATGCCTCGATGAAGTGTTGTTTTTACTCCAACAGAGTGCTGAAGCCGGTAAACCCAGAGAAAAGAGGGCTATCCAAAAGCAGATCAGAGCTCTGGTGTATCAACAACAGGTAACATTGTCTAAAGGTGAAATTGGCAGAGTAAGGGTCATAGATCCCATTCCAATTGTGGTACCACCCAGAAGTGAAATGATGATCTGGTGTCGAGCAGCCATAGGCCTCAGAGGGCAGGACTACCAAGCTGTAGTAGAACCTGTAAGGTCTGATAGTAGTCCTACGCTCTTGACAGCGAGGGTGGGGAGGGTTAGTCGACGTAAGAAAGGGGAGAGTCCCCGTACGCATATTAAATTATGGTGATGACGAAGTCAGACTGCCAAGATATGCAACTGTCGCAAAATTGTACCAAGTAAAAGATGATGCTGTGATTGATGTAAAATCCTCAAACCAAACAGTCACTGATGAACCCCCTCACTCCAAAGATCAGTTAGAGAAATGGTGTCAAGACCTCAGTGTGGGAACTGACAATACACCCTCTCACCAGAAAAATGGAGTATACCGGGTAGTTCGGGAGTACGAGCAAGTGTTCAGCAAACACCCACTTGACTTTGGGAGAATTAAAGGGGTACAACATCATATCCCAACAAACAACCATGCACCTATCAAAGAAAGGTACAGGCCTATACCACCCACTCACTACCAGAAAGCAAAAGAGATGCTTCAGGACATGAAAAATGCAGGAGTCATTAGGGATGGCTGTAGTCCCTGGGCCGCACCACTAGTCCTGGTTAAAAAGAAAGATGGTAGTATGAGGATGTGCGTAGACTATAGGCAAATCAACAAAGTCACACACAAGGATGCATACCCGTTACCACGCATAGAAGAGTCACTAGCTGCACTCAAATCTGCCAACTACTTCTCCACATTAGATCTTACTAGTGGGTACTGGCAGGTTGCCGTTGCAGAGGAGGATCGCGAGAAGACAGCCTTCACTACTCCTATGGGCTTATGCAAATTCAACAGTATGCCATTCGGGTTGTGCAATGCCCCAGGAACATTTCAGAGACTTATGGAGTGTTGTTTGGGCCACAAGAACTTTGAGACTGTCTTGTTATACCTTGATGATGTCATTGTCTACTCTCAGACCTATGAAGATCACCTCCAACACCTGAGTGAAGTGTTCGAGTCACTGTCCAAGTACGGGATGAAACTGAAACCGTCCAAGTGCCACCTGCTGAAACCCAAGGTCCAATACCTAGGACATGTGGTCAGCGCCGAAGGCGTAGCACCGGATCCGGACAAAGTCACCGTAATCAAGGACTGGCCAGCACCAACCAACCACAAAGAGGTACGTCAATTTCTAGGACTGGTCGGGTACTACAGACGATTCATCAAAGGCTATACCAAGATAGCCGCCCCCATGCAAGATCTCTTAGTCGGTCAATCCAAAAACGGCAAGATCAGGGGACCCCCGTTCCACTGGGGACCAGAACAGGACAAATCCTTCCAAACGCTGAAAGAAGCTTTAACTGGAGAAGAAATCCTGGCCTACCCTGACTACAATCTACCGTTTGTATTGTACACCGATGCAAGCAATGAAGGTTTAGGAGCAGTCCTATCTCAACGTCAGCAGGGCAAGGAGAAGGTGATAGCCTACGCCAGCAGAAAGCTCCGTCCCACCGAGAGGAACCCGGAGAATTACAGCTCCTTCAAGCTGGAGTTCCTGGCCCTGGTCTGGGCGATCACAGAGCGTTTCAAGCATTACCTGGCATCCGCCCCGTTCACAGCTTTCACAGACAACAACCCTCTAACACATTTAGAGACAGCAAAGCTGGGAGCCCTAGAACAGCGTTGGGTAGCAAGACTCGCTAACTACGACTTCGCTGTAAAGTACCGGGCAGGTCACAAGAACGGCAATGCTGATGCCCTGTCCAGAATGCCCCACCTTCCTGAAGAGGGAGAAGACATAGATGACCTGGAAGAGATTGAACTACCTGCTTTCCACCGTTCAAGTACAGCAACATGTCATCAGAGAAACCAGACACGTGTAGAGAGGACCGTGAACCCGTTACCCCACCATGACTGGAAGGAGGCTCAGGCCAACGACCCAGATGTCAGCCTGGTAAGGGATCTAATCACTCAAGAACACGCCAACATGGACTCTGATGCTTCATCAAATGCTAAGCCCCTGTGGAAGGAGAAAGGGAGGTTGTTCGTCTACCAAGGTAAACTATGCAGAAGATACTCAATCCAAGAACCCATGAACTAATCTGGCAGATTGTAGTTCCCAAGACTGAAGTCCAGATGATCCTTGAAGCATACCATGATGATGCAGGACACTTTGGATGGAAGAAGCTGGAGAGACTCCTGAAGGATCGGTTCTACTGAGTCGGTATGCGAGTCTCCATTGACAAATGGTGTAAAAACTGTGGACCATGTCACCTTCGAAGGAAAGACTATCTAACTCAGAAAGCTCCGTTGCAGTCAATTGTTACCACCAAACCTCTTGAAATAGTTGCTCTCGACCACGTGAAGCTTACCCCAAGTTGAACCGGGTACACTTACGCTCTCACCATCGTTGATCACTACTCAAGATTCCTGGTAGTCGTTCCAGTTAAGGATTTAACTGCTGAGGTAGCAGCCAAAGCGTTCCAGAGTTACTTCTGTCGCCCCCATGGGTATCCAGACCAAGTCTTAACTGACCAAGGGCCAGCCTTCAAATCAGCTCTGTTCCAAGAATTCTTAGGGCTGTATGGGTGTAAGAAAATCCGCACAACACCTTATCATCCTCAGACGAACGGTTTATGTGAGAAGATGAACCACATAGTCATTGACATGCTCAAAACCTTACCAGTTGAAGAGAGAAATCAATGACCAGAGAAACTTCCAGATCTCGTGGACATCTACAACCACATACCTGTCAGTTCGACAAATTACACACCTGCTTACTTGATGAGAGCAAGACCAGGTAAACTGCCTATTGATTTGCAGATGGGAACCATTGAACCCACAGAAGACTCTTCTGATGAAGACTGGGTCAGCCAACGCCAAGAACAGTACAGGAAAGTACAAGAAAGTGTTGAAAGGAACCTTGAAATCAGTAGAACCAAGCAAGAAAAAGACTTTAACAAGCACGCCTCAGCTGAACCGCTAGCTATAGGTGACATAGTGCTAAAAAGAAAGCGAAAAACCAACAAATTGGATAACAGTTGGGAATCTGTACCCTACACCGTTATGCCGTCACACTATGACAACTCAAAAACTTGTGTTATTAGTGAAGACAATGGGAATACTATTGCAACTGTCTCAAGGGATCATTTGAAGAAATGTCCGCCACAGTTAATCCCACAAGCAACCAGTTACCCTACTGTAACTAAAGATGAAGAAACAAAAGAAAACCTAGTCCTTACAGACATTGGATACTTACCAGCTGATTGGCCACAATTAGGTGAAGCATTCCTCATACCAATTATGCATTTCTACCAACCTGTTGAAGATCAGCAACCAAATCCAATTCAACAAGTCCAACAAGAACAAGTCCAAGTGCAAGAATTGCAGCCTGTTATCATGGAACCTGAGATTCCTGTAATCGGTCAACCTGCTAGTTCCACAGTAAGAGAAGCCATTCCTACTCAACTACCTACAGATGTTAGTCCAGTTGATAGACTCCGCACTTACTATGGTCTACCAAAAAGCAGACATAGAGAATTACCAACCACTTCGTACACTACACCAACAGCTTTGGAAACACCCACACTACGCAGATCCACACATAGTACATTAGGTCAACCCCCACACAAACTTGGAGAATGGGTTTAAAATGTAGTGGAAAATGTAACCTGTAAGTGTTGTAAATAGTAACCAGTTTTCAAAACCTGTAAAAAGTAGTGTACAGAAGGGTGGAGGAACTGGGCTCTGCCCCAAGTATACTAAGTTGGGGACAGAAAGCGCCTGGTAAGGTATAGAAGGTTAGTACCGGCCTCCCAAGCAGAGACACCCGTAGGGAATGTATAAAGTTTACCGTGTATCCCTGGACTTTACCTTTTTCCCTTTCCATAAACTTTGGACAATCGTCACAGGACTTGTGTGACCACTAACTTTACCTTTTCCAGCCTGCGGCAGATGGACTAGTGCCGTACGGACTGCTTTTCATATTTTTCACTTCCTTTTCAGTGATTTTTGTGTTTTCTTTAAGACTCTGTAAATTAACTGTTATAAAATGCTTAGTGTTAAGTTGTAAAAAGAACTTTTTGCTCAGCCGGGAGAACTGAGGTTAACTAAGGGGGAATGTGGCACCCTGGCACCTGTTGGGCACCACAGAAATCCTTAGGGCACAAATGGAGTAAGTAACAGCAAAGCAAAACCCACAAACACAACAACACCTTAGAACACCTGGTTTCACCCTGAGCCTCTAGGGGGAGCTCCACTGGTCACTTTGAGCCAGTTCCCCCTATAAATAGAGTCTTGGAGGGAGAAACACCAGAGTGTGGTAGACGCTACAAGAGCTGCCAGCCTGTGTGAAACCTCCACCCTATGAGGAGCACACTAGGCCCAACCAGCCTGTTAGCAAGTGGAAATCCCTGCAATTGGGATAAGAGGAAGAAGGAGAACACCTCTCAGGAACACAGAGTTAATCTGACTCTTTCCTTAATCACCGGTTACTGGAACCGAAGCTGTGAGAGCTACCCAGCCACCACAGAGAACCAGCACCATCAACAGGAGGTTTAGCCACCTGTTCCACCTGATGCACCCATCCACGAGAGCCCAGGGAAGAGTACTGATCCTGCTCAGACCCTTTTACAGTGCCCTCAGTGCCATTGAACACACTGCCCGGTCCGGCTGGATTCCACATCCACCCGACCTTAGCACCAGAACTAGAGAAAGGAAGCCTAACACTGCTTGCTGTGAACCTCCAGAAGTGCCAACTTCACTATCCCCGTCCGAGTGTACCTGACTACCATCCAGTAAAGGTACCTAAAAGAGACTTTGTGTGGTTGTACGTTACTCCTGGATTCGGCGCGCAGCACCCCGCAGCTGCCTCACAACATCTTGCGCAGCTCCTAGCTCCGGGGACTCCCGCTCGTCCTATGGGGAGCGTTCCATCTCGCTGTATAACATCCCCCGGAGACCCGAACAGCGCTGGTAAAGTTATCAGAACACCCGCAGGTGGCGTCACGAAGACAAATCACCCCTACTGTTCCGCCATTCCCCTATTGATCTGGACCACCGGGCCTACACCACCGCAGGCGCGGTTCCGTGACTGGAGGAGAAACAATGCCCGCTACGTGTACCCCCGGCTACGGTGAGTCAGATTCATACCCCATTATGGACATAAAAAGTTGAAAGAAAAAAGATTTTTTTAAAATATTATAATAAATAAAAATTAACCAAGAAAGCAGTAAGAGGGATTTCAACAACCGCGCTACCATGGAAATGAATAAAGATAGTAATATGTTAAATAGATTGTGATCTTTATTTCTACGCGTTTCAGGGTGTAATCAGGAAAAATCACAGATGTACAATATCTGTGATAATTCCTGAAGAAGGGGATACATCCCAAAATACATAAAATATAGAATCATAATTGATTTTACATATCATTTATCTTTTCAGCTGAGCTGTGAAGTGATCACTGCTATTATTATTAAAAAAGCTGCACTGCTTTTTGTTAGAAAATGATGTCGGTAATGCATTTTTTGTTTGTTTTTGTGTCTTTTTTCCTCTCTGTATTTTGGAAGCTACAAGCTATAATTTAAATTTTCTTTCTTCCTTTTTTTTTTAAGACAAAGATGTTTTTTATGCTGCATGAGATGTTTTGTTAATTCTTTTAAGGTAGAGGAAAAGCAAAAAACAGTAATTCTGAAAATCTTTTTTTTTCCATTTGTTTTCTTTTTCACTGCCTTTACTGAGGTGCAGTATAAATCACATACACTCATGGGCGAAAGTGTGTAGGAAATAAAATTGTGTATAACAAAACATATGACTTTATTTTCAAGGAATAATTTCAAGGGTGCCAACGCTTTTGGCCATGACTGTATTAACTTTATTCTAAGTCATATGTGGCTATACCAAATATAAATAATTTTAACATCTTTCATGTCAGAGCCAATTTTTGTATTGAGCTTTTGTTTTTTTCTTCTTTTAAGATTGCCTCATTTTGTCATCAATATTTCCCCCTCCCGTAACACATCCCTTCTTAACCCTCTCTATATACAGCCCCCCTACAGAACATCGCTCCTCAGCCCTCTTTATATAAAGCCTCCACCTACAGCAGATGGCTCCTCAGCCTTTTCTATGTGCAGCCTCCACCTACAACACATCACTCCTCAGACCTCTCTATGTGTAGCCTCTACCTACAGCACATCACTCCTCAGCCCTCTATATATACAGCCTCCATCTACAGCACATCGCTCCTCAGCCCTCTTCATACTGTATATAGCCTCCACCTACAACACATCGCTCCTCAGCCCTCTTTATATAAAGCCTCCACCTACAGCACATTGCTCCTCAGTCCTCTATATATACATCCTCCTCCTACAACACATCGCTCCTCAGACCTTTATATACAGCCCTCCTCCTCCTGCAGTACATCAATTTTTAGTGCTTTCTATATGCTGCTTCATGCAATACACAGCATTGCTCCTTCGGCAGTACTTTGCTCCTCTCACTCAGTCTGTCAGGGTGATGAGCGCAATCCCATCTCTTAAGCCCCATCACACATAACTAGATCATTAGCGAGATCGTTGTAACGTCACAGGCTTTGTGACGTAACAGCGATCTCACTAACGATCTCGCTAAGTGTGACACTTAGCAGCGGTCAGGCCCCAGCTGTGAGATTGCTGAGCGTTACAAAGTGCTCTGGGTCATTTTTTGATCGTTGGTCTCCCGCTGGTCAGCATGCATCGCTGCGTGTGACAGCGAGGGACCAGCGATCAGCGATCTCACAGGCTGGTAACCATGGTAAACACCGGGTATCCAGGCAGCGCTGCCTGGATACTCAGTGTTTATCATAGTTACCAGCATCCTTCCTGCCTAGCGCAGCCTGTAAGCAGGGAGGACGCTGGTAAGTATGATAAACACTGGGTATCTAGGCAGCACCCGCTGCCTAGATGCCCAATGTTTATCATAGTTACCAGAGATGTGGAGGTGGCTCCCTGGTCCCTGGGCGCTGGGGAGATCTGCCTGTTTGACAGCTCCCCAGCGACCAGGTAACAACGCACCAACGATCCCTACAGGATCATTATTGATGTCGGGATCGCTGGTGTGTCGTTGTGTGTGACGGGAGCTTTACTCCTGCTCTGTACAGGACTACTGATGTGCACAGATAATTAAGAGTCCCCTGTAGTGCAGAAGAGAGATTAAGGAATCCACTCCTCACCTGTGCTGCTGCAGGTGGTTGACAGGTCTCTCCATATGTGCACCTGATACAGTGGGGGAAATAAATATTTGATCCCTTGCTGATTTTGTAAGTTTGCCCACTGACAAAGACATGAACAGTCTATAATTTTAAGGGTAGGTTGATTTTAACTGTGAGAGATAGAATAGCAAAAATAAACTCCAGAAAAATCACATTATGTAAATTATATAAATCTATTTGCATTTTGCTCATTTTGATCCCATACCAACCGTTGGGAGTTCTGGCTCCTACAGACCAGTTAGACACTCTTAATCAACTCATTACCTGCATTAAAGGCAGCTGTCTTAAATTGTCACCTGTATAAAAGACTCCTGTCCACACACTCAATTAATCAGTCAGACTCTAACCTCTACAACATGGGCAAGACCAAAGAGCTTTCTTAGGCTGGTTTCACACTGCGGTCAGATCAGGTCAGGTCAGGTTAGGTTTTAGGTTTCAAAACCAGGAGTGACTCCAAAACTCAGAACAGGTGTCAATCTTTCAATTATAGTTTGTCTCTGCAAGTTCCTCTCCTGGTTCCTCTCCTGGTTTTGGCACACAAACCTGATCGAACCTGATCAGTGAAAAACCGCAGTGTGAAACCAGCCTAAGGATGTCAGGGAAAAGATCCTAGACCTGCACGAGGCTGGAATGGGCTACAAAACCATAAGTATACCGCTGGGTGAGTAGGAGACAACTGTTGGTGCAATAGTAAGAAAATGGATGAAATATAAAATGAGTGTCAGTCGACATTGATCTGGGACTCCATGCAAAATCTCACCTCATGGGGTATCCAGGATCATCAGGGAGGGGTGATATCAGCCTAAAACTGCACAGGGGAAATTTGTTAATAATCTCAAGGCAGCTGGGACCACTGTCACCAAGAAAAACATTGGTAACACATTACACCCTAATGGATTATAATCCTACAGGGCCCGAAAAGTCCCACTGCTCAAGAAGGCACATGTGCATGCCTGTCTGAAGTTTGCCAATGAACACTTGGTGATTTTGAAAGTGATTGGGAGAAGGTGCTGTGGTAGATGAAACAAAACTGAGTTATTTGGCATTAACTCAACTTGCCATGTTTGGAGGAAGAGAAATGTTGTCTATGTCCCAAAAGACACCATCCCCACAGTCAAGCATGGCAGTGGAAACATTATGTTTTGGGAGTGTTTCTCTACGAAGAGCACAGGACTACTTCACCGCATCAATGGGACAATGGATGTAGACATGTACCGTAAAACCCTGAGTGACAACCTCCTTTCCTCCACCAGGATATTAAAAATGGGTCATGGCTGGGTCTTTCAGCACGACAATAACCCAAAACATACAGCCAAGGCAACAAATGAGTGGCTCAAAAAGAAGCACATTAAGATCATGGCATGGCCTAGCCAATCTCCAGACCAATCCATAGAAAACATATGGAGGGAGCTGAAGCTCTGAGAGACAGCTTCAAAATCCTAATGATTTAGAGATGATCTGCAAAGAGGAGTGGAGCAAAATTCCTCCTGACATGTGTACAAACCTCATCATCAACTGCAGAAAACGTCTGACTGCTGTGCTTGGCAACAATGGTTTTGCAGCCAAGAATTAAGTCTTGTTTGCCAGAGGGATCAAATAATTATTTCTCTCTGCAAAATGTAAATAACTTTATATAATTCAGAGAATGTGATTTCCTGGATTTTATTTTTGATTTTCTATCTCTCACTCTTAAAATTATAGACTTACAAAATCAGCAAGAGATCAAATACTTACTTCTTCACTGTAGCTGTGAATCACTTGCTGCAGTGCTAGGTGAAGCTGGTGAGGGGTGGCATCAGAGTAGTCAGGTCTCCAGCCATGGTTCCCAAACAGATCTCCAATGCATACATATTCTCTACAATCCCAGATTGTTTAGAATAACATAGCAGGCTGCAAATCATGTTGCCTGCGGTTTGGGCAGCATGAATCGCCTGCCAGATTCCCTTTAGAGGTTTCAAATTTGTATTACATTTTGACCATTCTATAATTTAAGTTTTTTTTCTTTTGAATTCTTAAAATTGTCAAATGTAGATATGCCTGATTTTTTTTTGTGCAATTGCCCAACACACTTGTGAAGCAGAGTATTTGAAAAAGAATAAGAAAGCTCTTGGTGCCAGGCTCATGAAGTATATAGGCTCCGAAGACTTTTCCAATTTCCTGAAGCCAGCCTGACCATATGCGTCTTTTCTAACACTTTCAGGAATAAGTCTGTAAAAATTCAAAGGAGATTTAAGTGGGAATATGAGCTCTTACGCTGTTTTAAAACTCCGCTTTGGTTCATTACTGAAGTACAGAGCGGAAGAGCTTGCCCCCCTCAGATTAAGAATACCGCAAAGCCAAGCATGGTTTGTGAATCCTTGCTGGCACTCACATAGACTTCCTTTGGAATATTAATTGGAAAATCTAATAAATGACATCTGCCCCTTTCAGATGTGCCACTGAATTTCAAACAAGCTTCTTGCTGGATGCAGAATACTTTCCAGTGCCAAAACAGGCAGCTCTAAGACATCTAATAACCTCGAATGTAATTTTCACATGCTGGATTTGGCATTGGCAGCAAGGTTACAGAGACTTGTTTCCCGACGCTGAAAATCAACACCAACACTAAGAAAAGTTTTACTTAAATAATCCTGGTTTACTATTTAATGTGTGTGTAATGTATAAAGAACTAAATCTGTAAAGCACGGTTGCATGGGCGCTGCAAAGCTCTGTAATTGGAATACTGTATAAATCCTGTTTTCCTTGGGGACAGATGGAGCTTGTTAGTAGAGTTTTATATTCTCTATGTCAAATTCTCATAAATCATCAGAAAATGACATCAGATCCTAAATGAGTTATTGGCTACAAATGAAATGTAATAGGTGCAGTCAGGGGGTTATTTACTACCTATGAGTGAAACCAAACATTGATTTCAATTAAAATGATGGTCCCCAAAGCATTGTCCATGGCCCGTGATAGTTTTTCTTCTTCCCTTTTCTTGTGAGCATTCCTTAGTAAAAAAAATAAAAAAAAAAATGTTAAAAACATGTTAAAAACGGAAAAAGGTGCTTTTTAACTCAGATCCTTGAAATTAAAAAATTATTTATCCATAAAAAAATTATACTTTTCCAAGTTTATCTGTGAATGATGTTATCATTTTATCATTAGATAATTCGAAAAAGATAGCCAAGTGGCCAAAATGATGGCTCCTCTTTTAACTCAATGCAATTAATTATATGGAGTATTGAGCATTAAAATAAGTATCTTTTGCCTTTCATTCTGATGATATACTGCTATCCTCATTGTCACATACTCACTTCTCAGCACGTGACTTGGGGTTGCGCCTGCAAGGGTTAATCTATCTCCTCTCACTCAATCCAGCACTCAACCTCTGTCCTATGCTGTAAGGGAGCATCAATCACATCCTGACTCACACCGTGTACCCCGCTTCACACACCCTGCCACCACTCATCAGATTTTGGGGGGCCGATGAGTTCCCCTAAACTAAGACTTATCAGACAATCAACAACACCACACCTTCCTCAGGCTGTGGATTCTTAGAGTATACAAGGTTCAGACTTATTAAAGTTTTAAGCTTTAATATAAAAAGTACAGTGCTTACATAAAAAGATACAAAAATAGAAATAATAAAATGGCATACACATATGCAAACAATGAAATAAAAAGGAGAAACTTACAGAAACCTAAACTTTGTTTCGGTTGCCCGATGGGGAGAGCAGAAATATATGGAAAGAGGTTCACAGCAGCTTCGGCTGACCCATCTCTGTGACCTGAGGGGCTTTAGCTGCGAGAGCCCAGATATAGGCTCAGACTGGGGGGCGGTCAGATTCTAGACCGGCCTTCTAGTTTAACATTCTACTTCTGGGTCTATGATTGGACACTCACTCATTTAGCCATGCATATATTATGTTTTAAAATGTTCTTTGTCTTCTGACTAGGTCTCCTGATTTTGATTTCCATCTGTGGGTCTGTTTGAAGCTCACTATTTGAGATGGCTTCTATCTCTTATCAATTATTTTCCTCTTTGAGGCTCCCAATATGTGTGAATCTATTGCCCTGCTGGCAGGATGCCCCCCTGGGGAGACTGGAGTCAGTATGACTGTGAAGTTAGCGTGTGCTTATATAAAGCAGGTTGTGACCTCTTGTGGATGGACATGGGATTTAACCCCTTACTGGTCTAGTGTCCAGTCCCTGAGATACATATTTTCTTACACTCATGTCATAGATAAACAGATGATGATAGATGGATAGATAGATAGATAGATATATACATAGATAGATAGATAGATAGATAGATAGATAGATAGATAGACAAATAGATAGAACGCAGCCGCCCTGTGCCCATGATCTGCATTCGGTACAGGGCGGTTTCTCCCTGCATTCACCCGCTGAGATCGCTTCCGACTTGGCAGCAATAAATTAAAATGCTACAGTGATGCAGAAGCATGGCAACCCGCACCGCAGCTGATATGATGCTGCAAAAGGGAGACGCACAGTGGGTATGGGATTTTCCATAACACTGCTAACCCTGACCATGTGCACATATCCTAAAAGTTGTAAGTTAATTTGGTAAGTTTACTGCATTTACCCATGTTATGTCTCTTTAGCTGAGGTAGATCCTCAAAGCCCTCAGGTCTGGATGAGCGGATGTTACGTAACATGGACAGGTGATGTTGGTGCTGTACCATAACACAGATGAAACAAAACTCTCTGATGATAATCCACAGGCCGACACACAGGAACATCTGGTCACCATGCACACCGCTAAGAAAATGACTTCAGCTGTGATCCTGGTGACGTCAGATTCCGGTTCATCCGAGTTCACAGCTGAAGTGACATTCTGCAGGCTGGGATTTTTAGCGTGGGGGCTCCAAAATGCCTGGACCTTACCACATTGAGAATCTCAACCCCTGGCTGCCTGGATTTTACCTTGGCCGGCAATCAAAAATAGGAAATAGGGTAAAGCCCACATACGTTTTTTTAAATCAGTTATTTAAATAATTTTAAAAAATAATGATCTTTCCTGTATTTTGATTGCCAGCCAATGTAAAGTCAGGCAGCTGGGGGTGGCAGCCAGTAGCTGTCTGCTTATATGTGCTGAGAATCAAAAATACAGTAAAGCCCTTAATTTTTTTAATTATTTATCTAATTTTACAGTACTATGATGTCAGTCAATGGGTAAGGGGCGGAACAGCCAATTACAGATGCTGTCACAGAGAATTGGTGTCTATGATTGGCTGTTAGAGTAACGTGAAACCAGCCCACACATTCTAGCATCTGCAATGCTAGAATGTATGGGGTGTTTCCAGATTACTCCAACAGACAATCACAAATGACAATTCTCTTTGACAGCATCTGTGATTGTCTGTTCCGTCCTTCAGCAATTAATGCCCAGGAAATTAACCACCTCTTACCTGATGGCATCCGTGGCTCTTCTTTTGATTAGTCAGCATCAATGTTGCAGGGTGTTGCAGCTTTACCTGGGCTTAATGTGAACATACTGAAAATGTGTGCTGGAAGTAGATGGAGTGACAGGTCCCCACTGTGTTTTTGCGCTGTGAGAACTAAAGTTGTATTTCGACTTACAGACTTAGGGTATTAAACAATCGCCATTTGGCTATACGTTTGTTGATTAGCAACTGTTCAATTGCCTGAATAGATTTACTGGGCTTCTGGTGAGTAATAGACCATTCTGAGCATCTAGATTGTTAGTGCTCTTGGTAACACATGTCCTTTTTACACTGAACGATGTGCTGCTGTCATTTCACACAACAAGTAAGGCCAGTGTCACACCACGGTGTGTTCCGGTCCGGGGCTGTCCTGTTTGTAGCCGGATTCAGGCGAGTGCAGCTGTCCTCTGCGAAATGGTGCTGAATCACTTCACATGGGACAGCTCCCTGGTGCTGAAGTTCAGTGAAGATCACGCTGAACTTCAGCCGCCGGTGTCCGGTTCCTGGAACCTCTCGGCTCCTCCCGGATCGGGGCAATCCGGACCCATAGACTCCCATGTTTGTTAGGTAGCGCTGGATTGCCCCAGCCCAATCCAAATTTGGATTCCCCAATCCAATTTGGGGTGATTTTCCGCCCCGGACACAACAATGCTGCAAACAGCATTTTTGTGTCCGGGAGAAAAATCCGAATACACCCGGATCCTCCCGGACAGATGGAAACTGGATGGCATATAGCTGCCCTCTGGCTCCATCCAGCCCATAGCATACTATGGGGCCGAGATCTGATCTGGGGCTGTCCGGTTCACAACGGACAGCCCCGGATCAGATTTAACCGTGGTGTGAAACTGGCCTAAGCAAAACACTGATTTGCAGACTGTTCACACTTCAAACAAGTGTTCCTAAGCTCAAAAGACTTTCAGGTTTTTAGTTTGCTTCAGAAAAATCTCTTTCAAATGTGTGAGCAGATAAGTAAACACCTGGATTCTTAGCAACAAGGGGATATCCACATCCCACAAAGCTTTGTCATTGTGGAAACAGATGAAGAGACAATAAACTTGGAGTTGTTCCTCTGCAAATTCCAACAGAAAATGGAGGGTGTCAGTCATCACAGTGTTCCGGTCATCATAGAGTGTGCTGGCCATCGTTGAGTATGCTGGTCATCGTGAAGTGTGCTGGCCTTCATGGAGTGTGCTGGCCATCGTGGAGTGTGTCAGTCATCATACAGTGTGCCAATCATCGTAGAGTGTTCCGGTCATCGTGGAATGTGTCGGTCATCGTGGAGTGTGTCAGCCATCATGGAGTGCGTCAGTCATTGGTAAGTGTGCCGGCCATCATGAAGTGTGCCAATCATCGTGGAGTGTGTCGGTCATCGTGGAGTGTGCTGGTCATCGTGGAGTGTGCTGGTCATCGTGGAGTGTGCCAGTCATCGTGGAGTGTGCCAGTCATCGTGGAGTGTGCCGGTCATCGTGGAGTGTGCCAGTCATCGTGGAGTGTGCCGGCCATCGTGGGGTGTGCCAGCCATAGTGGAGTGTGCCAGACATCTTGGAGTGTGCCGGTCATCGTAGGAGTGTTCCGGTCATCGTGGAGTGTGCCGATCTTGGAGTGTGCCGATCATAGAGTGTGCCGATCATGGAGTGTGCCGGTCATCGTGGAGTGTGGTGGTTATCATGGAGTGTTCTGGCCATTGAGGATTGTGCTGGGCCATCGTGGAGTGTGTATATACCCTGAGGAAGGTGCAAATTGTGCACCAAAACGCATTGGTGGAGTGTGGAGGAATAAAGGAGGTGATGAATGAAGTAATGTCTTCCCAGTGCATCTTTTGAAGCAGCAGCGCGAACCGTGAGACACCATTCCTTTTCAGCAAGCATTTTAGATTGTCATTTAATCTTACAATCATTTCTATCCAAAGATTGGTATTGATCAAAATTAGGCTTCATTCATACCAATTATTATTATTATTGCTATTCATTATTATAGCGCCATGGCGCTTTACATGTGAAAGGGACATAGACAAGTGCAAAAAACATGAGCAATACAAGGCACACACCACGACAAAAGGGTAGAGAACCCGTGCCCGCGAGGGTTCACAGTCTACAAGGGATGGCTGAGGATACATTAGGAGAGGGTACAGCTGGTTGTGCTGTGGTTCAGTAGACTGAGAATCACTGCAGGTTGTAGGCTTGTCGAAAGAGGTGGGTCTTAAAAAATAATAAAATTAAATTAAAACACAGATTATATTGGATCTGTTCTCACAAAACTATATATCAATATACTCAGCTCCCCCTGCCTATAACATCATGCTTGCAGCATGGACGGCATTTTCATGGTGACAGGTTCCCTTTAACGATACTTACATTGTGGTGAAGAAAAATCCAGTCTAAAACGGTGAAGGTTAATATGTTGTCAACTGTGGGAGTAACAGAATGTGTAGGTTACTGCGTTCTATGGAGACCTTGCGGTTGCGTCCACTTGTTACTGTAACTCTAGAGGATCATATTTCTTGACCACTGTGTCATATACATTTTCCCTCCACCTTGTAATTTAGTGTACGTTCTTATAACCAGGTTTATTTTCCTCACACTTGGCCTGCTCTATATTTTTACCTTTCGCTCTGGTTTCCATAGCTCAATCAGCACCCCACATTCTTCACTAGGGGGGAATGATTTAATGTTGGTGTTGCTGACAGGTCTTAATGGTATGCCGAAAAAGACAGATATGAGCAAAGACGTAAGTTTCTCAGGTTAAACAGCTCACTTATTCTGTGGTCAGGATAATAAAATCAAAACCTGTGTTTTTCTTTCTCCTTCCTTTTCAGAGTCAAATTCATCTCTATTCCACTTTTTACACTTTTCTATTGCCCCCTCTTAAATTACATCTCTCCATCTACCAGATTCATAATCGGATACTTGGGATTACAACCCTAAGACTTGGCTTTTGGGGATGTATTTGAGAAAGTGTATTTTATTTAGAGATCATTCCAATAATGCTTTCAGTTCATAAAAGTCTACTTCTTTGCACGCGATACATGTAACACATAAAATCCAGCCCTTCAAATGTGTTTTTATGTCATGTGTTTATTGCGCTTTCATTAGAAGTATGCATTTATTCTAAAATCACTTAGTAGTACATAAAAGCTAAGCTTAGAGATCTTGCAAAAGAAAAAAATACAAAAAAAACATGGGCACGGAATAAGAGAAAATATATTTTACCATGTAAAACTAGATGAGAAGATAATACTCCCCCTATCATAAATTATGTCAATGTTAGAACTTGACAGGAAATTTTGGTACTTCTAAGGCTTAGTTCAGACATAGTGTTTGTGCTCCATTTTTCATTGATCCATTTTTGGTGCAGTTTCTGCAGTTTCCTCTTTTTGCAAACAAGCGTCACAAACACATCAACTGTTTGTGCTGCTTCTTTGCTCCATTTTCAGGGGACACAGACAGAGACATACAGACAGGCACACAGACAGACACATACTTTATTACCCTCCCCGCGATCCCACGGTGAGCTCCAGTGATGTCTTCATCCCGGCAGGCGACAGGCCCTGTGTGAGAGTTGTTTGGTGCTTGATGTCCTGCCCATGTGACTGAGTCACATGGTGTAGTGCCAGGTCCTGGAAGCACCGAACAACTCATACACATGTCCTGCCGCCTCCCGGGATGAAGACATCACCGGAGCTCACCGTGGGATCGCGGGGAGGGTAAGTAATCAGATGTTTGTGATGCAGAAAGCACACCAGAAAAACGCCACACTGACACTCATTATTTTCTGGATTTACTTTGTGCACCTCTAATGGAGCAGTATAAAAATACAGCGTCTGCACAGCAAATTGAAAATCCCATTCACTTTTTGGCAGATGATTTGACTGATCCATTTTTGGTGTAGTTTAAAAAAAAAACGCAGCACCAAAAACGGATCAGAAACATCCATTGTGAGCATAGCATTAGAGTTACAAGGCTTAGGAATTGTGCTTGAAAATTATTTCCTATATTATCCATAAATTTTTATTGAAATAAATTGTTATTTTTAAATCAACAAATTGCATAATTGTGCAAAAGAATTGCCATTAATTAATCAGATTGGGCTAATACCCATTATCATGTTGCAGGGGTTGTTAAAGGGTCGAACATTGACTTATAGGGTTTGCTATCTCAAGTGGCACTAGTATAAGTAATTCTGGCTGTTGCTGCCTATGCAGCGATCATGGGGCAAGGGTACTCAACTCACCAGGGCTCATCAGTCCAGAGGAAGTCACGCTGACCTTCCATGGAAGTCGTGGCCGTGACTGGTCGTTGAAAAAGGGGATATTTTCAGGGGAAATAGAGTTTGTCGTGACGCCATCAGTGGTTTCTGTTCAGGGATGACCAGTGCTGCTTGTGTGGCGCCCCTGCGTCCAGGAGGCCACAAAGGGAACTGCAGCCAGGCAGGCACGACATTGTTGCACAACACCCTCACAGCCCACATAACCCACGTGTCAGAGAGGTTTACATCCAGCCCTGAGATTAGAAACTATATGAGATCGGAGGGGTGGTGGATTCAGAGGAGTGGGTTGGGCACACCAGAGGTCAGGTGACTGACAGTATATAGTGAGGGGGAGGAGTGAAGGAAGTTAGTAGGCCGGAGTGAGCCGAGCTGTAAAGACCCAAGAGTAGGCCACAGTAGGCTGAGATGTAAAGACTGAAGGACAATCACACTTCTGTGAGTGCAAGGCTAGGAGCGCAGAATCCGTACTGAGCCAGTATGAGCCAGAGGGGAGAGAAAGCCCGTCCGATGCTGATGGCACCAGGAGTGTGACAGAACAGAGAGGGACGGTGGAACCCGGGCCCTAGACAGCAGCTGAAGCTACTGACTGCAGGTGGAGAAGCCCTCCTAGTATACTAGAAGAAACACAGAGAAGGAGCCTGGTAGAGCCTCGTGCTGAGGACTGCTGAAGGCTGGGCTAAAGTAGAGTGTCGGCTCTAGAGGGGACCGTAGTTCACCCGGCATCCCCAGACAACACGACGAGGGGTCTGAGTTCCAGATTGAGATCCCTAACCCAAAAGGACAGGCAGCTAAGTGACGCACTAGGACTCACAGAAGCCCGAGTCACCACCATACTGTCCAGCGTTCACACACCAACCCGTACAGACGGAGACCGTAACAGCCCGGAAAGGGACACCAAAAGACTGTGTGAGGGGTCACAGGGAGAGAGAGGCCTGGCTGCAGGGAGCAAAAGGGAAACCGGAGAGGGAGAAAGAACCTGTGTACTTGAACTGTGTACCAACTGCAAATGACTTGTAAACTGCTTGAAGGAAACAACGAGTAAAGCTTTGGAAAACCCTGAATTGCCTCTCTTGTCTGCCTCTATCTGCACACCATTCTCCCTCATACAGATCCAGCCTGTCAGCACCAGCCAGGAGGAGAGATCCCTGCAGTGTCTGCAAGTAAGTGTGCTACAACTACACACCATAGACTTTAACCCTTACTGCCCCGGGAGATACGGTTCCCCCCACTGGAACTATACCATCTCCGCTGCCATTCCATCACCCCCGGAGGTTCTGCAGCAGCGGCGGCCCCATCACTGGCCGCATCAAGTGGGTGGCGTCACCCGTGACATTTCCCCTGTAAATAATTCCCCTTTATTGTGCGGGCCCAGGGACACGGTCCGGACCAAGCCACCTGTGACTTCCCCAGTACCGTCCGGTCCGGTACCGAGTACCCCCATCCCGTGGGGGCTCCACACTTGCATAGGTTCCTAGGGGATAGGTGGTTAGGCAGCTTGATGGGACACTCCCCAGAGATGGAGTATACCCCTGGCTTTTAGAGATGGTAAAGTAATGAGGATGATAGTGGTAGTAGTTGCAGGTGCAGGAAGGAATAGACAGACACGGGGTTTGCAATTCTAACCAGTCACCTTTACTTGCAATTCTGTGCAAAGACAACCAGCCAACGTGCTGTATTCTCCAAGATTGCAGCTTGGCCAGCTCACAAGTAGTCTGTGTTCCCCTCGCTGAGACACAGAGTGTAAACCTTTCCTTGCTGCCCGATAATGTCTGACACTTTGCTTATCCTTTCCTTCCCGGTGTCCTTGTGGTAACAAGTCTCAAAGCAGGTGACTTCAGGTCCTTCTGAGTGACTGCCTTGCAAGTCTTCCTAACCCTCTTAGTCCCTTCACGCAGGAGAGCCCTCAGTGGTGGCCACTGCACGTGAAGTTCAGTGATCTCTGGTTTCGCGGCTGGTCCTGAAGATCCGAGACTGAATTGGGGCCAGCACCCCTGTGCAGCTTGTTCCTCTATCCATCCTTCCAGCCAGCTGTAGATTCAGGTCATCAGGCCTGAAGATTAGCAGCCGACCCTCTTGCATGGGTCCTGCTCTCTCCCCATCTGCCTGACTTTCCTAGAACTCACTCCATGATGTTGCTCCTTTCTCACTTCTTCTCCAACTCTCTCTTTCTATCTCTCTCCTCCCCACCCCCTCAACTAGCTCCTCCCTCCAGCCAGCAGATTGGCACTGCTCTATTAGCGAGCCTCTTACACCAATCATCTCCCTGGCCTGGAGCTTTGATAGTGCAGGGTATGTGTGAGTGGTCTCAGCAAAGCTTTCCTGGCTTACCTGTGAGTATGATGCCACACCTGATCAATAAGAGTGCCCGGTGTCAGACCGCCACAGATTTGTTACTGATGACCTTTAAACCCCTTTAAGAACAAAAATCCCCCACTAGCCTTTTTTCTGCACTTAACAGTGCATGTGTGTCATGTTGAATACAAAGGGAACCTTTCAGGTCTAATAACACTATTAATCTGCAGATATGGAGTTAGTCCATAGGTTTTCTGTGCAGAGAGGAGGAGCAGACGCTGCAGTGGTTCTAGGTATTGTGGAATATCTATTAATATTTGTCTTTAAATGTATGTCTGGTTCTTTCGGTACTTTATGTATCATATCATACAATCACATGGTATTTTTTGGTATTTTGGAGTGTACAGGGGGAGTGAGGCGAAAATGTAATCATTGTGAAATGCCTAAGAAAAGCAGAAAAAGGTTGTGGCATTTGTTGAGATAGTAATAAACTGGTGACAGATTCCTTTTAATACTTTAAATAACTTCTCAGAAACAAATAGTAAACCCTATAGTCCCGATTTCCTAATGAATGTCTAATAGTTAAACTGCGTAAATATAATCCAGGCATTCTGAAGATTCAATACATTTTTGGTACACACTGTAGGATAGTCAATTTTAGCACCAATTTTTCATTCACTTTAATTATATTCACAAAACCTGTTTTTTTAAAGAATCATTTCACATTTGAAGTTACTTTGAGGGGCCTGTATATCAGAAAACTCCAAACAAGTACTGATTTTAAAATCTGCCCCCTTAAAGTATTCAAAGCCAAATTTAGAAAGTCTGATAATGATTCGGCCCGTGGGGGCCATGGGGTACTCAGAGCCAGGCCGGTGGTCGTTGCTTTCTGGATGTCATGGTGGTGTGACCCAGTTTGTGGCCCCGGAGTCAATCAAAAGGGGAAGGTGACTTTTCGGGGATCGGTGATTAGGGAAGGTGGCTTTGGGGACAGGGGTTCCAGACTTGGGGATGCTTATTCACGTGACGCCACCCGCGGGTTGCGGTCAGTAATGACCGCCGCTGCCACACAGCTCCACTGGGGGATGGTGGCAAGGCAGCTTAGTTGGCAAGCCCTCCACGGGTAGGGCTGACCCTCAAGGCAGCAGATGTTACTGGGTGAGGTGGTGCTTATGTTACAGCACAGGGGCGCAGCAAGGGGTGCAGTCTTAAGATGCTTACTCACAGCTTTGACGTTCCTGGTTACAGCAGTGCCCACCATTGCACCAGCCTGCAGAGCGCTGAGTACTCGGAGGTTGAGGAGGGAATCCAGCTAACTCCCTGGTAAGGTGGTAGTCCTTAACCGGTACCCCTTTCTGTCACTGTCCTTTAACGGTTGACTCTTCTTCTGCGCTTTGCTTCACCCTCCTGCCCTGTACCTCGTTCACACAGTGCCCTGAGCCAGTGGCCGTGGGCCTTAATGGGGTTTCTCAGGTGCCAGTCCCCTGACCCTACATGACCACCTTTTCGGCAGATGTGCGCAGGTTCGGCTGTGGCACTTGGAGATACCACAGAATAGCTGAGCCTGGTCTTCTCCACTAGTCTTGGGGTCCCGGTGCCCCTATTCTGCAGCCTGGTCCCTCCACATGGATTCAGTCTCTGTGGATGCAGGTGTACCCAGATGGATTGCTCACTACCCGGTCCCCTGGACCCCTTCTGTCTTCTGTAGCACCCTCATTCTCATTCAGGGCTTCGGACGAGCTCCCACTGGCTCCAGTCCTCTGGTCATCTCTTTACAGATGTTAGCCCTCTCTGACAGACTCTCTGGCCCTCACAGACTCCTTCAGCTCGAGCCATCCATCAACTGTCTTCAAGATCTTTCCCCTGTCTTTTCATACTGCCGGTCACGTGTCCTCCGTCACTAACGTGTGTCCTCCCTAACTACACTTCCGCCTGGGTGCTCCCCTAAATCCTGCTATCCAACCATCCCTTCTACTTTGGTTCCTCATCTCCAGACAGGATCAGGGACTGTGCTCTCCTTTAGGAGCAATCTCACCCTAACCCTGACCTGGAGTGGGGTACTTCACTGCTGGCTGGGGTGCATTACCTCTGTGGCGACTGGATCCACAGGTGCGCCACACTAACCCTTCAGATGCGTAACAGGACTTAATGTGAGGAAAAAATAAAAATTTTTATTTTATTATTAACAAGAAAGTTTCTTTAGCCCCATGTTTTTCATGTTTTACAAAGGCTAACAAGAGAAACTAGACCCTATACTCCTGAGTGTGTCGATATCTCAAACTACTGTTTTGGCACATGTCAGGGCTTAGCGGTGAAGGATCACATGTCGTTTTGGTTGAAGATTGCAGATGTCGCGTTTGCAAAAGCAATTGAGGTCCCAAAGCAGCAGAAACTCCCATAGATGACCTCATTGTGGAAACTGCACTCATTATGGAATCATGTAGAAGCAGGGAGAGTGTTGAACCCAGAGCATCAAAGTATTTTATAACATTGTCCCATGAAAATGAAAAATAACAAAAATACTGCTTTCGATTCAAATTTGTAATTTTTACAAGGGTAATAAGAGAAAATAAACACCAACCTTTTTTTGCAATTCTTGTTGAGTACTTCAATACTCCATATATGTTTGGAAAGAATAGTTTGGGTACACAATAGGGATCAGAAGGAAAGAAACAATATTTGACTTTTAGAATTTGAATTTTGGTTGGAAGATTCACAATGGGTAATATGGAAAAAATGGACCCCATAGTTTGATATAACATTTCTCCTAAATAGAGCAATATTCCATATGTGGTCAGAAACTACTGTTTGGGCACACGGTACAGCACAGAAGGGAAGGCATGCTATTTGTGCTTGGGCTAATCTCTATGATGCCAAATCAATAGAAACCCCCACAAGTGATCCAATTTTGGATACTACTTTCCTCAAGAAAGTCATCTAAGAGCATAGGGAGTTATTTGACCCCACATGTGCCTCAAGAATAGTAGAACATTGATTGGGTTGTGAAAATTACATTTTTTCCATTAAAATATTGTTTTACCTTCAAATTTTTCATTTTCATGGTGGTAATAGGAGAAAATGGAACCCACATTACCACACATGTGATTAGAAACTTTTGTTGGGGCACACTGCAAACCTCAGATGGGATAGAGAGACATTTTGAAGTGCAGATTTTGGTGGAATGATTTGCTTGTGCAATATCACATTGGCAGAGCTCCTAAGGTTCCCAGAATTTTATAACATTGGGCCATGAAAATAAAAAAATACAATTTTACCATGAAAAGCTTGTTTTAGTCTCAAATTTGTAATTTTCAGAAGAGGTAAGCAAAAAATAGCCCAGTCATTCTATCAGGCGATTGTCAGGCAAAAACAAAGTACCGTAACCCCTCATGTGTGGGCACACAGTACTGTTTGGCCACATGGCAGGCCTTGTAAGCAATGAGAATCCATTTGACTTTTGGAGTGCAAATTTTCATTGATTAGTTTGTGGGGACTAAAGATGAGTGGATCCGAACTTTACAGTTCAGTGTTATTGCCGAACACAGACTTTACAAAAGAATCAGTTCAAGTTCGGAGTTTGGGTGCTTTACATGTGGAAACCATTTGAGCGAGCGTCGCCAAGCTTGGGTACACTCAGTGATCAGCCCATTGTGAGCTTCTTGTAGTGTTTGAATGGCACTGGGGATAAAATCAATGTTATGGGATGTAGTGTGTACAAAAAAAAAATGCTGAACTGCCCAATCAGTGACTTTCAATTTCGGGTCAAGTTCAAGTCCAGAATAGAACTTTATCTAAAATCCATCTTAATCCATAATACCCGATCTTCCACGGCTTTGCTCATCTCTAGTGGGCACCATTTGCAGTGCCTCTAAGGTGCCTAACCTACGAAAGTCCTCCTCAATTGACCCTATTTTGGAAATCATATCCTCTGAGAATTCATCTGCGCTTTTGGTGTTGCAGAGCGAATATTGAAAATATGCCAGCTTAGTAGCCAATATGCAGTGCCCAGCTTGTGCTTCTGGAGAAATACTCCCCTAATTGTTAAATGGGCTTTGCATAGTACAGTTATAATAAATACTGTGGAGCTGAGCAGGGAGGGGGCCATTTAAATTTGATAACACAGATGTCATTGGATTTTTTTTGAGAGGGGTAGCCAAGTCAATTTATCACAGCCTTGGTGCTCCCAGTAACTTGGAACCTCCTTATATTTCCAGTTACAGATGACGGATGGTCTTGACTGTTTTTTTGGGGAAGTTGGGTTTTTATCAATATACTTTTGGAGAATATAGCATTTTGGATTACATTTAAGGCTGAAGGCACACTGATGCCTCCAAAACGGCGCGTTTTTGAAGCGCGATACTGATGCGAGTTTGATGCGTGTAGTAGTGCTAGTGCGGTGTTAGTGCAGTGCTAGTGGGGTGCTAGTGTGGTGCTAGTGGGGTGCTAGTGGGGTGCTAGTGTGGTGCTAGTGAGATTTTTTCATTCCTACTGCAATCCGACAGACTAGCACCTTCTCCTGGTGTCAAGACTGCACTGATTTGCTGCCACTTATTTGTCAATCAATGGGGTCACTTGTGGGGGAGTTCCAATGTTTAGGCACACAGGGGCTCACCAAACGCGACATTGTGTCAGCTAACAATTTGAGCTGATTTCCATTCAAATTGTTAGCGGACACCATGTCGCGTTTGGAGAACCCCTGTGTGCCTCAGCATTGGAGCTCCCCCACAAGTGACCCCATTTTGGAAACTAGACCCCCCAAGGAACAAATCTAGATGCATAATGAGCACTTTGAAGCCCCAGGTGCTTCACAAATTGATCCGTAAAAATGAAAAAAAGTATTTTTCTTCCACAAAAATCTTATTTTTTTATTTTTACGGATCAAATTATGAAGCACCTGGGGCTTCAAAGTGCTCATTATGCATCTAGATTTGTTCCTTGGGGGGTCTAGTTTCCAAAATGGGGTCACTTGTGTGGGAGCTCCAGTGCTGAGGCACACAGGGGCACTCCATACGCGACATGGTGTCCGCTAACAATTGGAATTGTTAGCGGACACCATGTCGCGTATGGAGAGCCCCTGTGTGCCTCAACATTCAAGCTCCCCCACAAGTGACCCCATTTTGGAAACTAGACCCCCAAGGAACAAATCCAGATGCATAATGGGGTCACTTGTGGGGAGCTCCAATGTTTAGGCACACAGGGGCTCTCCATATGCAACATGGTGTCCGCTAACAATTGTTAACGGACACCATGTCGCACATGGAGAGCCCCTGTGGCAACCAGCATTGCCACCAGCGCAAGGGCAACTGGAAGAGTTGGGGTACAGCACCAGAAAATGGCACCTCCAATGAATGCGCTATTTTCTGAGGTGGCTGTGGGTTGCAATTTGCAGCGTGAGGGGCCCACAACATTTGGATCTCTCCATGATGAGGATTGCAGCCCCCCAACTGCCAAGTTGTACCTGGCTGGCAACCAAAAATATGGCAAAGCTCCATGTCATTTTATTGGTAGAAGTAATTTAAAAAAATGACGTGGGGCTTCGCCATATTTTTGGTCCAGCCAGGTACAACTTGGCAGCTACAGACTGCCACCAACCCCCAGCTGCCTTGTTGTACCTTGCTGGCAACCAAAAATACAGCGAAGCCCATTTTTTTATTTCTAGAACAAATTCTAAAAAAAAAAAATGACGTGGGGCTCTGCCATATTTTTGGTCCAGCCAGGTACAACTAGACAGCTGGGGGCTGGAATCCACAGCATGGAGAGGCCCAAGCGTTCTGGGCCCCCCATGCTGCGAATTGCAGCCCGCAGCCGCCCCAGAAAATGGCGCATTCATTGAAGCGCCATTTTCTGGCGCTGTACCCATGCTCTTCCAGTTGCCCTGGTGCCGGTGGCAAACTGGGTAATAAAGGGGTTAATGCCAGCTTTTTATTGGCAGCTGGCACTAAGCCCGAGATTCATAATATTGGGCCAATGTTAGACCCGCCATTAGGAATCTCTGGTAAGTAGTCAATAAATACACACAGAGTAAAATATTTTTATTTGGAAAAAAACACAAACAAAATTCAGACTCCATCTTTATTAGAAAGATCCGACGTAGTCCATAACGAAGGTCCCGCGACGCTCGATCGCCTCCGACGTAGTCCACAATGAAGGTCCCACGATGCTCGATCACCTCTGCTCCAGAGATTGCAGCAAGGGATCAAGTGTCCTCTTCCTACAGTCTCTGGGGTCAGAGTTATGGTGCACTGTATGGCAATGATCTGTCATACAGTGCACCATGACTATGATCCCTGAGACTAGAAGAGGACACTTGATACCTTGTTGCATCCATCCATTATCCACGCATGTACACATCCATTCGTGCACACATCCACACATGCAGTCACACATACGCACACATCCATCCACGCACACACGCATCCACGCACCCACGCACCCACGCATCCACTAACCCACGCATCCACTAACCCACACATCCACTAACCCACGCATCCACTAACCCACGCACCCACACACCCACGTACCCATACACCCACACATCCACGCACCCACACATCCACTAACCCACACATGCACTAACCCACGCACCCACACATCCACTAATCCACGCACCCACTAACCCACGCACCCACACATCCACGCACCCACACATTCACACATCCACGTACCCACACATCCACGTACTCACACATCCACTAACCCACGCACCCACACATCCACGCACCCACACATCCACACACCCACGCATCCACTAACCCATGCATCCACTAACCCATGCATCCACTAACCCACGCATCCACTAACCCATGCATCCACTAACCCACGCATCCACTAACCCACGCATCCACGTACCCACGCATCCACGTACTCACGCACCCACACATGCACGCACCCACACATCCACTAACCCACGCATCCATTAACCCACGAACCCACACATCCACTAATCCACGCACCCACACACCCACACATCCATTAACCCACGCATCCACTAACCCACGCACCCACACATCCACTAAACCACGCACCCACACATCCACGAATCCACACATCCACGCACCCATGCATCCACTAACCCACGCACCCACACATCCACGCATCCACTAACCCATGCACCCACACATCCACGCACCCACACATCCACGCACCCACACATCCACGCACCCATGCATCCACTAACCCACGCACCCACACATCCACTAACCCACGCACCCACACATCCACGCACCCACACATCCACGCACCCACACATCCACTAACCCACGCACCCACACATCCACGCACCCACACATCCACTAACCCACGCATCCACTAACCCACGCACCCACACATCCACGCATCCACGCACCCACACATCCACACATCCACGCACCCACACATCCACGCACCCACACATCCACGCACCCACACATCCACGCACCCACACACCCACACATCCATCCATCCATTCATGAATCCATCCATCCATGAACCCACTCACTCAATCAATCAATCAATCATTAATTCATTCATTCATTCGGTACTTACCTCTGGGCGGAGCAGCAATGGAGGAGGGGCGTTCCAGCGAGGAGAGGAGGCAGAGTGGCAGCTACACCGGCGGGATCGAGGAGCGGTAAGATCGGACACGGGGATCGGGGGGGGGGTGAACGGCAGGGACAGGTGGGGGCCATCCAGGGGATGGGGAGGGCGTCCGCCCCGCCGCCAGCAGCGCGGCGGGTGAAGCCGCAAACACACCCGGCAACGGGGGTGGGGGGCAGTGACAGGTGGGGGCCGTTTGGAGAAGGGGGAGGTCTGAGGAGGGGGAGGGCATCCGCCACCACCACCAGCAGCGCGGCGGGTGTGAACAGACCCGGCATCGGGGGTGGGGGGCAGTGACAGGTGGGGGCCATCTAGAGAAGGGGGAGGCCTGAGGAGGGGGAGGGCATCCGCCCCCACCACCAGCAGCGCGGCGGGTGAAGCCGCACACAGGTCCCGGCTGTCGCAGAGATCACAGCCGGGATCACAGCCTCAGTACCGACGGGAGGCTCTGCGCAGCTTGCGGGCTTTGGCTCCCGGTGGTCTGCCGTGTGTGCCGGAAGTGTGGTTTTTCATGTGCGAGACTCGCACTATTCATTGCACGGTGCGTTTTTTTAACGCACCCATTGATTTCTATTGATGGCTCATGCGTACAACTCGCATGCAGTCGCAGCATGCCGCGACTGAAACTCGCTTTGCGAGTTCAGTGCTTAAAATGCGCACCAGTGTGCCCGACATTATGGAAAATCACTTGTCCTAGTGCAATGCGAGTTTATCTCGCATTGCATTCGTGCGAGGCACTGGGATCATGTCGGATGATGTGCCTTCAGCCTAATGGTGGGTTTTCACGCCGCGATATTGGCGTCCAACTCCGACCCAACTCCAACAAAAAGTCACGTGGGTCGCGAGTTGGAGCCGATATCGGGTGCGCGTTGTATTGTTTCAGTGTACAACGCGATGCTGGAACGATGCCAAAACGATATCGGAGTTGAATAGCAGAGCTATTAAACTCCCGATATCGCAAGGCCGTTGTACCAGCATCGCAGCGTGTGACAGCCCAACTCCGATCTGTACTCGCACCTCACCCATTAACTCCCATGTTAAATGGTCATTACTGGGTTGGTGGGCGTACACATCGGAGGGACGTTGTTTCCCGATATCGCAGCGTGTAAACCGCCGATGCGATATCGGGAAAAGCGCTCAAAAAATGCGCGCTCCCGCAGCGTTGCCTCCGATATCGCCGCGATATCGGGACGTGTAACCCCACCATTAGACTAAGTTTACGTTTAACGTGTGTTTGAGGCCAGATGGTGTCTAAAGTAACTCAACATGCATAAATATAGTGAATATAATTCCTTTGTGATATTTGTCTAAATCCTGTTTTTCAGAGATTTAGACGAAAACTCCAATGTAAATGCACAGAATAAATGTGAAACAAATCTTATGATTTTTTTGGGGAAGCAAAATGCACAAATCAAAAGCAGATAAAGAATTTTTATTTTTACATTGTTTATCATGTGTGTAGCGACCCGGCCAGCGGACCCGTCTCCAGGATACAGGAAGACCAGGTCCCATCTGGCCGCAGGCATCCCCCTGCTTCCTGCACATTTACTTACCCGGTCCGCACTCCTGCAATGCCCCTCCAGGCTGCAGTTACTTCCTGTCACATTTCCTCTGCCTCATCACTTTTGGGTTGTGGGGGAGCGCGCTTAGGGCGCATGCCGCTGTCCAATGAATTAAAGGGCCAGTGCACCCTTTTCCAGTAATCACCTCTCAGCCAATTGCTAAGTGGTTTGTGTGTACTTTAGGCCCTCATTTCCTTAGGGGGTTACTTGGTCAACTTTGTGCATTTGTTGCCATGCTCAGGTCCCGGACCAGTGCATGCTTGTCTTCCTCCGTACTAATACCTAGTGTTTTCTCCTAGAGACGGTGTTCTGCCTTCTTACCATCTACCTGCAGACTCTGACGATACCTTCTGGACCATCTGGAACAATTTCCTGTGATACAGTCCTGTGCACATACTGGATTCCTCTGGCTGTCCTGGTCCCTCCACTGGTTCTCCTTATCCGGTTCCCTGGACCTCTCATTCCCCTCCCCATGGTATCTCTGTTCCTCTTGGGTCTGACCCTCTGGTCTTGGAGCTGTTGCACTTGAGCCTCTGTGGCTGTGCCAGGTCAATCCCTGTTAAGGAGTTAGCTCACCATTGCTCCCGTGGGAGAATTTGGTGTTTTGGCCCAGAGTGTCCTCCCTTGTAGGTTCTCTTGTCTAAACTTCAAATGAATCTTTGCAATTTATCTCACATCTTAGTCCGGCTGGTTCCTTGGGTACAGCTTCTACAGAAGCCTCTGTGGTCTAGTGGGTTCACTAACCTCATTCTGCCTGCCTCGATGTGACAATGTGGCAAAAGTGATAAGACAAATGTATTCCTCGGGTCAGTACAAGTAGAGCAATGCGAGATTTATTTGGTATTTTTATGTTTTGCTACTTTTACACACTAAAAATTAATTTTTTATTTTATTGCCATATTTTGAGAGCTATAATATTTTTATGCTGACAGAGCTGAGTTTTTTGAAGGATGAGTTATTTTCAATTATGCCATTTTTTCAAGGCTTCAATTGCATTTTTCACCTTTTGTGCAGGTTTATGATGAAAATAAAGCATATTGACAGTTTTTTTTAAATATTGTTCACTGTAAGATTGAAATAGTATGAAAATTTCATAGCTCAGATTGTTCCAGACATGGCAATAACAAATGTGTACTTTTTTTTGTTTATTTTTAATTTTAGTTAAAAGATGCATTTTTATTCTCAAAACAATTTTTTCATTTTTTTAGCATTATCATGGGTTTTTTTTTCTATATCATTACAATTTGTAATAACTTATTTTTACATTTTACTTACTCCTTTTATGGTATTTTAACAATGAACAGTCTGATTTTTGGTACATACGTTGCGTTTGGGAAGAGAGTTATTGGAAAGTTTTTCAGACTTAGTTAAATCAAAAGTGCACATCAATGAATGGGTCTGTAATGTAACAGATAGCACACAGCACAGAGATGCCATCCATTATGCATCCATGTGGTTTTTTACTAACTTAGGCCCCTTTCACATCAGCGGTTTTCGCTGATCGTGGCAGTTGTGGTGAAAAAAACGCAACTGCCGCGATTACCGCATAACGGCCACACTGTGGGGCTTGCGGCAGGTGCAGCAAGTGCGGTATGCTGCGTTTTTTTCACGGCCGCACCTGCCGCAAGTGTCGAAACTGCACTTGCCGCACCTGCCGCAAGCCCCATAGACATTGTATGGGGCTTGCCGCAAGTGAACCGCAAGTGCGGCCGTTATGCGGTAATCGCGGTAATTGCAGTTTTTTCACGCATGAATCTGTGATGTCCCCAAATGTCCATTCATGTTATATATGGTGGTCTATTTAATTATATGTACCAAATGACCAACAGGTGGCATGTACGTAGGGGAGACCTGGCAAAAATTCAGGACAAGATTGAATTCTCATCGCCACTCAATAAAAGAAAAGCATATGGACCTACCATTAGCAAAACATTTTTCCAGCCCTGACCACAGTGAAACCGATATGGGACTGCTTATCCTAAAAAGCAACTTCAAATCTCAGAGAGAGAGAGAAGAATTTGGGAATACAAATTGATAACGACTTTTAACACATTCAAAACAGGATAAAATGTATCACATGGATTCATGGCTTTTTATATAACATGAATGGAAATTTGGGGACATCACAGATTCATGCGTTTTATATAAATTGAAAAGACATTTGGGGATAACAAATCTCCAACAGACTCTATTTTGAGGACAATGAACTTTTGACACTTCTTATATGAACACACTTGCCTCCTTTTATTGCTTTCCTCAACTCATTTAAGTATTTTCAGTTCTCCACAGACCACTACCATATGACCATTATACATTTGTTCCGCTTATCTTAGACTTTTAGTTTCAATTCCCGGCCATCGCTTCCTCCCTAGCCTGACTCTGTTTTACGTCACCTGTCACATTTACTATAACATCTAAGACTGTTGGTTTTTTTTGTTGTTATTTCATTTGCTTATATATATATGTGTCTTCAGAATCTGTGTCATTATCTGCCTGATGAAGGGGCCACAGTGTCCCGAAAGCTTGCTATGTTTACCATCTTTTCAGTTATCCATTAAAAGGTATCAACCGCTTTCAGATTCTAACATTTTTCTATCTACTCCCTAACACGGTATAAACATTTCTTACATATCGCCGTCAAAATGTATCGCCGTGGTTGTGGCGTGTGAAGGTACCCAAATATCTGTTTTTCTATCTACTGGCTAACATGGTACAAGCATTTTTTGTCTTATTAAACCATTTTAAGCAATTTACATTTAATAACCCTTACATAGGCTAGTGTCATCTTCATTAGTTCACATAATAAAGCAAAATATTACACAAGAATCAGACCTGCTAGTGACTGATTGCAAGAGGTTGGAAATTTGACAAAATATTTGTCTTTAAGTGCTTGGACATGACAGAACTGATCAGCAAGGCTCATCCTTTCTCATTGACCAATTACTTTTGGAAGAGCTCAGTACCTCTTGAAAAACTACTTGTTATAACCACGGAGAGCCGGGTTGCACTTTTTTTTTTTTAAATATGTGATATGTTTGATACTATGAGAGTCCTAGGAGAGTCTAATATGCAAATTGTCTCTTCAGATAGGAAGAGAACATGAACTTGAGCACCATCTATTGGAAGTAGCAATCCTAAAAGTCAACATTGACCCTCGAAGGAGCCTTATCATATGACAGGATAAAAGACAAGTAAAGCATGGCACTTCTGGCCCTATGTGGGTGCTTTGGTAGGACCCAATCATGTAGCAATGATAACAATATTACAAGGCACTCAAAAACTGTGTTCAAAATATATTTATTTCAGAAAGCAGCAGAATCCAGTTTATGAAGACGTTTTTGTTCAAAACATTGACCTTCTTCAGTTCACTTGCCTAAGGAAACTGACGAAGACCCCATTCACATAGGCGTTTTTGAAAAATTGCGGCAGTGGCGACAGATTTACCGCATCTTCCACCTGACGGCTGCACTTGTGGCACACTTGCGGCAAGCCCCATGCATTGTCTATAGGGTTGCAGTCAGGTGCAGCAAGTGCGTTTTGCCTGTCGTGGCAGATGTTGCACTTGCGGCCGCAAATAAAAAATGCAGTCAGCAGCGTTTTTTTCGCGACGCAACTGCCGCATCTGCCGCATTTGCACTTGCCGCACCTGACCGCAAGCCCCATGGACAATGCATTGGGGCGTGCCGAAAGTGCACGCAAGGGCGGCCGTTAGGCAGCAGATTAGGTAAATCTGCCGCATCTGCCTCATTTTTTCAAAAACGCCTATGTGAAAGCAGCCAAAGATACAGGTGTGCAGCACAGCAGCAGTATCCACCGCTATTGAAAGAGGCACCAATAGGATAAAAACCAAAGCAAAATCTCAATTTGCAGACACGTATTTCAGGGTGTTGCCCCTCGTCAGTGAAAAACAGGAGATCTGATTTGGCTGTATGAGATGCTTGTGACTAGGGTCTGATGGTCCCTTTACACGCGGCCACAGGAAGGTAGAAACCGGCAGGCATCGGACACAATTGTGCCTGTTGCCTTGAAAAGACCACGATGTGGCGGCGTGTAATTCAGGACTTTCCTTCCTTCAGGGAAGACACAGGAAGAAAGTCCTGAATTACACGCCGCCACATCGTGGTCTTTTCAAGGCAACAGGCACAATTGTGTCTGATGCCTGCCGGTTTCTACCTTCCTGTGGCCGTGTGTAAAGGGACCATAATGGGTAACATTTCTCCCTTAGAGAGTGAAATGCCAATGTAAGGAGGCTTATAAGTCATGCAATGCTCCTCTGGGACATTAACATGTCAGGCATGTCATTCTCTAAAAAAAGTAATGTTACCCCCCTAGACCAAAGAAAAGCCTAAAAAACTTTACTAAGGGGCTGATATTCCAAAATGTGTTAGCATTTTGTAGATACTATAAAGTATTGTGAAAAATCACCCATTGGAAAATTAATTCTTAAATCCTTGTGGTCAAGCAAAAGATTCAAATTACAATTTTTGTAAAAAAAAAAAAAAGTTATTTATAAACCAATGGATCCAAACATGCAGTCCTGAGGATGGTTCAAATTAATTGTTTTTTTTCCACAACATCTTATTCAGAAAATTTCAGACAGCCAACATTTTTTTCCAGGCACATAGGAAAACCACAATAACTCATTAAGATTTTAAGTGCTATAGTGCCTAAAAAATGTATTCATATCTTGTGAACTTTTCCCGTTACACCGACAAACTTAAATGTATTATTGGGATTTTATGTCTATGCCTATACTCAGTAACAAGTATTTGTGAAGTGTTAAGGAAATGATACATGGTTTTCTAAATATTTTAAAAAATGTAGATCTAAAAATTGTGACATACATTTGCATTCAGCCAACCAAGTAAATTCTTTGTTGTATCACCTTTTACTGCGATTACTGCTGCAAGTCTTTTAGGCAGGGCCGCACCGTCCATTGGACAGTGTGAGCCCTGAGTACCAAGCGGCAGGAGCCAGGGGGACGGCATTGGAGAAGGGGCGGTGCCAGCAGCAGTGGCCGGCTTCCAGAGAGATGGCGGCCACCGCAGCGTACGTAAGATGCCCGGCGGCGCCCCACTTGTGCAGGCTACAGGGGCGGAGGGGAGGCTGAAGGCTGCTGGCACCTCCCCCCCCGGCTCCTCACCTAAGGCTACAGGGGCGTCGGGGCTGCAGTCTGTTAGCACCCCTCCCCCCGGTCTCTATACGGCTGGGCGGCAGGGGGGCTTGATGACCCTGTCTAGGGTATATCTCTACCAGCTTTGCAAATGTAAAGGCTGGCATTTTTGCCCAGTATCATTTCCTTTACCCTTTACAAATACTTGCTTTTTAGTGTTGGTATATCACACAAAATAACAATAAATTACATTCAAGTGTGTGGTGTAATGTGAAAATAAATGTGGAAAAGTTCCCAAAGGATAAGAATGGTCTGGGGAAGTAGCTTTCTACCTTATGAGAGGAATCTGCCTGCAGCCATAAGAAGAGAGATAAGCTGATAAGGAGACTTATAGCCGCAATGCTCCTCTGGGCAATATGCAAATTGTCACTTTAGTGAGGAAGTGAAAAAACTCTAATGTCACCCAATAAGGGTAGGGTGGCATTATAGTTTTTTCACTTCCTCACTGAAGTGACAATTTGCAAGGGATAAGAATACTTTCTAATTGCAATGTATACAGCGCATAACACTGTTATTAAGACATTAGCAGTATTCACTGTAAAATATTGATGATTACAACCTTAATCTGTACAAGCTCCTCCTGCTTCTTAATCCCTTCACAACATATGATGTACATATGTTGGGTCCAAGACTTTGATGCAGGCTCGGTGTGCGAGCCCACATCTTTCCTGGCACATGATCGTCAAATTATTCAGCCATCTTCTGCCTCTAAGGTCCGCTACACCCACGGCTGTTAACTTTTTAAATGCTGCTGGCAACGTCTGACAGCAGGCAGGGGGGCATGTCATTCCATGCGCCCATTGGCACACCTGTGACATGATTGCGGAGCACTGATAAGTTGCCGTGACAGCTGGGGGTGTACTGAAGACCCCGTGCTTGTTATGATGGAGCTCATGTGAAAGCCAACATTTAGCTGGCGATTATAGGAGACTGTGCTTTTTGCTGATGTACTGGCATGTATAGTACAAGCGATCAAGAGATCACAAGTTCAAATCCCCTAATGGACTAAGAAATACAGTATGAAGTGGAAAATAATGATTTATATTAAACATTAAAAAGTAAAAAGCTATAAAACTTCCAATCACCCCTTCTTTTAAAAATAAAGCAATAAAAAAATCACATTTTGTATCGCTGCGTCTGTAGAAGTCCGATTTATCAAAATATTAAATAAATTAATCCAATTGGTAAACAGATTAATGAGAAAAAAAATCAAAGCACCAGAATTCATTTTTTGCCCCTCAAAACATTACAATAACATGCAATAAAACGCAATCAAAAGATTGTATCTTCCCCAAAATAGGATCAGTAAAATTTTCAGCTCGGGTAAAAATACAAGCCCTCACTCAGCCCGATATCCCCAGCATTAAAAACGTTACAGGTTCCATAAAATGGCAACACAAGGCAAAGAAAATTTTACCACAATTTTACATTTTTTTCACTCTTAAAATAATACCAAAAAAAACATGCATGTCTGGTATCTGCACAATCGTATTGTCCTGGAGAATCATACTATCAGGTCAGTTAAAGTGGTTATCCGGGATAAAAAAAATATGTGCCTCAGCACTAACAGCAGGTAGCTGGCACCTTCCGGCCTATTGTGCACCGTTCACCACTGGCACAGAGCAGTCATAGACTGCTCCTGTTGGCGATTTTTCAGCTTCTGCTAACGTCACCACTACAGAGATGGAGGTAGATGGGCGCATAACTGATGTCATGCTGATTGACAGCTGGCTCCCCCAATTAGGTAGCGGGAAGATGGCTGTCAATCAGCATGATGTCGGCTCTATGCACCCACTTCCACAGAGCAGAATGGAAAAGTAGCCTCTGCTCTGTTTACTCTGTGACCTCTCTGTGCTGGGAGTGAACGGAGTTGACTGGCGCTGGGCACAAGGCAGGTAGATGGCAGCTATCTGCCTTTTGGTGCTTAGGCACAATTCTTTTTTTTAAATCCGGATAACTCCTTTTCATAAAAAACAAAAAAAAACTATTGTGAAATTTTTTTTGCAATTTCAACACACTTGGAATTGTTTCCAGAGCATCATATGATAAAATGAATGGTGTCATTCAAAAGTACAACTTGTCAAAGTGCCCAATTTTATGGATGGTTGACAACCCTATGCCACACATGGGTGAATAAATCGTTGGCACGTTCAGGAGACTACCACTAGTATACTTAAGGGAGTATAACCAGAGGAAGTTTACAAGATGTAACTAGAATATTAAGTGGAGGATTTATGTCTAAAAACATGGCGTGCTACACGGGATCCGTGTACCCATCCTAATTCATGGCAGGGAGGAAGTGCCATTTAGTTTTTTTTAACCTGAAGCTACAGAAAGGCTGTAATGACCCCTGATAATGATGTGTGAAGGCAAAGGTACAACATTCTGAGCTGCTAATGTTTGTTCTGAGGTTCCAGTTCTACGTCGAGGATATCAGGTGCTCACCCTCAACATTTACAAAAAAGGTGCATTAAACCCATTTTATGTGCACTTTTTCTTCACCACTAGTAATGGATTTGCACAGCGCACTTAGCACATAGTGCAGCCTCTGTGCATATAGCCTTTTACCGTGAACTAAATGTTAAGCCAAAGCACTTCTTATTATGTGGTTCATCCTGAAAATGTAAATGAAGCATTTTTAATGTTTATTATAGCTGTATAAACTAAAAGCTTTTCAGACTTGGGTCAAAAGCCAATTTTAAAGCACATGTTATTGAGAACATTAATGGCAAAAATCCTACTTACTGCTTTTCATATTGCCAAGAGTTTACTGCTGCAAATCCGATCAGGCAACACTCTGCAAAATGCTGTGGGTACTTAAAAAATACTTTGATATTGTTTTTATGTTAGGAAGTCATTGATGAAGGCCCACTTCCAGCTCTGTATTATTCATATATTTATTGCATGTTTCCATGAAAACATAGGCAGTTTTTGCAACAAAACAAGCAACCTTGGTGACAGGTGTACAACGGCGGCGGGGTGAGGACTAACAATAAAGATAGTGTGATGCTGGTGGAGGTGGACCCACTCTGCCATGGAACTAGTTCTTCACTACAGCCTCTGATGGTGAGGTTAGGCTTGCTGCTGCAGATATCCACCAGGTACCATTCTAGTGGTACTTTCGGTACAGTAACAGTTCAACTACAAAGGGTTAGGATGCAGGAACATCCCTAGAGATAGACAGAGCTGGACAACAGTCTGGAGAGAATTCAGACATCGCTACTGATAGGATGCAAGCTGGAAAAGGCTCAGGCTCCGGGTCACGGACAAGACTGGTTCTGGTACTGCAGTAGGAACAGAAAGGATGACCTGGCATGGGTACAGTCACTTGAATAACCACTGGGTACAGGACATAGGTACTGAACACTGGTACAGGGCACAGATATGGGATACAGGACACTGGACACAGTGAACAGGTTACAGAAAGTAGTGCAATGTTAGGGATATGGTTGCAAAGTCACCCCCCAAAAGGGGAGGATACCTTATATACCCCATGTCTCCCAGCAATAGGCTGGAGACATAAGCTAATAAGTGTGCTGCCTTTTTTAGAGGAAGCAAGAGCACATGAGCGAGATCTAAGTATGTGCGCGAAATCTAAGCAGGTCTCAGGGGCAAAGGAGAGGAACAGGGGATGCAGCATGCAAAAAAGGATACAGCTAGCTGCTCTGCACAGCCAAGAAAGTGAGTGCATTGGACAGTGTAGGGGCACCACAGCTAGCGTTACAGGTAGTATGAGGGGTACCACTCTTGTGCCCTTGTGTATAATGTGCATTTGGTTGCTATAATAGCTTTGGCATATTACACCATAACTAATGAAAGACTTTTAGATGTTGCAAATAAAAAAAAAACTGAGGTTAGTGGTTATATAGACAATGTTTTTTTTTATAGTGTTTAGTATACTGTAAAGAATTATTTTTGAGTCTATAGTAAAATATGAAATGCATTACTGTATGTACACACTGTTGTCTGGGAGCATTTTTCTGCAATTTTTGTGCTTTAGTAGATCATTTTTTTCAAACTTTCTTTCACATTGTTTTCTCCATAGGCTTTTATAGTAGACTTTTTCTGTTGTTATTAAAGAGGACCTGTCACCCCCCTGCTGCGTGGCAAAGTAAATGCAGCACTGAATCTAGCATGTCTGCTGCATTCAGGGAAGGGGTCCCCATGTCTCTAGTCCCCCTGTACCCCGAGAAATACACCTTATAAACCTAACAGATAAGACGTCTAATGGGTGGGATTTTATTAACAGGTCGTCGCTGCTGGGACAGCCCTCCCTGCCTTCTCCTTGTGTGTCCCGCCCCCTTTATGTGTCTGCCTCCACCTCCTCTTCTGTTGGGTCTGCCCTCCTCTTCTGCACCTGATGTCACACAGAGCAAGAGCAGAAAAGGAGGGCAGACCCAGAACAAGAGGAAGCGGCAACAGCACATAGAGGGGGCGGAACACACAAGGAGGCAAGGAGGATTGTGCCAGCAGCCAGGACCTCTTAATAAGACCCCACCGAGGTGACCTCTTAACTGTAAGGTTTCTAAAGTCATTTTTAAAGCTTACAGGGGGATAGAACCATGGGGGACCCCTTTCCTGAATGCAGCAGACATGCTGCATTCAGTGCTGCATTCAGTTTGCCAAGCACCAGGGTGTGACAAGTTCTCTTTAAGAAATGTTAATGAAGGATCTCTATGGCTAAGGCAATAGAAACACATACACAGTTTATTCTTTTACATCTTAAAGGAGTTTTTCAATAACCAAAGTTCATCTCAATCAAAAGATCTTGAAATAATAAAAATTTCCACAATTGGATGTTTAAAATAATGTTCATGGTCGGATTATACCACATCTCCTGTGCTGAGATAATCTTATATATGTGTCCCTGCCATCTACTGTGTAATGGATGTGTCTGACTGTACAGTGACATGGTTTGATGATACCACATCTCCTGTGCTGAGATAATCTTATATACAGCTCTGGCAAAAATTAAGAGACCACTGCACAGTTTTCTAAAAATCACCATCTCTACATGTCTGACAACCATTTCTTTCCAGTGTCAGTTGAATTCCAACCAAAGTACACCACATTCTACTTAATGTGATTCTGATTAGGTGATCACTTGAACCAAATCTTATTTAATGAGGGAAAGTATAAAAAACACTGCTGTGGTCTTCACAATCCTCTTACAATATGACAAGCTGGATGGCAAAACAAGTGCCAGGAATAGCCCAAAAGTATTTTGAATGAAAAAATAACTTTTAACCATGCCAAAGGAGTTGAAAAGCAAAGTCTTGAGTGAGGAAAAGAAGGGCTCAATTCTGGCTTTACTAGCAGAGGGATACAGTGACCGTCATGTTGCCTCCATCCTTAAAATTTCAAAGAAGGCAGTCCATTACAACAAGGTCAAGCAGCAGACATTGGGGACAACAAAGCTACAGATCGGCAGAGGGCAAAAGTAACTCTCCACTGACCAAGATGACCATCATCGTATTCGAATGTCACTTAGCAGAATTACATCAAGTGACCTACAAAAGGAATGGCAAATGGCAGCTGGGGTGAAGTGCACGGCAAGAACAGTTCATAACAGGTTCCTAGAGGTAGGGCTCAAGTCATGTAAGGCTAGAAAAAAGCCTTTCATCAATGAGAAGCAAAGGAGAGCCAGGCTGAAGTTTGCCAAAGACCATAAGGATTGGACCATAGGGGACTGGAGTAAGGTATTCTTCTCTGATGAGTCTAATTTTCAGCTTTGCCCAACACCTGGTAGTCTAATGGTTATACGGAGACCTGGAGAGGCGTACAAGCCACAGTGTCTTGCACCCACTGTGAAAAGAGGAGGAGGACTGGTGATGATCTGGGGATGCTTCGCAAGGCTGGAATTGGGCAGGTTAATCTTTGCGAAGGACATATGAATCAAGCCGCATACAAGGTTATCCTTGAAAGACACTTGCTTCCTTCTGCTCAGTTAATGTTTCCCAAGTCTGAGGACTAATTTTTCCAGCAAGACAATGCCACACAGGATAATCAGTGTGGCTGGAGGAGCACCACATCAAGACACTGTCATGACCAGCCCAATCTCCAGGCCTAAATTCCATTGAAAACCTATGGAATGTAATCAAGAGAAAGATGGATAGTCACAAGCCATCAAACAAAGAACTGCTTACATTTTTGTGCCAGGAGTGGCATAAGGTCACCCAAAAGCAGTGGTGAAAGATTGATGGAAAGCATGCTAGGACGCATGAAAGCTGTGATTAAAAATCATGGTTATTCCAGCAAATATTGATTTCTGAAGTCTTCCTGAGTTAAAACATTACTATTTTTGTTTCTAAATGAATATGAACTTGTTTTCTTTGCATTATTGGAGGTCTGAAAGCACTGTTTCTCTAACCCTGCGGCCGGTGGAGCTACTCCCCGCGACGCAGGGGGATCGGGTCCCATCCGGCCTCCGGTATCCTGCTGTGCCCAGCAGGCATACTTACCGGGTCCATGCTCCCACAGCATCCTTCCTGGCTGTGACGGGTCCTTGGCACTTCTCCCTCGCTTCATCACTTCCTGGTAGCAGGGCACGCATGCGCCGCACTTTGTAAATTTAAAGGGCCAGTAGGCCCTTTTTTCCTGTTATCACCTCTCAGCCAATTGCTGAGGGCTGGTGGGTTCTTAAGGCCTTCACTTCCTACGGAAGGTGCTGGGCAACTTTGTAGTTTGTCTAAGTTGCCAGCTGAGGTCCATAGCAGTGCATAAGGTTCTCTGTGTCCTCTGAGATCCTAACGTGTTTCTTTTGATTTCAGTGCCGGATCCCTCCTGTCCATTCACCCGCAGACCTGTACCACTCTCACTGGTCCCTGGGTACCTCTTGGACCCCTTCGGCTGCACCAAGCTCCGTCCCTGCCTTCTCCTCCGGTTCCCTGGTTTCCTTGTCCTGTTCTGCCTTGGGTCGGATCCACAGGTTGACTGGTTCATTGGACCCTCTCTGGCTGCGCTTAGAGGAATCCTTGTATAGGGGTAACCCTTCTTGTGCTCCCTTAGGGGGACCCCAGTGCTCTGGCCCTGTGGACTGCCTTGGGGATCGATCAATTATTGCATTTAATAAACCCTGTTCATTATCTGACTCTCTTGTTCGGCTCGTTTCTGGTATCAGCCTCCACAGTATCTCCATGGTCTAGTGGGTCCACTAGTCAGCTCCGCCTGTGGTGGCGTGACAGTTTCTTTTTTATTATTTTGATGATTTCTTATTGGCTGCAAATAAATACAAAATCTTTAGCTTTGAATGTCGGAGACATGTTGTCAGGAGTTTATAGAATAAAAGAACAATGTGTACATTTTACTCAAA
Organism: Allobates femoralis; assembly: GCA_033576535.1. NCBI lineage: Eukaryota > Metazoa > Chordata > Amphibia > Anura > Aromobatidae > Allobates > Allobates femoralis. The sequence continues at coordinate 75,140,903 of JARQOC010000005.1, read as the reverse complement.
AATATACCTAAAAAGAGAAAATTAGAGAAACTGAAAATTTCGCAGTGCACTCCTAATTTTTGCCAGTATATACTATATGTACCCTAATTTTTGCCAGTATATATATATTATATATATATATATATACTGTATCTATCTATCTATCTATGTATATACATATACAGTACAGACCAAAGGTTTGGACACACCTTCTCATTCAAAGAGTTTTCTTTATTTTCATAACTATGAAAATTGTAGATTCACACTGAAGGAATCAAAACTATGAATTAACACATGTGGAATTATTTACTTAACAAAAAATGTCAAACAACTGAAAATATCTCTTATATTCTAGGTTCTTCAAAGTAACCACCTTTTGCTTTGATTACTGCTTTACACACTCTTGGCATTCTCTTGATGAGCTTCAAGAGGTAGTCACCGGAAATGGTCTTCCAACAATCTTGAAGGAGTTTCCAGAGATGCTTAGCACTTGTTGGCCCTTTTGCCTTCACTCTGCGGTCCAGCTCACCCCAAACCATCTCGATTGGGTTCAAGTATGGTGACTGTGGAGGCCAGGTCATCTGGCGTAGCACCCTATCACTCTCCTTCTTGGTCTAATAGCCCTTACACAGCCTGGAGGTGTGTTTTGGGTCATTTTCCTGTTGAAAAATAAATAATGGTCCAACTAAACGCAATCCGGATGGAAAGCATGCCGCTGCAAGATGCTGTGGTAGCCATGCTGGTTTAGTATGCCTTCAATTTTGAATACATCCCCAACAGTGTCACCAGCAAAGCACCCCCGCACCATCACACCTCCTCCTCCATGCTTCACGGTGGGAACCAGGCATGTAGAGTCCATCCGTTCACATTTTCTGCATCGCACGGTGGTTGGAACCAAAGATCTCAAACTTTTGACTCATCAGTCCAAAGCACAGATTTCCACTGGTCTAATGTCTATTCCTTGTGTTCTTTAGCCCAAACAAGTCTCTTGTGCTTGTTGCCTGTCCTTAGCAGTGGTTTCCTAGCAGCTATTTTACCATGAAGGCCTGCTGCACAAAGTCTCCTCTTAACAGTTGTTGTAGAGATGTGTCTGCTGCTAGAACTCTGTTTGGCAATGACCTGGTCTCTAATCTGAGCTGCTGTTAACCTGTGATTTCTGAGGCTGGTGACTCGGATTAATTGATCCTACGCAGCAGAGGTGACTCTTGGTCTTCCTCTTCTGGGGAGGTCCTCATGTGAGCCAGTTTCTTTGTAGGGCTTGATGGTTTTTGCAACTGCACTTGGGGACAACGTTTTCCCAATTTTTAGGACTGACTGAACTTCATTTCTTAAAGTAATGATGGCCACTCGTTTTTCTTTACTTAGCTGCTTTTTTTTGCAATAATACAAATTCTAACAGTCTAACAGGTGTGATGGTGTGGGGGTGCTTTGCTGCTTTGAAGCTCATCAAGAGAATGCCAAGAGTGTGCAAAGCAGTAATCAAAGCAAAAGGTGGTAACTTTGAAGAACCTAGAAAATAAGACATATTTTCAGTCGATTCACAATTTTTTGTTAAGTACATAATTCCACGTGTTAATTCATAGTTTTGATGCCTTCAGTGTGAATCTACTATTTTCATAGTCTTGAAAATACAGAAAACTCTTTGCTGATAAGCTGTGTCCATACTTTTGGTCTGTACTGTATATATATATGGATGAAGATGGAAGAGCGCGATGGCGGCGGCGGGACAGCGGCAGCGGGACAGCGGAGGGATAAGTATACTAATCTCTTCCTTTACAGGATTACTACCCAAGGGGGGGCCTGTATACTGATATGGGGGGGCTGCATATACCTCTGGGGCTGCATATACCTCCTGGGGCTGCATATACCTCCTGGGGCTGCATATACCTCCTGGGGCTGCATATACCTCTGGGGCTGCATATACCTCTGGGGCTGCATATACCTCTGGGGCTGTATATACCTCTGGGGCTGCATATACCTCTGGGGCTGCATATGGGGCTGCATATACCTCTGGGGCTGCATATACCTCTGGGGCTGCATATACCTCTGGGGCTGCATATACCTCTGGGGCTGTATATACCTCTGGGGCTGCTGTATACTACCACTGGGGCTGCTGCTGTATATACCACTGGGGCTGCTGCTGTATCCTACCACTGGGGAGGCTGCTGTATACCTCACTGCTGGGGGTTGTATACCTGTGCTGGAGTCCACCCTCGGCTTATACGCGAGTCAATAAGTTTTCCCAGTTTTTGGGGGCAAAAGTAGGGGGGTCGGCTTATACACGGGTCAGCTTATACACGAGTATATACGGTATATATATATATATATATATATATATATATATATATATATATATGATATAAAATGTCTGCTTTCTAAAACCCCAATACACATTACAATTAGCAGGTTTAGCCAACTTCCTTCTAATGTGTACAGGGATCTTTAGACAGCAGACATTTTTGCCCTTTAAAGAGGTTGTCTGGGAACCTTTCCACTTGGCGTGACTATGGACTATTGACTCACCGCGGCCGGCTGACTCCGGTTGATACAGGCGATTCTTCTCCTTCCTTGTCACGGGTGGACCGCGCCTGCCGGTAGTGGGGCCCGGTGTAGTGCAGATCAAAACTGAAGACGTCTTACGGGAACAGATTAAAGGGGTTTTAATTTGTTTTCTTCGTGACGCCACCTATGAGTAGATTCGGTAAGGGCTACCGACGCTGCGGAACCCCCGGGGGATGGACAGCAGCAAGATGTTACGCTCCCCACAGGCTGAGCGGTGATCCCCGGGGGCTGGAGCTGCTCAAGATGTTGTGCGGCAGCTGCGGTTACCTTAGTGTGCGGACGGATAGTTCATAAGGAAGCACGGACACAGATAGTCTCTGCAACGGGTCTTTACTGTAACCAGCAGGCAGTACATGGCTTACAGTGGTTGAGTAGTAGACCGGGTGGACTCAGCAGTGATAGTGTTCCTCAGAGATCCGCAGTGTTCCTCCATTCTACCTACTTAGTTCCTCTTGCCAGCGTCGCCCAGGAATACCAGATCGGGTACGGGGAGGCTGCTTCAATGCCCTATCCATGATGTACGTTCTGGATGCTTTGGGGAGCCTTGTATCCCTCAGTGGGTACACCGCTGGTTAGACGACTGGAAACTGGCTGGTGGTGGGGTGCGCCTATAAAGCTGCTCCTCCACGGGGCTGGTTCGCGTGACAGAGGTGAACTGCTGCCAGCTTCGGTACCAGTGAACCGGCTGTAAGTTGTGGGCACGGGAGTCTTTTGGGAACCCGTGTAGATATGCCCTTTCCCGGTGGTTAAGGCCTCAGGTGCTGACACCCGACCGGTGACGGCCCAGGGGCCCGCACGGAGTGCGGAGCCCCCGCTCCTCTCCAAGTTCTAGTCTGCTCTTGTCAGGTTCTAGATTCTGTCTCTCTACAGTCTAGATTATTGTGTGTTCTCTTACACTACCCTAACACTCCACCCACCAGGACCTAGGATTGGTCCCCTGTTCTAGGTGTTGTATGTTGGGTTGGATCTCAGAGTTAACTATTGCACTGCTTTGTCAGAGAATATTGCGGCTGCAATACTCCCTTGTGACGCACTCGTTGCGGGGCGCCACACTATCGTCCTTATGTGGACCTAACAATCGGGGTGACAGCTGATGTCCTTTAAAGCATTTGTCTCCAGATTCCCAGCACTCGAAAATACTTTCTTGCAGTTTTTTCAGGTTGCCCATTTCCTTGGATCACGGGGGTGCCTTCATGATTTGAGGCCACCTAGACCATCTCCCCTTCAAAGATTTCTTTTCTCAGGTCCGGAGGTCTCCAAAGGACTCTCAACACTTTATATGGACCCTGGAGAGCCTCACACCCGAGAAGCTGGAATATAGGTTAAAGTAGGAATGAGATCTTGGGTTTGTGGCAGACTCGGAAGAGTGGGACGGAGCTACTCATTGCACATTGCGTGCTACTAGATGCATAAAACATGTGGAATCACTTAAGAAAATTGCACTTACATTGGTACACTCCCCCCTCCAAAATAGCACATTTTAAACTGGGTATGTATCTGTTGTGCTGGAGACTATGTGGTCATAAAGGAGACTTGGCCCATATGTGGTGGACTTGTCCCAAGATCTCTCAGTTCTGGCTCATAGTCGACAGTCTGATAGAGACTCTAACAGGGATTAAACTTCCACTTTCCCCTCAGCTGGCAGTACTCCACATGGGTATAGAGGCCTTTCCTCCGGTTCCCCAACATGTAATTACTTATGTGTTGATAGCGGACAGACTCTGCATAGCGGCTAAGTGGAAGGGCGAGCTCCACTCCACAATGGGGCACTTTTCCGACAGATTAAATTCCATTTTTTGTCATGAATGCTTTCTGGCTCTAGATGTCCCATGAAACATAATGTGAGCTGGGCTTCACACCCTTTGGTTACACAATTGCCTCTCTAGGCCCTCTGACACGTTATTTAATTCAGTTGTGACTCCCTGGTTTTACCTGCCTTTTCCATACTCCCTAAATCGCCTTCACCTGCCCTTCCCCTCCCCTCCCTTCCCCATACCATTCCTCCTTCTATCCTATGTTCTGGAAATAAGCCCAGATTATTTTTAGAAGTGGTGACCAGAATCCTTTCCCCCCCTTTTCTTCATTTACTTCCTTTTAATCCTCTTGACCTAATTGTACATTGTACATTGTTAATTTAGGACTCTGATGTTCAATTTTTCTCAACAAATGTTGGTTTACTTATCTGCTAATTTGATGGAAAAGTTTGTTACGTTATTATCTGTGTTATAATTCCAATAAAAATTATTGAAGACTAAAGAGGTTGTCCGGTCTACAACTGATAATTCTGCAGTCAGTCTATGTATCACTCACGTGACTGCAGACTTATCAAGCACACTGTGCGCTGCAAGTAGTCACGGCTTCTAAGCCGGGAATAAACCACAGGTATGCAGTATGCATATTCCAGACCAGAGCCCCCGACTAGTAGGCATGGTCTCACTCAGTGCAAGACCCTGCCCACTAGATGTCTGCTCGCACTAGTTGGACATGCCCACTGCATACACTTGTATTGAGTGAAGCCGTGCCCACTAATCTTGCATACTGAACAATTGTGGTCTGTTCCTGGCTTAGAAACTGGCGAATCCTTGCAGTGCGCAGTATGAGCTCTGAGAAGATTGATAGGGCTGTAGTCACATAGAGTGACTACAGAATTATCAGTTTTAGACCGGACAACCCATTAATAGAGATGATATACAGATAAGAAAAGATGATTTAACATACCATTTTTATTTCTACCAAAAAGTGAGTTGAGGTTGCCCCATAATCTTAGGGTCACATTACCCTAAAGCTGGACATACACATACGAAACATTTCCGTATTTGGCAGACAGCTAACTTTCTATAAAAGTGTTTTCAATAGCCAGAGGGGAGAAGGCCACTGCCAGAACACAATTGGCAGCCGGCTTATCTCCTCTGAAAACAAAAGGATCCAGGGTTAAAATGCCAACTGTCTGATCCTTCTCTCCCTGATATCCTCGGTGCTTTACTTCCCTCAAATTAATAGTAAAGTTTGAAGTTGACCCAATAATGCCTTCTGTACAATGATTGGGCCTCTACTTGCTTGCTCCATATGTAGGACCACAATGGGCCATTTTGTAATTAAAAAAATTGTATGCTCTTTCCACATAAAATGTACACATTACCATTCCTTTTTTCTATCCATACCACATCATATAATTGCTAATTGTTTTGGCAAAGTAATTTCTCAGGAAACACTTCAGAGTTCCCCTCTCATTGCTTCCATTGAACCCATAGGACTTAAGAAGAGGAGGACCACTTGATCTCATCTAGGGTGTTTCTTTTTTGATTGTCCATTCTGCAGGTGAGCTATTTGATATATTTGCCCCCCTTCATTCAACATTATTGAGACTTTGCAGGATGCTTTTATCTCAAGGTCTGCTGTTTGTCAAGCGCCATTTAATTTTGTATCCGCCATTCTGCAGTGTTATGATTTGGAGGTAGGACTGTACCAGGAGGGCACATGCCTGTGTCATTTCACTTTACCAAGCTCTTAAACACATTGTCAGAGCTCGGTCTGATCACCCTGCCATATATTTTCAGTAGCGCTTAAAGGTTAAGCTCCCAGAACTTTGCTTACTGGTCTACTGCCAAGGACTATCCCTGGCGCCAGAGACTTAAGTTCCTTTACCTTCTTTCTGCTTCTTCCATAATGTGTTCTGCTCTCCGCTTTTCTACAGGCGCAGCAATAGGATCTGTGTTATGAATAGCCACAATCAATCTCAAATGCTTCTTAAGTTTCTCTATTGCATTTATTCAACACCTGTCAGCTGCAATCAGAGATGCTACTTTTTATGTAAATTGTCCTACTTAGATACAGTGATGCATCCAAGTGTTCGGTGTCAGGCTGTGGTGAGCAGTGATAGATGACCCATGAGAAATAACCAACCCAAGAGACTATTTTGGACCATGTGTTCAGTTTAGATGCTGGTTGCTACATACCATAAGACTGTTAAGTAAAGCAGCAGTTTGTGACCTGCATTTGACAGTAATCTCTAGGCTGTAGGCATGAGTCCAACAGAAGCAATTTGCCTTTTGGAAAAGACACAGACTGCTTAGCCTATAAAGAAGAATGTGTAGAGTGGAATTCTCAAGCTCCATGCCGTATGAACTTTTCCAACTGACGGCATGGGAGTCGGTTTTCAAACAGGCTGGTGTAATATGTCAGTAAGCTGGAATTTTGGACGTTGTGCAAGTACTGAGTTACATTGGAGGTCTAGGCTAAATCAAACTAAGCTATTGATTCATACCACAAGGAGCGATATACGCATGTTATTGGCTTTACAGCATTATCACTTGGGCATATTCATATGATAGTCATGTGATAAATATTTTGTTAAGGATATTCAACATTGTGGCTGTAAAATTGGCACTGGATCTTGACACAAGGTCTACCTAGATCTGTAGATCAGTTGCGTTGATGCAGATTGAACTGACTCAAGGGAATGGTTGATGTAGAAAAAGACTGGTGGAAAACATTTACAGCACGTAGACAGTAGGCAGTTTGTCGTCAGACTGGCAGTAGGTCAGAGATTTAACAAATCCTTTACAACAAGGGTAATGGGCACAAGATCAGGGAGGGCCACAAACAAGAATTCAGAGAAATAAGCAGGGTCTAGATGAATAGAACAAGAATAGAACAGGAACTTAAAATTAATTTAAAATTTTGAGAAGGACTCTTTTGGATTCCTCTGTTGGCTGGATATTGGGAAAGAAGAAAAGTTCAGTCCACACAGACCATTTAAGAGGCCAAGACGTAGTGTTTAGAAGTAGAAGGTTATTCCAAGAGCGTGGTGGAAAGCTACAGAGAAAGAATATGTAAGGTAGAGATGGCTGTACCTGTGGCCATAGAGGTAGGAAGTCATGAAAGACTTGACCATTTATTAGCTTTTAATACTCTACTTATGTTTTAAACACATGGAACTATCTAACATCAAGTCCAATATAACACTCCGAAATTTCAAACTTGTTGCCAAGTTCTTTCAGAAATGCTAATTCACTCATTAAAGATTATCAACCCAAGTTTTTTTCATACTTGCTTCAATCCTCTTTGTGTGCTATCGATAGGGCCAAGACTTACCGTAATCACAAGAGAACCGGAGGATCATTAGGTGGACCTTAACTCTAACACACTGATTGGACCTAATACAGCAAAACACCATAAGTGCAGCATAAGACAACCCCTTTAGTGTTAGCTCTAATATCACTTGTCCTGCAGGTCTATTTCAAATGGGTTGAGTCACAAATAACCTGTTAGACCTTATGGATAAGGCGTTACAAAAAAACGTGCTATGCAATTAAAAGTGGACTGACACATGTTCTGTACCAATAGAAAGTGGGATTTATAATGACAAAGAGCATATTTCCCCATTGTACGCTGTCAAGGTGGACACATATAAGAATACTCTCAGTAGTCAAACCAGCCAATTATCTAACTAGCATGGAGACCTCATGACTCTTACGGTGCCGTCACACCTGCCGACGTCGCTAGCAACATCGCCGAAAAAGTGACGTATCAGCAATGTCGCTAGCGACGTCGCGCTGTGTAAACGAGCGCCGCGACCGCGTTTTATCGCTGGTCGCAGGTTGACAGGTTTACGGGAAGAACCGTAAACCTGTCAACCGGCGACTTGCAATAAGGCTGGATCGCGCCGTGTAACATCGCCAGAGCGATGTCGGCGGCGATCCAGCCTATACCGCAGCGTTGCTGCGGATCGCTCGCTGGGCTGAGCCCAGCCCAGCGAGCGATGTCACCTCCCGCATCGCTGCGGTGTCGCCGGCCGCAGCGATGCTGTGTGACAGCTGGCCAGCGATGTCGGAACCGAGTGGGCACCCGCGCATCGCTTCTGACATCGCTGGCCAGATCGTGCTGTGTGATGGCACCATTACGCAACATCATCGGGGAATGTTAATTTCTAATGCCCAATCCTTTTGTCTTTGTGGTTGATGAGAAAAGATGCATGCTCTGTGAAGCCAAGTGTGCATTTGTATTGGTCAGATAAACAGTTACTGAATGTGCATGGCCAAATTAAAGCCCCGAACAATTTACATAGCTGGTGTCCAACCATTTGACCTGCAACTATCTCACCTGACTCTCCCAAACACACCAGTGTTCACTCGACCAAGCGCCCTCTATGTGACAACCATGGCCAAACAGCTCTGACGGCAGCTTATCTCTTTGGCAACAAAAGGATCGTCAGTCAGAAATCAGCCATTGTCAGATCACAATTTCCACCGATAATCATCTGGTTGGTGCCACCATACACATTATTAGACTGTTGGTGAACCCCATTGTTGCCAGAGGGTTTAGGCTGACATTAGTCTAATGTGTATGGAGGCCTTAAGACATCATGGCAGGGCCCTCTCTCTTTTTGTATCAGTCTGTTAGTATGTAAGATTATTTTATCTATGACATATTTTTACTTTTTAAAATGGTTAATTCATGTCATACATTTATTCCCTCAATGCTACATGTATATTGCCAAGGAGGAGAATTATGCTATAAATGAAATAATATCTGTGTGTATTATCTTTACATTGTTAAAGGGAACCAACCACCTCAGATGACGTGTATAAGCTGTTAATACATGTCCCTGCACCCTACCTACACCATTCCAGCTATGTTTTTGCTAAGAATATTGATAAAAGCAAACCGAAATAAACACTTTGTAAACTTACATGCCTGCGTACTTGAGGGCGTCTCCCTCGGGCTCTCGTACTAGAGGGCTGTGTCTTGTGCAGCATGAGTGGCTTCCCTACCCCTCCCTCTCTCTTTGCAGGACGTCACTGAAGGGCGTTATATTATCTTTGTGTGGGCGGGCACGCAAGGCTGCTCCCGTCCCCGCACGTCATCGGAGGCAGACAGAGTCACGTGCACTCGCATCGTCACTTCCTGTCGGCTCCGTGCAGTGACGCGCAGCTGAGGGATACCGTATGAGCAAAACACATTGTGGCGAGCGGACGTGGTATCTTTCATTAAGCTGATACCACGTCCGCTCGCCGCAATGTGTTTTGCTCATACGGTATCCCTCAGCTGCGCGTCACTGCACGGAGCCGACAGGAAGTGACGATGCGAGTGCACGTGACTCTGTCTGCCTCCGATGACGTGCGGGGACGGGAGCAGCCTTGCGTGCCCGCCCACACAAAGATAATATAACGCCCTTCAGTGACGTCCTGCAAAGAGAGAGGGAGGGGTAGGGAAGCCACTCATGCTGCACAAGACACAGCCCTCTAGTACGAGAGCCCGAGGGAGACGCCCTCAAGTACGCAGGCATGTAAGTTTACAAAGTGTTTATTTCGGTTTGCTTTTATCAATATTCTTAGCAAAAACATAGCTGGAATGGTGTAGGTAGGGTGCAGGGACATGTATTAACAGCTTATAGTCGTCATCTGAGGTGGTTGGTTCCCTTTAAACAGCTCAAATTAACAAATATGGTGCCTTGAAAAAGTATTCATAACTGGTGAACTATTCCGCATTTTTTTATGTTACAATTACAAACTTGCAAGTATTTTATGTGGATTTTATGTGATATAACAACACTAAGCAGCAAGTATCTGTGAAGTATAAAGGAAATGACACATGGTTTTCTAAATATTTTATAAGCATCAATCTGGGATAGAAGATTTCCGCTGACTCTCAGATGAGAAGCTCTATAGACTTAAGAACTCTGGGAGCTCCGGATAATGCCAAAGTGGAGTAAATTTACTGAAGCCCGAAACTACAATAAGCTTATTCTTACACATTGACCATTAAAGGAATGGTCAGACACAGGTGCACCTCAATGAATTAGAATATCATCAAAAAGTTAATTTATTTCAGTAATTCAATACAAAAAGTGAAACTCATGTATTATAGAGTCATTACAAACAGAGTGATCTATTTCAAGTGTTTATTTATGTTAATGTTGATGATTATGGCTTACAGCTAATGAAAACCCAAAGGTCATTATCTCATAAAATTAAAGAAGGGAGGATGAAAGGTCTGATGGTGGGTTTACACACACCAATCATTGTATCCAATCTCTGAACCAATCTCTGGTTGCAGTGAAATCATGGACACATAGTTCCATTTTGTGGCTGTGTACAACATGGAGCAATCTGTCCATGATTTCACTGCAACCAGAGATTGGTTCAGAGATTGGATACAATGATTGGTGTGTGTAAACCCACCATGAGAGATAAAATATTACCTAAATAGTTATCAGAGGCCTCACCTTGTGTGGTTGTGAGAGTCAAAGCCACTATAAAAGCATAACACGGCTGCTGCAGTCCCCAGCGTGGGGCATATTTAGTAGAGACGATGAAGGGTATGTGGAATAAGGCAGCACCATTTTTAACCCATCATCCTCCCTACTTTCATTTTCTGAGATAATGACCTTTGGGTTTTCATTGGATGTAAGCCATAATCATCAACATTAATAGAAATAAACACTTGAAATAGATCACTCTGTTTGTAATGACTCTATATAGTACATGAGTTTCACTTTTTGTATTGAATTACTGAAATAAATTAACTTTTTGATGGTATTCTAATTCATTGAGGTGCACCTGTATATTGAATAGGCTAAACTATGGAATTGTGCCTCCAGAAATAGCAATAGGACCTCATTACGCTTGTGTGCAACAAGTAGTCTAGCAGATTCATGTTTTTTAAAATATTTCAAAATCCATGTATAAATTCCTTTATAATTCACAAATTCTTGCTACTTTGTTTGGTACATCAAATACAATCCCAATAAAATACTTGTAAGTTTGAAGTGTAATGTGAAAAAATTCACAGGGTATGAATACTTTTTCAAAGCACTGTATCTTTAGTGTTATAAATACTTATGTCCCAAAAAAATGAGAAAAGTATTCAAGGACATAAGTATTTACATCGATTTTTCTGGCTAACACGGTACCACAATATTATTTTGTACCTTTAGTCTTGTTAGGCCCCTTTCACATCAGCGTTTTTTTCAAATCGCGGCAGATGCGGTGAAAGAAACGCATCTGCCGAGATTACCGCATACCGGCTGCACTTGCGGCACGGTTGCGGCACAGTTGCGGCAAGCCCCATACAATGTATAGGCGGGCTTGCGGCAGGTGCGGCAAGTGCGGTTTTGGCAATTGCCGCAGGTGCGGCCGCGAAAAAAAACCGCGGTCAGCCGCGTTTTTTTCGCGGCCGCACCTGCCGCAAGTGCCAAAACTGCACTTGCTGCATCTGCCGCAAGTCCGCCTATACATTGTATGGGGCTTGCCGCAACAGTGCCGCAAGTGCAGCTGGTATGCAGTAATCGCGGCAGATGCGGTTTCTTCACCGCATCTGCCGCGATTTAAAAAAAACGCTGATGTGAAAGGGGCCTTTGACCATCCTGACGGCTGAAATTACCATTCTTAAAGAGGAGTTTTTATCTTCATATTATAGTTTATTAAGGAACTCTTAATACCACTTCTTTTTTCATACATTTGATATTTACATTGATTTATGGTATCTACATATGATATTTTATGGTTGATGCAGCCATTATATCATATGAGTTGTTGCTGTAAGTGTAAATCATACAGATGTTAATGCTGTTTTTTAGGTATCATGAAGAAGGATTGGTATGTCACCAAAGATTAGTTCCTTTTCCTGTGTAGCCTGTGTGTTCTCTTGCTCTACTGCCCCTTCAGACGCTTTGGGCAGCAGGGGGGACATCTAGCTGAGTTGTATCTAGACGAATACAAGGTACTAAACCATGCATTCCCACCTTCAGGGGTAATCTTGGGGACAGGGATAGTCAGGGGACCCCTAGTGTAAGGATTAGTTTAGGTGCCCTGATTCCGCAGTTACAGCGTGACAGATAATGCACCCAGTTTGTGGGATTCAATTGGCATCTTCATGTGTATTTGATTTCATATAGAGTTTTTTTTTGCTGGATTTCACCCAAATCTAAGAGGGAAAAAAGCATGTTATGTTCTACGAGACAGCATACTAGAAGAATTGGTTTTAGGAAATAATATTTTTGTAATAAAGAGGCGCCATCAGGCGGCACATTGAATATTGGCAATATGTAGAACGCAGATGGGTAACTCCATACAAACTTGTAACAAGTGACAACCTGGAGCGTCAACTATGTGGAATGAAGGGCTGTATGACCTGGTTTGGAGCCAGTGACCGAAGGGAGCAGGTAAAAAGAGATGATCTTCGGAGAAGGAGGGGGGAGGCTAGAGGGCCAGGTGGGGAGGTTTTTAGCCTTAAGGGGTGACCTTAGGGAGTAACCTTAGGGAGTAGGGATCAGTGGGTTATGGGTGATCTTAGGGGTAATGTTTAGGGAGTAGGTGTGGGCAATAATTTCAGGTTATAAATAGGTTGGACGGAGGTTGGGGGTCCTCTTCACTTCTTCGCTCCAAACAACACAGTCCCACCCTCCCTCCCTGTTATTCATAATTCCATGTCACGGCAGCGTTGGTGGGCTCCTTGAAGTTGGTAACAATCTGTTTATTGGGGATTTATTTACATATGGATCCCTTCATTGGATGGTGTTTGGATGGTGGTCTGGTGACTTTTGGGGGCAGCCATGGAAGGTCGGTTCCTTAAAGTTTAGTGGAAAGAAGAGGGGGATACACCCAGCCATGGAGGTTGGGATCCCCTTAATGAATATTGAAAGACAACCTCTCCCCCTGTATTTACGGGGCTCCTGAGCAGGTGCTTTCAGCTGGGAGTAAGGGAGGGGAAATGTCATGGTAAATCACCAGATTTTTTTGAGCTTCGAGGACCTCACCATTTTTTGTAACTGCAATGTTTTTCCGTTTATGTTGTAAAATAAAACAGCTGTTGTGGCCAATTTATCCAAAGTCATTGTCTGAATATTATTCGGAGTCTGGAGGTGAGGGGGGTATTGAGCCGAATCAGTATATACAGGATTTACAGAGTCAGTTCAGGTCACGGGTAAGTCGACATACCAGAGTCATGAGATTTTAGCTACATTGTCATGAAGTTTCCAACAGAAAGTATCCTTACATGGTTTCATTGTCCAATTCACCAATCCTAACACTTCTGTTATGTTTTATTACCTTCCTTCACAGATTTTGAAAATATGGAGGTTCTTAGCCAATGGCAAATGTCCAGGGGCCCAACGTAAGTAGGGTGTACATAACACTTATGCATACAGAACAATATATTTTTCTTCTTGCTTTTTGCCCTAGAAATGTAAAGCCTAAAACACGTCAAATCACAGAAGACTGACATGTACATAAAACAGGTCATAGACCATTATTCTGTGCTTTATTTTTCTTTTTTATTTCCTCTGGGGATATGGCCATTAGATAACTAGCTTGACAAATCTTTGCCTAATTAAATTAGGCGCCTAATTGATTGCTAGAAAAATAAAACAGTTACTTGACCTTTGATTGTGTATCTAAGTGGGTTTTTTTGAAGAAATTATTTGTACAGTTTAATGGATGACCTAGACATGCAGTGACATGCGAGTCAGACCAGGCTTGTCTGAGAAAACTGAAAAAATAAGTGTGCTCATTGGAAAAATACTTTCAGCGGTGATGACAAAATCCACTAAGCTACCTACCATAAGGGAAAAATAAATATAAAGGATTGTAGGAGAAAAAAAAAAACCTTCCACATATGATCTAAGTTTTCTATTTACATTTTGTCACAAGAGATCTGGTTTTCAGTAGGAACACTACTACATGGCAGGTTAACTCACCTCCGCGTAATGAATGATCGTATTATTTTTGCTTTTGAGATTCGCATCATCCACATGAGGCAGCAGTCCTGTAAGTACAGTAGAATAGTTATAGTATGGGCCAGGAGGGAGGGAGGCAATCAATGGTGGACCAATCTCCCCCTAAACACCTGTACAAAATCCTAACTGGAATATAGGGTGATGTCTGATCAGTCCAGCTCCTTCTTGAGCAGTCGTTGTTATGAACCCTACAAGTGTGACGCATCTACTTAACCACAGATAATGTTCAACCAACGGGGAAAACACATTCATATGTTTTACTTTCATAAAATATATTTGTGGCCAGCATTTTTCTCATTAGTTGATTTGGTAATTACAAGTTTGGGTTCAGCTAATGAGAAAATACGTAAAAATAAAAAGCTTTATGAAAAATACAATATGGATAGAAAAAATGCTTTATGGAGAGATGTCTTGCAAATATATAAATATATATAGATGTGTACATATATAGATGTATATATGTATATATATATATATCTATGTGCATATATATATATATATATATATTATATATTTGCATATACATATATATATACAGGGTGGGCCATTTAAATGGATGCACCTAAATAAAATGGGAATGGTTGGTGATATCAACTTCCTGTTTGTGGCACATTAGTATATAGGAGGGGGAAAACGTTTTCAGACGGGTGGTGACCATGGCGGCCATTTTGAAGTCGGCCATTTTGGATCCAACTTTTTTTTTTTTACTCGGAAGAGGGTCATGTGACACATCAAACATATTGAGAATTTCAGAAAAAAAACAATGATGTGCTTGATTTTAACGCTACTTTATTCTTTCATTAGCTATTGTGTTGAATTGTCAGTGCAACCCTCTTCTCCCACTATTGACACACTGATAGCAACACCGCAGAAGAAATGCTAGCACAGGCTTCCAGTATCCGTTGTTTCAGATGCTGCACATCTCGTACCTTCACAGCATAGACAATTGCCTTCAGATGAGGGATGAGGCAAACTTTTTTTGTGAATGGTGAAGTTAACAAACAAAGCCACCGCTATTGGTCTAACACTAACCCACAGTGGATAGATCCCTCCAAGACTGTTGGAACACAAAAATTGATGGTATGGTGTGGTATATGGTATACAAAGATATTGGGGCCATTCTTCATCAATGGAAACCTCAATGCCACTGGATATCTGACTCATGTAGCAATTTCAGATATCTAGCAAACTTGTAATGATCTTCAGGAACTCGACCTGTCAAGCTTTTGAAAAGTGGCTAGACTTTTGACTGTAGATTGTCTCTTCCCTCACTCTCCGGGAGCCCCTTTATCGAATGTTATCTCTCCTCACTCTATTCTCCTGATCATCAAGCAGGATTGCCATATCTTGCATTCGTGAGTGAAGGATATCCTGCTTCGCTGTAAGGTTGAAGACTTTATCCGTGAGATTTTTAATAGATACTTCTGTGGCTGAAGTCCTTGTTGCAAGCTCCAACACATCCTCTTAAATGCTGTCAATAGCCTGCTAGTGAGATGTTTCAATCCTTTGGGCCAGACCAGCAAGGTCTTGTTTAGTAGGAAGGGCTTGTATCAGATCCTGCAGAGCCTGAAAGTCTAAGTCAACTTGAGTTTGAGTAGGCCTTGTACTTGAGGGCTCCATTTCATGGTAGGGCAATGATATTGGTGAAGAAGGAATGTAGGTGCCATGCATATCAGCATCCAAAGCAGCGCTTTTAACTGTGGGCGGTGAGATGCTACCCGAGAAGGAGGCTGTGGATGGCCTTATGGGTATCTTTAATCTTCCTTGACGGGTCCCTTATGGTTGTTATAAATCATTAATTGAATTCTTAGATCCATATTCACATAATTCCTCAAGTATCAAGCCGTACAATCTCCCAACTCAGTACCAACCACATAGATGTACGACATTATATATAACCCAGTGTGGAGTAATATATAAACAATCAATTTTATTTTACATATATAAGTCACACAGAAATGTCTAAAACTATCCCCATAAACCCAACCCGCAGCAGTACAGTACAGTATATAACAGTCACAGTACAGGAAAGATACCAATCATATGGACATCACCATAGCATGACATGGGTATAGGTTGGACATACATATTTGTAAAGTAATTGCATTAGCCTTACTGTCAACCTTGTGGTTGTTGTTGGGTTAGGCATTGATATACTCATAGTCTGAAGTAGATCGGCCTTTCTGTGGATGTTGGCACAAAATAATGATCGACTGTTTTGGAAAACGTCCGCGTAACTTGGGATGAGGAAGGCTGTATATCTATGTGGACAGGACCGCGCTTCCCTAGCATTCCACTGTGAGATGGCAGTAATTAAAAAATTAGTAAGGTGGTGGGCTTCCCATGTCAGCCCCGCAGACACCTGCAATCACATGATGTTCATCAAAGAAGGGGGGGCACAGAGCTCAGGCAGCAACAAGGGCAACAGTATGGAACTGTAAAGACACTCATATAGTAGTGAGTCGGGGGGGGGAAACCGGGGGGAAAAGTGAAAAGGGGCAAGGGTACGCAGTGTAGCTAAATCGGGTCTACAAGAGGGGTATATCTATATAACTGTCCCAGTTTGGGGTCAGGGATAGAGTCCTGCAGCTCTCCCAAGCTGTAAACCTGGAGTAAGATGGTCCATCTGACTAATGATGAACTTATGTCTGCTTCACACACAGTGTAGTGGGGATAGCTTGTGGAAGGTTTATGAATAGTTTTCAACCAGAATTTTCTTATGAAGTATATTTGAAAGTTTATTAAAATCACTTGCTGCACATTATTATTAAATAAAAATTTAAATGGCAGTTACGCTTTAAGTACTCAACCTTTCTTACCTTAGGGGCCACATTCAGCTTTGAGAGCTGGTTGCCACCCAGAGCCTCCCATTATCAATGTGACAGGCAAAACTTTCACACTGAAAGCATAACAAAATCTTATGCCCCCTCCCTTATAAGCAGTAAACCTACATGCAAGGGTTCCTAACTTATCTCTTCTGCATTCTTGTATCAAGCACACTCACCACACTATTTTAGCCAGATTCAAGCAACTTTCTAACTGGAATTATTATCCTATAGCTCATTTTCCCATGTGCCATATACCCACTAGGGCCTGCTCCTGTGACATCTATATCTGTTACCAGGAGTTGTCGTATTCGCTGTGTGGGCAGCACTGGTGATAGTTGACATGTTGGAAACAGAAGCTCTGGATGGTGCAGGATCTGTCCAGCCAATTACTTTAGGGTGGCTGGGACATGCAGTGCTGTCCATTCTGGCAGTATACAGTCATGGCCAAAAGTATTGACACCCCTGCAATTCTGTCAGATAATACTCAGTTTCTTCCTGAAAATGATTGCAATCACAAATTCTTTGGTATTATTATCTTCATTTAATTTGCCTTCAATGAAAAAAACACAAAAAGAATTGTCCTAAAGCCAAATTGGATATAAGTCCACACCAAACATAAAAAAGGGGTGGACAAAAGTATTGGTACCGTTAGAAAAATCATGTGATGCTTCTCTAATTTGTGTAATTAACAGCACCTGTAACTTACCTGTGGCACCTAACAGGTGTTGGCAATAACTAAATCACACTTGCAGCCAGTTGACATGGATTAAAGTTGACTCAACCTCTGTCCTGTGTCCTTGTGTGTACCATATTGAGCATGGAGAAAAGAAAGAAGACCAAAGAACTGTCTGAGGACTTGAGAAACCAAATTGTGAGGAAGCATGAGCAACCTCAAGGCAACAAGTCCATCTCCAAAGACCTGAATGTTCCTGTGTCTACCATGCGCAGTGTCATCAAGAAGTTTAAAGCCCATGGCACTGTGGTTAACTTCCCTAGATGTGGACAGAAAAGAAAAATTGATGAGAGATTTCAACGCAAGATTGTGCGGATGGTGGATAAAGAAGCTCGACTAACATCCAAACAAGTTCAAGCTGCACTGCAGTCCGAGAGTACAACAGTGTCAACCCGTACTATCCGTCGGCGTCTGAATGAAAAGGGACTGTATGGTAGGAGACTCAGGAAGACCTCACTTCTTACCCTGAGACATAAAAAAGCCAGGCTGAAGTTTGCGAAAACTTACCTGAGAAAGCCTAAAACGTTTTGGAAGAATGTTCTCTCTTTTTGGGCAAAGGCATCAACATAGAGTTTACAGGAGAAAAAAAGAGGCATTCAAAGAAAAGAACACGGTCCCTACAGTCAAACATGGCAGAGGCTCCCTGATGTTTTGGGGTTGCTTTGCTGCCTCTGGCACTGGACTGCTTGACCGTGTGCATGGCATTATGATCTCTGAAGACTACCAACAAATTTTGCAGCATAATGTAGGGCCCAGTGTGAGAAAGCTGGGTCTCCCTCAGAGGTCATGGGTCTTCCAGCAGGACAATGATCCAAAACACACTTCAAAAATCACTAGAAAATGGTTTGAGAGAAAGCACTGGAGACTTCTAAGGTGGCCAGCAATGAGTCCATACCTGAATCCCATAGAACACCTGTGGAGAGATCTAAAAATGGCAGTTTGGAGAAGGCGCCCTTCAAATATCAGGGACGTGAGCAGTTTGCCAAAGAAGAATGGTGTAAAATTCCAGCAGAGCATTGTAAGAAACTCACTGATGGTTACCGGAAGCGGTTGATCGCAGGTATTTTGGCTAAAGGTTGTGCCACCAAGTATTAGGCTGAGGGTGCCAATACTTTTGTCCGGCCCATTTTTGGAGTTCTGTGTGAAATGATCATTGTTTAGCTTTTAGAGTCATTCTCTTTTGTGTTTTTTCATTGAAGACAAATTAAATGAAGATAATAATACCAAAGAATTTGTGATTGCAATTATTTTCAGGAAGAAACTGAGTATTATCTGACAGAATTGCAGGGGTGTCAATACTTTTGGCCATGACTGTAGGTATGAGAAATGTTCAGTAGACATTATCAGCTCTTGCTTCAGCCAATTGGAAAACACCACACCCCAGTAAAGCTTATGGCTGGGAGATGCCAGGTGTAGTCTTGTGTTCCTTTGGCTTAGTCCTGTCTGGTTTTCTCCTTGTACAATTATTTCTTGTTTTGGTCTTGGCTTGTTTATTGATGTTTCTCTTATGGTGGGTTTACACACACCAATCATTGTATCCAATCTCTGAACCAATCTCTGGTTGCAGTGAAATCATGGACAGATTGCTCCATGTTGTACACAGCCACAAAATGGAACAATGTGTCCATGATTTCACTGCAACCAGAGATTGGTTCAGAGATTGGATACAATGATTGGTGTGTGTAAACCCACCATTACCTGATGATTTTGTACCTTTGCTGCCCTCTTGGTTTTGACCTGGCTACCTAACCACTCCTGCCAATCTGTACCACTGAAATTGGGAATATGACCGCGCTCCTGTTGATATAGGAAGAAATTCATCATACATCTGTGTGATTTTTCCTGAGGAAGGGGTTTGTTGGTTACCTTGAAACATGTAGAAAATAAAATCACATAATTACAAATTTTTTGGTCAAGAAGAATTTTTTCCTATACTAACAGGAGCGCAGTCATATTCCCAATTTCTATGGTTTTTATTGTTCTATGCTTAAAGTGGGAGATTGCGGCAGACTGAGAGACCTGCTACACGTCTTTATAACGGTTGTGACTTTCACCACCGTAAAAGGTGAGCAATTCGAATTTTATCTTTGAAAATTGTCTTACAGGTATACACTCTGTGCGCCTTTCTTTTCCAGTTATAATACCAATCTGTACCACTGACCAGCAGCTTATTCCATAGTCCAGGCCTAGAGGTCCCTGTTTAAGTCCACATCACTGTACAGGGGCAACCCCTGGGATCTGGTTAGCAGAGTAGCATGCTCTAAGCCTGAATATGGTAGCCATTTTGGAGCTGCCAGGCGACCACTGACAGAGCAACTTTACACCCTGCCCAAAAAAAATATATATATATTGTGAGGTAGCGGCGGCGGCGGCACGGCGGAGACAAGGGATCCAGGCACCACTGGTCACGGCACACGGGTTTATTTGCCAAAAACGTAGGACAAAAACAATAGTTGGGTACAATAGTCCAGATTCCCCTTACTTCAGGGGCCGCTACTTAGCTGCATCCAAAAGGACGTACCCCGACAAAACCAGCCACAGTGTCTCAGGCCTGGCTCAGGGATGCTTCTCTCTCAGAAGCTCAGGGAGTTGTCTTCACTCCCCACTAGAGACCACACCCGTGGTCTAGCTTCCTTTTATCACACCCAAGCCAGTAAAGCAGAACCAGCACAAAATCCCGGGATGGAGTGCGACCTGTCAATATGGAGGACGCACCCAGGGAGGCACACACCGGTCGCAGGGGCCCGACCCGGTCGGTGCCTCACACCCCCCCCCATGTTTAAGTGTATAGGGCCGAACACAAGGCCATAACCCCGGGCCCTGCGTGCAGACCGCGTCACGGCGTGGAGAACCGGCGGAGCCAAGCAGGGGCACCCAGGGATACCAGCGGTGCCAGACCCCACGAGCAACCAACCCGTTCGGACCCCCGGCACCCACAAACCCCGGACGGGCATCAACGACAGCAGCCTGGGGCCCCACAAGCCACACGGGGTCTGCCCGCAGCACTGCTGCACCGCTCCGGACGGCGAGCCGGCGCACTGGTCTCTGCACCCGGGAATCAGTCACATCAAGTCCTCTGGGTATCCCGGCGGCGGGAGTCTCGGGCTCTGGGCCCTGTCCGTCCTTCCTCCGGAGGGCCATATACTCGTTCCACAATACCCGGAACAAGGGCATATCCCTACCCATCACAACATCATAAGGGAGATCCTTTACCACCCCCACGACATGTTGAACCCTCCTGGCTGAGGTAGCAAACGTGACACGCTTCGTCGGATACCTACGATGATCCCCATGGACACTCATCACCCTGACCTTCCGGTCGGTGGGTTTGGTCCTGGAGACCAAGGAGGCACACACGAGGGTCACTTTGCTCCCTGAGTCCAGGAGAGCCATCACTTCATGACCATTAAGCCGAACGCAGCACAGTACATTCCCAGTGTCCCTGGGGTCCGAGCGCCCTTTCCCGGCGAGGTGGGCGAACATGGACCGCCTCCGGGAGTAGTCGCAGTCCATGGGTTCCCCGTTGAGGGGACACTGTGCCATCATATGTCCAACCTCCTGACACCTTCTACATCGGGGTTGACCTCCGTTATACCAGGGGCTGAACGGCGGCGGTCCGGAACGCCGCTTTGCTGCAGCGGGAGGGCCGTTCTTGGCCTGAGCCGGGTGCTCGCTCACCCGTTGTGCCCTTACGTAAGTATTAACCCCGGTGCGGGCCAATATCTCCCCCTTCAGGGCTCCATAGTCCAGGGCATCCTCGGTACACAAGTCTATGTATGCCTTTTGGGGATCACCAGTCAAATAGGGCGCCAGCACCTTGGCCCACTGGGCGACCGGCAGTCTCTCCCGTCCAGCCACCCGCTCAAACACGGCCAGGAATGCCTCCACATCATCCCCCGGCGTCATCTTTTGCAGCGCTTGTCTTACCCTTTTCCGGACGCTGCCGTCATCACCTGGTCCTCGAGGCAGATCTCCCGGTAGGGCCCGCACAGCCTCGGTCAACAGGGCCATCTGTTCCTGGTGTCGGTGTTCCTGCTGCTGCAGTGCTTGGAACTGCTGCTGTTGAGCCTGAACCAGGTGTTTGAGTACCTCCTCCATGCTGGTGGTGGGCTTGTACTGGAATGTAGCTGCTTGAATCCTGGACATGCGCTGCCGGGCATACCACAAGAGACTGGCTGCTCCTCTCGCTTAGCAGCCGCTCATTAGCCTCATGAAACAGTCACTTTTCCCCCGGAACTGAGGGCAACAGTCGCGCCGGCTACATCTCACCGGGCCGGTAATGCCCGCATTCTCCACCATATGTGAGGTAGCGACGGCGGCGGCGGCACGGCGGAGACAAGGGATCCAGGCACCACTGGTCACGGCACACGGGTTTATTTGCCAAAAACGTAGGACAAAAACAATAGTCGGGTACAATAGTCCAGATTCCCCTTACTTCAGGGGCCGCTACTTAGCTGCATCCAAAAGGATGTACCCTGACAAAACCAGCCACAGTTTCTCAGGCCTGGCTCAGGGATGCTTCTCTCTCAGAAGCTCAGGGAGTTGTCTTCACTCCCCCACTAGAGACCACACCCCGTGGTCTAGCTTCCTTTTATCACACCCAAGCCAGTAAAGCAGAACCAGCACAAAATCCCGGGATGGAGTGCGACCTGTCAATATGGAGGACGCACCCAGGGAGGCACACACCGGTCGCAGGGGCCCGACCCGGTCGGTGCCTCACAATATATATATATATATGTATATATATATATATATAAAACTAGAAAAAATTCTCTGCAGCACTCAGTTACTACCAATGATGCACAAATGCTAATAAGCAGAATATATTTGAGGAAAAAATTAAAAACTTATGTTTTTTTCAAAAAACTCAAAAATCTTTGTTTTTTATTTTCTTGGGGTTCTTGGTACAAACATTGGCCAATGTCCGTTTGCTCATCAGCCGCGAAAAGGCGACCCCAGTCTGATGAGTCCTAACGCTGACATCCCTGCCCTCCTTGTCCTCCCTATCCCACTACTAAGTGGGCGGACACCATCTCAACCTAAGACCACCTGTGGGTGATGAGGGTGCAAATTTGACATTTTTTGAGGCTTTAGAAAGCCAGATCCGGTAAATTTAGGGTGCTCAGGTCTCCTGAGTTCCTGGCCGGTTTTTGGACTTAGTCATTATTTCACCAAAAACGCATATGCGTTAACGCATGGTGCCTATATGTAACATACGTTAACGCATGCCTTCCCCATAGGGCCCTATGTTAAAAAAATGCATGCTTTTTTTTCCTGCACCCAAAAACGCTACATGAGCCAAGAAAAACTGGATTAGCGTTTTTGAAAAACACAACCACACTTAAGTGCACCATCCGTTAACGCATATGCATTTTTGGACTTAGAAAAAAAATGACAAAAATGGATCCAAGGCAGAAACGGATGCCGTGTGTGACCCTGGCCAAAAGCAGACAGAGCTTACATGACTAGAGCTGGCAGGCTGCGGCAGATACTGAGAAAACACATGCAGCAGGGTGCAGGTGAGTCACTGAGAGCAGGAGAGGTTGATGGAAAGAGCCAAGCGGAGGAGGAGCAATCTTGAGAAGCAAGAAGCCAAGGGTTCAAAGCAAAATGCATAAGCATTGGTTAGAAGGTAAACTAGGATTTATAAAGGCAGGGAAGGAGGATCACATGAACAGGAGGGAAGTGGCAGACAGCATTTTGGAAAAGGGCTTTAAAGCACAAAAGGTAAATGGTAAATCCAGAGTCCTGACAAATGTGCACATCTGCAACATGATACATTTCTAGCTAGCTATTTTGTTACAATGTTTCGTGTTCGGCATTGCACCTAGGCACACCATAGGATTGTGTGGCACCCCTGTGGACCGGTCGCCACTAGATGGCACAGCAACTGGGATCGGTAAGTCCAGTCACCCCAAACACACACCCAACACACTCTCGGTCACAAGTCTGGGGACTCTATGCCCAGCAACGGGATGGCGGAAGGAGACAAGTGGAGGGTGAGAAAGTTAGGACAGGACAGGGTTAGGGGAGGAAACAAAACCAAACACACCAAGTTCAGAGAGCAGTCAGCCAAGTACCAGCAAAGAGGCAAGTTCATTCAGAAGGAGAGGCAAGAACATCACATGGGACTGAAAGTACACGGACCCGGCGGCCTGAGCCACTATGAGGCTTGTCAGGGTCCCAGGCTGCAAACCATAGTGAAAGTCAGAAGGAGTCCTAGGTGTGCTTGAATTAGCGAGAATGCTGAAGGACTGGGGTAGAAACTAGGGTGCCGGCTCTGCAGAAGTGGCCCGCACCCTTTATGCTCCAACCACAAAACTCGTCGAGGTGCAGGGTCTTTATGTCCCGAGATCCAACCTCTGGCACAGTGAAAAGAAGGTCGCCGTGCTAGGACTAAAAGACAAGGCAGGTTACCCACTTAAAGCCCATGGCAACTGGATTGTAGTTAGTGTGCGGAATAGATGGACTGAAAAGCCCAAGAAAGGAACACGAAAGGGGTGACATGGACGAGCCATTCCGGCTGCTATGAAACTATCGGAGCCGCCACTGTACTGTTTTGCAGCCATCTGCCGAGAAAGTGAAGTAAACCCGGTTTTGGAAAAGGGCTTTAAAGCACAAAAGGTAAATGGTAAATCCAGAGTCCTGACAAATGTGCACATCTGCAACATGATACATTTCTAGATAGCTATTTTGTTACAATGTTTCGTGTTCGGCATTGCACCTAGGCACACCATAGGATTGTGTGGCGCCCCTGTGGACCGGTCGCCACTAGATGGCACAGCAACCGGGATCGGTAAGTCCAGTCACCCCAAACACACACCCAACACACTCTCGGTCCCAAGTCTGGGGACTCTATGCCCAGCAACGGGATGGCGGAAGGAGACAAGTGGAGGGTGAGAAAGTTAGGACAGGACAGGGTTAGGGGAGGAAACAAAACCAAACAACACCAAGTTCAGAGAGCAGTCAGCCAAGTACCAGCAAAGAGGCAAGTTCATTCAGAAGGAGAGGCAAGAACATCACATGGGACTGAAAGTACACGGACCCGGCGGCCTGAGCCACTATGAGGCTTGTCAGGGTCCCAGGCTGCAAACCATAGTGAAAGTCAGAAGGAGTCCTAGGTGTGCTTGAATTAGCGAGAACGCTGAAGGACTGGGGTAGAAACTAGGGTGCCGGCTCTGCAGAAGTGACCCGCACCCTTTATGCTCCAACCACAAAACTCGTCGAGGTGCAGGGTCTTTATGTCCCGAGGTCCAACCTCTGGCACAGTGAAAAGAAGGTCGCCGTGCTAGGACTAGGAGACAAGGCAGGTTACCCACTTAAAGCCCATGGCAACTGGATCGTAGTTAGTGTGCGGAATAGATGGACTGAAAAGCCCAAGAAAGGAACACGAAAGGGGTGACATGGACGAGCCATTCCGGCTGCTATGAAACTACCGGAGCCGCCACTGTACTGTTTTGCAGCCATCTGCCGAGAAAGTGAAGTAAACCCGGTTTAAGCTCAGCACTGCGCAAGACTGTGATTTTTGCTCCTGAGGGGAGGTAGTCTGACTCGCCGGGCCGGCAGTAGCGGCCTGCCTGAGTGAGACTTTGAACTCTGCCAGCAGCGCAGCCCCGCTGGCCTCCTATTCCCTAAATTACCTACACAGACTCTTTGGTTGCCCTGGAGAACCCCACTTCCCGTGGAGATCAGAACCATCCTCGCTGCTACTCCCATCATCCCCAGAGGTCCCAACTGCAGCAGCAGCTATACCGGCCGCATTCTATGGGTGGCGTCACAATGACACAACCTTTTATTTTTGTTTTATTTTATTTTTATCCATTTTTCAATTCCCCCTTTTTACTGATTGCCCCGACGAGGAGATCATGGACCAAATCACGCCACTGCAGCCCCAGACAATAACGAGAGGGCCAGGTTCCAAGTACCCACCAGGGGCGAGTCAATTGAGTTCACACAGACCTTTTCTAGTCTAGTTCTGACACTGGAGAATTCTCACAACGCTCATCGCATGTGATGTGAGAATTCACAAGTCTGCAATCACATACAGTGACTGCAGACTTGTCAATTTACACCGGACAACCGCTTTGAAGGCTTAGCACAATCCTCACAATCTTGGGAAATACTGAATGTACTTTTCTTCCATGGAACTACCAAGAAGCTTACAAAAACAGCTGCACCCAAGATCTCTATGCCCTTGTTACTGATAATTCTCAGAAACATTTTTTTTACGTTTGCCTGATTAGTATTAGCAGTTGTGTTTATAAAACTGGCTAATATACAGTATGTTACTTGTTATATTTACTGAATATGATATACCGGTATGTGCCATGTATCATTTATATGCATAGACAGGTTAATACTGTATTGCCCTTCTCCTAAACTCCCGACTATTGGACAGTGTGAACCTGTAATGGGTACTGCTGTCTTGCATGCAGATCTGGGCTTTGGTTAAACTGTTGTGCTGTTGGGTCTCGATATGCGGCCAGGAAACTTGCAATCTCCTATCCTCCAGATTCGGTTAACAGGGCGTGCAGTCCCTGTGTAATCCGGGACTCTGGCGTCCTCGGCTGCGCTGCTCTGGGGTGAGCTTTCCAGCTCTCCGCTCCCGGAGCTTTCTCTCCACCTTCTGCTTCCTCTTTCTTCCTTTTCTCTCTCACTCTATCTAACCCCTCCTTCGAACTGGGGTTATGGGCTCTACCTTTTGGTCAGGGATCAGGTCTGGTGTGTGCATGCAGAGGTTACCTGACGTGGGGAGCTCCTCCTGTTTCCAAGCATAATATCACCTCTAGTGAAGGAGGCAATATCACTGTGGCAACCGGACCATGGAGGCACCACAGCTGCACCAGGTCAGAACATTATGTACCTGCAGATTATCCAGACTGTGTGTCCAAATTGGTGGTGCATGTTTGTTCTTTTCCCCAGGTTTTCTAGGGGTGCAAACCATTGACATGTTTTGTTCCAAATTTTCAGTTTTACTGTTTTGGTTCTGCATATGCCGGATTAATACTGGGACTATCACTAGTGACGTTAGACATGTTTGGCCAGACAGGGTCAAACCAGGACTGTCCCCCAGGATATTGGAGGTGCCGGGTGGTGGCGACAGGTTACTAAAGTCTATAAAATACTTTGGATATGTTAACTGTTCACTAAAGGCAGGAGGGCATGGAGGGCATAAAGGTGGTAGCAAGAGAACTAGCTTAGAGCGAGCGTTTGTGGTGGGGTGCGGAGGGCTGGGATTTGCGTATTACCCACTCTTGTATTGAGAGAAGCTAAATGTTGGGGGAGATTAGAGGTTGGAGGGTAGCGACAGGAAGGAGAAGGGGAGGGGGGTATTGGGGAGGGAGATGGGGTGGGCAGAGGGGGGTTAATAGACAGTGGGAACTGGAAATGTTATGGGAAATAGATTTAACTGATATGAATACTAATGTGTTATGACAAACCATATTAAAGTAATAAGCTGGAATGTAAGGGGTCTAGCGGATAGGAGTAAGAGAGAGGTAGTGTTGATTCATATGACGTCATTTAAACCGTCAATTTTGTGTTTAATTGAGACACACTTGGTTAAAGAGTGGAGAGGAGCCCTAGCCAGGGCGTGGATTAGGCATTCGTACCATTCAACTTATTCTAATTACGCAAGGGGGGTTTCGGTCCTGGTCCATGCCTCAGTGCCGTATGAGGAAGTTGAGGTGAGGGTAGACAAGGACGAGCAATATGTGTTTGTGACATACTGTATGTTTGGACGATTGTTGTGCTTGGTGGCAGTGTATTTTCCTCCTCCATACTCAAATGGGAAACTGCATGAGATGATGGAATTGGCCAGGCACAGGGTGGGGATACCACTGTTGATTATTATTGGTGATATGAACAATGTCCTAAATTGGGATCTTGATAGGGAAGGCTGTAGTCCGAGATATGTGGGAAGGAAGGCGGATACATCTTTTGCTAAACACATAAAGGAATTAGGTTTGGTAGATCTATGGAGAGTCAGAAATCAAAATGTGAAATGTTACACATGCTTCTCGGCATCACATAACTCAATGTCAAAGATTGATATGGCATTAGGTAATAGCCATTTAGACGCTATGATAAGCAGGACAGAGTACCTACCCAAAGTAGTGTCAGGTCACAAACTTATAGCAGCCCATACGAGGGAATGGAGGGTGCACCCAGCGTGGCTGAAATCAATTGATATGGAGAACATTAGGAGAGAGGTGGAGTTGTTTTTCCAGGAGAATGAAGGGAATGCGGCTGTTGGGATCATCTGGGGCGCTATGAAAGACCTGAGAGGTCTGCTAATAAGAGACATCTCTAGGTGTAAATCAGAATCAAGGAAGGAAGAACAGGGGGCAATGGATGCATTGAGGAGGGCAGAATGTGACGTGGTGAGACTTCCCACCCCGGAGACGCAAAGGGAATTGAAGAAGGCCCAAGAAGAAGTTGACAGGGTACATTTGAATACAGACAAAAAGAGACAGGAATTTCAGAGGGTGTCCTTTTTCGAAGAAGGTGAAAAGGTGAGTCATTTGTTATCAGTGGTGGCAGTGGCTCAGAGGGAGTCGACGTATGTGTATGACATATGACGAAGAAGGTAGACTGGTGGATGGAACTGAGGACATACAGTGCTGTGCAAATTAATTGGGATAAAGTTAAGTTTTTCTTGCATTAATTTTACTATTTCTGATAAGTGTTTTATCAGTTCTTGGTGTCGTTTTCCTTTTTCTTCCACATTTCCCTTTTTGTTCTGGAGAAAACGATCCAGTTTCATTGTGTGTGCGAATTATTCTTGAAACGGTAGATTTTCCAATACCAACGGTGGAAGCGATTTCTCTTACAGTCAGACTTGTATGTTCGTTAAGAGTAATAATTCTAGACCTCTTCCATGGAGTAACATCCATTTTTACAGGCACGAATCACACACAGAAAAAGTACACAAAACCACTCCTCACAGAAACAAGCTCTCAACTGAAGCTGAGGGGGCAGCTAGCTGTTCTGTTCTGACTAAAACCAGTCAAACCACATTTTGTTAGTTAAGGTTGTTCACTCACACCTGTTCGAAGCAGTTAAAACTGGTTTGAATCACTGACTGGTAACCAACTTACGATTTTACTTATAAAATGCTTTGACCCAATTAATTTGTACAGCACTGTACTTAAAGTATTTAAGGGATTTTATGCAGACTTTTACGCCTCCGGGCTTTCATCTTCTAGGGAAGACATTCTGCAATATTTGGCGGAAGCAAATATTTAACAAATTGGACTTGAGGAGAGAGTTAACCTGGAAAAACCCTTAAGGCTGTGTTCACACTGGGCGTTTTTGGGCTGTTTTTGCTCATCAGTTTTTGTAGCCAAAACCAGGAGTAGAGCAATCAGAGGAAAAGTCTAATAGAAACACGTCACCACTTCTGGATTTAATCACCCACTGCTGGTTTTGGCTACAAAAACTGTTGAGCAAAAACAGCCCAAAAACGCCCAGTGTGAACACAGCCTAACAGTGGAAGAGTTGGAGGAGGCATTGTCGTCCATGGCAAATGATAAGGCTCCCGGGGGGGATGGATTGCCTGTAGAGGTGTAAAAACAACTTCAGGATGTCATGCTGCCTAGACTGTGTCAGGTGTTCCAGGAGGCACGTGGGGAGGGAAGATTGCCAGAATCCATGAGAATGGCCACCATTGTAGTACTAGACAAGGAGGATAAGGATCAGCAGAGAGGGGAGTCGTATAGGCCCATTTCACTGCTGTCAGTTGATGCTAAACTACTGGCCCAAGTATGGCACAAAGACTGACAGGAGTGGTCACGTTAGTGATTCATCCAGACCAATCTGGCTTTATGCCAAATAGGTCGACGGCCATTAACTTGAGACGATTATATTTGAATATGCAATTACCGGCGCATAATGTAGTGTGAGGGCGGTGGTATCTTTGGATGCTCATAAAGCATTTGACAGCGTGGAGTGGGACTATCTATGGGTGGTGTTAGAGTGAATGGGTTTTAGACCAGCATTTATCGATTGGGTAAAGTTGTTATATTCTTCCCCGGAGGCTCGTGTTAGGGTAAATGGAGAAAGGTCAGGAAAGTCTGCTCTCACTAGGGAAACCCGGCAGGGTTGCCCCTTTCTCCTCTATTGTTTGCCCTTGTAATAGAGCCACTGGCGGTGCATGTCAGGACAGTGGCAGAAGTGGTAAGGTTTAAGTTTGGCCCTGTGGAGGAAAAAATTGCACTTTACGCAGATAATGTTCTCCTGTTTTTGCAGGATCCTCATGAATCATTGCGCCAGGCGGTAACATTAATTGAGAGGTTTGGAAACATGTCGGGTTTAAGGATCAACTGGGACAAGTCTACCCTAATGATGATTGATCGGGAAAGAACAGAAAAATTGGGAACACTGGGATGTACTAGATTGAAGGTGGGTGGATCAGTTTAAATACTTGGGAATACACATTGCCTTGCCAGTCACAGACTTTATTAGACTAAATCTGGATCCGCTGTTGACCAAACTGAAAAATAAGGCCCAAGCATGGTGCAAATTGCGTCTATCGGTGTGGGGAGGGCAAACCTGATCAAATGATACTTATGCCTAAGATCCTGTATGTGCTCCATAATTTCCCTGTGTGGGTCCCATGGGGACTATTCCAGAGATTTAACTCTCTATTTAGGGACCTGGTTTGGGGGGGGGAGGTCAGCCCAGAATAAAATTGGAAATCTTGCAGAGACCAAAAACAGGAGGAAAAATAGCTCTGCCAAACCCGTGGATATATTTTCTGGTGGCACAGAGCCAGCATATTCAGGGATGGGCTACCAGGGAAAAGGGGAGTGCGTCAAAGACTATATTGGAGAATATGACAAAAAAGCTCCATTGATGCAAAGTCTGGAGGCTGGGGATTTGGGTCTATTGGGGGGAGGGCTTCCCACCCTGTGTCTGGTACAAAAGATGTGGTCCAAGATTAAACGGTTGAGAGAGGTCCATGGAGTACACTCCGGTCTGGATGAACCAAAATTTGGTAGAATTCCATAAATTGGGGGAGCAAAAGTCCTGGAGGCGTATGGGTCTCGAATATGTGTGGCAGCCTGTAGAGAATGGCACAATAAGGTTGTTTGATTCTTTGAGGGAGGAATTTTCAACCCCGGTGACAGATAACTTTTTATACATCAGAGTTCAACATGCTTATGGGAGACAAGTGAAAACTAGTGACTTAGGGGTGCAGAAAGACATTGTCTTGGATTACATCTGTATGGAAGGGGGCAGGCGAGAGGTTATCTCGACGGTATATAGTGATCTCTTACACACTTACTCACTGCGGCATCCTATACGTGCAAGAACAAAGTGGGAAGAAGAAATTGTGGCAATTGATGATGAAGTATGGGATATTATATTGGACTATGGTCCAAAATTGTCTCTGAGTGAGCCAGATAGGTTGTCGCAGCTGTATTTGATACATAGAGTATACAGATCCCCTGAGTTCTTACACAAGATTGGTGTGAGGAGTACCTCTGAATGTCCGCAACGTATACAAGAGAGTGCGGGAGTGCTACATATGATGTGGGAATGTCTGTGGCTGCAGGCTTTTTGGATGGTGGTGATCAATTTAATAGAAGGACGGTATGGATGTGTGGTCCCAAGGAGGCCAACAGTGTGTGTGTTGGGGTATGTGGAGGAAATTGGAGTCACAGAACTGCGGAGGATAGCGGTGGCAAGGTTGCTATACATTGCAAGGAAAGTGATAGCCAGAGGGTGGATCAGGGCCGAGTCTCCCTCCAGAGTGGAATATTTGCAACAGGTAAATTACGTAATACGCACAGAAGAATGCATTTATCGGCAGAGAGATGCCCTCACAATGTTTGAGAAACTATGGGAATCATGGTTGAGGCTGGAGTACTACATAGTGTAAATACAAACTTATATATGACTAGATGGTGGCCCGATTCTAACACATCGGGTATTCTAGAATAGAAATAGGGATTGCATGGGGAAGGCGGGACTGTGAGGACGGAGCAGCGGGGGGAGGACAGCGTGGCAGGGGGGAGGAGGATGGAGGGGCACAGGTAGGGGGAGGACGGAGTGGCGGAGGGAGGACAGAGCGGCAGGGAGGAGGATGGAGGACGGAGGAGATAGCAGCAGGGTGGGGGAGGATGGAGCGGCACAGGCAGGGGGAGGATAGAGCGGCAGGGGGAGGACAGAGCTCAGAGTGGCGGGGGGAGGAGGATGGAGGATGAAGCGGCGGGGTGGGGGAGGACGGAGGACGAAGCGGCGGGGTGAGGGGTGGACGGAGGATGGAGTGGCGGAGGTGAGGAGGACAAAGGAAGGAGGAGGAAGCGGTGGGGTGGGGGAGGATGGAGCGGCACAGGCAGAGTGGAGGACGGAGCGGCAGGGGGGGGACAGAGGACAAAGCGGCGGCGTGGGGGAGGACAGAGGGGCGGAGGGGAGGAGGACAAAGGAAGGAGGAGGAAGCGGTGGGGTGGGGGAGGATGGAGTGGCACAGGCAGGGGGAGGATGGAGTACAGAGCGTCGGGTGGGAGGAGGACAGAGGACAAAGCGGCGGGGTGGGGGAGGACGGAGCAGCACAGGCAGGGGGAGAATGGAGGATGGAGTGGTGGAGGGGAGGAGGACAACGGAAGGAGGAGGAAGCAGTGGGGTTGGGGGGATGGAGCGGCACAGAAAGGGGGAGGACGGAGCACAGAGCGGCGGGTGGGAGGAGGACAGAGGATGAAGCAGCAGGGTGGGCGAGGATGGAGCAGCACAGGCAGGGGGAGGATGGAGTGGCGGAGGGGAGGAGGACAAAGGAAGGAGGAGGAACCGGTGGGGAAGGATGCAGTAGCACAAGCAGGGGGAGGACGCAGCGGCACAGGCAAGGGGAGGACGGAGCACAGAGCGGCGGGGGGAGAGGAGGATAGAGGATGAAGCGGCGGGGTGGGGGAGGCCAAAGCAGCACAGGCAGGGGGAGGACGGAGGATGGAGTGGCGGAGGGGGAAGAGGACAAAGGAAGGAGGAGGAAGCAGTGGGGAGGACACAGTGGCACAGGCAGAGGGAGGACGGAGCACAGAGCGGCGGGGGGGAGGAGGACGGAGGACGAAGTGGCACAGGCAGGGGGGAGGACCGAGGACGAAGTGGCACAGGCAGGGGGGAGGAAGGAGGACAAAGTGGCACAGGCAGGGGGGAGGACAAAGTGGTACAGGCAGGGGGGAGGACAGAGTGGCACAGGCAGGGGGAGGACGGAGTGGTACAGACAGAGAGAGGACAGAGTTGCACAGGCAGGGGGAGGACGGAGTGACACAGGCAGGGGGAGGACGGAGTGGCACAGGCAGGGGGAGGACGGAGTGGCGCAGGCAGGGGGAGGACGGAGCACAGAGCGGTGGGGGGGGAGGACGGAGGATGAAGCAGTGGGGGGGGGCGGAGCAGCACAGGCAGGGGGAGGAAGGAGCAAACTCACACCCACACATACAGTCACACCTAGACACAGACTCACCCACACACACACATTTTTCTTATACAAAGTGCATATTGATGTCTTGGCGGCACCACTCCCGAGGGAAAATCCGTCTGCCCAGGGAAGACTCCGACTTCCACATATAAGGAAAGACTTCATCAGACTCACCCCGTGGATCGGAAATCAATCTGTAAATTTCAGAGATCAAACCCTTGGTGTCCGTACCCCTCCTACAGATCTTCTCGAATTCCGTAGGGATGGAGGCTCCTGCCCGACCAAATAGAGTGCTGGCTAGATCTCTAATTTGCAAATATTGATAGAACTCACGATTGGTAAGGGAGAAGTTATTTTTAAGAAAGTCGAAAGAATGGATCTGCATGTTCCCATCAATAATATCTGCAAATCTGAACAGGCCAGTCCTGGGCCAGGGGCGCACCATAGAGGATTCTAAACTACTTGGTAGCAATGGTTGGTATATAAAGGACACCAAGGGAGACCAGTGAGACGTTAGGACGAATCTTCATGTGCAAGAGAGCCAAAGATCCCTAGTAAACTACATGGGGCCCAGGAGAGGGGCAAGGAGTCACACTGAGCTGGTGGCCACAGAAGAGAATTGGGGTGAATTGGGGCGAGTCAGAATTTCTCTATTAATAGCATTTTTTAAAATGACAGGTTCCCTTTAATCTTCCCCTCCATTTTTTTCCGAGGCTATCTCATAACATTGATGATAATGAGTCAATTGTGAATTACATACAGTACTTGCAATAAATCCAAATTTCACCATAACAATCCTCTGAACCAATCAACAAAGAGATAGGTTTCGGTAAAAGAAGACTTTGGTCATTTGGAAGTTAAAGGGAACCTGTCACCTGATTTTAAGCTCCTACACTATCTCTAGCTGTCCCTACACCTTCCTAGCAGCTCCCTTTCTATCCCTTTATTATCTAAAGTGTCATTAGTAAACATATGTAAAATAAGTATAAACTTACAGCAGTCCCCGTGGTTAGGGGACTGGGTAGGCGTGGCCACGCTGCCATCAGCACACCTTTGTGTTGTAATGCACGCCCCGCTGGGCGGCATTATTCTGTGTCCTTCCTGCCCTCTTATTTGGAATCTCCCACCCTCTTTGTAGTTCTAAGCACCGGCCGGACGTCACTTCTGGCGCGGTGCATTATGGGGCCGGTCACGTGATCAGCCCTAGTGCATTATGGGCTTGATCACGTGATCGGCCCGACTTCAATAAGTGCATTGCGCATGCGCGGAGCCGGGCCGATCACGTGACCGGCCCCATAATGCACTATGGCCGCTCACATGACCGTCCCCATAATGCACCGCGCCAGAAGTGACATCCGGCCGGTGCTTAGAACTACAAAGAGGGCGGGAGATTCCAAATAAGAGGGCAGGGAGGACACAGAATAATGCCGCCCAGCGGGGCGTGCATTACAACACCAAGGTGTGCTGATGGCAGCGTGGCCACGCCTACCCAGTCCCCTAACACGGGGACTGCTGTAAGTTTTTACTTATTTTACATATGTTTACTAATGACACTTTAGATAATAGAGGGATAGATAGGGAGCTGCTAGGAAGGTGTAGGGACAGCTAGAGATAGTGTAGGAGCTTAAAATCAGGTGACAGGTTCCCTTTAATCTTGGGTAATTCCAACTTCAGTATCTCAACTTGGGGCACTGAAATGCTGGTAAGTATGGATATAACAAGGCCATGTTATTTAAACTAAGGGTACTTTCACATTGCGTTCTAGCACATGTTCCGTGATCCCGAAAGGACTGACATCTCAACCCCTCACAAAATGGGAGTCAACGAGTGCTCTGTCGTGCACAATTTTCAAATGTGCATAGGCGAAATCTGTATTTCTAACAACCTGAATCATTGGATTTCTTGGAGCGGGAAAGCGGTTCTTATTCCCATTTCTCCTATGCACATTTGAATGTTCAAATGCTGCTGCTGACCAAAAAGCTTGAAATCTACAGTTGTCACAGGTTTATGAGGGCGTTGTGACGTCTCACAACCCGAACTGGTGAGTGGTTTCATCAACTTTTTTCACTCACATAATCCTACGGATAAACACTATTGTGCACCCTTTCCATTTTAGTGCTTTACTCGTGCACCATTTTCAGGAGAATTTGATGCACCCCCAGCATTGTGGGGCACTCGGAGCTTTGATGCTTTCGGGGAGTCACAGGGGTCGAGACCTGGCTCCGTAACCCTGGGTATCAATTTAAAAGTTCGGGAATGGTGGATGTAACGCCACACGTGCTGCTCGGCTATTGGGGCCGATGCTGCGGGACCTCTGGGAATGATGGGCTTGCATCTAAAATGTATTGCTCCCCACGGGTGGAGCGGTTCCCCAGGGTAGCTAAGCTGCGACCCTCTCTCTCTCTGCTGTTAGGTCTTTGATCTGTATGACAGGTAGTTTGAGCTCTTCCTGGGCTCCACTCCTCTGGCACTGGCACTGAACTCTCTGATGCTGCTTTGTCTCCAGGTGCTGTGGCCGGGAGACTTGTAATCTCCCGTCCTCCAGATTTGGCTGCTGGGCTTGGAATCCCTCACAACCTCGGACTCCGGTGTCCACTGCTGATGCTTTGTACTGGGGTGAGCCGGACCTCTGGCTCCACTCCCCAGGCCTTCTTCTCTCCCTCCTCAGACCCTCTCCTACGGGTCCCTCATGCTGGCAAGTGTCTGTCCTGGAATGAGCCTTACACTGCTCCAGTCCACAGGATGTCTTCACAGCCCTCCTAGGAGATGAACTGCCTAACCCACCTCCGGGCCAGATTTTATAGGGAAGCTCCCCTGAACCCAGGCTAGAGCTCCACCTTCTGGTCTGGAGCCAGAAATGGTATTGTATGCGGTGGGCTTACCTGGTGTGGATACTCCTTCTTGCTTGCAGGCATGACATCACACCCCGAGAGAGGCAATGCCACTGTGGCAACCAGACTCAGGGGTGCCACATATACTAACTGCAGATGAACACCCAGACACAGTGTACTGCCAGCAGTAAATGTATACTCCTGAAAATGGTGCACAGCAGTGCACACGTTAACTCCATCTGCACCATTAAAGTCAAGGACTCTGTCAGCGCACACGTCGGAATCCCGTTTACCGGGGATTTAACCATTGAGGGGGCCACTGAACATGTGCTAGAATGCAATATGAAAGTACCCTGATAATTCAACGTCACTGAGACAAAACATAGACAGGAACTAAAATGCAGCACTTTAGCAAAAAATATCAGCTCTTAATACAGTATATCACACCTACAGGGCTGCCACTAGGAATTTCAGGATCCTTCACTGGCAAAATTTCGGGGCCCCCCTGAGACTCCACCCAGGCTCTACCCCAGCTCCGACTCCACCCAGGCTCCACCCCAGCTTTGCCTCCACCCAAGCACACACACACACAGACATATACTATATAAAATATACTATACATATACACATACACACACAATTGAGACTGCTGTGGACTGAATACACAATAGCTGTATACACAATACAATATACAATAGAAACTGCTGCTATCTGTATACATAAAAGAGAATACACAATAGAGAATGCTGCTGGCTGTATACACAAGAGAGCATACACAATAGAGACAGCTGATGGCTGTATACACAATAGAAAATACACAATAGAGACTGCTGCTGGCTGTATACACAATAGATAATACATAGTAGAGACTGCTGCGGGCTATATACACAATAGGAAATACACAATAGAGACTGCTGCGGGCTGTATACACAAAAGAGAATACACAGTAGAGACTGCGGCTGGCTGTATACACAATAGAAAATACACAATAGAGACTACTGCCCGCCGTATACACATTAGAGACTGCAAGCAGTATGTACATTAGAGACTACTGACTGTATACACATTAGAGTCTGCTGGCCGTATGCACATTAGAAACTGCCTTTTTTTTTACACATTAGAGACTGCCGGCTGGATGCATATTAGAAACTGCCAGCTGTATACACAGAGACTGCTGGCTTTATACACATTACAGACTACCAGCCGTATACACAGAGACTGCCAACTTTATAAATATTAGAGACTGTCAGCTTTATATCTTGTATACACAGCACTATACTGTATATACAGGTCCACACTAAATGCTGTATTATACACTTTATGGATATAGTGTGGACCTGTATATACAGTATAGTGCTGTGTAGAGACACACAGAGACAGACACACACACACAGTAGACACAGATCATACTCACCACCAGCACCAGAAGCTCCCTCCTCCACATCCTGACGGCACTCACGCTCTGCTGTGACTTCCTTCCGGTTTGTACTGCGCATGTTAGTGTGACGCCCCGCAACGAGTGCGTCACAGGAGGGTATTGCAGCCAAAACTGCAGTAGCAATATTTTCTGACTAAGCAATGATACAGTTAACTCAGAGATCCATACCCTACATGCATCACCTAGCATAGAGGGCCAATAAGGTCCTGGTGGGCGGAGTGTAGTGGTAGAGTGAGGAGAACTGACTTGGCAACGTAGGAGAAGGAAGCAAGATCATCAGCTCTGCAACCTAGGAGAGGGGGTTGCACAGTTCCGTGCGGCCCCCTGGACAATTCCCCTGGCCCATCTCCCTGCCATCACCCCGGTTGAGCACCATTACCCTCGGTGCCTCATCAACCGATCACTGGGCATCAACATGCGGGTCCAAAAACATCCCGTGCCCATCTACAGCCGGTTTGCTGGTACCGAAGCTAGCAGTAGTTCAGCTCTGCTATGCGAACCAGAGGAGTGGAGGGACTGCTTTACAGGAGCACCCCACCACCGCCACACACAGTCGTCTAGCCAGCGGTGTACCCACCAAAGGACCCAAGGCTCCCCAAAGCATCCGGAACGTATACCCCGGATAGGGCATTCAAGCAGCCTCCTTGTACCCGATCTGGCATTCCTGGGTGACAACGGCATCATAATTAGTTAGAAAGGAGGAACACCGCAGATCTCTGAGAAACACTGGTCATTGTTGAGTCCACCCGGTCCACTACCCTTCACTGTATACCATGTACTGTCTGCTGGTTACAGTAAAGAACCCATTACAGAGACTTACAGTGTCCGTGCCTTCTTATGAACTGTCTATCCGCATCTTAAGGTAACCGCAGCTGCCTCAGAACATCTTGTGCAGCTTCTGGCTCCGGGGATCACCGCTCAGCCTGTGGGGATCG
Organism: Allobates femoralis; assembly: GCA_033576535.1. Taxonomy (NCBI): domain Eukaryota; kingdom Metazoa; phylum Chordata; class Amphibia; order Anura; family Aromobatidae; genus Allobates; species Allobates femoralis. The sequence goes on along the minus strand of JARQOC010000005.1, from coordinate 75,102,445 downwards.
TTCCATCTTGCTGCATTCCATCCCCTGGAGGCCCCGCAGCGCCGGTACAGTTACCGGAACTCTCATAGGTGGCATCACGAAACAAATTAACCCCTAATCTGTTCAACCCATGACGTCTCTCTTTTTGATCTGTACCACCGGGCCCCACTACCTGAAGGCGCGGTCCATCCGTGACAAGGAGGAAGAGTAAAACGTCTGTCAACCGGAGTCCCGGCCACAGTGAGTCAGAAAATGGCGTCACGAACAGGATACGAGCGGGTATAATGTGCTTAAAAGACTTTATTTCATCAAAATGGAGATTGTTCGTCCCTAAAAGAACTTTTCCCGCCTTTTCACCGTTGGGCCAAGATGGCGTCCAAGATGGCGATGCCCGCCATGAGGATCACCACGTCCAAGCCTAGGGGTGAGCCACCGCCCCTCTTCGTGGGAGGGCCGAAGGCAAAGGCGCCAAAATCATTGTCCGCCCTGATTGCTCGAAACAACCATGGGGGCGGACCAAAGACTTTTTCCCACAATTGGACTACAAAAGCCCCCACGGAAGTGGGAGTGACAGACTCTTCTTCACCAGCTCTCAAACGGAACGGTTACCGGTTGAGACGGGTGTGGTTCCCTCTACAACGATGACCAGCTTGAGACTCCGAGACCTTTTGCAACAAGTGGAAGCCGAGGCCAGAGCAGCCATAGGTCATCCCGGTCCGGGTCCTGTCCTCACCATCGACGGCAGCCCCGACTTTTGGCAGGAGGCTCTGCAAGACCTCAGAGTGCGGCTAATGGAAACGGTTGAGTGGACAATCAGCAGCTGGAGCGCGAGCTTGGGCAGCCAACTACATCGTGCGATGCAGCAGAGCCGCTCAGGTGCAACCACTCCAGGACCGGATGATATCTCCAGTTTCACCGCCTCACCACCGTCCACTACCTGCCCTGCGTCCTCACCGGAGCCAATAGACTGTATCATCCTAAGGGAGACCTCAATTCATCCCGTTCAAGCGACTGAAGCTGCTGCCGAACCGGTTCCAGAGCCGGAGCTTCCAACCAGCTCCCCTGAAGAAGCAGATACTCCCCTGGTTCCTACTTCGGAACCCACAGCCAGTTTCTATACTACTCCAGAGACTGACTCCTCTTTCCCCAAGAACCGGAGGCCTCCTCTGCAAATCCGGAGGTCTACCTGGTCACCGGGATGGAAACACCACTGCCAGAGGTAACAGATGAAGAGGCAGGCAGCCTGGAAGCCCTGCAGGACGACCCTGTGGAAGGATCCGCACCACCACCGCCCCGTTGTTCAGAAGTTCTCGTTCCAGCATCTCCAGCCGAGCAGCCCGATGTGGTCGTTGAGGGAGAGGAGGATGATAACGACGACGAGACCCGCAGCATTGCCGAGGATCTCTACACCGGTTTTGCCTGGGGAGACATCGAGGAACCTCCGGCCGAGCAGCCAGCTCGGATACACTGGTCGGGTGCGGTCGCAGCGCCTTCCCCTGTGCCATTCAACCGGGTTCCCATACAGACTTCCCGCCAAGCGCAAGCTTCTCAGCCACCCACACGTCATCACAGCTACATCCACACCCCATGCCGTACAGACGAAGATGTACGTCTACGCCGCAGAGAGGACTGGCGAGCCCGTGAACGCGTCAACATAGAGGCCTGTGCCGCGGCTCGTCGCCAACCCCCGTTGCCTGCTGAGTTCCGCAAGGAAGGTAGAGTTACCACCTTCAATTTATCTACCGGGTGGGGGTTTGCGAGGAAGGAGGATGTGTGTGGAGAAGTGTTTGTGGGGCGTCGAGAAGTGGAGTCCCATTTACCTCGAGGACATCCCGATCGTGACTTGTACAGAGGAGACATAATAACTTATGAACGCCACGCTTGTCATGATGGCTGGTTTGCCATACGGGTATGCCATAGTTCCCCGCGTAAATGACTCTTTTGCTTGGACTTCATCAGTGACTCTGTTCCCGTTTAATTACTGACAGTGTGACCTGGCGGCTACAGCCTGAACGCATATTAAGGACAGCCGACCGTCCGCCGGGTCCACGCAAAGTGTTAACCTGTTTATTTTACTTGCAACATCCTAAGTAAAGTAAGACCTGTTATTAATAAAAGTGTAGCTTTTATGCCTGTTATAAAATACAAAAATCTCTCTGTAATGTTTGGCTAGCGCGACACTTGGGGACAAGTGTATTTCACCAAGGGGGAGTGTGGCGCCCCTCAACGAGTGTGTCACAGGATGGTATTGCAGCCAAAACTGCAGCAGCAATATTCTCTGACTAAGCAATGATACAGTTAACTCAGAGATCCATACCTTACATGCATCACCTAGCATAGAGGGCCAATAAGGTCCTGGTGGGCAGGAGTGTAGTGGTAGAGTGAGGAGAACTGACTTGGCAACGTAGGAGAAGGAAGCAAGATCATCAGCTCTGCAACCTAGGAGAGGGGGTTGCACAGTTCCGTGCGGCCCCCTGGCCAATTCCCCTGGCCCATCTCCCTGCCATCACCCGGTTGAGCACCATTACCCTCGGTGCCTCATCAACTGATCACCGGGCATCAACATGCGGGTCCAAAAACATCCCGTGCCCATCTACAGCCGGTTTGCTGTAACGAAGCTAGCAGTAATTCAACTCTGCTATGCGAACCAGAGGAGTGGAGGGACCGCTTTACAGGAGCACCCCACCACCGCCACACACAGTCGTTTATCCAGCGGTGTACCCACCAAAGGGCCCAAGGCTCCCCAAAGCATCCGGAACGTATACCCCGGATAGGGCATTCAAGCAGCCTCCTTGTACCCGATCTGGCATTCCTGGGCGACAACGGCATCATAATTAGTTAGAAAGGAGGAACACTCTGAGAAACACTGGCCATTGCTGAGTCCACCCGGTCCACTACCCTTCACTGTATACCATGTACTGTCTGCTGGTTACAGTAAAGAACCCGTTACAGAGACTTACAGTGTCTGTGCCTTCTTATGAACTGTCTATCCGCATCTTAAGGTAACCTCAGCTGCCTCAGAACATCTTGTGCCGCTTCTGGCTCCGGGGATCACCGCTCAGCCTGTGGGGAGCGTTCCATCTTGCTGCATTCCATCCCCCGGAGGCCCCGCAGCGCCGGTACAGTTACTGGAACTCTCATATGTGGCGTCACGAAACAAATTAACCCCTAATCTGTTCAACCCATGACGTCTCTCTTTTTGATCTGTACCACCGGGCCCCACTACCGGCAGGCGCGGTCCATCCGTGACAAGGAGGAAGAGTAAAACGTCTGTCAACCGGAGTCCCGACCACGGTGAGTCATTAGCCTATTAGGAACATGCGCAGTACAAACCTTGCTGAGCCTGACGTCACTGAAGATGTCAGTTTCGGCCAAGCCGATCTCCTCTGCTTTGACAGCTGCAGGCACACATAGCTCTGCAGCACATACACATTGCTCTGCAGCACATACACACATAGCACTACAACATGCACACACATAGCTCTACAGCACACACACAGCTCTGCAGCACATACACACAGCCCTCTATACTTCCTCTTCCACAGAGTCGGGAAATATTAGATGAGTCTAATGAGCAGCCCCGGAAGTGAGAGGAGCAGGCGGTGCTGGAGGGAGGTGAGTATAAAATTCTTTATTTTTAAACTTTAAACGTTTGGCTCTGGGCCGTGCACATGGATGTCACACAAGAGGACATCCGTGTGCAGGACATTTTAGGCCAAAAATGATCCATGTTGCTGGCAAAAAACGGACATGTTGCCATGTGGAGCACATGGACACGCATGTGCTCCACACGGAGACACGGTCCATACGGTATCACAGACGTGTGAAGAAGGCTATAGAGAATACTGTGTCTCCCTATGTCTGTGCCTCTGGCATGTGCCAGCACAGACCGCACACATACCAAAAGCATGGATGTGTGAAAGAGGCCAAACTCTGAACCTCAACCTGGAATGGATGTATGTTATTTAAATTGTCACTTCAGTGAGGAAGTGAAAAACAGTAATGCCACCCAATAAGGGTAGCAACCGTTGTAGTCATAATTGACTCTTTAACGAGCCTTTTAATATGACCTAGGATTTGTGCCAGATCAGAACCCCAACTGCAGACGCTGTGTTTCGGGGTGGTTGCCCCTCATCAGTGCAGTGTGTGGGAATTCTGACCTGGCTGTGTGAGAGGCTAAGGCTAGGGGCACACTTGGGAGCATACATCCATTTACTGGATGCATTAATGGATCCAGTTTTTTAAATTGCCATTTTCATGTCATTTTTGCCTCAGTTAACGCTAGTGTTAAAGCTAGGTACATTTATGTACCTAACATTAACACTTGTGTTAACGGGTGGTACATATATATACCATGCCTTAACGCATGCGTTTCCCATTGGGGCCCATGTTAAAAAAAACACAAGTGTTTTTCAAAAAAAGCGCCCAAAAACATTGCAGACCATGTTTTTAGCGCTAGGAGCAAAAACGCAATGCGCTAAACGCAATGCACTTTTGCATTGCATTTTTTGCATTGGAGTCTATGGGTGTGTTAACGGATGCATTTTTACACATTTCCACATGTCAAAAACGGACCCAGTTAGCAGATGCATGACTCAAGTGTGGCCCTAGCTTAAGACGAGGTCGGGGGACTAGCTATTCTCCTCATGGAGAGGAATCTGCCTGCCGACATAAGGAAGGACCGTGGAGGAACTAGAGGAAAGAAAGGCTCTTTCTTCTACTCGGACTGACATCTGGTTCTGTTTGGCGGCGCGATATCTCTATCCATCCTCATAGCCTATTTTTGCCTACATAAGGAGACAGATAAGCAGATAAGGAGCCATAGCCATAATGCTCCTCTGGGAAATATGCAAATTGTTACTTCAGTGAGGAAGTGAAAAACTCTAATGCCACCCAATAAGGGTAGCAATCCTTAAAGTCATAATCGACTCTTTAACAAGCCTTTTAATATGACCTAGGATTTGTGCCAGATCAGAACCCCAAACTGCAGACGCTGTGTTTCGGGGTGGCTGCCCCTCATCAGTGCAGTGTGTGGGAATTCTGACCTGGCTGTGTGAGAGGCTAAGGCTATGGGCACACTTGGGAGCATACATCCGTTTACTGGATGCATTAATGGATCCAGTTTTTTAAATTGCCATTTTGATGTCATTTTTGCCTCAGTTAACGCTAGTGTTAAAGCTAGGTACATTTATGTACCTAGCATTAACACTAGCGTTAACGCGTGGTACATATATATACCATGCCTTAACGCATGCGTTTCCCATTGGGACCCATGTTAAAAAAACACAAGCGTTTTTGAAAAAGCGTCCAAAAACATTGCAGACCATGTTTTTAGCGCTAGGAGCAAAAACGCAATGCGCTAAACGCAATGTACTTTTGCATTGCATTTTTTGCTTGGAGTCTATGGGTGCATTAACGGATGCATTTTTACACATTTCCACATGTCAAAAACGGATCCAGTTAGCGGATGCATAACGCAAGTGTGGCCCTAGCTTAAGACGAGGTCTGGGGGACTAGCTATTCTCCTCATGGAGAGGAATCTGCCTGCCGACATAAGGAAGAACCGTGGAGAAACTAGAGAAAAGAAAGGCTCTTTCTTCTACTCGGACTGACATCTGGTTCTGTTTGGCGGCGCGATATCTCCATCCATCCTCATAGCCTATTTTTGCCGGCATAAGGAGACAGATAAGCAGATAAGGAGACATAGCCGTAATGCTCCTCTGGGAAATATGCAAATTGTTTCTTCAGTGAGGAAGTGAAAAACTCTAATGCCACCCAATAAGGGTAGCAATCCTTAAAGTCATAATCGACTGTTTAACAAGCCTTTTAATATGACCTAGGATTTGTGCCAGATCAGAACCCCAAACTGCAGGCACTGTGTTTCGGGGTGACTGCCCCTCATCAGTAATGTATGTTATTTAGTGATTGCAAACCGTGTCCACTTGTCCGGAGCTGCGTGTGAGCGAGGATCCAGCTGATGGCGTTATCTGCCATACACCCTACCTGCGACTGACCCCTGGATGAGGAACAAGGACATGATTTCTGATGTGATTGTCTGTTTCGTGACGGCAGTGAGTGTAAAAGCTCACCCAATTCTGTAACCATTGTGGTAACCGATTACACACAGAAGCCCTCTTTCTCTTGCTTTTTGTACTATTTTCATTTGGCACATTAGTACCTTAAAATATAAATTCTAAATTCTGCCCGCCCTAATCCTCCGCTAAGTTAACACCGGTAAAGCAGGCCAGTTAGTCCATGTTACTAAACCCCTTTCATCTCTAGTACCAGTAATATAATATGCATTGTAGATATAATTATGTGTTGGCAAAAAACAAAGGTGTTAAAACTAAGGCCTTTGGAGTGCGGCCCTGGACACATTATAATGCAAGGCATTATGCTGAGTGCCGTCTCTGACTACTGGATTAGCTGATTCCAGTTCAGTATGAAGCACCCAGTCTGATATATCCCGGGGCAGAGTAGCTTTATTACTTTGCAGAGATTTATTGAAATAAACTGGAACCACATGGCTGGATTTCCTCCCAGATGTGGGCAGTCAAGGGAGCCTGGAGCAAAGGTCACCTTTGGAAATAACTCACCTATATTTTGCATTTTGGCTGCTTTGCATGTTGAACTTTAAATCGACAAGTACAATGATCAGCCAACCATTACTTTAATAAGGGGCCACACAGGGCTATTTGTCATCTAATGTAAAGCGGCCACCTAGGTAACTGCCTGATCATAATTCACATCTACAGAGGAGCGCTCGGCAGGCAGATACTTGGTTATGGAAAGAGAAATGTGTCCATCTGTTTTATACCTATTACCTAAATTAGTCTGTGCATTTATTAGCCACAAATCAGTCATGAGTCGTAATGGCAGAAAAAGAAAATATAAAATAAATAATAAGTAATAGTTGTAGTATGGAGAGTCAGTGATGATTGCACAAAATCACCAAATACAATAGATGATGAAAGTTAAAAATAAGAATGTACAACTCCAACAATAAAGGTTATCTCTCCATGCATTGTTTGTTGCTTGGCCAAACTGTACATTGCTGAATACAGAGCTATACTTTTTTTTGCAGCCCCATTGCTAATGGCTAGAGTTCGGTAATGCCCCGTCATCATGCCATTATTCATTACCTGTGGGACTGTCGGAAAAAGTATAGCATTATTATGGATATTTCCCAGTTCTTGGAATTGGTGGGGGGTCTAATAATTAAGACTTAGACCCTCAACAATCACAAAGTTTTCACCAGACCTGCATATAGTTGATAACATTTAATGTTGGAAATACCCATTCAAGGAAACAGCTTTGGTGGTTTTATAAACCCTTCCATTTACTGCCATTGGCATATATGAAGCTGTTGAGTTCGGGTAGTCCATACATCATAGTTTGTACTCAGACCAAGAAACACAGATCTGTGAAAACTGCCTCAGGTTATGCGCGCTCAAACATTTTTAAGACCAGTCAAGGCTTTCCTAGGCAAAGCCACTTCTGGATGAAGCCACTGATCTTTGTCCTATAGTGGCTTTGAATGCAGTTGTGTGGCGCTACGGCTGTCCTTTTTCTATTTTTGAACATTTTTCTAGTATAACTAGAATGGCAATGTTACTTCTTTTAACCGCTTAACGGTTTGTGGACCCTGAAGCGGTTACAGCCAATCTGTCTTTTGTTTTCCTTGGCATTTTCTTGTCTCAGGCTTGGGTCAGATGGCCGTAAAAAACTATAACGATTGCATCACAATGCAGCGTCTCTCTTGGCCCGAGCGTGAGAGTGCATAGAAATAAAAGTAGCCGTACCGTATAACTTTTTAGTTTTTGTTCTTTTTCTGTGATTTTTGAGCTCAGAACTACTCTGCTCTATCTTAATCTCTCTGTAAGGAGAGGGTACAAACCTTCTGTGAATAGAACTCCCACGAGATGGGCCCCAGCCAAGCCTCTACGCATGTTTCACAGCCGCTTCTTCATAGGCTGAGAAGCACTCCTAAGTACTTGTGTGCTGGCCCTTTAAGAGGGAAGAAGCAAGCATGCGTCCTAAGTGCACTCCTGGGGAATCTGTGTGGTGTGCATAGGCCCCTGAAGGTCACGATGACTGTGGGATAACAGGGAAACCAGGGCACCTGATCTTTCTCTTCAGCTATGGAGCTGAGTACTATCCACATCTCAGGGGTACACTGTTATGATTCAGTGACCTTGGAGCCGCATGAATATCTTTTACAGGAGTACGTGGTACCTATAATGACCGCAGTTCCTGACCTAACACCGCAACTAGAAGTAGCCGTGGGATGTGACTAACCATACCCTAGACACCTCAACACGGAGAACTAGCTACCCCTAAAGATGGAAACAGGAATTCTATCTTGCCTCAGAGCAGAACCCCAAAAGGATAGAAAGCCCCCTACAAATATTGACTGTGAGTAAGAGAGGAAAAGACACACTCAGGCAGAAAACAGAATTTAGCAAATGAGGCCACTCTAGCTACATAGATAAAGACAGGACAGAATACTATTGCAGTCAGTATAAAAATCCTTTAAAAAATATCCACAGCAGATAATACAAAAATACCTCTGAGTCTACTCAAGACTCGGCGCCCTCTACATCTGCGGAACTCCTGTGAATCCAACTTGGCTAAATATATGCTGACACAATCAAAAGCTGAACAAGCCAACAACAAATGAATAGCACATAAATCCTAGGAAGAAAACTTCCTAACAAAGAGCAGGTTGTCACGGTGGCACGGATGACAGGGTGGAGGCCACGCGCAGACGATCCCAGCGTTTGGCCCACCAGCCATAATGGTGGAGGATGGTCCGTCTCTTTCAGGGGCATTTACCTTCTGTGTTGATGGAGAGAAGTGTGATGAATCTCTCTACTATGGGGAGACGGCTGTGGAGGTCTTGCGCTCGGTCTGGTTTTAATCCACCAATGTTGTAGGTCACTAGGACCAGCAGACTCCTTCCACCTTTATAAGGAGGTTCATTACCCTTCCTCGGTGCAGGTGATAGTTCCTTGTGCACACTTTATCCTTGCTCCAGCAGAAGCTGAGATTGTGGAGGTTGCTGTGTTCTGCTGTCAGATAAGTGTTTCCTTTTCCCAAATGTCTGTCTTCCCTGGTGTTTGTCTTTAGTTGATAGTGGAGGGGTCTAGTGAACCTCTCCATCTGATCCTTAGATAAGATAGATCTAGGATCAGAGAGGGACGAGGTTCGTGGTCGGCGACAGTTGAGGAGACTGTATAGGGACGTTAGGGCAGACAGGGTCAGCTCTAGGAAGTCTAGGGGTCACCGTCTCCTTCTTGTGCCCTTAGCATTAGGGACTCCTGATTCCCCCCCCCCCGTCGTTATCCTACGCTGGGTGTCTTCCCCACTCCCAGCGTGACACAGGTTAAGACAGGCATGCAACCCATAATTCTGAGCAGAAATAGACAATTCCAAAACAAGCACACAGCATGTGTGCCACAAGAAAACAAAACCACTCACTCAGCTTGGAAGTTTGCAGCAAGGCAGGAAGAGACCAGGCAGAGGTGAAACACCTCCAGGAACAATTGACAACTGGTAAGGACTGAGGGAATCCTGCAAACCTAAATACCCCAGTCAGAATTCCAATTATCCAATTCACCTGACCAAGACTGCAGAACAGGATCAACTGCATTACCAGCCACAACCACAGGAGGGAGCCCACAAGCAGAATTCATAACAGTACACCTGATGGTGGGGAGTCCTGAGTCTCCTTTCCTGGCCTTGCTCCTGACCAGTTCTGTTCTGATTCCCCCTCCCCCAGGGATAGGGAAGTAATAAAGCCGACAGATAAAGACAAATGAGGGAAAAGCAAAACTTAAACACAAACAGGGGCTGCCTGGCCCAGTGGGTAGGGGGGCAAATGCCTCCCAGGCCAATGGTCAAACAGCAGTTTTGGGGCCGCCTGACCATCTGTCAGCTGGGAAACTCATGGGCCACTGCTAGGTTCTTGCCTTCCAGGCTGAAATTTGCCTGCCAGCCCCTGGTAACAAAGCATGCACATAGAAAGGAAAATACAAAGAGTAGCAGGAGAAAAAAACAGTGCAGGAAGAAAGCTACAGAACAACAGAGGCGAGCTTCCACTATCGCACTAAGAACATAGAACAACTTTCTCCAGAGAGCCTAATAATACACCACATCTCACAGACCAACATAGGGTGGAGCATCAGAATCTGCAGTCTGAACAGAGCCAACGCTGCCATGACCGACGGCTACGTTTGTCAAAACTTTTTGTGACAGGTATTGAGTATGTCAGCGCCTCTGCTGCAGGGGAGAGACAGGATAGTGCAGTATCGCCAGCATTATAGTAACTGTCAAGCTCGGGGCAGGAGAGCCGCCGGACAGCCCAAGTATTGTGATGCAATCGTCGTCCGAGTTGTATGACCGAAACACTGTATACTTATCAAAATGCTTATAGAAAGATACCTGGAAAAAAAGACTATTCATAGAGCATGTTGTATTTTTCAAATATCAAAAGTGTAAAACAAATGTGACAAAAATTTACTGTATCACTTTTTATTCCCTGTAGCTTTACAGGCCCCCTTCACATCACTTTTTTTGGTATCCGTGGCTATCCGTTGTACAACAGATAGCCACAGATCCGATTTGGCCTCCATGTATCCCTATGGGCATGGATGGGCACGGATGGGCATGGATTGGTCATTAATGGCCATCCATGTGTGCAGGGATCCGATTGTGTCTGCTTTTTTCATGTCCCCAAAATCTGAGACTTCTCTGATTTTGGGCACAGCGGGGCACAATTGGTCAGAATCGGACAGCATCACTTCCAATGCTGTCCATTCAAATAACATGGGGGGTCTATGGAGCTTGGATCTGGGAAAAAAACAGGATTGTTTCCCGGATCCGTTGTTCCGGTGTGTTCACACACTGCGTATTTGCTGCGTATTTTTACGCAAGTGCTCTTGCAGTTTTTGTAGCCAAAACCAGGAGTGGCTGATTAAAACCAGCAGTGGGTGATAAATACAGAGGTGGAGCACTTATTTCTATTAGACTTTTCCTCTGATTGTTCCACTCCTGGTTTTGGCTACAAAAACTGCAACAGCACTAAAAATACCCAGCAAATACGCAGTGGTGTGAACACATCCTTCGTGTATTGAGCATGCTTAGTACACTAAAACTGCTCTGCTCAGTGTAATTTCACTTTAGCAGTGTATCTACATACACTGCTAAAGTAAAATTAAAGAAAGGAATGATTAAAAAAATTAAAAATGCTGACCTCTCCACTGAGTGTCCTGCAATGCGCAGCATCCACCTACGATAGCTGCAGGACCTTAATCAGCTGACCGGGTGAGGCGGGGCAACCCAATCAGCTGATGTGTCACATGACAGCATCAGATGAGCCATTTAAATCGCCTGCCTGTCGATTGGCCGGTCAGCTGATTCAGGTTCTTGCAGCCATCGGATGTGGACGCCCCGCATCGCAGGGCACTCGTCGGAGAGGTAAGCATTTTTTTTTAATTATTTTTAATCATTCCTTTCTTTAATTTCACTTTAGCAGTGTATGTAGATACTGCTAAAGTGAAAGTAACAGCCCCGACACCACTTGCCTGCGCTTTGCAAGTCCTCCCAGCTCTTTCTGTGTTCGGATCCCTCAAAATCACGGATCCGGACACAGAAATGGCATCCAGAGTTACACATACGAACCTGTCTGTTCCTGTCTGTGTGGTCCTGCAAAAAACAGTATCCCCATGGACAGGAACAAAAATGCGGTATGAAGGGGGCCTTATATATGGCCACAGGATTTTTTTGCCACAAAAAAACACCAGAAAAGAAGCAGTAACAACAATGCATTTTTGCAAATTTGTTTTGTGTGAAGCCACTGTGAATAAGCACTTTACAAGTGTGAGACAGTGAGGGGGATCATATGCAAGGGGCGCTATGTGTCTCCCAGATATGCACTTTCACGTATTGAACCCGGTATGGAATATAGGATAGAGGGACGCTCCACTCCAGTCCGGTCTTGTAGTGACTCACAGTGGCCGGGACTCCGAAGAACAGGCGTTTTCTTCTTTCCTCCTTGTCACGGATGGACCGCGCTTGCCGGTAGTGGGGCCTGGTGGTCCAGATTCAATAAAGACGTCGTTAGTGGAACAGTTTAGTGGTTAAATTGTTTCGTGACGCCACCTAGTGTTCCGGTAATATCTGGTTCGCATAGCAGTGCTGAACAACTACTAGCTTCGGTACCAGTAAACCGGCTGTAGATGGCACGGGATGTTGTTGGACCCGCATGTAGATGCCCGTAGATCGGTTGTTAAGGCACCGGGGAATAATGGCGCCCAACCGGGGTGATGGCAAGGAGATGGCCAGGGGGCCGCACGGAACTGTGCAGCCCCCTCTCCTAGGTTGCAGAGCTCGTTGGTTTTGCTCCCTTCTCTTACGTCGCCAAGTCAGTTCTCTCTTGCACTCTACCACTACTCTCCGCCCACCAGGACCTTATTGACCCTCTATGCTGGTGATGCATGTGGATCTCTGAGTTAACTGTGTCATTGCTTAGTCAGAAAATATTGCTGCTGCTGTTTTGGCTGCAATACCCTCCTGTGACGCACTCGTTGCGGGGCGCCACAGTAGGTTTTCCCCAGAGGGAGACACGGGGTTAAAAGTTAGGTTAGGAGACAGGGCGGAGTCCCCTGTGGAGAGCTTCGGCCTGAGTTGAGGCAGAAGGGACTGCTGAGTGGTCGGGTCCAGGGCGTGAGAGGCTGTGTACTGTTACAACACGGCCTAACCCGGGAGCCCAGGGCGACCTAGACCAGAGAGAACTCCTAACCTGAAGGGACCGTGTTACTGTCCGGGGGATGTATGCATTGTACCCGGCTGCGTCCCGTAACCCGTCAACATGTGCCACTGCAGTGCCTCATGAATAAATCCGGGTACTGTATAAACTGATACTGGGCTCACGGCCGTTTGCCTTGCAATCCCGGCGCTACCTCACACAAGTCAGCAGGAAAGGTGAAAAATGTGTTTAATTTATATTTTTAATCGCACCAATGTCTGCAGTAGATCTGTTGTGTGTGAATAGCCCCCTTTTACTTAAATGAGCACCAACACGTAAAATACCAGTGTCTTTGCACATAGGGCAGTGTGACATTTTCCTTGTCTGAACACTTCTTCTCATTCACGTTTGTTTAAACTATTACCCAGTTGGACTGAGTTAATAGTGTGTGTTTTGCACAAGGCATGAATGACCCAGTCCAGATAGATTATTATGACTTCTAGCCAGGAATGGCTGTCAAATTCTCCTCTATTAGCAGGTTACACACTTCCCAAGGTGTTGTGATGTCATATTAAAAAACAGTGGAATAACAAAAAGCAATATTACTGACCCATCGTACCCAATAAGGTTAATGCAAACTTCCTGCCAATCAACTGCTACTTGACCATTGCTAAAAAGGGGTTAAGCAAACCATGAAAAGTCAGTAGACAATCAGGATTGTGGACACCCCTGGGATTCCAGCATTATCTACTATTCTGGGAAAAATGTTTTTATAAGAAGGGAAGTAGAAAGTCTGTTCTCAAAATATCTAGTATTTTATGCAAGGATAAATATTGTATCCACAGAAAAAAAATTATAAAATATTAATTATAATAATAATAATAATAATGCTTTATTTATATAGCGCCAACATATTCCGCAGCACTTTACAATGTAGGGTTAGAGTACAGAAAATATACAGTAAGTAATTACAATAGAGAACAAATAAAGTACAATAATTGCATACAAAACAATAGGAATAGAATCAATGTGAAAAAAAAATACAATAAATAAAGCAAGAAATGAAGGTGACCCTGCTCAAAAGAGCTTACAATCTACAACGGGATAGGGGTTGCACAAGGTGCCGGGGCTTATTGCACTGGTGGTCCAGGCATCTTGAGGAAATGGGGTATAGGGCTAAGCTTACATGAATGGTCATCAGTCTGTGTAGACCTTTATGGTTTGGTGGAGTTTGTAGAAGAGTAATGTCCAGAGGATAGCCCATTCACTGTCTACAGTACAATGGACTTGTTAGGGAGTATGATAGGCCGCCTTAAAAAGATGCGTCTTTAGGGATCGTCTGAAGCCATGCAAGTTGTGGATAGTCCTGATTTCTTTGGGTAAAGCATTCCAGAGGTTTGGTGCAGCTCTGGAAAAGTCTTGGAGCCGGGAGTGGGAGGATCGGATTAGTGCAGATGTTAGTTGAAGGTCATTTGAGGAACGTAGAGAGCGGGTGGGGTGATAGACAGAGATGAGGGAGGAGAGGTAGGGGGGAGCTGCACTGTGAAGAGCTTTGTGGGTGAGAACAAGCAATTTGAATTTGATCCTGTAATATACGGGCAGCCAGTGCAATGACTGGCACAGAGCAGAGGCATCTGAGTAACGATTGGCCAGATGGGTGATCCTGGCTGCTGCATTAAGGATGGACTGGAGAGGAGAAAGTCTGGTGAGGGGGAGGCCGCTTAATAGAGAGTTGCAATAGTCAAGGCGGGAATGGATTAGGGCCACGGTGAGGGTTTTTGTTGTTTCCAGGGTGAGAAAGGGGCGGACTCTAGAGATATTCTTCAGGTGTAAGCGACAGGAGCGGACGAGAGATTGCGTGTGGGAGGAGAAGGAGAGATCGGTGTCAAACATAACACCCAGATTGATGCATTGGGTTTTCCCCTGCAGTTTATTAAAATATAGAATTAATCCCTTTATGTTTTACCTATCTACACATTTTTGTAAGGTACCGTATTTTTCGCTTTATAAGACGCACCGGATTTTAAGACGCACCCCCACATTTGATGAAGGAAAAGAGGAAAAAATCATTTTTAATGTTAAATGGGGTTCACCTTATAATGCCAGTGTCTGTCTTACAATCCGTATATATGTCATCCAGCCTGGTATATATATCCTCCATGCTGGTACACATAGCCTTCATGTTGGCACTGTGCCCCCTTCCTGGCACAGTCCCCCATGCTGGTACACTGTCCCCCCATCCTGGCACGGTCCCTGATGGTGGTACACTGTCCGATCTGTCACGTCCTACTGACGGACCCCACACGTGGACCCACTGGACCGTGTAGTGCGGATGCTGATACCGGGATGATAGAGAGGCGGACCAGTTCAGTAGAGTCAACAGGTTTATTGAACAAAACAAGAACCTACGCCCCAGGGGAGGGCCACACGGCCACAGCAGCGGAACACCACCGAAGGAGGCCCCGGAGCGCTTAATCCCTATACAGGGATACCGCCGGTACCAACCTCGGAAGGACCAATGAAGCGGACACGGGTGTTAAACCGACCCAAGGCAACGTGGAAACAACACCGCAACCGGGTATAAGATAGGACACGGGGAACCGGGAACACGGGGAATCTGGAGCAGGACTTGAGACAGTGATCTCAGGATGGAAGAGATCCGGGTAGCAGGCCAGGAACACGGAAGTCAGCGAGGAGCCGGCAGGGAGGAGATCTGCAGGAAGGAACACACAGAAATCAGATATCAAGCAAAATAAGGAACAACCTGACCAGACGAGGAATAGCAACTTCACTAAATAGAAATTGCCCTGGCAAAGACTGACAGGAAACAGGAAGCTTATATTACAGCAAGGCAGTCCTGATTGGCAGGACACAGAGGCATGGTGATTGGCTGAGGGGAGGAGCATGCTCCCTGCAGTTCTCCAGCAGATACTGATTTGGAGATGGAGTTTCATGTGCTCAAGCAGTAGCCCCGGAAGTGAGGAGACGAGCAGCGCTACTCAAGCAGAGGGTGCTGGAACCCTGCGGCTGGGGACGGGCGCGTGCACCCGAGAAGCATACGGCAAGGAAGACGAAGCCCTGGAAGCCGCAACCCGACCGACCAGTGGGCGGTGGCTGCCAGCGCCCCGGAGCCGTCCGCGGACAGACGACACCTGGGATCCTGGACACCGGACAGGAGCGGTAGGAGCCAGAGGAGTGGAGGTAGCAGGCCGAGGAGCACGGGCAACAGACCCCCGGGTGGTTACACCCCCATGCTGGCACTGTCCCCCACGCTGGCACTGCCCCCCTTGCTGGCACTGTCCCCTCTGATGGCACTGTCCCCTCTGATGGCACTGTCCCCTCTGATGGCACTGTCCCCTTGCTAGCACTGTCCCCTTGCTGGCACTGTCCCCTCTGATGGCACTGTCCCCTCTGATGGCACTGTTCCTCTGATGGCACTGTCCCCTCTGATGGCACTGTCCCCTCTGCAGGCACTGTCCCCTCTGCAGGCACTGTCCTCTCTGATGGCACTGTCCCCTCTGCAGGCACTGTCCCCTCTGATGGCACTGTCCCCTTGCTGGCACTGTCCCCTCTGCAGGCACTGTCCCCTCTGCAGGCACGGTCCCCTCTGATGGCACTGTTCCCTTGCTGGCACTGTCCCCTGTGATGGCAGTGTCCCCTCTGCAGACACTGTCCCCCTCTGATGGCACTGTCCCCTCTGATGGCACTGTCCCCGCTGATGGCACTGTCCCCTCTGCAGGCACTGTCCCCTCTGATGGCACTGTCCCCTCTGAAGGCAGTGTCCCCTCTGATGGCAGTACCCCACATGCTGCCGCACAGTTAAAATAATAAACAATCATAGTCACCCCTCTCCTCGCTCCCCCGCCAGCCGCGCTATCCGCTCTCTGCTGTGCCCGGCATCCAGTCCTGTGATCCTTGCGCAGGTGATGACGTCACTTTGCAGCGACGCTCACAGGACCCGGATGCCGGCAAAGATGGCGGGCACGGCGCGGACGGCGGGGAGCGAGGAGAGGGGTGAGTATGCTCGTACTCCCAGGGATAGTCAGTGCTTTCCACGCTGTCATTGCGTGGAAAGCACTGACTATCCACACGGGAACCGCAGCCACAGGGCTGCGATCCCACTCCTGTAATATGGGCTGCTCCCGCTGGTGATTGACAGCAGGAAGCAGTGCATATTACAGAAGATAATGAGCTGCCCCACGTGACACGGGGCCGCTGCTGCAGTCCACTCCTGGCCTCCTCCAGCCTCCTGCCAGCCCTGAACACTGCTCCTCAGCCCCCCTCTTCCCCACCACGCAACAGTGTTTCGCATTATAAGACGCACCCCCCACTTTCCCCCAAAATGTGGGGGAACAAAAGTGCGTCTTATAATGCGAAAAATACGGTAAGTGCTAAAATGCCTGTTCATTCTGTTACTCAACGTATTTTGCCAATGAAAGTTAAGTTCCAACGATGAATTTTTGAAGTTGCATATTTTTGCTACACACAAACATTAGCATCGTAATATCTCAGCAAAGCAGATGTAATCTATCAAAATCTCATGCCCGCTGTGCTTTTTTTTTACTTTCCTTAAAGGGAATCTGTCACGGTGTGATCAGATCCGGGGCTGTCCGGTGTGAACCGGACAGCCCTGGATCAGATTTCAGCCCCATAGTATTCCTATCAGGCCGGATGGGGCCGGATGGCAGCTATTTGCCATCCGGTTCCCATCTGTCCGGGAGGATGCGGGAGAATGCGGGTTTTTCTCCCGGACACAAATCGGATATGGGGCAATCCGGCATCCACTAACATGGGATTCTATGGGGCACAAATCTGTCAGGTTCCCGGACGGTGAGTGCTGAAGCTCAGCGCTGGTCAGGCTGAACTTCAGCACCTGGAGCTGTCCCCTGCTGAGAGTTCAGAACCTCGGATAGCTTCCCGCTATCCGAGACCCTGTCATTTCAGCAGGGACAGCTGCGCTCTGCCAAATCTGGCTGCAAACAGGACCAGAGGGCATATTAACCCTCTGATTCTGTTTGCCCAGAGCTGTCAGGCTGTGTCCGATGCCTCCTGCAAAGCATCGAACACAGCCTGACAGCCGTAAAAACGTGGTGTGAAGCCAGCCTCAGAAGATTTTTGCTGTCCCGTCGAAGAGCAGCATAATGTAAAATCAAAGAGCCTGATTCGAGCAATGTGTCAGTTACTTGGCTGTTTACTGTTATTTTGATAAAATCACTGTTTTTCTGCTGCACTCACAGCACTGATTGGCAGTCTTCTGCCAATACACAGTGTACATAGAAAACTGCCAATCAGTGGCTGGGCGAGCTTATATACACTCAAGAATATGTTTAACACCTGGCAGCAGCCAAGTAGTCCTCTAATGATAATCTCTGCTGATTAAACAGCTATTTTACCAAAATTACACTGAGCAGCTCAGTAAGTGACACATTGCAGAATCAGATCTTTGTCCCCATTTTAAAGGTATATCCAGGACATTTTTAAAGTGCCTGAGAACTAACAAGCAGATAGTTGCAATCTACTGCTTATTGTGCTCAGAGCCAGTACAATATTTCGGCCATGAACTCCTCTGATGCTGCTTTACACGTCGCGATATCGCAACATAACATCGATAAAAAGTCACGTGGTGTGGCCGTTGCAGTTGATATCGTTCATGCGTTGTGTGGTGTAAATGGCAATGTGACGCGAAAACAACCTAACTACGATATTGCATGAAAATTGTGCAAGCCCTTCAACCGTACGATATTGTATATGCGATGTGGCATGATCGTGCTGTGTCACAGCGCAACTACGATTTGGAGGGCAACTTCCCCTATTCACTCCATGTTAAATTGTCGTTTCCTGGTTGCTCATACAGAGCGTGGAAAAGGGCGTACACCATTGTATTACGTTGCCTGCCGATATCTCCTGTGTGACATCTACTATGCGATCTTGGACAAGTGCCAAAAACGTGCGCGCTCCGTGAGATCATATGCAATATTGGAACGATATTGCGACGTGTAAAGCGGCCATGATGCCAAGTCAAATGTGCAAATCCTGTATGACGAAGTCCATTCTCAGCAGGAGCTTCTGGACTAGCTGATGCAGGCAATTAATGTGATGGCTACTCAGATGCAGGATTTCCCACCTTGGATTTCAACTTGTCCCTATCTCTGCCATGTCTGGTCATCCTCTCTCTGGACTGGCTGCCTCCCCCAGGTAACTCCCAGAGGCTCTAGTGTCTGGCTGCGTAGCTAATCTTCTGTTGCCACTTCCGTCCAGCTTTGATAGAGATCCCAAGGAGACTCACGGCTATATTAACCAGTGCCGGGTCCATTTCACTCTCAATGCTCATCTATTTCCTTCAGACCAAAATAAAGTTCTGTTTGTGAAATAATAGTCTGCTTGAACCCTTACCTTGTCAAATTGTATTTGGGATCAAGGAGGTCCAGAGACCATGATTTCAAGTGGTTTTTGGAGATGTTCCAAGCAACGTTTGAGGTCTCTTGACGCACCTCCCCAGCGGCTTCATCACTTTTGACTCTTAACAGGATGCGGACGCTATGGCTCAGTATGCTTTATGCTTCCTTACTCTGGCTGTGGAGCTGACTTGGAATAAAGAAGCACTGGCAGCAAACTTTTGACAGGGCTTGTCCAGCTGTGTTAAGAATGCATTGGCAGACAGATATCTACCTTCTTCCCTGAATGACCTGATACACCTAGCTGCTAGGATTGACCTCCGTTTCCAAGAGCATGGCAAGGAACAGTCTCAAGAACCTTCTCGTGTTCTAGAACCACCTAGGCAGGCTTCTACCTTCTTGCACCCCTTGCTCTTGTGGCGCCCACTGGCGGTGCGCCACGAAGGGGTACGCACCCGGACCAACGTGTGCGGTATCCCAGTGAAGGGGGAGGTTCATATGTGGCTTTCATCCTGCATCCACACACCCAGCTCAGGGGGCCAATTGGTTAAACCCACTACCAGGTAACCGGTCGCAGTGGGAGGTTATATAGGTGGGTAGTGGAGAGTGGGAAAGAAGAAGAGCAGAGTGTAGCAGAGTGAAGTAAGGGAGGTCGAGGAGGAAAGAGTGGTGACCCAGACGAGAAAAGGGAGCCTGAGAGTGTGTGCTAACACCCGGCATCAGATCGTCTACCTACCGGTTTGGGAGGATCCCAGTCCCCGAAGCGCAGTATTGGCTCCGAGAGCGGTGCAGGCAAGTTTAACTCTGAGCCCCCAACACCGGTCAGACCGAGGAGTCTTCAGCCTCCCAGTCACCTGTAACCATAACCAAACAAATGATAGAGGGAAAAGGGAGGGTGAAGTTTCTGCTCACCAGGATGTAATTAGTAGAACCTTAGATTTTGTACCGTCTGCATAACCAGACAAAGAGCCAGGACCCGCAGAAAATCCCCAGAGGTAGCAGCAAATCGGAGAAGGTTCTTAAAAAGGCCTAAAGTTACAGAGGAGAGAGCAGGAGGTCATGGAAGGTTCCACGTACGCCAGACTTCAATACTAGGAAGGACAGAGGGCGAAGCCGAGAGAAACATCTCTGAGAGCCAAAGACGAAGACCCTATTCATTAGTCACTACCCAGGCAAGCTATCCGTGACTGTAGACCTGTTGTTGAACTTTGAAAGTGACCAGTAAACCCCTACAGAGACTCAGCTACGTGTGATGTGTCGTTCTTTCCCGCTGTGAGGGATCAGCCAGCTTCTTGCCTGCAGAGCCGCCTTCCAGTTAATACAGCATCACTTCCAAGGCAACCGTAAAGTCTAGTGTAGTGCAGGGGTGCAGTGTTCACAGTCACAAGCAGTCTCAGACAGCATCAAGCTTTAACCGGGTTTACGCTCTTTTCTCGACAGATGGTAAAGTTTACAACAGTTCAATAGCGACTCTGATGTGGTCTAAGCTGCCGTATGGTTCATCTGCGTCACCCCCCCTTCGTCTCTCTTTCAGGCCTTTTCGGTCTATTCTGCATGCTAGCTACGATTCAGCGGTCACAGGCTTTCAGTGTGTCATTTCCAGGTGCCCTAGTACGATGGCCTTTTCTTCACTGCGCCAGAGGTTGAGTCTCGGACATAAAGACCCTGCACTCTGCTGGAGTTCATGGTTTGGCATACAGCATCCTGGCCACTTCAGCAGAGCTGACACTCTGGTTCCGGTCCAGTCCCCAGTGTCCTCACTAACTCAAGCCCACCTGGACTCCTTCTTTCTCTTCCTACGGTCTGCAGCCATAGACCTGGGCTAGCCCCATAGTGGCATAGGCCGCTGGGTCCGTGTCCTTGCAGTCCTGTCTGGTGGTGTTCTCACCTCTCCTTCTACTGACTGGACTTCACTTGTCTGACTGCACTCCTGAACTTCTGGTCTCTATTTCTGGTCTCATCTCCACTTCCCTCAACTCCCTCTCCTAGACTTGGTGTTGTTTCCCTTTCATAACCACCCCTAACTGGCTTCTTCTCTAACTTTCCACCCACCACCTGGCTCCTCCCGCTATCCCGATGCTGGGCATAGAGTCTCTAGACTTAGGATTAGGAGTGTGTTGGGTGTGTGTGTGGGGAGACCGATTTACCAATCTCAGCTGCTGCGCCATCTAATGGCAACCGGTCAGCAGGGGTGCCACACTAGCAAGGAGAGAAGTGGATTAGTCGGGCAGCAGAGTTGAGGACAGACTGAAATGGTGCTAGAGTATTAGCAGAGAGGCCACAGAGGAGGATGTTGCAGTAACCAAGGCAGGAGATGATGAGGACCTGTACAAGAGTTTTATTAGATTGAGGGCTGAGGAAAAGATGGATTCTGGAAATATTTTTGAGCTGGAGGCGACAGAAAATGGTGAGAGTTTGGATGTGTGGTTTGAAGGACAGGGCAGAGTCAAGAGTTACTGCGAGGTAGTGGATTTCAGGTGTGGGAGAGAGTGTGATGCTGTTTACCATAATAGATAGAACAGTTAGGGAAGATACATGAGATGGAGGAAAGATGATGAGTGTGGTTTTGTCTACATTGAGTTTTAGGAAGCTCGAGCACAGTTCAAATGCTGACACTTAGATGTCGGTGTTTGAACTGCGCTCGGGTTTCCATCTGCCATAGGAATTAATTGGCAGCGTTAACGCAGTCTAACTTTTCCGGCAACACTGCGTTAATGCTGTCAAATTCTATGTTTTCAACTGAACCCCCTGAACGCATGCCTAAATGCTAGTTTGACCCTAGATTAACAGATACTCCAGGACTGTAGAAAGGTGACATCTGGGCCAGAGAGGTAGATCCGAGTGTCATCAGCGTACAGGTGATATTGGAATTCATGGGACTTTATGAGTTGTCCTAGGCCAAGGGTATAAAAAATAGAAGCCCCAGACAGAGCCTTGTGGGACTCCCAACAGAGAAGAGGGCAGGATGTGGAGGTAGTGTAAGAGTGATGCTAAATGTGCGGTCGGACAGGTATGAGGCGATCCAGGATAGGGCAAGGGCTTTGATGCCAATGTGGCGCCCCTATGGGAAGGCGCCACTGGGAGGTACTGCACCCCAAACAGAAGGTGTAGTGCATCTGTAGCCATGGATACGGGGTTTCATGCAGAGTCTGTTCTAAGCACCCATACACTAGCCCATCTTAGCATAGGGACCGTATATTCAGTAGATCCAGGGGGTGGAGTTTAGAGTAGAGCGGGAGACTTGAGTGACAGTTTAGTTAGTTCTAGTCAGTGCTGGGAAGGCAGCCAGAGACGACGTGCCTGACAGTGTTCTTGACAGGAGGGCACCTCCTTGAAGAGGGGTGACCAAACAACGGAGGGGACAATCCAGGACAGGTTGGAGCCGGCTGGGGAGCCCGGGGTCGACACTGGCATACCGGAGCCGAGGCAGTCAGAGGTCTATCCCTGACTGTGAACCGACAGGCTGTGGGACCGACAGAAGGGAGCCATAGGACCACAGACTGTACCTCTTCCTCAGTTCCAAAAAGGTCCAGGACACATTAGGGAAAGGACCGAATTCCGGTGGCGGGAGGATTTGCTAGTTCACGCTCCCATCCGTATCGGTAAGGAACCGACCGTACCTAATAGTAACAGACCAGGGGACTGGCGAAGGAGCGCTTCAGAGTGGTTAATGAGAGAAAAAAAGGAACACAGACCCCGAAAGTTGTGAGAGGGTACCACCGACAGACTCAGCTAAGTTACCTCGAATCTGTGGCTACGTCCCTGGTAAACCAGACTGCACTGTGTACCTGTTTTTCATCTGGAGACAGTAAAGAACTTCTTGAGCTGATCTGGTGTCTGTACTCATTTGCTCTACTGCCTGGAGGGCTCCTACAGCATCAAAAAGGTGAGGACTACTACTCCCCTCATGTACCCCCGCTGCCCTGAGGAAAAGCTCCACCTGGGGGAGCTGTACTACTCTGAGCTGCACCTCCATCACCTCAGCGGCCGGCCACAGCGCTGGTATCCACATTACCAGGTACCACAGGTGGCGTCACATTACCATTTTACCCCATCCATCATCTTCATTCCCCCCACCATCCCCACCACTGAGGGTCCAGGGCACGGAACCGGGAACAGACCAGCCGTGATCCCCCATCAAGGTGACCATCTGTCCCAGTATCTGAATACCCCCCTACACTGTCGACTGACTCAATCCTGGCGTCACGAACAGGATCCCGTGCCCGGTAAAACCGGGTAATGTGTGCCTCAAATTGGACTTTATTGACTGTTTGTGAACTGTAAAATCGGGCCAACATTAAGGGCGGGCCTGAATATGTAAAAGACTATGTGCTGGCCCAGGGGAATGCCTTGGCCCCTTAATGCAGTAGGGCCATGCAAGAGGTGCCAAATTGTCTCCCCATCCCCTTGCTATCAAACAACCAAGGGGGCGGGTGGAGAAACGAACTGGAGAAACCAGCAAGCGTAGAGCCTGGAGAAGAGGGAGCCGCCAAACCGGAAAACCTGATCCGGTTCACCGAGGAGCCCGACCTGACTATGGAGGAATTCGAGGAAGAAAGATCCAACCACCAGGCGAGTTACGGGGAGAAGGACCGAGAGGAAGGAGCAGCCGGTGGCGCCGAGGCTTCCTGGCCCCGCGAGCTATGGTGGGCCAATTGCCTGGAACAGCAACAAGACCGGGTTGGTATTGAGATGAGGTGGTTTGACTACCAGGCCCGACCCCGCACTCCTGGCAACCCGTTGGGAGGCTACAGTTCCAGGATGACCAGAAAGGTGACATCGCAGAAGTCGGGCATCCGGACCCCACACGGTGCAGAAGGAGCTCCAGCCGTACAGACAGGCTAGATGGGTGTAGCTGCAATCACAGGTGAGTGGAATCGTGCACCAGCTCCAGAGCACCCAGACTGGGACTTGTACCAGAATGACTGGGCTAGCCATGAATAGCACACAGGGCTGAGAGGGTGGTGCTCCCTGTGTGTTCACAAATAGTGGACTAGAGATTGCAAAACCCGGTCATGTATATAGTTGTTTAAATGTGGTCATATGCTGCTTTTTGCTGATTCCAGACTCATAGACTTTTATGCGGACTGTTTGCAACGTTATAAGAAATGCGCCTCCCGGATGGGAAGATCAAGGATAATACCTCTTGTTATTAAAAGTATTTATTGCTTGTTATGCATATAAAAATGTAAGCTCAAGCCCGGTTTGGTTTTAACACTTGTGGACGAGTGTAATTCACCAAGGGGGTGTGTGGCGCCCCTATAGGAAGGCGCCACAGGGAGGTACTGCACCCCAAGCAGAAGGTGTAGTGCCTCCGTAGCATTAGATACAGGGTTTCATACAGAGTCTGTCCTAAGCACCCATACACTAGCCCACTTTAGCATAGGGACCGTATATTCAGAAGGTCCCAGGGGTGGAGCCTAGAGTAGAGCGGGAGACTTGAGTGACAGTTGAGTTAGTTCTAGTCAGACAGTCCTGGGAAGGCAGCCAGAGAGGATGTGCCTGACAGTGTTCTTGACAGAAGTGCACCTCCTTGAAGAGGGGTGACCCAGCAACGGAGGGGACAATCCAGGACCCGGTGGAGCTGGCCGAGGAGTCCGGGGTCGACACTGGCATACCAGAGCCGAGGCAGTCAGAGGTCTATCCCTGACTATGAGAAAACTGCACCTGAGCCAGGGCACAATGTGAACGGGTGTGTAAGACTACGTTCACTCACACCAAATATCTAGACCACAGAAAAAAACCGTATATCAAACGTGTGGAAGTACTCTGCTGTAATAAAAAGTAATAAAAAGCAAGTGCTAGTAAAAAATAGTATAAAAACAGGGTACTTAGTTAATACGTTTTTGCAAAAACGTATTAACTAAGTACCCTGTTTTTATACTGTTTTTTACTAGCACTTGCTTTTTATTACTATTTATTACAGCAGAGTACTTCCACACGTTTGATATACGGTTTTTTTTCTGTGGTCTATCCCTGACTATGAACTGACAGGCTGTGGGACCGAAAGAAGGGAGCCATAGCGCCACAGACTATCTCTTCCTCAGTTTCAAAAAGGTCCAGGACACATTAGGGAAAGGAACAAATTCCGGTGGCAGGAGGATTTGCTCATTGACGCTCCTGTCCGTACCGGTAAGGAACCGACCATACCTAATAGTAACAGACCAGGGGACTGGCGAAGGAGCTCTTCAGAGTGGTTAATGAAAGTAAAGAGGAACACAGACCCCGAAAGTTGTGAGAGGGTACCACCGACAGACTCAGCTATGGCCATTTTCACACACGCGTTTTTTTGACCATCTCTGCGTTTTTTGGTGTGTTAAAAAAAACGCAGGTGCGTTAACGCAGGGTACATTTGAGTGTACATGCGTTTTTCACCTCCACCTGCGTTTTTTCCCCCAGTCCAAAAAACACTGCATGCAGCGTTTTTTGGGTGCTGGAAAAAAACGCAGGGGTGGTTTTCCAAAAACGCATGCTTTTTTTAACATGGGCCCCTATGGGAAACGCATGCGTTAACGCAGGGCACATATGGGCACCTGCGTTAACGCATGCGTTTCCCATAGGGCCCCATGTTACAAAAACGCATGCGTTTTCTATAACATGGGGCCCTATGGGAAACGCATGCGTTTTTGGGCAAAAAATGAAAAAGTCCAAAAATGATTAAAAGCCTTTCAGACACACAAGGGACATTTTTTAGCACTCTTAAAAAAACGCATGTGGTTTTAGGAGTGCTAAAAAAAACGCAAATTGTGTGTGAACAATGCGTATGTTAGCTTGAATCTGTGGCTACGACCCCGGTAAACCAGACTGTACTGTGTACCTGTTTTTCATCTGGAAACAGTAAAGAACTTCTTATGCTGATCTGTTGTCTGTACTCCTTTGCTCTGATGCCCGGAGGGCTCCTACAGCATCAAAAAGGTGAGGACTGACGGAGCACTAGCTGCACCGTGTGAACGGAGCACTGGCCGCACCGTGTGAATGGAGCACTGGCACACCGTGTTAACGGAGCACAGGCCGCACCGTGTGAATGGAGCACTGTGTGAACGGACCACTGGCGCACCATGTGAACAGAGCACTGGCTGCACCGTGTTAACGAACCACTGGCGCACCGTGTGAACAGAGTACCGGCTGCACCATATGAACGGCGCACCGGCCGCACCGTGTGAATGGACCACTGGCGCACTGTGTGAATGGACCACTGGCGCACTGTGTGAATGGACCA
This sequence comes from Allobates femoralis, assembly GCA_033576535.1. Lineage (NCBI taxonomy): Eukaryota > Metazoa > Chordata > Amphibia > Anura > Aromobatidae > Allobates > Allobates femoralis. Next base: position 75,076,104 of record JARQOC010000005.1, on the reverse strand, counting down.
ATGGTGCACCGTGTGAAAGGAGCACTGGCCGCACTGTGTGAATGAACCACTGGCGCACAGTGTGAAAGGAGCACTGGCTGCACTGTGTGAATGGACCAATGGTGCAATGTGTGAATGGACCACTGGCGCACTGTGTGAATGGACCAATGGTGCACCGTGTGAAAGGAGCACTGGCCGCACTGTGTGAATGGACCAATGTGTGAATGGACCACTGGCGCACCGTGTGAACAGAGCACTGGCCGCACTGTGTGAATGGACCACTGGCGCACCGTGTGAAAGGAGCACTGGCTGCACTGTGTGAATGGACCACTGGCGCACCGTGTGAAAGGAGCACTGGCTGCTCCGTGTGAGCAAGAGCACCGGCCGCACCGTGTGAACACCAGCACCAGCCGCACCGTGTGAACACCAGCCGCACCGTGTGAACACCAGCACCGGCCGCACCGTGTGAACAACAGCACCGGCCGCACCGTGTGAACAGAGCACTGGCCGCATCGTATTAACGGAGCACTGGCTGCACCACGTGAACGGAGCACCGGCCGCACCGTGTGAATGGAGCCTAAACGTTTCAAACAAAATGTGATCCTGAACATAGCCATGCTCCAATCTGTGGCTCTCCGGGTGCTGTGACACTACAACTCCCAGCATACCGAAAGGCACCCGATTACCCCGGGAGTCAGTGTAGAGAGTAGACGGAGGCCTCCGTGTTAGTGATGGGTAGCTCCTGAATGAGCCGGCTCTAAGAGCCAGCTCTTTATAGTGAATCATATGAGTCGGCTCCTGGCAGGGAGCCAATTGAAATTTAAACGGCTCTTTGCCAGTTCACGTTCCACAGTCCGTCCCCTCTTGCCCCGCCCTTCCCGGCCCCTCCCTCCCGGCAGTAGTCACTCTGATCTTATCCAGGAGACTGAGAATGCATGCTCCTCCTGCTGCCGCACATAGCACTGACTCAGGGCGCCTTCACACTGGCGTTCCCCTCCGCAGCGTTCTGCGGAGGGGAATCGCCATGTGTGCGCAGCGGCCGCCAGCTCCTATCTTTAGAATGGGGACGCACGGTGCTGCGCTTGACAGCGCATGACTGTGTGCACCCATTCACTCCCATATGTGATCTGTGCGCAGGCGGATGCCGCTGCGCACGCATGGCGATTCCCCTCCGCAGAACGCTGCGGAGGGGAACGCCAGTGTGAAGGCACCCTCACAGCCCCGCCCCCCTCCAATCTGTGACAAGCAAGCAGCAGTCAGGCACTTTATTAAAGGAACACTGACATCTGGATTTAGCCTGATTATAGTTATTTACCTCGCTGAGCGAGGGAGAAACAGCGGATGTAAATGTGCGTCCCTTGTTCTCTCCCATTCACTTGAATGGAAGAGAACAAATGTTCCAGTGATGCATATCGGCAGGGCAGATAAGGATCTCCTCTGCAAACATACCATCGCTGGATGGAGCATCACTGGATCGCAGGCTCGGGTGCTGCATCCACTGTGTAAATGCACCATTAGCTGCTAGTGCAACTTGGAATGGTTATGTTGTTTCTGGTATGTGAATAACCTCCCAGCAGCCCCTGTTACATGATAGCAGCCAATCTGAGGGACCAACTTCATGCACAAAACTAGTGCTAGTGTTTTATGTCATAAATTGGCACATGTGTAGATTTTTACTAAAAGGTATACAATCATGGTTAAAACATACCAGAATTTGGCTTCAAATTTAATGCCAAAGGTAATAGGAAATGAAGAGCCGTTTTCGGAGCCAAAAGAGCCGACTCACCAAAAAATCGCATTTTACCCATCACTACTCCGTGTGCAATGTGCATTATATTTGCGCAGCAAGAGCCGCTATAACCAAGCCCTATTTCCCGCCTCCAGTCCCGCCCTATTCCCCGCCCCTCCAGGTGATTGGTAGAGACACACGTCACATGACCCGGATTCAAGTTCCGGCAGCGCGGCTGTATGTTTATATGACGTCACATCCGTTTTTCCCCACATACCCGGAAGTGTGGGTAGATGGCAGTGGAGGTGCCGGGACCGGGTGGCGGCGGTTGGTGTCCGGTGTAAGTTCTGCCTCAGAGCTCATAGTGGGGTTATACTCAGCAGGGCGCCGCCATGTTACGGTCTGTGGACAGCTGGCACTATGTAAGACAGGCTGGTGACAGCACTAACGTGCCCAGCGCCCTGTCAGCCTGCGCTGCTCCTTACAGCTTGTGCCTCTCCCCTCAGATCAGAGCGCTGTATTCACTGACAGGACGGTAATAAGTGACATTGCTCTAATCTCAGTCATGTGCTGCAGGTCACTCCAAACTTACAATGTGCTGAGAAATGGCCACAAATAACGCCATGTGCCATAGGAATAAACCCATGACAATGAATGGGAGCTGTGGATAAGGCCGTATTCACACACTGGATTCCCTCCAAAATTCTCCTTAAAATAAAATGCCAATCTCCTCTGGGAAACCATTCCTGAAGGAATCCTCTGCAAGCTAGGCAGCGTCCAATCAAAAGGCTGCAAAACAACTAAAGGCAATCTGTCAACAGGTTTTTGCTCTGTAAACTGAGGATAACATTGTAGGCATGGCAGTCCAAAGCTCCCCCTGTTGTGATTGACATCTTATTGTCAATGTACAATGCCTATAGAGTCTGGGGGAGTGCAGCTTTTTCAGCTCTGCTGTGTCTCTAGGCTGCCTTCACAATTACAAACGTTTGGATCTGCCACATGATGAGCAGCCGTAATGTGCTCCACAGAGCATGCACAATGTGCAGCTTGAAGTCGGGCGGTGTATCGACTCTGCGTTACCGAAATGATGCTTTTGGCATAATACCCGAACTCTACAGAGGCAGGCTGGGGGCGCACATTGTAATTTCAATATCGTGCCCATCGGGGTGTGATAAAGACTGCAGGTGGCGGCAAGAGGATGCCCAGGGGGGCTAGTAACGGTAGCCCCTGCTTCATTAAAATACCAGGCAGTAAGCTATAAAAAATCTTTTATGAAACAGTCACAACACTCATTTAAGAGCAAGAGGAATAGTAATAGGAAGGTGCAGGTAGTGATAGCCTGGGGTGCTTTATCTAGGTGAGGCTGGTTTCACACTGCAGTTTTTTTCCTGATCAGATTTGTGTGTCAAAATCGGGAGTGTCTCCAAAACTCAGCACAGATGTCAATCTTTCAATTATAGTTTTTCTCTGCAAGTTCCTCTCCTGGTTTTGGCACACAAACCTGATCAGGGAAAAAACTGCAGTGTGAAACCAGCCTGACAGGTTCAGTTTAAGGCCCCCTTCACACCAAGGTTTTTCCCTGATGAGGTTCAATGAGGTTTGTGTGTCAAATCCAGGAGAGGAACTTGCAGAGAAAAACTATAATTGAAAGATTGACACCTGTTCTGAGTTTTGGAGACACTCCTGGTTTTGATACAGAAACCTGATCAGGGAAAAACCGTGGTGTGAAGGGGGCCTAAGGGTGCCTTCCCACTTCAGCGTGATTCGGTCCGGGATGACCCTGACAGCCGTGGACTGGACCAACACACAGGACTGGAGGGCTAATATGCCCACCGGTCTAGTGTGCAGCTGCTGACAGGTCAGGACCACGGCGCTGTGGTCCTGACTTATCAGCAGCAAGAACTGCATGCGGCTGCACACCGGACGGAGGGCATATTAGCCACCCTTAAAGGCTGGTTTCACACTGCAGTTTTTTCCCTGATCAGGTTTCATCCATTTTGTGTGTCAAAACCAGGATTGTCTCCAGAACTCAGAACAGGTGTCAATCTTTCAATTATAGTTTTTCTTCTGCAAGTTCCTGTCCTGATTTTGGCACACAAACTGGATGGGACCTGATCAGGGAAAAAAGCTGCAGTGTGAAGCCAGTCTAAGGGCTCGGACACACTCATCCGAGTTTGACAGACGAGACTCGGAACAGTCAGGAGCAGTGACTCTGAACGGCCTCTCTCTCTGTGGACTGGGGAATCCGATGTTGCACAGAAACACAAGCAGCTGTCATTCCCCGTCCAGAGAGAGAGAGAGGCCGTTCAGGGTCACTGCTCCTGCCTGTTCCGAGTCTCGTCCAAGAGACTCGCATGTAACTCGGAGAGTGTGTCCAAGCCTCAAGTGTTTGTATCCATTTGTTTGGCATGGAAGCCTAAATACAATTGTTTTGTTCATGATTTCCACTAGTGTGCACTGCTAATATTTGTATAGCTCTCAGATTGGTTATTTTGTAAGTGTATTTTAGTTATTTGAGTATATAGCACCCGGGGATTACATGATGGTTGTTCCTGTTGATTTGCTATATCACATTTTTTAAATGAATACAGCACAAAATCTGTAACTGCAGTGAATGAGATAAGCAGAGTAAAGGTACCGTTAAACACAGAGATATCTGTGCAGACATTGCTTGCAACTCAGTGGTTGCAGTGAAATCATGGACACATTGTTCCATGTTGTTGCCGAGTACAGTGAGTAGCAAGCAATGTCTGCACAGATATCTGTGTGTAATGGTACTGTATTGTTGTGTGCTTTTTTGCCTACTTGCTGTGTTGCAGAATGTGATATACTATTTAGGTTGATATTGTCATTGTGCATCCAAATCTGCAGAAAAAAAAGCCCCAGGATGTTCCACATGGAACTGTAAACCAATGTGAGGAGCAGCACTCTGGAGCAGAATTTGACAAGTGCTGCTGATTTGACATCCACAGCATATAGATTTAGTCTGAAGGATTTTCACTGTAAATTTCACCCTTTGCAAAGCAGAGTGAAATCTTCAGAAAGTCTGCAGATCTATAGCAATAGTTATTAGGGTGAGTGCTCACGATAGGTGTTTGCAGCATTGTATAGTACAAGAACAGTGGATGGATTTATAGAAATCTCCTGTCCACTGTGCTTTTTTTTTTTCCTCAGTGTAAACTGGCACAGTGCGGCTTTCTGAGATGCAGCATGTCATTTTTTTCTTCTGGAGACGTGAGTGTTCTGAGCAGGAGAGCGTAGCGAAAATCTGCTGTGCCCAGAATACTGATCGGTAGCCCTGATGGCATATTCTCCTACACAGGATGCTAGTGTCTCTGCAAGAGAAAATACACTGCATCCAGACCATGGGCAATATTGATCTGGCGCACTAACCCTTCTTAGGCTACATTCGATGGTGCATTAGTGTACTGTTTTTTGTGGACCTGCTTTAACCAAAAACGCATCACCCACTCAGAGGGTGTGCTAGTGCTGCGTTTTGAAAGGATCCATTTTTTGGAGCACATTCGCAATGGAGAAAGCAGATCTGGAAAAACGCCCAACAATTGATTTGGCTGTGATTGCCGATTTTACTGCAAAAAAACATATGTCAAAAACGGTACTCTAACGCAGAGGTTCCCAACTCCAGTCCTCAAGGCACACCAACAGTGCAGGTTTTCAGGATTTCCTTAGAAATTGGAATCATCCCCAGTGCAGGTGATTCAATTATCACCTGTGCAATACTAAGGAAACCTTGAAAACCTGCACTGTTGGTGTGCCTTGAGGACTGGAGTTTGGAACCTCTGCTCTAACGCACCATCTGAATGTAGCCTAAGGGCTGCAAATTTTGTGATGTGGAAATTCCAACACTGTAGTAAATCTACGGTAATTTGTATATATCCTGGAAATATGTGGTGTAAATGTCTGCAGGGTATTTAATATATTATGTCATTGATGCTAATTTTCTCCTCCTATTAGAATACACCAAATCCACTGTATAAAGGTGGGAATGTGTCCATGCAGACTGTAGATTTGGTGCAGACATTTTCTGCACCAAATCTGCATCTCCTGGCAGATTTTTTAAATTTTATTAGAAAGAAAAAAAAAACCAAACATTTAGAGACTCCATTTTTATGATGAAGAAAAAAAATCCTCAGTCCGACGTAGTCCACAGGGACAGCTCTGCTACATTGCTCTGTATACACAAGCGTTTATACAGAGCGAGAAGCAGGCTGACACTGACAGTCAAAGTTAAATTGAGTTCATGGCTAAGCCATGACCTCGGGTGAATCCTGGCGTCACTGCGAACACAGCCGACACCGGCCGAAAACAGCAGAGTGCCGAGCAGTGAAGTGAATAACCCTGTAAGTTAATGAACAGCGCCAGAAGTAGAAGCGGCCGGGAGACAGCGGGACGGGAGGGCACGTTGCGGGAATGGTAAGTATAATCATATTTTTTATTAATAATGTACTTTTTTTTTTTTTTTTTTTTTTTTTTTTTTTTTACAGCCCCTGGACTCGAACTGTAACACGGGTTTCCCAGGGAAATCCGTGTTCGAGACTTAGTGCACGAGCACTATGTATTTGTTACGGGTCCAGAACTTTACAGTTCGGGTTCAACCATCACTAGTCAGTACAGATTTTATGAATTGAAGCATGTAAAGGCCATGTTTTGCAGCTGTTTCTTCTCTGTTTACTAGAAGGGGGTCTCAATTTGGGAAACTATTTTTTACGTTAAAGACAATCCCCCATTATCATCTGTATCAAATCATTATTTTATTATTTTTCCTCAATTACAGGTAAGTCGTCGTCCACTCCTGGAAGCATTGAACAATGTTGGAGTCCTATGTGACGCCAATTTTAATGAGCTATGTAAATCGATACATCAAGAACCTGAAGCCTTCGGACCTGCAGCTGTCTCTCTGGGGCGGAGATGTTGTTCTTAGTAAACTGGAATTAAAACTGGATGTTCTTGAACAGGTACATCGTCCTGTTTAGTGTTTGCTTCACATAACTCATCCATTAGAATATTTATTTGCTGCTTTGATAAGTTAGGCTGCTTTCACACTGTAGTTTTTTCCTGATCAGTGTTCATTAGGTTTTGTGTGCCAAAACAAGGAGTGTCTCCAACACCCAGAACAGGTGTCAATCTTTAAGGCTGGCTTCAGACTTGCGGACCCTCCGCAGCGTCCTGCGGAGGCGATCCGCAAGCTGAACGCAGCCCCTATCTTTATAATGGGAACGCACGGTCATGCGCAGGTCTGTGCATGACCGTGCGCTCCCATTCACTGCAATATGTGATTTGTACGCAGGCGGATGCCCGCGCACAAATCACACACAATCACACACCACTCGTTTGCACCAGGAACGCGCCCATGTCGCGTTCCTGGTGCGGACGAGAGTGTGTGATTTGTGCGCGGGCTTCCGCCTGCGTACAAATCACATATTGCAGTGAATGGGAGCGCACGGTCATGCGCAGACCTGCGCATGACCGTGCGTTCCCATTATAAAGAAAGTGGCTGCGGTCAGCTTGCGGATCCCCTCCGCAGGACGCTGCGGAGGGGTCCGCAAATGTGAAGGCAGCCTAAAAGCCCTGTCACACACAAAGGGTACCTTTACACGCCGCTACTGGAGGATGGATACAACCCGCTACAGGTTACAAATGTAGCTTGTAGCGTCAATATTGCCCGTAGTAGCGGCGTGTGAAGACGGTAGGAGGCAGCCGGCTACAGATACATCTGTTTCCGAGCACTGCTCGAAAACAGATGGCTACAAAGCCGATTGTAGCGAGCTGTATCGGCGTGTAAAGAAGGAACAGAAGGGTTGTTCCTACACCATGCTATGTAGCTGGGGCGTGACACAGCCTCCGGGATACCGCGCCCCTTCAGCGATCATTGGAGGAAGCTCCTGCGTTACGATTGGTAGTCGCTGCCTAGGGAGGCATATTTAAGGAGCTGACCAGTCACACTACGCAATTGCTCGAGCATCAAGTATTAATCAGCCTCCTGCGATGCCTGCCCAATCATGATATTATTGCTTTGTCCTATCAGCGTACGGACGTCTCGTAATCCACAATTGTAGCACGCCTATGTGCTGTCCCTGCTGCACCAGGTACGCCCATATTAGCTGGTTGTAGCGGTGTGTAAATGAGCTACGATGAGCTACAGATGGCTACTTGAGACACCCGGCGATGTATCTAGCTGTAGATGTAGCGTAGCGTAGCGCACCTTGTGGCGGCGTGTAAAGAGGGTGCGTTTCCCGTTTGTAACCGTTTGGGCGTGCTCGTGCACGTGAAGTAGCGGATTGTATCCATCCTCCAGTAGCGGCGTGTAAAGGTACCCAAAGGGATCGCTAACGAGATCGCTATTGGGATCAACAGTGATGATGTTCTGTGTGACACGCACCAACGATTTGGCTCCTGCTGTGAGATTGTTGATCGTTACACACTGCTCTGGGTCATTCCTGCATCGTTGTTCTCCAGCTGGGAGCGCTACATTGTTGCGTTTGACAAAGATAATGAGCAACTATCTTAATGCTACGCTATGGAGAGAAAATTCACAACGACCTCGGTATAATTCTGGATCACTAGTGCGTCGTTTTTCATATCGCTGGTAAGATGCCTGTTTGACATCTTACCAGCGATGTGTAGACGACGCACCAGCGATCTCTGCACATCGTGATCGGGCTCGCTAATGCGTCGTTATGTGTGACTGGGCCTTAAGTTATACTTTTTCTCTGCAAGTTCCTCTCCTGGTTTTGGCACACAAAACCTAATGAACACTGATCAGGAAAAAACTACAGTGTGAAAGCAGCCTTAAAGTAGAATTTTGGTGGGTTGTAACTGTATATTAGAAATTGTGCTTTTAAGGGGAATCGGTCAGGTCAAAAATCCATATGTAATTGATATAATTTTCTAATTCCTCTGGTGAAACTCTTTATATTCAAATATTTCTTTTGTTTACACTCCACTCCCCTAACATCTGTGAACTGCAAATAAAGAGATTCATTCCATCTGTCAATCACAGTGAGTGATCACTTAGTTCTCTGCTGCCCACTCCCCAAGGCATTAATATTTATGCATCACTGCACTGCACAGAAGCTAGATTCAGTGGAAGTCAATCACATTGGGGAGGTGGCTGTATCCTCCTCTCTGCTCTCCGTGTATGGCTGGTTTCACACTACGATTTTTTGAAATCCGATGCTGTCCGATAGAAATCGGACAGCATCGGATCCGAATTTGGCCCCATGTAATCCTATGGGGATCGTACCAATTTGTATGTGCACTAAATACCATCCGAATCGCGTCTGATCTGATTTTGTCTGATTTCTTTCCGGTGCAACAATCGGAGACTGCTCCGATTTTTGCATCCGAATCAAAAACCGGATATAATCAGATCTGACAGATCAGATGGCAATTATGCCAAATCCGATCCAATTCTTGTAACATGGGGCCCTATGGAGCAGGGTCCGAGGAAACATCTGATGTCTCCTCGGACCCGATTTTAATTTACTGAGCATGCTCAGTACACTAAAACTGCTCCTAACCATCTAATTTTACTTCCGCAATGTATATACATACATTGCGGAAGTAAAATTAAGTAAGGCAGGGGTTAAAAATTATAAACCATCTATTCTCACCTGTCCACGAGTCCCCCGGCGTCTCCAGCACATCCTGCTTCTAGGACCTGCCGTGATGTCAGTCACATAACCGGTTACCGCGGTAACCGGTCATGTGACTGTGATATCACGCGAGGTCCTATGATCAGAAGAAGACAGCTAGAGACGCCGGGGACTCGTGGACAGGTGAGAATAAAGATGTGTTTTTTTTTTTTTGTTTTTTTTTTATTCCGGAGGAAGGGGGAGTACCAGGGGAGAAGCGGGGTGAACAGGTGACGGGAGCGAGATGACAGGAGGATCCAGCCAAACTGATCCTGCAAAATGTCGGGATCGGATGCCTATTTGGCATCCGATTGCAGGGATCAGTTTGGATCCGATGCTGTACAATTTATATCGGACAGCTTCGGATTTCAAAAAATCGTAGCGTGAAACCAGCCTATGCAGCAACACAAACGTTCAAATAAACAAACAGAATCTCTCACAGACAGCACGGCTTGCTCAGAGCAACAAATGGAGGAGATTGTCATACCTAAATGAGATATCTGATGTGTACCTACCATCTGTCCCTCTCCTCTTCAGAAGCACCATGCAGGACAGCAAAACAGATATTAAACTGGGAACTAAGGCAGAGCAAAGGGGAGAGTAGTGAGCTGCTTGAGAAGGAGTAAATGAACATTTACATAGTGCGGACTATTCAGTAGTCTGGTCAATTACCTATTGCAAGAGAACTACAAAGGGTACAGTAACAAATTTTACATATTTTAAAGGGTCTGCCCAGGCACTATTCAAGGGTACTATTAGTATAATACTAAAAAAATGACCTGACAGAGTCCCTTTAACTATTACAGGAGGAATAATGTAACATCTGCTGTAAAGTGTAGGAATGTTAGTCACTCCAGAGAACCTGTCACCATCAGGTCATTATATTTTTGGTCATTCACAGCCCCAGAAACGAGGGCTGTGGTTCGCTCTGACTGACTGGGGCAGTGTTTAGTGATAGTTTGCACTTACACTTATACAGTTGATTTGGGGCATGAGCTTTCAATGGCAAAGGGGGCACTGCGTATGGTCTGCAGATACTCATGGGATCACTCAGTTCTCAATACCTTACTAAATACGTCAATTTGAAACTGTTTTATTTAAAACGCCACTATGACTTTTTTTTTTTTATTGTAGGACTGTAGTGGTGCTTTAAATTTTATGTTATCTGATCCCTGTCAGACACTTGCCTTCTGCCACCTTCATCCTTTTCCTGTGGTGAAAAGTGACCTGCCGGCAGCTCCAGTGTTTCATGGAGTGCGCCGGAGGTCACAACTCAATACATCGCTATGGGATCCTCTGTCTTGGCCTCGTTTTGGCTCTCATAAAGATGCATTGAACTCTTGTAACGTACCCTCTCACTTCTGGCCAGTCAGGAATTATCTGCACAAGCTAGCTTTGCAGAGCTGGAGCAGTGTCAGTAAGAGGGGAAGAAACTGGTGGGGAGTATATGGCAAGGGTCTTAGATTTAAAGCGCCACTCCAGTGGCGAAAACCTCCCGAAATGGTGGAGTGGTGCTGTAAAGGTACATGGGGCCACATGGAGGGCTTGTAGAGAAGTAAAAAAAAAAAAGAAACCTCGAGATTCTTTTTGAAATTTGACAGCAGCAAGCCATGATAGTATAGCAATAAAAGAAGGCATACTCACAGGGTCATCCCGCAGTCAATCAGGTCATATTTTGAGGGTGTAGAGACGTCATTGCTTCAGGTCGATCAGACGTCCAGAGTGGTAGGATTGGAGCGTTAAGCGGAGAACAGGGAAAAGTATGTCTTCTATTATAATTTTACCACCTTGGCATGTCGCTGCCAAATTTTAAAAATTAAGCGGAGAACCAGATGGTACCAGTTTACAAAGGAAAAACCTGCAGTCATGTTCCCTTCACGGAGTTCCGGAACAAAAACCATAAGTTCTATGACAGCTAATATTATCTTTCTCCACCAGGTGTGTACAGTTGTCCTTATGGCACACACCTCTGTTCCTGCAGCAATGATAGTGGTTACTTTCATACCAACCAGACAACTTACCAGCTAGTTGTAGTGTAATGACCAGAGGTCCGTACTAGATCCAGTGAGTCACAGAAACAGAGACGGAGGCAGAAGCAACATAAAATACTTGCTTTTACTTGGGAAACAGATGGAAAATTTAGAGTAAGATGCACAGATATGTTATTTCCCCAGAAATAGATAAATTATTTACATACACCCAGCATCAAGCTAGGGGTCGGTGTGTTACCTTAATGTTCCTCCTCAGTGTGAGGAGACAATGCCAAAAATAAATTTACCTAAAATCTATACAGAAAAATAAGCGATTTACTACACACAGCAGCAGGACAGGTGTAAATCAGATGGATGCAGTTTAGTGAGGATCACTGAAATAACACACCGATTTACAATCTTATCAACTCTATACATACAATACATATAAACCCAGTGTACATATATGTACATATATATTTATATATCTGATCTGTTGGATACCCGGGTACCTTATCTAATAGTAAAGTTTAGTCCAATTACAGTCTGTACCAGGCCTGGGAAGTACTGTTAACGCAGTCACTTCCAATGGTCTTCAGCGCCAAAAATGAAAAATAAATAAAACACAACTGTAGTAAATAGGGATATTGTGTTCTCTTGTCTGAAGGGGGTCTTAGTCTCTGTAGCTTTTTGGGAGGCCAAGTGTGTTCACCTAGAGACACCACACCGAGGCCTGCAGTCTCACAGCAGAGATTGTCTTTTCCTCTCACAGTATGGCCGACCCGTCTCCTCTAAAGCACTCCTCTCCTGGCAGTAGTATACTCGCTTCTTAGCAGGGAATAAGTCTTTGGTCCCCTCCAGGGGCTCTGCTGTCCAGTGGATCAGTGTCCGGTCTCAGCTTTATCTGGCTCAGACTTCTCCACAGCCACTCTCCTCACAGCACCTCAGGAGACTAGTTTACCTCAGCCCAAACTGTCATAAAGTCCTTCCTGTCTCCGTGACAACCTCCTCAGCTGACAGCCCCCACCTTTTTATTCAGGAAGTAAATTTTTACACACTCTTACAGTAGCCACAAATTGCAGAGGTGACTACATTCATGTTCAGCTCTGTTTGCTCATCCGCATCACAGTAGGCGCACGAGCCATGTCCCATGAGGTACAATTGACGATACAGCACACAACGGATAGGTTTATTGCACACAACAGTTTTCAATGTTTTTGTCCTTTTTCTTCAGTCCATGTGGGAAAATCCCTTGTGCGCTAGCATATTCACCTACATTTGTTAGTGTTCAGTTTGTGTGTGGACTTGTGCCCAAGGACAGCATCCTGACTGAAGGGAGGAAATGGGGAAGATTCCGGTCCACGATTGATGGAGATGAATCTCCCTTGCTACCAGAACTTGAGATCTGCATTAAAAGCTTCTGCATCAGCTTGCACAGAGTATTTTTACAGGCGCAATAAAAAGTTTTCCATTCTGCATTACAAACTCATAGACTTTTTGTTGAGTCTTTATACCGCGCTATGTGCATGCTCACGTAGAGCGCAGCACTGCAGCCTGATGATCATTGCACTGCAGAGCATTTTTCTTCTAGCTATCATTGAGGGTCTCAGGACCCTATACCCCACTGACATGCTTTAGATAAAAAGTAGTACATGTCATTAAAAAAAAATATCTATATATTAGGCACTGTCTACATAATAAAAAAAAAGTCCGTTTTATGAAACTTCTTGAATTCTGGAGAATCTTTCTCAAAATGAGAACGTATAACTTTTCATTTAATAATAATGTAGAACAAATGATTCTAATAAACTTTCAAATCTTTTATCAGAGAATTCTGTTGTTAAACCATTCATAAACCTTCCACAAGCTGTCCCCACTACACTGTGTGTGAAGCAGACATCTGTTCATTATCCGGTAGATCCGTTTTCACATTGAATACGGCCACATAGTCATATAAGAGTAAAGGGGGCGGGGCCTACACTGCATCCACACTGCTTACTGCAGCTGATGAGGTGACAATGTATCAGTCAGGATCAGTACAAACTCCTCTTTCCTTGGCACAAACTTCTGATCTATCATCTGGCTCCACCCAGCTTGGGCACGATCTCTTTTAACCCTTTCTCTGCTGTCACATTGCATTGCTCCCTATAAGCTGCTGGCCACTCCGACAAAGCCATAAAATGCTTTTTTTTAAGAGCACACAAAAATGTGAGAAAATAAGTCATATGGCACAAAAAAAGCATTATCTTAGCTGCTATGTGATTCATCATTAACAACCAGTGCAGCATTTTTTTTTTTTTTTTCCTCAATGAAATGACATTTACACTTTAGTCTCCACTCAGACTTGCTTTCTATTCTGTGTGGTTTTATTTGAGGTCTGTCCTTTTGAATAATGTAATCACCAAAATCTTGACATATGCCAATACTTGTCAGTGGAAAGCAAAAATATATCATATTGTTTCCATGCATTGTCATAACAGAACGTGGCCTTTTCTCGTGCCTAGTGTTAGTGTGAATGCAATGAGATGATTTTTCATGTTTCTTTTTTACTTTAGCACCAAGCCAAGACCCATAATGATTGTACACAGATTGTCTAGAAAATAAGATTAGAAAATGCTGGAACATGAACACAGAGCGGAGAGCACGGCTCGTAGTGTCAAGTATCAGATGTGTATTATTTTAGGAGGGAGGAGGGAAATTGGACTTTTCAAATGTTTTAGATAACGTAGTAGACATAACATTTTTAATAAGGATTATGCTGTGAGGGTGCCAAAGTAAATCTCCACAGTGAACCGCAAATCTTATTGTGGGATAACTTCGTATTATGATCCACTAGTTTTATTCAAAGCAGAATATTATCATTATCAGAAACTTAGTGCTCATCATTCTTAATTTTGTTACTGATATCGTGTTCGAGCGGCGAGTTCATCAGACTGAACATCGCTCTGATCAGAGCCTAGTCAGCTCTTTAAATAATCACACTTGCTACTAAGACGTTTCTAAATGTCACTGATAGTTTTTACTTTTTAGAGTAGTTTCACAGTGTTTTGAGGGCATTTATTTATTTATTTATTGCAAGAAACAAAACAGTTTTCTGTATCCAGATATCATTTGTAAGACAATTGGAACATATTACATTTACCGCATTTTTATGTGTGTTTCTTTTTGGTTACTGATGTTTTTCCCAACTATAGCATGTTTTAAGTGTGTTTTTTTTTTTCCCATGCCTTTTCCCATTGTCATCCCTATTAGAAATCAACCATATTTGTCCATTAAAAAAAACAAACTTGTGAAACAGCAATTAATTTTATGGAATAACTAATTGCCAGACGCCTTAAAAATCCCCTTATCTGCCTTGAGAATAGCTTTCCTGATTCGGTCTGTCAGTTTTAGGCTGAAAATTTTAATTTATATTAGGCCCCTTTCACATCAGCGTTTTTTTGAAATCGCGGCAGATGCGGTGAAAAAAACGCATCTGCTGAGATTACCGCATACCGGCTGCACTTGCGGCACAGTTGCGGCAAGCCCCATAGAATGTATAGGCGGGCTTGCGGCAGGTGCGGCAAGTGCAGTTTTGGCACTTGCGGCAGGTGCGGGCACGAAAAAAACTGCGGCTGACCGCATTTGTTTTCGCGGCCACACCTGCTGCAAGTGCTAAAACCGCACTTGCCGCACCTGCCGCAAGCCCGCCTATACATTGTATGGGGCTTGCTGCAACTGTGCCGCAAGTGCAGCCGGTATGCGGTAATCGCGGCAGATGCGTTTTTTTCACCGCATCAGCCGCAATTTAAAAAAAACGCTGGTGTGAAAGGGGCCTAAGATGGACAATAGGTTTGGCCAAACAAAGGTTGTTGAAGGCCTCCTACAGAAAAGAGAATAGTACACAAAGCCTGCAGAGGAGACACCACACCAATAGCATCAGTGTAGAGAGAAAGGCGAGAACCCTCAGCAGAATTTGAAGAGAAAGAGAAGGGTAAATCATGTGTCCCACACAGTACTAGTGTAGAGAAAGGAGAGACCCCTCAGCAGAATCCTGCAGGAGGAGAAGGATTGTGTCCACAGACAGTATAAGTGTAGAGAGACAGAAGGGGAACCCAAGCAGAACCTCATTAAAAAGGAGAGAGATCATGTGCCACAGCAATACAGGTGTAGAGAAAAAGGGGAGATTCCAGTAGAATTGTAGGGAAAGAGGAGAGATCATGTGTCCACAGACAACACTAGTGTAGAGAACCCTCAGCAGAATCTGCAGAGAGAAGAGGGAGCGATGATGTGTCCACAGAGAGTACAAACATAGAGAGAAAAGAGAGGACTCTCAGCAGATTCTTCAGGGAGAAGGTGTTGAGCTGATGTATCTAAAGACAATACAAGTGTAGAGAGACAGGAGGGGACTCCTCAGCAGAATCTGCAGTTAGGAGGAGGAGGATTGTGTCCACAAACAGTAGAAGTGTAGAAAAAGGAGAGACTTGGCAGAATATGCAGGGAGAAGGAGGAGAGATCATGTGTATACAGACAGTATAAGTATAGAGAGACAGGAAAGAACCATCAGCAGAATCGGCCAAGTTTCATGTATCAAGAGTACATACAGAAGAGAGGAAATCCCTTGAGTGTTGGAAAAACCAGCAGACCAAAAATTAAGTTATGTTGATACAGAATAGCCAGAGAAGACAGCAGCGAATTGGACACACAGACCTCCGTGCGTATACTGGGAAGAAAATGTTCAACTGAGAGAAGTCTGAAACTTAGAGCAGATTGCAGTCTGTGTTGCGCCCCTGCGGTCTGGCTGCCACAAATGGTGATGCATCTAATATTCTTGTATTGTTATATCTGTAGAGAGTTGAGAATCACTTTGCTGGAATTCCCCTACACATCCAACTTTTCCAAACTCCAATTAGAAGGTGCAGGGCGGAATAGACCCACCTTTGGGTAGACCCCACTTCTATTTGGGGCAGTTAGGACAAGAAGAGGTAGGCAAAGGAGTTGTTCTAGACTGGATGTCGGGCCATGAGGCTGACTGGTCGCATCTGCTGCCATCTCTGGGAAGCTGGGCAGAGGAACAAAGCTGTAAGAAGGGTACCAGGCCCTACGTGTCCAGGTTTTCAGGACCTAACCATAGAGCCTGGAGGCTATCGGATTTCATGCCCGATAGCTACCTTTGAGGGCCCGTCCAGGACACAGTGGTAAAGAGAGCCAGAGGACTGAAGCAGCCGCTCACAGGGCTCGCATCACCTGCCCGGTTGGAGGGTATGTACAGCTCAGAGGAAGCTAGAAGACGCAGAGTGGAACTAGAATAAGGGATTAGAAGTCAGCAGGAAGGCCAATACACCTTATTTTAGCAGGGTGGACTCCTCTCTTCCCGGACCGGCTGAGCAGTCTGCCTGGTTCTACATACGGTATGTGATCTGGCTGTACTAACTACACTACAGTAAAAGGACAAGAACTAAGAAAACCGACTGCTGTGCCTTTATTCCTAGCTGCACCTCTCCTTTGCATCTCTGAACTATCATCACCATCATCCACCTAATCCACACTTTGCAAAGCCCTGTCCTGTGCTGAAGGGGGTATTACCATCACACGGCCATAACAACTATCCCTTGGGAATTACATACATTCAGTGCCAGCCACCTCTAGTGGCTGGAAATCTTCAGCTGGCGTCTCAAACTCTTTATTATTTCTTTATCTCCATTTTTACTTTATCCGTTATTATGTGGCCTAGGGCTACAGCTCTGGGTCTGCTACCGTGATGCTGAGTACCCCAACCCTGGCAGCTCCACACATGCTTAACAGAATATCTGAAAATGGATTCCAGGCCACATATTTATGTCTTTGTAGCTGCTTGCATAGACTACAGCTGTGTTTCACTTTTAGAAGAACAGTAGTGTCCTGTATATAGAGCACCGGCGTCATTTAGCATAATTAATGGACTTCAGTGTAAGAGTGAAAAGAATACAAACCAAAAGTTGAGATTTATGTCTACATTTTATGGTTATGTTTTTGTTTTTTTTTCCCCATGTTTTTAGGAACTAAAGCTGCCATTCACATTTCTCAGTGGTCATATCCATGAGTTACGGATTCATGTACCATGGACGAAACTTGGTTCAGAGTCTGTTGTGATAACAATCAACACTATGGAGTGCATATTGAAATTAAAGGATGGAGTACAGGTAAGCCTGTCATACTGTTTGCTTTTTGGTATTATGGGCAAATATCTTGACCCATGTGTTTTATTACCATATTTGTTCGACTGTAATATGCACTTTTCTGAAGAAGAAAATCTGGCTAAAAAGTGAGGATGTCTTACATTCTTCAGTCGTCTTAACAAGTGATCGGGCACTGGAGTAAGATTTGTGGCATAGCGCATTCCACTGCTCATCGTGAATTTGATGAGAAGTGTTCACTATCGCCCTGTCTCTTCCACTCTGTCCATTTTGTTTAAACTGGGAGACAATGGTGTGAGTGCTAAAATTCGCCATGTTTTAGCGCAGCTTTGAGTTGTAACAACTTCAGATTTTTCAAAGCTTCTTACGTTATAATTCTGGCTCCAAGTATTTGCATAGCACCTGTCTTATGTACTGCATTATCTGGTCATCCATTTGTGTATATATGTGTGTGTGTGTTCAGAATTTGTATGATAAGCCTGATGAAAAAGCCATAGTGTCTCAATTTGCTATATGTTACCATCTTTTCAGTTAGCCATTAAAAAGTATCAATCACTGAGGACTCTGACATTATAATATTTTTCATAGCATTTTACTAATTATAAAGTACCATTTCCTTTGCTTTATAAAACGCAACGATATAAGACTACCCTAAATTTGGTGTAGAAAGCAAGAAAAAAAAATGATTAATGTAAATGGACCTGTATTATAATGCTAGTATCTGTCTTACAATCAGTATTTATGTCCTCCCATCATGCTATATATGTCTTCGATCCTGGTATATATGCCCCCCCCATCCTGGTATATATGCCCCCCCCCCCATCCTGGTATACATTGCCCCCCCTCCCATCCTGGTATATATATTCCCCCCCATCTTGGTATATATAATGCCCCCCATCCTGGTATATATGCCCCCCAATCCTGTATGTAGGTCCCCCAACCTGTATGTAGGTCCGTCCCCCATCCTGTATATATGATCCTCCATCCTGTATATATGGTCCCCCATCCTTTGTACATGCCCCTCCAACCCCCCCCCCCCACCCCCCAATGGCTTACCGAGGAGGAGGCTTCAGCTGTGCAGCGGGGATGGTGGAGGCAGGTTTTCGAAGAGCGGGCACAGCTGCAGAACTGGAGCAGGACGGGACCGGATGCTAGAGGTTATGACTTACAGAAAATGGCCGCGGATCTCCATCTGCAGCCATTTTCTAGACATCTCAACCTTTAGAAACCAGCTGCACCTTGTTAATGAATTCAGCCAGGCACATCAGAACATGGCGGTGCCACTACTAATCCCTTGAAGCTCCGGTCCCACAGCTGTGCCTTCACATTCTAAAACCTGCCATGGCACCCCCACCTGCTACACGGCCACAGCTCCTCCCCCCCCCCCCAGTAATATTGTTTTAGATTCTGATTTTTAAGACGTACCCCTGTCTCCCACCCCTATTTTGGGTAAACAAAATTGCATCTTAAAATCCAAAAAATACGGTAAGCTTCACTACCCCATTCAGCACAGTCCAGTGAAAAACATATACTGAGTGGTAATTTTTTCCACTTTACAATGGGACGAAAGGATTGATAAATGCCATTAGATGGCATTTATTGAAGACATTTATTTAAAAGGGATGTCCAAATAATCCAAAAGTTGCACTCCCACACAGCAATACATGTAAAATGAAATAACAGAGTGGCTCAGTGGTTAGCACTCCAGCCTTGCAGTGCTGAGGTCCTGGGTTCAATTCCCACCAAAGACAAAATCTGCAAGGAGTTTGTATGTTCTCCCCGTGTTTGCAGGTTCTCCGGTTTCCTCCCACACTTGAAAGACATACTGATACAGTGTTTAGATTGTGAGCCCAATGGGACAGTGGTTCAGATGTGTGTAAAGCACTATTAAATTAATAGCGCTATAATAAATTAATTAAATTATTATTATTATAACATCCTTGCCATTCCAGCACGACCCAATTGCTTCCCACTCATTTATGTCATACTGGCTCTGACATCTCTATCTAAAGTAAAAAGATAAGAACCAGGTTGTTGGTGAACTGGGCTCTTCCACAGCATGGAGTATTTCGCGAATATGTTATTTCATTGTTGCACATGTTTTGCTGGCTGTGCGCACCATTTGGATTATTTTAAACAACCCTGTAGTGTATAAAACGGAAACATTTTTCCAGTGTGTCAGCAGAATTTCACCCCCAAACTATTTATATATGTCCATGTAGCTCTTTTTAAGAAAAGTCCAGCAATACCTTTTATATGGCCAGTCCGATCTTCTGTTACTGAGAAATCAATGTTAGAATTGCAAATGAGTCCACGGTGGTTAAAAAAGTATTTAGTCAGCCACCAATTGTGCAAGTTTCTCCCACTTAAAAGATGAGGTGGGACCTGTAATTGACATCATAGGTGACCTCAACTATGAGAGTCGAAATGAGAAAACAAATCCTGAAAATCACATTGTCTGATTTGGAAAGAATGTTTTTTCAAATTTTGGTGGAAAATAAGTATTTGGTCAATAATAAAAGTTCATCTCAATACTTTATATATCCTTTGTTGGCAATGACAGAGGTCAAATGTTTTCTATAAGTCTTAACAAGGTTTGCACACACTGTTGCTGGTATGTTGGCTCATTCCTCTATGCAGATCTCCTCTAGAGCAGTGATGTTTTGGGGCTATCGCTGGGCATCACGGACTTTTGAACTCCCTCCAATGGTTTTCTATAGGGTTGAGATCTGGAGACTGGCTAGAACACTCCAGAACCTTGAAATGCTTCTTACAAAGCTACTCCTTCTCGTTGGGATCATTGTCATGCTGAAAGACCCAGTCATGTTCAATTCCCTTGCTGATGGAAGGAGGTTTGCACTCAAAATCTCACGATAGATGGTCCCATTAATTTTTTTCATGTACATCAGAGGTCCCCAACTCCAGGCCTCAAGGCCCGCCAACAGTGCAGGTTTTCAGGATCTCCTTAGTATTGCACAGGTGCAAATGTGATCATCTGCACAGGTAATGAGGCCAAGCCCTGTGCAATACTAAGGAGATCCTGAAAACCTGCACTGTTGGCGGGCCTTGAGGCCTGGAGTTGGGGACCTCTGATGTAATGGACCAGTTGTCCTGATCCTTGGCAGAGAAACAGCCGCAAAACATGATGTTGCCACCCCATGCTTCACAGTAGGTATGGTGTTCTTGAATGCAACTCGCATTCTTTTCCTCCAAACACGAGGAGTTGTGTTTCTACCAAACATTTCTACTTTGGTTTCATCTGTCGATATGACATTCTCACAATACTCTTCTGGATCATCCATATGCTCTCTAGCAAACTTAAGACGGGCCTAGACATGTAACTGCTTAAGCAGGGGGATACGGCTGGCACTGCAGATCTGAGTCCCTGGCGGCGTAGTGTGTTACTGATGGTAGCCTGTGTAATGTTTGTCCCAGCTCTCTGCAGGTCATTCACTAGGTCCCCCATGGGGTTCTGGGATTTTTGCTCACTGTTCTTGAGGTCATTTTGACCCCACGGACTGAGATCTTGTGTGGAGCCTCAGATTGAGGAAGATAAGTGGTCTTGTATGTCTTCCATTTTCTCATTTTTGCTCCCACAGTTGATTTCTTCACACCAAGCTGCTTGCCTGTTGCAGATTCAGTCTTCCCAGCAGGGCTACAATTTTGTTTCTGAGGTCCTTTGACAGCTCTCTGGTCAACACCATGGAGTGGAGTTTGGAGTGTGACTGTTTGAGGTTGTGGACAGGTGTCTTTTATACTGATAACAAGTTCAAACAGGAGCCAGTACTACAGGTAATGAGTGGAGGACAGAGGAGCCTCTTAACCCATTAAGGACCAAGCCTCATTTTGCAAATTCTGACCAGTGTCACTTTATGTGGTAATGCAAAAAGACAAAAATATATTGTTGCGCCACGCTGTGCATCTATCAAGCTGAGGTAATTGTTAAATGTTTTCACTCACCTTTACTAGTTGTGCGGCCTGCACAACTAGGTTTTGCGTTTGTGGTGAGATTAATAGCAAACGGAGACTCTTTACTCCAGAGGTGAAGTTCCCTTTTGTTTGATCCTAATGGAGCTGCAGCGGCTCTCCCAACCCTAGGGAGGGGCTGATCCTATTGTGTAGGTCTGGTTCTGTTCCTGAGCTGCTCTCAAACCACACTCCCCGAGGGGAGGAATTGAACACGATAAAAAATGGAATGGTATGATAGTATGAGCGCTGGGAATAGATTACAAGCACTGGATCCTATAGCTTATTACCTTCAAATTTAATATGAACAGTGGATGTTACAGGTCCTCACGCCACAACATGTTTCGACATAACAGATGTCTTTCTCAAGTGGATGTCTCCACTTGAGAAAGACATCTGTTATGTCGAAACATGTTGTGGCGTGAGGACCTGTAACATCCACTGTTCATATTAACTTTATGAGGTAATAACTCTAGAACGATTCAACATATCCCAGTGATTCTCTGATTATTTTTTTCATGACATATTGGACTTCATGTTAGTGGTAAATTTAGGATGATATTTTCTGCGTTTCTTTGACCAAAGAGTGTGTTTACACACAGTGACAGTTCAAAGCCATGACGGGTATAGCCATCATTGGTCATTTAAGGGGTTAAAGAAGACGTTACAGGTCTGTGAGAGCCAGAAATCTTGCTCGTTTGTAGGTGACCAAATACTTTTTTTTTTTTTTTTCTTCAGTTTAAAACGTATTATCTAGCCCAAAATGGTATCAATGAAAACATCAACTTGTCTGAAAAAAAACAAACACTTGCACTGTTCTAATGAAGGAAAAATAAAATTTTTTAGAAAATGATGAAACAATTTTTATCTACCGTATATACTCGTGTAGTTTTTCAGCCCAAAATTTGGGCTGAAAAGTCTCCCCCTCGGCTTATACACGAGTCAATACGGGGGGGGCTGTGTCCGGGGCTGTGTCCGGGGGCTGTGGAGGCTTCAGGAGGCGGGGGGGGGAGGCTGCTGTATGAGCGGCCCCGTCACGTGGGGCCGCTCATTAAATATGCACTGCTTTCCCCTGTCTATCACCGGCAGGGGAAAGCAGTGCATAACTAATTAAATCCCCCCCCAAGTGCTGGCACCTGCCCCCCCTTGTAAGGGCCCCCCCCCCCCCGATGGTTATATTACCATTCCGGACTTCTGATCCGCGCCGCTCCTCGCTCCTCCTCGCTGCTCCGTCCGTCTTCTACATCTCGGATCTCCGGCCGTCGCAGGCATGTGACGTCATCGCGCGGCCGGGGATCCCGGATGTAGAAGACGGACGGAGCAGCGCGGAGGAGCGAGGAGCGGCGCGGATCAGAAGTCCGGAATGGTAAGAGAAGCGGGGGGGGGGGCCCTTGCAAGGGGGGGCGAGGGTCGTTGTGTACCCCCAGGGGCTGCTGGGTACCCCCTGGGGGCTGCTGGGGCACCTGCTGGGAACCCCCTGGGGGCTGTTGGTACCCCCAGGGGGCTGTTGGTACCCCCTGGGGGCTATTGGTACCCCCAGGGGGCTGTTGGTACCCCCTGGGGGCTGTTGGTACCCCCAGGGGGCTGTTGGTACCCCCAGGGGGCTGTTGGTACCCCCTGGGGGCTGCTGGGGTACCTGCTGGGGACCCCCAGGGGCTGTTGGTACCCCCAGGGGGCTGTTGGTACCCCCTGGGGCTGTTGGTACCCCCTGGGGGCTGTTGGTACCCCCAGGGGGCTGTTGGTACCCCCAGGGGGCTGTTGGTACCCCCTGGGGGCTGTTGGTACCCCCAGGGGGCTGCTGGTACCCCCAGGGGGCTGTTGGTACCCCCAGGGGGCTGTTGGTACCCCCAGGGGGCTGCTGGGTACCCCCAGGGGGCTGCTGGGTACCCCCTGGGGGCTGCTATATGTACCCCTGGGGGCCTGCTGTATACCACTGGGGCTGCTGTATACTACCACTGGGGCTGCTGGGGCTCCTGTATACTACCACTGGGGCTGCTGGGGCTCCTGTATACTACCACTGGGGCTGCTGTGGCTCCTGTATACTACCACTGGGGCTGCTGGGGCTCCTGTATACTACCACTGGGGCTGCTGGGGCTCCTGTATACTACCACTGGGCTGCTGGGGAATCTGTATACTACCACTGGGGCTGCTGGGGAATCTGTATACTACCACTGGGGCTGCTGGGCCTCCTGTATACTACCACTGGGGCTGCTGGGCCTCCTGTATACTACCACTGGGGCTGCTGGGGCTCCTGTATACTACCACTGGGGCTGCTGGGGCTCCTGTATACTACCACTGGGGCTGCTGGGGCTCCTGTATACTACCACTGGGGCTGCTGGGGAATCTGTATACTACCACTGGGGCTGCTGTATACTACCACTGGGGAGGCCTGTATACCACACTGCTGGGGTCTGTATACCTGTGCTGGGGTCCACCCTCGGCTTATACACGAGTCAATAGGTTTTTCCAGATTTTTGGGGCAAAAGTAGGGGGGTCGGCTTATACACGGGTCGGCTTATACACGAGTATATACGGTATTTTTATTATAAATTTCAGCGTTTTTTTCACCTTCTAAATAAATATAAAAAAAAAATCTCTGCAAGCTTGGTATGCCTGTAATCATACCAGTGTGAAGAATCATGTTTTACATTTTTACCACAGAATGAACATTGTAAAAAATGACAATTTAATTTTTTTTTCTAATTTCATCCCACATTGAAGTTTATATAGTTAAATAGTTAATTGAAAGGTGTCAGCAAACACTACAACTTGAAAAACCAATGCAAAAACCGTATAAGTATCACACAAAAGGCGCTCTGCTGTAAAAATAGCAAGTGCCGTAACAAAAACAGGGCCTTTTGGTTTATACGTTTTTGCAAAAAACGTACAGTAAGCTGCCTCACCAATTTCACGGTTTTTGGTGGGGATTGGTCGCAGTTCACACTGCTGCTTCCAATGTGTGCGGACTCATATTCTTTGCAAACACTACAACTTGTCCTGCAAATAAGCAAGTTGTCACAAGTCTAATGGTTTAGGAGAGATAAAAAAAAAAGTTATGGCTCTTTGGAGACGGGGAGGAAACCATAACAGCGGAAAAAAAAAAATTACTTTCTTTTTAAAGGGAACCTGTCACCCCCTTTGGGCATTTTAACCTATGCCCACCAGCATTTACATGATGTGAATTTTATTAGTTTTATTATGTCCAGAGCTGGCCTCCTACTGAGACCGGTAGGCTGCTATTGAGACATGGTGGATGGTGTTCTCGCCACCCCTCCGGGCTGCTAAACTCGCCCTGCACTTTTCAAATTTCCCGCCCCTTCTCTGAATCGGCGTGGTGAGTGACAGCTGCACTTGAGCTGGCGCGGTGGAGCTGGAGTCAGAGCTGTATTGAACAAATCTTTCGAGACGACGGCACAGACAGGCGCGCCTGCACAGTCCGCGCATATTGCTGACGTCTCACGAGATTTGTGAAGTCTCATGAGACATCGGCACTGATAAATGCAGCATGGACTTGCGCTCCACTGCCCCGTCGCGAGTGCGGCTGTCGCTCGCTGTGCCAGTCAGAGGGGGTGTGGGAAATTTGAAAAGTGCAGGGCAGGTTTGGCAGTGTGTTCTTTGGGATCTCATACATTTTACAACACATGAATCTGCAGATATAAAGGACTCCGAGTAAGTGTAGGGAGATTTGGTGTGTGTGTATGTATGTATGTATATATATGTATGTGTATGTATATATATATATGTGTATGTATATGTATGTATATATGTATATATGTATGTATGTATGTATGTATGTATATATGTTATATTATATATAAGGTATATGGGATGAGTTTATTCTGTTAAAGTGATCCTGTCACCAGGCTTTTCCTTTTCTATATTGTGGCCATCACCAGTAAGCCCTCTGTTCTAAAATACTATATACTGTAGATTTCCCCTATCCATTCTGCAATGTAAAAAAAAAATAGCTTTCATTACATTTGCTTATGAGGTTGTCCGGTCCCATGGGTGTTGCTGATATTGATCTGGTGCCTCCTCTCTGCTTGCGATCGCCATCCTCCTTCTCTGCTTTGTGTGGATGACTTTTTCTGCGTCATCCATACAGTGTCCCCCATCATGCTCCTGCACACGCGCACTTCTTCCTGCCCTGTTGAGGGCAGAACAAAGTATTGTAGTGCACATATGCTGACAATTTCTGGCCTTTCACCGCACATGCTCAATACAGACAAATTTGATCCTCTGTAGATGGGAAAAATGAGACAAAGCGCGGTGCTGCCTCTAAGTGCAGTTACCTTTAACACTGTTAAGATTTGACACACACACACACACACACACACACACACACACACACGTTGGACAAAAAATAATG
Organism: Allobates femoralis; assembly: GCA_033576535.1. Classification (NCBI taxonomy): domain Eukaryota; kingdom Metazoa; phylum Chordata; class Amphibia; order Anura; family Aromobatidae; genus Allobates; species Allobates femoralis. The sequence goes on along the minus strand of JARQOC010000005.1, from coordinate 75,050,281 downwards.
GAAACGCCTGGAAAAATCAACAAAAGTTAACTTACTATGGTGTAGGTCCACCTTTTGTGGTGATTACATCTTCAATTCTCTGGGGTATGTATTCATACAAGGTGATATCATTGGCCCGGTGGATTTCCATGAAATGGCACCCCAGAACATCACAGAACCTCTGCCATGATTTACAGTTGGGAGAAGGCAGTCTGGATGGAATGCTTCTTTCGGCTGTCGCCAAACGTACACTTGGCCGGAGGTCGAAAAATGGGGTAAACGACGATTCGTCTGAGAATATCACATGTGTTCCACTGCTCAAGGGACAATTCTGGAGGTTTCTACACCACTCTAAACGCTTGGAAACATTTGTCATTGAGAGAAGCGGTTTTCTAATTGCAGCTCTTCGGTGGAATCCAGATTTGTGCAGCTCCCGAAGAAAAGTTTTTGTGGACACTGGGTTCTGTAGGTGTTCATTGAGCTCAGCAGTGATTTTCGGAGCCACCACGGAGATCCTCTCTCACAATTCACTTTAGAGTCCAACGGTCCTCTCAGTCAACTTCGACTTTGGGCCGGACCTGTGCTTTGCTGATGTTTTTCCTTCTCTTTCGAACGCAGTCAATACTTTGGAGACAGTACCTCTTGACACGCCAAGCATTCGGGCACTTTCTGCTACATTAGCGTCTGCCATACAAGCACCAACTTTTTTGAAAATCCGAAAGGTCTGCCATTGGTATCAGGTTCTCATCAATGTTATTACAATTCGGCAAAACAAACAATTTACATACACATATCACTTAACGCAAATAATCAACTACAAAACATTAACATATGTCACAGTTTGCATGTTTACAACCTGTTTAAAGATTATGATGCCAAAACGTTAGGTGTTTCCTTTATTTTGTCCAACCCCTATTTATATGTGTGTATATAATATAGGTTAGGCCCCCTGGCACCGCTTCCCAGCTCACCTCTCCCGGTCGGCATCTCCTGCTCCTCTGCCGACCGGCATCCAGGCGTGCTGTGGCTCGGAGCCGTCGCCATGTTCCCTCCCTGTCAGCTGACCGCTGGGTTCGCACATGAGCACATTACTATGGTCATTTTCATGAGCCTAATCAGCGGGTGCTAGGTGCACTCCTTCCCTGTGACTCTAGGGGCTGGCAAGGTCCAACCTGACACTCCCCTTGGCCATTAGCTGCTCTTCCCATGGTATATCAGGCCAACTCCTCTGATGGGAGGTGCCTGATTATTAAGTCAGTTTGCTTCTGCCTTGCTGATGTTGGTCAGGCCTTCCTTGTGCTCTGTGTCCTGGAACCCTTGCTGTGCTCTTCCCCGATAGCACCAATTCCTGGCCTCCTAGCCTTGTACCCTGTTACCTGGAATACTTCTCTGTTCCTTAGTATAGGCTAACCTTACGAGCCGCCCCCCTGGAACTAGCTGCTGTGGTATTTAGACCCCCCTGGGCTTGCCCCTGACAATCCCTGTATAGGGGTTGGGTAAACTAGGATCAGCTCACCCAGGGGAGTTCGGTACCACGGCCCAGTGGGTCCACTCTAGGGCGCCTTCCCCGGGAGCGTGACAATATATATAATATAATATATAAAATCTGCTCACCTGTCATAAATGGTGAGCTAGCCTTCAGATTCACGCAGAATCAACAGTTGGATGCCTTTTTTCTCCTGGCGTCCTTACGATCCATGCGATATGCTGCTGAATTGTGTAAATGAAAAAAGTTTGTATCGAAACACGTTTTTGTTCTCTTTTGGTGACTTAATATGTTTCGAAAAATCATAGAGGAAGATTATTTGCGTAAAAATTCAGGCTCCTTCTGGGGTGAGACTCCACAAAGGTTGGATCCTTTTTTCATTTACCCGATGCACATTACAGTAGGAGAGAGGAGGTGCGGTCACCGGAGATGCACACCGGACTGCCCTGTAGGGGAGTATAACAAATGCTTTTTACTTTGCGTTGCAGGGCAGATTGGGCTTATCGGTGCTGGCTGTACTTGATGAGGAAAACCTAGTGACAAGTTCCCTATTAGAGCTTTTGCCTTCATTTTACTGCTGATGCACAAAATTCGACTGTATACATCATTTTGTTTTAGTGTTTTAAGTAGGTTTTAGCAAAAAATGAAATGTTCTTTGCTTTTCCCAGCGGCCTTGTTTTATGGTCTTTTTAGATTGGTTTGAGTGATATTAGAAAAGTATGGACATAAATATTTTTTATTAAATGTGCATTATGTTTGGAAACTAGTCTAAAAAAGCGATTGACAAAATCCGGTGGCATGATCTCTGCAGTGCCAGAAAGATTATTGTCAGAACATGACATAACTGGAAAGACACATGTGCGTGTTCAGCAGGTAATAAAAGATTTGGAAAACTGATGGATGCAGATTGTGTTCTGGATAGTCACTGAGGTCGGTTTCTGAGCTGTTCCACGTTAAACATTCTGTTTTTTAAGTGATGTTGCCAGGATCTTATATCATAAATTCAGTCTGCAGTAAACATCTACTTAAACTACACTAATCTTTTACTTTTCCAGCTTCTGTATTATGCAATAACTTCTATACATAAGATTTATCAATTAAAACTTATTTAATGGCTGAGAAACTTTGCTTGCTTAAAATGTCCTCGGATTGACCTAATTTAAGCCTCATTCAGTTGTCCGTGAATCACGTATATGTTTTGTGTTTTTCATTAAACTTTGAGGCTTTTTACATATCTTTCATTTTTTGTGTGTCCACAAAAAATCAGTCTTGTTTTTTTTTTTGTTTTTTTTTTAAGTGTCCAGATTATATAAGTTTGTGGATCCATGAAAATCATGGACAACACGCAGATGACAATAGCATGCTGTGATTCATTAAAAACCACCAAAAGCCACAGTAATTGTGACATTATGGGGCCAAAGCTAAACCACAAGAGAAGAAAAACCCCACCACAAAACTATGATTTTATTAGATATTATATCAGAGATATGGTTCATCATAATAGTACTGGCTATATAAATGTCCAAAAAAGAAGAAATCAAGAATAGTGATGAGTGAGTACTACCATGCCCTGGTGCCTAGTACTTGTAAGGAGCAGTTGGACGCTTGGATGGGCGCGACATGAGGGAGAAGTATAACGGAAGTCAATGGGGAATATTGGGGAAGATTTTTTTGAGTACATTAGTTACCTTAGAGTATACCCATCACCTGAGCATGATAGCGCTCGCTCATCACTATTCAACATTAATACACTGGATACTTCAATAATAGAGAAGCCCCACACTAATCCTTCAGACTACTGAGTGTTCACCTATTCACATAAGGAGAGGAGAAGTTGGTTATTTCACCACTCAGTGCAGGTGCACCTATGCATGTTCACCTGTGGTTGTAACTATTTCCATTAGGACAACGCCTGTTTCGCTCGATTGAGCTTCTACGGGTCCTTTTCCACTGTGTAAAAGTATACATGTTTGGTATTACGAACTAGTACCTACCCGAGGCATCAAACCAACATGTCAGCTTTACCAGGCATATAGTGAACATGATGAATAAAAAAACCAAAGGAACAAACATGTAATTGCACTTATTTTTCAATTTCATTGCAGTTGGAATTGTTTGCCCATTTTCCTGTACACTGTATGGTAAAATAAATAATTTTATTCAAAAGTACTACTAATCCCATAAAAACAAGCCCTCGTGTCTGTATTGACGGAAAAATAAAGTTATGGCTTTTGAAGAAAGGAGGAGAAAACAGAATACAAACCACCGGGGTGAAGGGTTAAATTTGTATTTAAAAGACATATTAATATTTTGTTAGGTTTTATTTTGTACGTAAATGAAAATCTATACCTAGCTGGGTTATTACGTTATCAGGTGCAAATCTGTATTTAATAAACATCAGTTACTACTTTGAGTCTGCTGCTATTACTGTCAAAATGGCAAAATGGCCCTTTGACACTAAGTGGGGAATTAGGTGAGAAGATGATGATTGGGAACCAGAGTGAAAAATCAGAGCACCACAGAGAAACCTGCACCAATACAAGAACAAGAAGGTGCAAATTCCATACAGATATTGTCCTTTCAACCCATGACACCTGTGCTGCAACGTAACAATGCTAATCAATGAGCAACATCTTTTCCAATATACCACAGATGTGTGTTCATCCTGAGAAGTGTTTCCCTCTAAGTAATGTATTTCAATGTTCATTTATATGGGCATTCCTGAAATGCTGAGCGAGCCATGGAATCCTGCATATATCAGACATTCAGGACTGAGTCGATTAGACAAGTATGGCATGTTTTGGAGACGTTAAAGTTGGGAATACCCATTTAATAAAGACTCTGGGTTGATCCACAACATTTCAGCGAAATACTGGACTCACACATGCTTTTTGGGGGCCCATGCGCAGGAGTAGATGCAGAAGAGGGAAATTATGTCTTTTTCCTATTTTTTTTCCCCAGACATGACTCAAACTGCATTCAAAACCTTCCAAGGCTTTGTTTTGCATATTGATCCGTTTATCCAATAGTAAACAACAAACTGATTATTGAAAAGCGCAATAGGGTCTTGCCCAACAAACAGAGGAAAAGGTTAAAAAAGCTAGTCACTCACCTTGTAAGGTTGTGAGGCACAACCAATATGAAAGCGTATTGACAGCTGTTCCAGAAACCACATGTACAGAGGCAAGCCGATAATGCAGAAACCAAGGTAAGCGATTGGTGAATTCCTGAGGAAGATGCAGGGACACTCTTGAAACGCATAGAATAAATCACTATTTCTTATTATTTCTGCTTCTGGACCTATATTTGTTTGAGATCAGCAGGGTTTTTTTTTTTCCACAATGTCTCCTGGTTTCTGTAGGGCTTGCAGATTAATTACCCTTTCAGAATAGTCTGTGAAAAAAAAAATAGCAGCATGCTTGGATCCGACTCTGACATCTGATGAGTCTCCCCCATTCAAGTCTATGGGTACAAGAAAATAAATTAGATTCCACAATATAGCATCTGATTTTTTTTTTTTTTTTTTTTAGGGATACATTATAATTCTGTAGCATAGCAAGCTTTAAAGAGAACCTGTCAGCTAGTTTATACCCCCCAGCTATCACTATCTGCACCTGCTTTTTTCACCTTTTACATTACACTATGAGCTCAGACAGGGATTCTTAGAATAGGACTATGAAGCAGGTGCAGATAGTGATAGCTGAGGGGGCATAAACCACCTGACAGGTTCCCTTTAAATTGTCCATTAAATGATTAATGCTGCTGAATAAAATGGACAGCACATATGTGATAAGTAAGAAGAAAAATTGTACCACTTTTCTGGATAATTGGACCATTTTTTCCACCCCATACTGTCAAGTGAATTTACAACCAACAAGAAAAAATGGAAGATATTCGGCAGTATACATCAGCGGCATAAAATTAATATTTTATTTGGCAAATCTAATTAAATAGTGTAAGACAGACAACAAAAATGACTTGTGGTTACGCGTTTTGATCAACAAAGTGATCCTAATCATAACAAGTCGTGTGGCCTTAACCTTAGATTGTACTCTAGTTTTACACCTTGGATTACGCTCTAATTATTAACCTGAAGTTCTGCAGCAGCATTACAGTTTTTCCATTTCTTTATGAATAACTGAGCTTCTGGTCATGTAATTTTGCCTCTGGCCCATCGTCTGCTTTCATGTACTTGTTTTAAAAATGTTATTTATTTTATTATTTTTATTATTACTACTACATATAATGACCGGGCACTGAGGTCATGCTTGTCTGCCCTATAAAATTCTGCTAAATTCCTTTATGTCTTGACTATATTTTGGGAAGTGTGGAGCAATATTGCCCGTAAAATTTTGAGAAATACTCCTCTTTGGTATGAAAAAGGTTTTTAACAGTAATGGCATTTTTTGTTTGCAGTAGTAATTACTGTATGACTAACAGTGGAAAGTTTTCATGTCTCGTTTAGACTTACAGTAATGACATGTAACAACTCTCAATGTTGGCTGATAATGATGATTTCCTCCAGGGACTGGCAATTCTCCGATCCTTTAGGACGGACCGTTTTTCCGGCTTCAGTTGATGAGCGATGTGCAATTATCTGGAAATTCAGAGGTCATAAAGTTCAATCAAGTTTATATTGGGCTTTTCTATTTCTCATTTTTTGCATAGATATTGTAGAGAAGTGACAGCTTTGTAACACATCAATCACCAGCAGATAAAAAGGCTTTTTATATTACATATATGAGCCCTCGCGGACAGGGTCCCGACCACTCCTGTTCCTGTTTGTCTACTATACGTATTTATTGTACTTGTCCTTGTCTACCCTATCATGTAAAGCACCATGGAATCTAATGGCGCTATATAAATATTATTTTCAATAGTTTTTTTTTTTCCTTAAACATTTTACTGTAAATTAAATATTTTTCAATAATATTTGTCTGTCTGGGTTCTCAGGCTACATTCACACGATGGGTTTTGGCTGTGTTTTATGAGAATCTGTTTTTGGTCGAGAAACTGCATGAAAAACGTATCTTCACAAAACACAGCCTTGTGTGTGTGAATGCTGCTGCGCTATTTACTCACCTTCCTGCCCTCCCGCGGTGACCGACAGCTATGTTCTCATTCTCAGAGGTCGCAGTATTCCGTGCCCCTAGGACTCTGCGCATGCGACTGAGTGACGTCGCTCAGTCACATGGTGAAGTGCCCTGTCCTCTCACAGGTCCTTCAGCAACTGGGATGAGAGGACATCGCTGAAGATAACCATGTGAGCGTGGGGAGGGGAGTAATAGCACAGCAAAATATTGCAAAATATCAAATTGACGTTCTCATTCTTTTTACGGATCCGTTCCTGAGCACAAGAACGGATCCATAAAAGCGCAGTGTCTGAATGCAAAATTGTGAAATGCATTGACTTCGCTGGGACTACCAACATCACTGCATTTCACTGCAAGTATCAGACCTGCCGAAAACGCTACACTAACAGTGTAATAACGCACAGTGTGAATGTAGCCTTACAGTCCTTAAAAACATGGCTATAGTTTATATAGTTGGAATGAGTGTAAAGTTTTCTTTTTTTAATTAGGAAAGTTTATTTAGGCTGCTTTCATATCAGCGGTAATCACTGATTCGCAAGGTCTATGGGGCTTGCGGTAAGTGTGCGGCAAGTGCGGTACAGTTGCAGTTTTGGCACTTGCGGCAGATGCGACCGCGAAAAAAGCGTGGTCAGCCGCGGTTTTCTCACGGCTGCATCCGCCGCATGTGCCGAAACCGCACATGCCGCGTTTGCCGCACACTTACCGCAAGCCCCATAGACCTTGCATGGGGCTTGCGGAAAGTGAACTGCAAGTGCGGCCGTAATGCGGTAATCGCGACAGTTACGGTTTTTTTTCACCGCAACTGCCGCGATCAGCAATTACCGCTGATGTGAAAGGGGCCTTACAGAGTTTTTCTTGTAATAAGAAGGCTAGGAAAAAAGCTAAGAAAGTTGTGCATATCTATTATAACCTTTTTTTTTTTTTACTCCATACATATATTTATTACCTTTCCACAAGATAGGTGATAAATCTATGATCACTTTCTAGTAATTCACTGTGTGAATGGAGCATTAGTTAACGTGTGTGACCATTGCTTTTCCCCCCATCTGTGGGACTGAGATAACACTTGTACCCCCAGATTATAAATTATTCACTTTGCCCTCTGCTCAATGAGAAAATCTCTGTAAGGGGGTTGTCCACTACCCGAACAACCCTTTCCCAATCACTTCTCCCTTCTAAAATATTAACACCTATATTTACCTCCGGTGTCAACGCAGTTCGTGCAGTGTCGGCACTGGCTCTCCTGTGGCTCATATGACATTGTCATGTAATCTATAATATATGCGCGCACAACAAAAAACTTGTACAGTATACACAAGCACATTTTGAGTACATTTTCTACACTGGTATAAAAATAATTATTGATCCGCTTCCCAATCCCTCATGTACATTGGGGATGTTTTGCAGAAAATGTAAAACATAACAGAATGTAATAACTGATTTGTACCAAAGAAAAAAAGTCATTTAATGCATAGATGTGTGATCTATGGCTAAAATCTATTCTTTTACAATATCAGAAATTTTTTTCTTTTTTTTTTTTTCTTTCATGGTAAAATAATAGATTTTAGCCATAGATCACACATCTATGCATTAAATGACTTTTTATTAAAAAAAAAAAAATGTTTTTTTTATTACATTGTTATGTTTTACATTGTCTGCAGGACATCCCCAATGTACATGAGGGATTGGGAAGCAGATCAATAATTTTTATACCAGTGTAGAAAATGTGGTCAAAATGTGCTTGTGTATACTGTACAAGTATTTTGTGTGTTAGTATATTTATATCTGTGTGTGTGTGTATTTGTATATATATATATTTGTTATTTTTGTATATGCTTAAGCTGTATATATGTGTAGTTGTGTTTTTAAAATATATACGTCGGGCGGCACGGTGGCTTAGTGGTTAGCACTGCAGCTTTGTAGCTCTAAAGGTACCATCACACGGGGAGATATCGCCGGCGATGTTGCCGGCAACTGAGGGGCGTGGCCAGGTTGCGGCGACATCGCCGGCGAATTGCCGCGTGTGACAGGGCGATTATCAGGCGATGAATCGCCTGAGTCACATCGCCAGGTTTCCCAACAATGTTGGGAAACCTGGCGATGTTGCTCAGGCGATCATGCCTGATCGCCCTGTGTAACGCGGCAACCTGCAATGTTGCGGGCGATTCCGCCTATATCCAACATTGCGAGTGATCGCTTGCTGGGTTGCTGGGCAAACCAGCGAGCGATAGCCGCGGCAACTAGCCGGCGACATCGCTGGTAAGTTGCTCCGTCTGACAGCTCACCGGCGATGTTGTCAGGGATGCGCGCTCCCGCGATCCCCGGCAACATCGCCGGCGATATGTCCCTGTGTAACGGTACCTTAAGTTCCTGGGTTCAATTCCCACCAAGGGCAACGTCTGCAAGGAGTTTGTATGTTCTCCCTGAGTTTGTGTGGGTTTCTTCCGGGTTCCCACACTCCATAGACGACATGATAGGATGTTTAGATTGGGAGCCCCAAAGGGAACAGTGTTGCAAATGTATGTGAAATGCTATGGAGTTAATAGCACTATATAAATGAATAAATATCATTATTATGTATTATAAAATATAAACACACATACTGTATATATCTATCCACATCTCTCTATCTTACAGTTTTCACTCTGCTGTGTAGGCCAAAGCTTGGATTCATACTTATGTAAAGAACAAAACACTTGTCAACAATCTCATTATCATCACACACATGAGGACAATGACTAATTATTAACTCCTCCATTTGCATTAAATAATAATCTTAACCATTCACAGTATATGATGTTTCAGGTCTTCTCTTCCTTTCCCCCGCCCTTCTTCACAATTATTTTTAATTGTTATTTTTTTACATATAGTAAGCTTAAATTATTCTTTAACAGATCTTGAAATGAAAAAGAAAAAGGGAACATTTATTAAATGAAAAAAAATATGAAAAGAAAAGGGATTTTGTCAGCAGGTTTTTTGCTACTTCATCTGAGAGCAGCATGATGTAGACAGAGATTCTGAAAAGAACAATGTTTAATTTAGATTACTAGGTGCAGCCATTCTGTCACAATCAAGGCATTTAGTTTTAAGCATGTAGCAGAGCTGAGAGAACTGCCCCGCTCACAGCAGGGGGTGTGTAGGACTACCCTGCATGTGACTTAGTCCTGTATGAAGTGATAATCCTTTATTTTACGTAAACAATAGCAGTAGCACAAGTTGACTTTTGTTTTTAAAACCTCTACAGCAGGGATAGGGAATTTCAGGCCTCGAGTGCTGCGTATGGTGCAGGTTTTCAGGATCTCCTTAGTATTGCACAGGTGATAATATAATCACCTGCACTAGTAATAATTCCAATCCCTGTGAATACTATGGTAATCTGAAAACCTGCACTGTTTGCAGCGCTCGAGGCCTGGAGTTCCCTACCCCTGCTCTGCAGCATGCTGTCCTCTGCTTACATAGCAAAAACTCCTATACCTCCTGACGAAGCAGTAAGCGAAACCTGCATCGAGGTGCTGGGTAGTGTGGTCAGTACAGCGCCGTGGTATCTGTGAGGGATGGGGAGTGAGGGTAACTTGGGGCTTGCCTGTAATTTTACTGGATGAGCTTCTTTATAACCATGAGGGGGAAGTGCAATACTTAGATATCATTAATGGTTGTGGACATTTGCCTCGGCCTTTGGTTCATGCATACCTATACCTTGATTCCATGTTTATAACTCTAGCACTTGCTGTATATTATTTATTCTGCTGATGGCTGCGTTGCTCATACTTGTGTGGGTTTTTATGGGGACACTTTTTATGGTGTGTTGTTACTTAAAGGGAACCTGACCCCACAAACGGACCCCCCCCCCCCTTTCCCGCATCTTTCTACCTGTCCCTGCACCCCCTCTTATCATTTCTACCCATCCCTTTTGCAGAAAAAAAAAATCGATTTTGTAAAGTAGAGAAGAGGTTATATTCACCTCGTCCTGTGTGAGTTCTCTGTTTCTGAATTAGTCTCAAAGGCGGGCCAGTCTGCTGCTCCCTTGTAATTATACACGCCCCTCTCAGGTTGCTAAGAGTCTGGCCGCGTCATGAAAGGGGGTGGGGCTACTGGCATAATACGATTTAGCCCAGCCCCTTTCATGACGCAGCCAGGCTCTTAGTAAGGCAGCAAGCTGAGAGGTGCGTGCATAATTACAAGGGAGCAGCAGACTGGCCCGTCTTTTGAGACTAATTCAGAAACAGAGAACTCTCACAGGACGAGGTGAATATAACCTCTTCTCTACTTTTGCAGAAAAAAATCGATTTTGTAAAGGGATGGCTAGAAATGATGAGAGCTGATGCAGGGACAGTTCTAAAGATGCGGGGGGTCAGGTCTAAAGATGCGGGGGGTCAGTTTGTGGGGTCAGGTTCCCTTTAATTCTTTAGTAAAAATTCATATGCTTTTCTCCATATCCAATTACGGTCTGAGAATTTGCTGAAGTTGTAATGTAGGTCATAAACACCAAAAACTGCTGACAGATTCCCTTTAAAAATCTATTTCACACAAAAACCCATTTTGAATAGGTCATTTGCTGGTGACATAACAGGGCCAAAATATCTATTCCTTATTCATTTGTAAAGGGATGATGTCGAATCCAAATGGAAGTATGTCTACTTATAGAAGATACTTCGTGTTCCTTTGGTGTTTTTGAAAAAAAGAATAAGCTTGCTTAGGCTGGTTTCACACTAGCGTTTGTCTGCATGCGTCTGGCATGCAGACGTGAACACAGCGGAGATTGTCATTATGCGTTCACATAGTATTGTCCCCGACCAGCCAATCAGTGGTCTCAGCAGCAGCCGGGAGGAGGAGATCAGCGGCGGAGATCTCCTCCTTCCGACGGCCGCTGCTGATCTCCCGAAGATTTCGGCGCAAGAGATTTAAAGAAACAGCTCATCTGACAGCTGTTTAAATTTCCCACGCCGACACTGAATAGGTGATGTTGGCCCAGGAAATTTAAACAGCCGTCAGATCAGCTGTTTCTTTAAATCTCCCGCGCTGACATCGTCGGGAGATCACCGGCGGCCACCAGGATATCAGCTGGAGCAGCCGCTTATCTCCCAGGAGATCAGCGGTGGTCCCCAGGAAAGATTTTAATGTGATCCGCAGCGTTCTCCTGCGCTCTCATGCGGAGGACACTGCGGATCCATTGACTTCCATTCATTTTTTGACGTGCTGATAAAACAAGCGTACTTGAACGCACAAAAAATGCAATGTGTTGTGTTCAGAGGGCATTCGGAGGGCACACAAATTATGCACGTCCAAACGCTCCTGGGCTGGTGGGAGGAAACCGTTGTCTTTGGAGACAGCCCACAGATCGACACCGATAAGGTGGTGCTGTGGGTTCGCTTCATAGATGATGTCTTTGTAGTGTGGAGAGGGACTGAAAAGGACTTTGGTGGCATGGTAGAGACTCTGAACCATAACACCGTGGGTCTACACTTCACATCAGAGGTTAATAAGGACTAACTCCCCTTCCTGGATGTTCTGATCGAAAGAACGGAGGAAGGGAACCTCAGGACGAGTACATACCGTAAAGAGACCGCAACAAACTCGTTACTAAGATGGTAAAGTGGCCACCCTAAGAGCCATAAAAAGGGTATCCCTAAGAGCCAGATGATTCGCATGAGGAGGAATTGCTCACATGAAGAGCAGTTCAAAACTCAGACGAAGGATCTAAAGCTGAGATTGAAGGAGAAAGGATACCCGGACAGGGTGGTAAAGATGGCCTGGAAAGAGATGAAAGACTTAGAAAGATCAAAACTGCTTGCGGCCAAACCTGAACTATGTAGGACTGAGGGTGGGGATGAGGTACGTCTGGTTGCAACTTACACCAGCGGGTCAGAGAAGGTAAGGGAGATTTTGGCCAAACACTGGCAGATTTTAAGCATGAATCCTGATCTCTGTCCATATCTCCCAACCACCCCTAGGGTGACTTATTGTAAAGCTAGGTCCCTTAGAGACAGATTGGTGCACAGCCACTACACTGCTCTTGGTACGTGGCAAAGAAGCAACCTGAAAAGATGTTTCAAGTGCGGTAACTGTGGCGAATGTGGCTCTATAGTCACAGCAAAAAACTTCACTAGCAGTGTAAGTGGAAGAAATTATGACATCAGATCCTTCATAATTGTAAGACCAAAGGTGTGGTGTATAGAAGCCCAGTGCCCATGCAACTTGGAGTATGTAGGAAAGACAAAGAGGTAACTGAGATGGAGGGTATGGGAGCACAAGAGGGACATAAAAAAGGAATACGACACCCCCTGGCTCGTCATGTCAACGCAGGTACATGGAGGAGATGAAGACTGCGTCCAATTTATAGGCATTGACTTACATCCCCCCCCAGTACGAGGCGGAGACTGGGACTCCCATGATTCTAAGAAAGGAAAGTTTCTGGATTTTCACCTTTGAATACGGTGGCACCGTTGGTCTCAATGAGACCCTGTCCTTCTCCCCCTTCCTATGAGTTATCAGGGAAGGGAAATTAGGAGGGAGAGTCATCGCTGAGTGGGGGCGCCGTTCTTCTGGGTGCCGACCTCCGCTGGTAGGTAGGGAAAGTGGGAAGAATAGGGACAGAGCTACAGTGGTATTAGGCTGTACTGTACCTTATAACTGTTCTCCTTTCACTTTTCCACCTTTCCTCTTTTGCTAGTGCTGAGCATACCTGATCTGTTCCCGCTGGTGTGATGAGCAATGCAGACTGTCCCTTTGCATCTAAATGATGCTGACTACCTCTATGCTATGACTAGCTTAGGAGAGAATAAGGCCAATGTAAATATGAATAAGTATGATCAGATGATGTGATGTTTAACCCCTTCACCCACTTGGGTACTGATACACCAATTGCATGTAATGTGTGTATCCTCCCCTACCAGTGACATCATCCTATGTATGGTGTATATTGTGGGGGACTCCGCCTCCTGCGGGGAGTTCTTGAATCTCTGTGATCCTCCCTCTCAGTACTAGGCAGAAATGATCTGTGGAATACAAGCTTGAGTTCCACAGGATACAGGAACAGGAAGTGACACGTTGTGATGTCACTTCTGGACGTGACACGCCATGTGACCGCCTGGGCATGATAAAACCAGCTTTCCAGGCGGCGTGATCCGGCTGCACAACCTTGAGGGGGCCAGACTGGGTAAGTGAAGACCTTAATTGGGTCCCTAATTAGGTACTAGACCATGCAGCATCAGAGCTGCACATAGGTTACTGTGGATAATGATGGTACTGCAACTGATATTCACTGTCTATTACAGACACCATCGCCTTCATCTGCATAGGGATGCGTATCTTTGAACACTAATCCCTATATGTACCATGACTCCCCTGAAGAAGAGGGATCTGAAATGCGTCGGGAGGGAATGTATCAGATGACATGGTGGCTATATTTCACTGAGCCCTGAGCAGCCTGGAAAACACTAGCAGAAGGTTTTCCGGAGCTATATGGACTCGTATACATGTCGTACAGGTGGACGCAGCTGGGTGAGATCGCTCCCTATAGGAGTATACAAGCTGTTTTTTCACTAATGCATGTGGCTGGGTTTACCTAATGGGATTGTTTGTTCTGATGACTACATCCTAGGGGAAACTCAAAACTGAAAAAGCAGGCACCTGCCAGCGTCCCTAGGGTATTTGGACGAGACCTAGCTTGGGTACCTGTGAACCCTGGTAATAAGAGGGGTTCAGTTTAGCACTGCACTGACTTGCACAGTCACGTATGCGCACTTTTTTGTTTTGTTTGGTCTAGACAACATGTCTTTTTAATATAGAGCTAGAAAAAGTTAAGTTTTAACTTCTCAGTTTTTCTATGCTATTGGTTTAACACAGCCGTACCTGACTAGACTCCATAGGTCTTAACGGAGGGCAACCTACCTTTCTGCTTAAAAAAACACATCCAAACGCAACCAAACACAGGTACCATGCGTTAGCATGTTAAACATAGGAATGCAGTGCCATACGTTTGACTGTGTTGGTACGCTGCATTTAAAAAATGTGAAAGCAGCCTAACTGCCTGCGATTTGTAATATTATATAGTAATCATTTTTATTTACATAGCGCCAATATATTCCGCAGCACTTTATAGTTCAGAGGGTATATGATACAATACAATAATAAGATAATATACAATATGAGACAATACAAATATAATGCAGTACAGATCATATGAGACAAAAAAAATAAATACATCACTGAGTGCAGTCCCTGCTCACAAGCTTACAGTCTGAGGAAGTAAGGGAGACACAAAAGGTAATAGTAACAGATCCTGTCATATATGGTCCAGCTATCAATATGATAGGGGATTCACATAATGCTGCATGAACCGTTCACCAGCCAGGATCTGTACAGTACAGATAAAGCGCTATAAAATACATGGGGTGTAGAAAGATGATACAAGAGGCCAGATTGGAGAAGGACAGAATGGGAGTAATTGCATAGATGAAGTGAGGTGGTAGGCTAGTCTAAAGAGATGTGTTTTTAATGTTCGCTTAAAGCTATGCACATTTGGAATTATTTCTCTCAAAAAAAAAATAAATAAATAAAGGTGCGACTCTAACCATACAAATTGGTTGCACGTGGTTTATTGGAACAGTGTGTAGTTGATTTATTGAGCCATAGGTCATACTATAGTCTGGTAGTTGGCCATAACGGGCACAACCACATACCCAGGAACATAGCACCTCTCCATATCAGATCAGAAAGTAAAGTACACACACAGGGAAGGCAATGGGGGGGTCGACCCAGGCCTTCTTAGGATAACACCTAGACCGGTATAGAACCTCTATCGGTAGGAAACAACCCTAGTGGAAATATAGGGACACCAGGGCAAGCCGCCGAGGAACGGGGACACCGGATAAGTTACATGTCTAAATCTCTGTAGCGAGGCAGGGACGGCTGATAGGAGAAGGATAGGATTACAGGTCCCTCCCTCCACAACTGTTCAGTTTTTACCAGATACAGGTGTAGGGTACACTCACACTACTGACTGTTTTTAGTATTAACTAAATATGGACATTTAGAATTAATTGAATTGTTCTTGGTCATCCATTACAGAGAATTAGTGCAGCTCGCGATAAATCCTGGAGACGGGAGTGGGCGTTTCAGATTATAGGTAATGTCAATCTTGGGTCACTTGTGGAATGGAGGGCACGTGTAGGACGATAGAGATGCGGGAGGAGATGTATGGCAGTGCAGAACTGTGCAGGGCTTTGTGGATGAGAGTAATAATTTCATATTGTATTCTGTAGCAGATGGGCAGCCAGTGCGATGACTGGCACAGGATAGAGGCATCGGTGAAGCGTTTGGAGAGGAATATAATCCTGGTTGCTGCATTCAGAATGAATTGGAGAGGAGAGAGTTTAATAAGAGGGAGACCAATTAGTAGAGAATTGCAGTAATCCACACGAGAATGAATAAAGGCTACAATTAGGGTACCGTTACACGTCACGATATCGCAATGCAACATCGACATAGTCACATGGTGTGGTAGTTGCAGTTGATCTAGTTAGTGCGTTGTGTGGTGTAAATGGGCAATGCGATTCGAAAAAAATCGTAGATACGCTATTGCAAGAAGATTGTGCAAGCACCTCAACTGTACAATGTTGCATATGTGAACTGTCATGATCATGCTGTGTGATGGCGCAACTACGATCTTGTTTGCAACTTCCCCAATTCACTACAATATTAATGCTCGGTCCCTGGGTTGCTCAGACACAGCGCACAAAAGTTGCGTACAACATCCTAGTTGCGTTGCCTGCCGATATCTCCCTGTGTGACATCTTCTATACGATCTTGGACAAGTGCCAAAAACGTGCGGACTCCCGTGAAATTGTATGCGATATCGGAACGATATTGCGACGTGTAACAGTAGCCTTTAGAGTTTTTGCAAAATCAACAGTAAGAAAAGATCGAATTCTAGAGATGTTTATGAGGTGTAGGTGACATGAGCGAGCGAGTGACCGGATGTGGGGAGTGAAGGAGAGATGTGGGTCAAATATAACCTTTCTTATTACTCTTGACCCTAATCTTACAAAGTGCCAGCATTTACATAAGCTCATTTCGGGAATTTTGCCATTATGATTTGTTCATTCTGAAAAAAAAGTTTTTGTTACAATCTGTCATAATTGCTGTAACCCTCCGGATGTTACTAGAGTGCAGATGATTTTTTTTTTTTGTCAAATTATATAATAGCTCTGCAATAATCTTCAGGTTGCGATACGCATGAAACAATATTTTCTTTTCCAGTGTAGATGGCAAGTAGTTGTGCTGCTGAGGTCTCCTCTGATTCGGCTGTGTGATACGTGAATTCTCGGAAGACTTGCCAATGAATGGGGCATTCTGGGGAGCTGTTGTGACAGCTGTGAGGAGTAGCAGGCTCCGTGTATCAATGACAAGTGTCGGAGAGTGTTCCATTTTGGAAAGTTCAGTTTCTGGGTCATCTGTTGGGTAAAATAATATCACCAATGGACTCTGCACATCGGCTTTTGCAAGTCACTGATCTAACCTGTTAGGTGGTTTAAATAACTCTGCAAAGAGGAAATTACTTATAAATGATGTTATCTGCGTATTGGCTACTTGATATTTTTACTATATATTTAATGGGTTGTGAAACTTTAACATTTATCAAAAATAATATTATGATGTGTACATTAAATGAAATCATGGGGCTACTGCGCTTTGATTGGCAGCTTTGAACCAAGATCCTCTTATGTCTGCTGAGGGTTTGGAGATCAAAGTAATCTGCAATATCTGGGTACTGGTCAGCAGTAAAATCTGCACCAACTGATCTAGATTTCACTGTGGAGTGCTGTGAATTTGCAGCTGATTTTACCCTTTGCATCATGGAGGGTAAAATGTGCAGCGATAATCTACATTTTACATCCACATTGTATCATTCTCATTATTTTGTGGATGTAAAATTTCCTTCATTAGTACCGTATATACTCGTGTATAAGCCGAGTTTTTCAGCCCAAAAATTGGGCTGAAAAGTCACCCCCTCGGCTTATACACGGGTCAATACGGTAATATGTGGTGGGGGCTGTGTCCGGGTGCTGGGGAGGCTGGAGGAGGCGGGGGGGGCTGATGAGTGAGCGGCCCGTCACGTGGGGCCGCTCATTAGATATGCACGGCTCCCCCCGCCCATCACAGCGGCAGGGGGAGCCGTGCATACAGCCCCCCAGTGTATACAGCAGCCCCCCAATGGCACTAGCCCCCCCCCCATCATTGTAAGAGCCCCCCACACTTTGCAGAGCTCCCCCGCTGCTTTATCTTACCATCCGGGTCTTCGCCGCGGGTCCTGCGCGCTGTGTTCAGGTCTCACGTGACCCGGCGCGATGACGTCATTCCACTGCGACCGCCGGGTCACATGAGACCGGGAACACAGCGCGCGAGGAAGGACTGGAGGACCCGCGGTGAAGAAGACCCCGGATGGTAAGATAAAGCAGCGGGGGGGGGGGCTCTGCAAAGTGTGGGGGGCTCTTACAATGATTGGGGGGCTAGTGCCATTGGGGGGCTGCTGTATACACTGGGGGGCTGTATATACCCTGGGGCCTGCTGTATACACTGGGGGGCTGTATATACCCTGGGGCCTGCTGTATACCCCTGGGGGCCTGCTGTATACCCCTGGGGGCCTGCTGTATACCCCTGGGGGCCTGCTGTATACCCTGGGGCCTGCTGTATATACCCTGGGGCCTGCTGTATACCCTGGGGCCTGCTGTATACCCCTGGGGCCTGCTGTATACCCCTGGGGCCTGCTGTATACCTCTGGGGCCTGCTGTATACCCTTGGGGCCTGCTGTATATACCCTTGGGCCTGCTGTATACACTGGGGGGCTGTATATACCCTGGGGCCAGCTGTATATACCCTGGGGCCTGCTGTATACACTGGGGGGCTGTATATACCCTGGGGCCAGCTGTATATACCCTGTGGCCTGCTGTATACACTGGGGGGCTGTATATACCCTGGGGCCTGCTGTATACCCCTGGGGCCTGCTGTATACCCCTGGGGCCTGCTGTATACCCCTGGGGCCTGCTGTATACCCCTGGGGCCTGCTGTATACCCTTGGGGCCTGCTGTATATACCCTTGGGGCCTGCTGTATACCCTTGGGGCCTGCTGTATACACTGGGGGGCTGTATATACCCTGGGGCCAGCTGTATATACCCTGGGGCCAGCTGTATATACCCTGGGGCCTGCTGTATACACTGGGGGGCTGTATATACCCTGGGGCCAGCTGTATATACCCTGTGGCCTGCTGTATACACTGGGGGGCTGTATATACCCTGGGGCCTGCTGTATACCTCTGGGGCCTGCTGTATACCCCTGGGGCCTGCTGTATACCCCTGGGGCCTGCTGTATATACCCCTGGGGCCTGCTGTATATACCCTTGGGGCCTGCTGTATATACCCTTGGGGCCTGCTGTATACACTGGGGGCTGTATATACCCTGGGGCCAGCTGTATATACCCTGGGGCCTGCTGTATACCTCTGGGGCCTGCTGTATACCTCTGGGGCCTGCTGTATACCTCTGGGGCCTGCTGTATACCTCTGGGGTCTGCTGTTTATACCTTTAGGGATGCTGTATATACCACTGGGGAGGCTGCTGTATACTACCACTGGGGAGGCTGCTGTATACTACCACTGGGGAGGCTGCTGTATATTACCACTGGGGAGGCCTGTATACCACACTGCTGGTGGCTGTATACCTGTGCTGGGGTCCACCCTCGGCTTATACACGAGTCAATAGGTTTTCCCAAGTTTTGGGGGCAAAAGTAGGGGGGTCGGCTTATACACGGGTCGGCTTATACACGAGTATATACGGTAATTTATGCCTTTTTTTGTATCTTCATGTTCATGCAATTTCATGAAACACATCAATCCTCGCTGCTGACACTAATGGTGGGTTTACACATTGCGATATCGTTCCAATATCGTATCCAACGGCGCGGGAGCGCGCATTTTGTGGCCGGATTTGCATGAATCGCATCGGAGGTTTACACAGCGCGATATCGTAATACAACGTCCCTATGATGTCTACGCCCCCCGACCCTGGAACGACCATTTAACATGGGAGTGAATGGGGGACGTTGTACTGCACATCGGAGTTGGGCTGTCACACAGCACGATCCGGCTCCAACCGGCATCCGATATCGGGCAGTTGAATAGCACGCTCATTCGACCCCCGTTATCGGTTTGCCATCGTTTCTGCATCGTATCGAGTGTTCACACCGTACAACGCACGAACGATATCGGGTCCAACGCACGAACCACGTGACTTTTGGTCGGAGTTGGACGCCCGATATCTGGACGTGTAAATCCACCATTATACATAAATGATTGTGCTTATAGCCAAAAACATTTGTTTCCACAATTTAATTTTTTTAATTTTGCATGCTTTGTTTTCCCTTTATTTTTTTTCTTTGTTGGGGAGCTGTTCAAATGCTACTGGTGCTGTTAATAAGTTCATTAAAGGCATATTCACATATCATACATTTTTTGATATCCATAAAATATGTTGTAAATATATTGTTCGCCCACCTCTTTAGAACAGAGCCCTGGTCATGAAGTGTGGAGACTTGGTTGGAATTTCCATTACTCTCCATTGACGGGAGCGCATGATATAGCATTGTTCTCAAGATGGATGTAGGTCCATTGGTGGTACTAACATCAGTACTATACACTTATGGCATATCCTGTGGATATGCGGACAGCATAGTGGCTCACTGGTTCAAATCGCACCAAGAACAACATCTGCAAGAAGGATTTGTTCTCCTTGTGTTTACATGTGTTTCTTCCAGGTACTCTCGTTTCCTTTTACGCAACAAAGACATAGTTATAGGTAAATTAGATTGTGAGCCCCAATGGGGACAGTGATGATGTCCATAAAGCACTGTGGAAATTAATGGGGCTATATTATGTACAAGTCAAGTGAATAAAAAAAAAAAATGCTTTAAAATATGTGAAATGGAATCCCCTTTCAAAATAAACCGGATTGAGACTTCTGAGACAACGTTGGTGTCAACTTGGTATCACTTTTTCCTCATCTTTGGTACCTGATACAATTTAAAAGGCATTTTCCATAAAGACCATTATGACCCATCCACAGTTAAGGCTCACTCCTGGGATCCCCCCAATCTATAGAATGGGGGTTTTGAATCCTCCAATCACCCTTACCACATAACTACACTAAGCAAGAGTTTGAGCATGTGATGCGCTGCCCATTCATTGTCTATGGCACTGATCATGCTTGGCTATATGCATTTCACACATGCTGAACCTGTCTAGGTCTATGGCCGAAACACTTGCCCTATATTATTCTGTGCTGCATTAAAGCTTCATCATACCCTGCATATTTGTGTGCCATGGTATATAAGGTCTCTTCTACATACTGAACCTGTGTCGTTTCCTCTCAAGCTCTGCTTTTGGCATAATATCCTATATAATTTGTGCACAAATTGTACGTATAATTTGCAGTGGTGCAATGTGTTATAGGCAATTACTGATTATATAACTGCCTCCTTGCAATGTACATGAAAAGATGAGTGTCGAGAACTATTCTTTCCAGTGAATCTGATTCAGAATCACAAATGCTGAATTCAGCAGCTGGCCTGCATGTGTGAACTACGCTTACTAGCTCAGTTAAACGCCTGCTCTGCTGTAATGTATAAATCACTGTTCGCAACTTGGTTCACGGATGAAAGCCTATGGAGACGTGTTTTGGAAGCGCAAACTTAGGAGCTGCTTGGTTGTTGAGTTCTAAACAAAACAATAACACACTGAGGTTGGGTTCACTTTCCAGGCCAATAAACAGATCTTAAATCTGTAGAGATCTGGAACCTAGGTGTTGATAGTAGCAGAAAAAAAAAATCCTTGGACTGTTTTATGACAGATTAGGATGTTTGTCATTGGAGCTAGTGCAAGCCAACACTATGGAAAAAAAGGGCTTTATCTCTATATGTGAGTTTATGTGGTTTGTGTTTCACTGGTTTCTTAAATCTCCTGTCTGTGGTTAAGCAGGTGTTAACGCTCAACCTTTATCTAAAGTGGGGAGCAAGCAGGTATTAGAGCAATGTTAACACCAGTAAATACTATATCATTTTAAGTGCCGTTTTTCCTTGGTCATTTATTTTTTCTTTCTTTAAGGCTATGTTCCAATGATACGTTTTTCAAAGCAAAGAATCCCGGGCACTAGTCACAGCCCTCCATTCGACCCCTTATCAGCACCAGATATTTGCAGCTTTGCTCAGGTCTCGGGGTCAAAGTCCATATAAAGAAATGAATAGAATGAGACGACACTCACCGTTGGTGTTATGTCATTCGGCTTCTTTATGAATTCATTCGTGCGGGTTACAGACAGGAGTGGAGGGAGGGGGTGCGGAGGTGGATGACGGGCGCACCATGTCGCACTGGATGTGCTTCAACGGGTCCAACACGGCACTGCAGCACAAAGACAACGTAAGTGTTGGATCTAACAGCAAGTCCCATAAGGAATGAATAGGGCTTGCTGCAAGTGAGCAGTTACGCGGCAAACCCGCTGTATCTGCCGTGAATTTCAAAAATCGCTGATGTGAAAGGTGCCTTAAACAGCATTTTTAGTGTCAACATATGTTTTCATGCCTTTATTTAAAAAAAAAAAAAATTATATATATATATATATATATATATATATATATATATATATATATATATATATATATATATATATATATATATAATTTTTTTTTTTTTGCACCATATAGTACTTCTGGCCAGCATCTTGCAGTAATGTGCCCCATCCTGGTCCCCTTCTTGCAGTAATGTGCCCCATCCTGGTCCCTTTCTTGCAGTAATGTGCCCCATCCTGGTCCCCTTCTTGCAGTAATGTGCCCCATCCTGGTCCCCTTCTTGCAGTAATGTGCCCCATCCTGGTCCCCTTCTTGCAGTAATGTGCCCCATCCTGGTCCCCTTCTTGCAGTAATGTGCCCCATCCTGGTCCCCTTCTTGCAGTAATGTGCCCCATCCTGGTCCCCTTCTTGCAGTAATGTGCCCCATCCTGGTCCCCTTCTTGCAGTAATGTGCCCCATCCTGGTCCCCTTCTTGCAGTAATGTGCCCCATCCTGGTCCCCTTCTTGCAGTAATGTGCCCCATCCTGGTCCCCTTCTTGCAGTAATGTGCCCCATCCTGGTCCCCTTCTTGCAGTAGTGTTCTTATCCAGGTCCCCTTTGTGTAGTAATGTGCCCATCCTTGTCCCGATATTGTAGTAATGAACCCATTTTGGTCCTCTTAGTAATGCCCACATCCTTGTCCCCTTGTTGTAGTTATGTCCCCATCCTGATCCCGATCTTATAGTAATGTCCCAATTCTGGTCCCCTTGTACTAATATTCCCATCCTGGTCGCCTTGTAGTAAGAATGTCCCTATCCTGGTCTCCTTGTAGTAATGTCCCCATCCTGGTCCCCTTGTAGTAATTTCCCATAGTAATCCTCATCTTGTAGTATTGTGCTATTCTTCACATAAAAAAAAAAAAAAAATTCTTCTCTGTCCTCAATTCCCTCAGCATGCTCTTTTCTGCAGCGTGCAGGTGCCATAGACCCTTTAAAGATCGTGCTGCAGTTCAGGCCGGCCCCCCGACCATTCGGAGTCCAGCAGCTGACGTCTGCTTGCCGGTGTATTACTCGACTTACATGAGCTGGCAAGTTGATGTCAGCAACTGACCTCTGATTGGCAGGCAGCAGGCATTGCAGAGCAGAGATCTGGCCTCTGCATAGCATACATTTCAATTGAATGTGTATCCTTGGACCGTGATAGTCAAGGGGTCTATGATGCCTGCGGCCACCTGAAGAAGTCTCGGGGCCGCAAGTGGGCTGCATGTTTTGAGAACCCTGGTGTTAACTGACCTGCAGTGCGTGTTTCAAATCCACAACATGTCAATTTCTTGTGCCCGTAACTGAGTTTTATGTGCAAAATTTCACCGTAGACTTGCATTAACTGCATAAGGTCCGCAGGTAAAAAATGCATGTAGTCTGCACACGACTGTTTTAATATAGTATTTTCAAAGCCAAATCCCAGCAAGGTTAAAAGACAAAGCTTTATTTCAAACACGACGTACAAAAAAAGACAAAAACCGCAGTGTCATAAACACACGCGTAAAAACTGCAATAAAAAACCCCCCACTAACTTAATTTAGCTAATTCATGACCACAGACCATAATAAAGTTCAATGTGCAGGAAAAAAATAACCTGTGAAAGATGAATTGCTACATTTTTAATAAAGCTCACAAATATGATTTTTCATCCAAAGTACATGTAAAAAATACTCCAAAAAAAGTGGAAAGTTCCTATAGTAAAGGAGTCCTGCTGATTAGAACTAAGAAATATTCTTGTCTGAAGCAGAAGCTCTGTGATAGAGGGGAAAGAGGGTCCCCTGAAAACATTTTAAAAACTCAAACGATTACAGGATGTCTATACCAAAAAGGTCAAGGTCAAATATAAATGGATGTCAGTGATGCAAAGCTTAGGCGGCTGTCAGCGCTATAGCTGCCATTCACTATGCATAGAGCGTTGACTGAAACCATGCCAGTCACGCCTTCTGAGAGCCTGACCCTTAGGCTGACTGGAGGAATAAAGTGCAGTGGCTTTAAAATACCGTATATACTCGTGTATAAGCCGACCCGTGTATAAGCCGACCCCCCTACTTTTGCCCCCAAAACTTGGGAAAACCTATTGACTCGTGTATAAGCCGAGGGTGGACCCCAACACAGGTATACAGCCCCCAGCAGTGTGGTATACAGGCCTCCCCAGTGGTAGTATACAGCAGCCTTCCCAGTGGTAGTATACAGCAGCCTCCCCAGTGGTAGTATACAGCAGCCTCCCCAGTGGTATATACAGCATCCCTAAAGGTATAAACAGCAGACCCCAGAGGTATACAGCAGGCCCCAGAGGCATATACAGCAGGCCCCAGAGGCATATACAGCAGGCCCCAGAGGAATATACAGCAGGCCCCAGAGGCATATACAGCAGGCCCCAGAGGTATACAGCAGGCCCAAGGGTATATACAGCAGGCCCCAGAGGTATACAGCAGGCCCCAGGGTATATACAGCAGGCCCCAGAGGTATACAGCAGGCCCCAGAGTATATACAGCAGGCCCCAGAGTATATACAGCAGGCCCCAGAGGTATACAGCAGGCCCCAGAGGTATACAGCAGGCCCCAGAGGTATACAGCAGGCCCCAGGGTATATACAGCAGGCCCCAGGGTATATACAGCAGGCCCCAGGGTATATACAGCAGGCCCCAGGGTATATACAGCAGGCCCCAGAGGTATACAGCAGGCCCCAGAGGTATATACAGCCCCCCAGTGTATACAGCAGCCCCCCAATGGCACTAGCCCCCCCATCATTGTAAGAGCCCCCCACACTTTGCAGAGCCCCCCCCCCCGCTGCTTTATCTTACCATCCAGGGTCTTCTTCACCGCGGGTCCTCCAGTCCTTCCTCGCGCGCTGTGTTCCCGGTCTCATGTGACCCGGCGGTCGCAGTGGAATGACGTCATCGCGCCGGGTCACGTGAGACCTGAACACAGCGCGCAGGACCCGCGGCGAAGACCCCGGATGGTAAGATGAAGCAGCGGGGGAGCTCTGCAAAGTGTGGGGGGCTCTTACAATGATGGGGGGGCTAGTGCCATTGGGGGGCTGCTGTATACACTGGGGGGCTGTATGCACGGCTCACCCTGCCGCTGTGATGGGCGGGGGGAGCCGTGCATATCTAATGAGCGGCCCCACGTGACGGGCCGCTCACTCATCAGCCCCCCCCCCCCCCGCCGCCTCCAGCTTCCCCAGCACCCGGACACAGCCCCCACCACATATATTACCGTATTGACCCGTGTATAAGCCGAGGGGGTGACTTTTCAGCCCAATTTTTGGGCTGAAAAACTCGGCTTATACACGACTATATACGGTACTACTTGGGATTGGGATTAAGTACTTTAATTCTCCCAAAGAAGAATGTGTTTTTTTTTTTTCTGTGAAAAGAATTCAGATCTTTCACTGTTTTTAGTAAGAAGTGAGGAGATGTTAAAGGGGATTCCACTATCTGGGCAATCCCTTTTTTTAAGTGAAGTAGTCCTTATTGTGAAATAACTAAAAACAACCAAAACAAACGACTATATGCAGAGACACAGTGATGACGTGGAAAACAGTTAGGAAAAAAATGAACCTCTCCTGGAAAATATCTAAAAGGTTGAATCCTTGGGCCTGCCCGGCCTTCCCGCAAGGCAGAGAAAATGCGCTTTTTCGGGTATGGAGGACAAAGGGCATTACATCGCTGGGAGACCTTATGCATGCACAGGAGAGAAGGTGGCTGAACGGCAGAGAGATACTGACAAAGTTTAACCTTCCTGAAACACACATATTGCAATATTTGCAACTGTACCATCACCTAATGTCCCGAGTGTGCGATATCTCTAAAGAAATAGATGACGAAGAGTGGGAAGGTTTAGTGGGGACGAGAACGGAAGACCTGTCCATTTCCTATCTGTACGGAAAATTGCAACGTACACTCAGACCGGCCCTCACACACAAACTATTTTCCAATTGGAAAAAGCACTTCAAAGACCCCGACTTGACACAAAAACTACTAGACGGTTGGGCGACGGTAAGGAAATTTATTGTTCCTGAAAAATGGAGAGACTCGCAATATAGACTTATGCATGGCATTATACGGGGTTTTAATATTCCACCTTCTCCGGCCAACCAAGGGAGATTAACACACTGTCCCAAATGCAAACAAAACATGACAGACCTTGAACATGGGATATGGTCCTGTTCGGAGTCACAGAAATTTTGGATCAGGGTGGGGAACATGGCTGAAGGCCTATTTCCTGAAGAACGCAAATTAGATCCGATATTGTGGCTGTTTCATTACTCAGATAATGAGGGTGGGATGAGAAGACCACATATCCTATTTCATACGATATCTATAGCGGCGAAAAGATTTTTACTCCAGCATTGGCTGGATGAATTTGTGCCAAGACTTGAATCGGTCCGAGACGCCCTCATGAAACTCTTGACAATAGAATCTAGAGAGACGCTTAAGAGACCGAACAAATTGGCCAAAAAATGTTTTCTTTAATGGAGGCAGTTTATTGAAAAAAATTTCTCAGATCCTGAGATCAAGATATTCATGACACTCTTTATGAATACAGAATGGTACGCATTAGAAGACTTGGGAGGCACATTAGGAAAATTAAGATGTAGTTCCTAGATAAGGTGAACTGAAGTCAAAATGACTGAGTGCGATCTATGACGATAGAGAATATAGGGGATGGGGGGTAGGGTTGAATACCTATTTGTTCTTCTATTGTTTTTCTATTTTTCTTTTCATGAGATGGGAAGATTTCCTACTGAACTTTAGATGGAGATGTTCAAATTGATTGGAGAAATAACCTGTTTATGAGACGGCATTTTTGTCTAGGCAATTCACGATCCATTTGTACTACATGTTCCTCGTAATGATTCTATGTTCCATCTCACTATTGCTTATGTATTTTCTCATGTTTTTTTTTTTTTTGTTACATTTTGACAAAAATGTATTAATAAAAATGATGGTTCAAAAAAAAAAAATTAAAATTAGTTTCCTACTACACCAGTGATGATTTACCAATGTTGGCATTGGTTCTGTTGAAATTCACGTGGCATAAATTCTACTTGAGCCCTGCAGCCTCTGTTGGGTTGCTATGTTCTTATTTTCTTATTTCCTTTGAACAAATGGTGGACCAGTGGAAAAAGTACGAGTGGGAACCTCCAAATTGCCTTCACCAATTGGCTGGAAGGGCTGACTATATAATAACGCCAAGCAAACCCTGGAAGACCCATTGCTGTTATCGCTGGAATGATGCTGACATGGGAGGAAGTGCGTGGTTTGGCTTTCTATTACAAAGGGTTTTCTTTTTTTTTGTTATAAACAAAGAAAAAAAGATTTTTCCAGGTAGTACACAGCACCCTTTAAGATGGAACAAGGGCAGGCCTGCTGGGATACGGACACTCAAATATTGTATTACCCAGGACTGCCATTAAAACGAAAGGGTTGACTGCAATATGTTCACCTCTCTAGCAGGTAATGAAGCATTTAAAGCAGTGTTTCTCAACTCCAGCCCTCAGGACCCACCAACATGTCATGTTTTCAGTATTTCCTTAGTATTGCACAGGGGTTTGAATTATCCGCAGTGCAGGTGATTAAACTGTCAACTGTGCAATACTAAGGAAATCCTGAAAACAAGAACTGTTGGGTGGGTCCTGAGGACTGGAGTTGAGAAACACTGATTTAAAGGGACTTTGTTAGCAATGAATAACTGTTCAAACCAAGTACAGGTTCTCGGTGCATCATGGTGGGGCCACATATTCCTTCCTGCTTGTTTTTTTAACTATCTCCACCCTTTTTTGGCTCTATGAAGCTGGAGCTGTCAAGCAAAGAAGAGGGTTAGTATAGAGATAAAGGGAAAATAAGCAGATGGGAAGGTGTAATAAAACCGTAACCATCATTTCCATTTTTATTTAATAGTCATATAGAGCAAGTGAAATATAAACAACTTTCAAATATACTTTATTAATGAAATCAGGAGGGAAACCCCTGTAAAGAAACTTCCACAACATGTTCTCAGTAGGCTGATTCAGTAGGCTAATCACGGACCCGGACACCGAATTGGTCACCCCCTGTGGTGTCCTTTCCTGTCCGTGGGATCCTACAAAATGTAGGATCCCACGGACAGGAAAAAAAACAAAATGTGAAAGCAGCCTAACAACTAGCGCATGTGTGGTTCTGAATCAGCCTACTGAGGGCATCTTTGGGAAGTTATTTTTTTTAAAGGTGTTTCCTCTCTCATTTCATTAATGAGAAGTGTGTTTGAAAGTTGATTATAGGGGGAATGGCCTGAGAGCTCATGGTGCCAGACGTGTCTCCCTGAGCTCCTCCAACTCACCTGGCTTACGGCACTTTAAAGCGGTCCTACGGCCTCCATTCTTGCTTATTCCGCTGGTGGAACCCCTCCTGCTCCCCCAGATATGCCCCGGAATTCCTCCAGGCAGCGGGCTTCTGCCTCAGCCCAAAATGGCGCCAGCTCCTAGCTCCCCTCCCTCCCATTCTTCTTGCAGCTACGATATGAACGCTGGTAGCGACGCCGATGACGACGCTCCTGTGTCTCGGCGGGAGCTCAGAGACTTTTTGGGATCGCTCAGGCGTTCTCTTAAGGACGACATGCGGGGCATCATGGAGGAGATGCGCAAAGATCTCTCGTCCTTAGGAAAGAGAACAGGCCACATCGAAGTCAAAATGTCTGAGTACGCAGACGCCCACAACGAACTAGCCTCTGGTTATACCTTGATGGCAGACGATTTAAAACAGGCCCAGCTCAGGATCTGCAGTTTGGAGGATAAGTCCAGGAGGGGTAACATTAGGATTCGTGGGATTCCAGAAGCTAAGGATCAGGAGGACTTACAAGAGTTAATCCACATATTACTACCTCAACTGCTGCCAGATTTACAGAGGGGGGAGCCGGAAATAGACAGGGCCTTCAGGATTCTTAAGCCCACGCATGTTAATAAGGCGTTTCCCAGAGACATCTTAGTCCAATTTTCCAGGCCCGTCATTGCTGATGCGGCTCTACAGGCCATGCGAAAGAACCCTACATTGAATCCTCCTTTCACAGGAATCTCCATTTTCCCGGATCTCTCTGCAGGCACCCTTGCTAGGCGGCGAGAGTTCGCCCCATATTGCAAAACCCTACGGGACCGTGGTATTGTGTATTCCTGGGGCTCACCACGTCCGGGTTCCGCTACAAGGGTTCGGCGCAGATCTTCCGCTCTCCCAGCAGTCTGGGGAAGGCCCTTAAGGAGTGGGGTCTATGCCTGGATTCTGGCAATTCTCCCCCCACACGCCAGCCCTAACAAAGCGCCGCGTACACTCCCCAAGGAGTGGAAGAAGGCTGTGTGACACTGACTACCCTGCAATGCCCGGTGGTTGTGGCTCTTAGGGCCTGGCTCTGGTCCTTGGTTTTGGACTTCGCCGGTCCCCTTGTGTTTTTTTTTTTTTTTTTTTTCTTATTTTTGAACTGCTTATGTTCTAAAAACTTTGCCCCTGAGTGTGTTTTGGTCACTCTTCTCAGGCGTAAAGCCTCTGGACTTGAATGTTCGTTTTTTTTTTTTTTCCTGCAGTTCTTTAGTTTTTTAGTTTTTTTCTTTTTTTTTCTTTTCCTTTTAACCCCATGCCCTAGGCTTATTGTGTTCTGGCTATTATGGCTGGGGTTCTGTCCTCGTTACCCTCTCCCCATTTTCCCCGTCCTTCTTTTACTCCATCCTTTAGTTCCCTCTACTGTTTTTTGTCCTATGTTTGTCTGGTGTGAACCAGACCATCTTTGCTGTAAATTTACATTCTGTTATTATGAGTATTAGCATCCTATCTTTAAATTTTAATGGTCTTAATTCGCCCGTTAAACGGTCAATGGCCTTACGGCAGTTTGACAGATCCAGGAGTGACGTAATCTTTATCCAGGAAACTCGCCTGCTTGCTGCAGACAATTTTAGATTACAAAACAAAACCTTTCCCACTCAATTTTTTGCCAATGGCCCCTTTAAAAAAAAAAAAAAAGAGATATTCCAGGACTTGGAGACGCCTGGGAGTCACAGAGGGGCCTTGCGTTTGGCTCATGTCCTTATGCTGTTAGCGAAACGCCTGCTACTCCTTTTCTGGCTACGACCGGATTTACCGGGAGAGTCTGACATGGTGATGGGCTTGGACAGAGCGCTGGAAATAGATAGACGAGAGGTGCTAAGAGATAAGGAGGCGATGATGGTGGCCTTCATGGAGAAATGGAGGAGCTTCATAGAAGCCAAGACCTCAGGGGAAGCGATACGTCATATCATGGTCCCACTTAAAGACACTTCATGGTACCTTCTGGAGGAATTAGGGGGGACTTTGGGACGACTAGATGTAGGATAAGAAATATGTTATAGGGGAGTAAAGATAGGGACTCGCACTTACAGATAGATTTATAAGATGGCAAGGTCTCGTACATCCACCGCTGGAATATAAACGGTATTAGATATTGAGACACAAAGCCTTGAATAGGTGGTATTGGAGGGGTCCTTGCCCATACCTTGCGGCACTTGGATATTACTTGGAGATTTGGGAGCATTGTGGTTTTTGTTATATGATAAATACACCGATTTGACATGCAAAAATGTCTATATTAATGTTTGTTTAATTTTTGTATGATTGTCTTGCTCTGATTTTGTATATTATGATTATACTGAATGTAAACTATTTTTGTTGGAAGAAAACTTTGGTGGAAAATTGAATAAATATGATGTTTCAAAAAAAAAAAAAAAAAAAAAAAGCAGGAGTAGCGATACTCATCAGACAGTCTGTTTCCTTCCAGCTAACCAACTCCATCTCAGACACAGAGGGGAGATACCTAATCCTTTCGTGCTCGATTAATTATATTCCCTATATCTTAGTCTCATTATACACCCCCAATGTGGGACAAAAGTCCTTCCTGACCTCACTCCTGGATCGGCTTGAGCCATTTGGCCGCTGTCGCACAATAATAGGTGATGACTTTAACATGCCTATGAACAAGTCCCTTGACTGTTCTGATGTGTCCGCCCCAAGAGGTGAGATGGGCTCTCTAATGACGGAATATGGCCTTCATGATGTTTGGCGGTACTTTCATGGTATGGAGCGAGATTATACTTTTCTATCTCCTCGAGACAGGACATATAGTAGAATCGATTTTTATTGGTTAATGATGCTTTATTACAGGAATGTACTGCTGCCTCCATAGATAGTATTGCCTGGTCGGACCATGCACCCACCTCCCTACAGGTTGCTGACCCTTTGGCGATCAGATCTCCCTTCCTCTGGAGACTGAATGCTCACCTCCTAACTGACCCTCAAATCTCAGATGATATTACCAGTCAACTGACGGAATTTTTCTCCCTGAATGATGATGGGGTGGTGCAGGATGACACCTTATGGTTCTCTCATAAGACTGTGCTCTGGGGACTGCTAATCAAAACGGCTTCATTTGTTAAAATACGACACACAGCGGAGCTTGACGCAGCTCTGCGATCTTTGCGGTCCCTGGAGGAACAGCACAAAAAGGTCCCCTTCCCCCGCAGTCTTATCTTCACGTCTTGAAGTGATGGATCAGCTACGTACTCTGATCCTCCACAAGACTGAAAAGCACCTTAAGATTCTTCACGCTAAATCTTACGGTATGGGAGATAGGGCTGGGGCTCTGCTGGCCAGACGGGTAAGGAAAAAGATGGCACAATCTAGGATTTCATATCTTATCGGACCTTCTGGCCGTCAGATCCGGCACCCCATTAAGATAGTGGTGGAATTTCACCACTTAAACGAATCCCTTTATAATTTGAATACGGACCCCGCACCACAACCCAACTCTGAACTTATTTCAACATTTCTTAATAAGGTCACTCTCATCAAATTAACACCGCAGCACCTGTCTCTTCTAGACACCCCTATAACCCTCTCAGAAATAACGCAGGTAATCAGATCCACTAAAAAACACTCTGCTCCTGGTCCCGATGGTTTTCCATTCTCCTACTACGATCAATTTTCCCCCATCCTTTCATCGTGCTTATTAAGGCTCTTTGAGTCCTGGCGGTCCAGGGGGAATGTGAGTCGAGAGGGTCTGGAGGCAATTATCACCACACTGCCTAAGCCGAGGAAGTCTCCTGACTTCCCCGGAAATTTCCGCCCGATAGCATTATTGAACTGCGACACGAAAATATATGCCAAAATATGGGCAAATAGGCTCTTTGAGGTGCTACCGGCCCTTATAGGCCTGGATCAGGTCAGCTTTGTACCAGGTAGGCAGTCTCGTGACGGAACCAGACGTTTGATCAATATCTTGGACGTTCTGGAAAAGTCTGGGGCCCCCAGTGCTCTCCTGTCACTCGATGCCAAAAAGGCATTTGACAGGGTCCACTAGGGGGGTACATTGGAGAGGTGCTTGATAAATTTGGCATAACAGGCCGGGTCAAGGCGGCCATTATGGGCTTATTTTCTCTCCCCTCTGCTTCCGTCTAAGCCTCGGGCTTCCTCTCCAGCAGCTTCAATATCACTAACGGGACACGGCAGGGTTGCCCTCTTTCCCCCATGATATTTGCGCTAGCAATGGAGCCTTTGGCTGCAGTTGTAAGGGCCAATCCCAACATTCACGGCGTCATCATCAGTGGGCAGGAACACAAAATCGGACTATACGCTGACGACGTGGTCTTCTCATGCACAAACGTCTCGGCCTCATTGAATGAAATCATGTCCCTGCTTGCAGAGTTCTCGGAGGCATCCTTCTATAAGCTTAATATGTCCAAATCTGTTCTATTCCCGGTTAATATACCCTCTTGTGTCCGAGCCCATCTCCAGCAGCAATTTGCATTCTCTTGGTCCCCTGGCGGCTTTATATACCTCGGGATCTATGTTAGGCGGCCGTCACACGGTTCAATTTCTTGAACGATATCGTTTAAGCGATCTGCTTTTTGATCGCTTAAGCGATATCGTTTGTGCATCGCTACGTGCGATCAAGCGATTTTACAATGTAAAATCGCTTGATCGTGACATCGCAGATATGAGAGCCGGAGCTCATATCAAGCGATCATCGCTTGTTCAATCTGCTTCATCGTGGTGTGTGACACCACGATAAACGATCTCCCAGCGGCAGAGCCTATGCTGGGAGATGGTATCTATGGTAAACGTTGGGTTACTAAGCGCCGCGCGGCGCCTAGTAACCCGATGTTACCATAGTTACCAGCGATCTCGCTGGTCCACATCGCTGGTGAGTCTGTCTGTGTGACATCTCACCAGCGATGTGAGCGATATTGTTAGCGATCGCGCGTGCACGTGATCGCTAACAATATCGCTAGCGATATTGAACTGTGTGACGGCCGCCTTAGTCATTTACATTCTATAGTCAAACATAGTTTCGATAGACTATACCGAGAAATCTCACGGGAACTAGACAGGATGTCCCCGCTGGTTCTCTCCTGGACCGCCCGCATTCATACCATTAAAATGACTCTTCTCCCGAAATTAATTTACCTCTTCCGTTGCCTCCCTTTACTAATTCCCCCACACATGCATCTCCAGCTTTCAACACTTAATTAACTCCTTTATTTGGAATAAGAAACCCCCACGCATTGCCCACAAGGTGATGATTCTCCCAAGTGCCGCTGGGGGTTTGGGAGTCCCGGATGTACTAACATATTATAAAGCAGCCCATCTGGAGTATGCGAAGATCTGGTGGTCCGGGACTATTATCCTGATTCCTTGGTTACTGATTGAGGCGCATCACGCCCCCTCTGGATCTTTTCGAATCCTGTTGGAGCTGGGCTTGCTCTGGTCCTCTCTCCCTGGCGGCCTTCTGAGATCTATGATTGCATTATTAAAAATTTGGTCTCTAGTGGGCAATTCCCACTTCACCTTTTTATTCAGGTTCATCTCTCTTGAGGCCCTGGAACATGCCATACCTGATTTATCCCTTTCCCGCTGGAAGTCCCTAAATATACGGACTCTGTATGACCTTTTCTCAGGCTCGGTGCTTCACTCCTTCTCCGAACTACACAACCTCTTCGCTCTCCCACATATAGTATTCTACCAATACCTCCAGATTCATCACTTCCTTTCGCAATGTCATTTACCGTCCTGGGACGAAATTCCCATACATGAACCTTTACAGAGATATTTTAAGCCCCAATGCTCTGCTACTCATGGAGTGTCGATTGTATACAGAGCTTTGCTAGTTCCCGTCGACCAGCGTAAATTACCATACATGACAATATGGGAGCGTAGGCGCTCTTTCTCGACTCCTCTGGACTCATGGCTCAGGGCTGTAACTCACACTTCCAAATTTTCATCCTGTATCTTGCATCTAGAACAGGCGAAAAAAATCCAGTTAAACTGGTACCTGACCCCCCTCCGACTTGCACAGTTTCAACGATCTTCGGACTCATTATGTTGGAAGTGCCGTCTAGAGACCGGGTCTATGGAACATGTGTGGTGGCTGTGCCCCGGGTTCAGGGATTCTGGAATATGATTGAATTATTAATTGTTGAGGTAATTGGGTTCTCTTTCACTTTAGATGGCCCCATGGCGTTGCTGGGTCTGGGTTTGCAAGGTGTCCCCAGACTGGTCCGACCTATTGTAACCAACCTATTAATAGCGGCTAGATTTTGTTTGACCAAACATTGGAAACTACCCACTATCCCTACTAGGGCGGAACTAGTGTCAATAATTCAGTTGCATCTCCAACATGAGACTGTTCTAGCCCACGACCTGGCTATCAAATCTAAAAGACTAACCTGGTGGGACCCCTGGTTAACTTCCCCACTCGGTCCTGACTCTACCTGACCTAACTATCTTGTGGAGGCACATGGACTTCTAATTGGTTATGCTTGGATTATTTCATTACTCCTGTTATTTGTTTTCTTCTCCATTTCACTATTGATCTATATGCTCATACTGTTTTTGTGTACTAATGGTATGTCTTCTACTTATAACATGGGATTCTTTATTATCACCATTGATGATTGGACCTCCCCCTCCCCTCTCCTCATTACCTTCCCCTCCCCCCTATTATTTTTCATCTATTTGTTCCTTTTTCTCCTTTTTGGGGCACTTACCCCCAATGTTTGTATAATTGCTAATAATTAATAAAAATCAGTTGATTTAAAAAAAAAAAGAAAAGTTGATTATAATCACTTGCTCTACGTTACTACTACATAAAAGTTTAAACGGCGGTTACACTTTAAATAATTATCACCTGTACTTGGTTTGAACAGTCATTCTGTGCTGACAGAGTCCCTTTAAGACCTTGGTTAAGTTCAGATATTTTTAGAGAAAAATATAAAGGTGTATCTATAGTTGAATCATGGGAATGATTCAAAACGCTCATTTTTCTTTAATGTTTTCTGAGTTTAGCCTTTCTTTCTTTACTGTTTAGCAATGTGCAGGGTGGAACAGTTTGTGTAATGCTCAGTTGACATCTGCCTTTCTCCTTTTCCATGGAGCTACTATTGCTTTGCTGTTGCCTCTTGTTCAGCCTGTGTATGGCTGTTCTGCAGAATGATTTCATAAATTCTATTTGTCCAGACTTTCTGCCAACAGACATGAGCAAAATACTGACAGCATTCCGAGACATTTACTACGGCACCGCAAGGTTACTCAATGAACCCTGCTTGTGGTGCTGAATAAGATGCATAAAGTATGTACTGAACACTTGTATTAAACATACTACAAAGCAAGTCTGAAGAAAAACCCACAACCACCTTAATTTTTTTTTTTTTAAGCTTTGCAACAATATTCACCAATTTTTATTTGCAAAAACAAGCATTAATGGAGTTTGTGTCCCCTTTCATTAATTTAGTGACCACCAATACGGCTTAAAACGGACCTGTGATATAAGTGAATAGTGTCCTCTGACAGGTGAAAATGCAGCAGCTGTCAGCTGTACATTATAGCTGATGATCTGCTTCATGAATCCCGATCGGAATTGGCACCAACCATGGCTGTTTAACTCCTTAAATGCTGCCGTCCATATTGACTACATCATTTTGATGGTTAACAGAGTGTGAGACGTCCTTGTTTAACCCTATTGGCAGCATGACATCATGATTGTCGGGTCCTGATGGTTACCATTGCAAATAATGGCCTTCGAGTTTGCCGGCTATAGTGACCTGTTCACTTAAAAATATGAATAGCTCTTTAAAAAAAAATGTTTTGTAAATTTTCCTTGAAAAAAATAGAAATTGCTATTTCCACCATCCTAACAAAATAAAAGCACACTTTACAAATGGTGCTGATGTAAAGCCGACATGAGGGAAATGTTATTTAATATCTATTTTGTGTGTTGACTACCTGGATCAAAGGGAGGATCGACCAAAGTTTAAAACTAGCAAATATCAGAACTTGACATTTCAAATATTTTTATACATAATTGAAAAACATACCAACCTAAATTTACCATAAGGCTAAAGTATAATGTGTCACAGAAAAGCAGTCTCAAAATCACTGAAATATTTATAAGCATTCTAGAGTTATTGTCACATAAAAAAAGACCCTGATCACATTTTAAAAGTTGGTCCTGGTGACTAAAGGGTTAAAAATTAAACTGTGCCTGAAGGTTATTATAAAGAAACAGACTGTAGCTATGCTCACCCTCTCCCGGTCCACTGGCGAGTGTTGCAGGCACAGCTGTGGAGTTGGTAAGCCAAACATCCGACTCTTCAATTTCCCTGAGTCCGACATACTCTTATCAAAATTGACACTGACTCCAACTCCACAACTCTGACTCCACGACTAATCTCACTATGATAGCAAAGCAGCCAATCAGTGAGCTTGTTGGCTCTGAGCGGGACATTCCCATGTGGATGGAACACCCTGCTCATCACCGCTGAGCTCTGATTGGCTGTCTGTGAAGCCAGCGCCGCAGCTCTTGGTGGAGAGCGTGGTTTCTTTCTTTATGATTGCCTGCAGCCGTGGATTAATGCAAGTGAACCCATTTTACAGATTAGTCTACAATCCGGCTACATCACATGTGCGCTATTGGTCCGCTTTGTACGGATTTAATAATTGCAGTGGAATGCAGTGAAACACATTGATGTTTTTTGCCTGCGCTTTTTACTCCCCTCCATGATCTCCCCTCATACTGAGGCCGCAGGACCTGTAAGAGGACCTTGAACTGCACCATGTGACGAGTGTCGTCACATGGCATGCCGCAGGGTTCTAGAGGCAGTGACACTGCGGCCTTCAGGGATGAGAAAACACCACCGCCGGCAGTCACCAGGGAGCGTGGTGAGGTGAGAAAAAGCGCAGTAGCTTTCACACACAAAACGGTGCACTTTGTGAGGATCTGTTCTTGGTGCAGTCTTGCACAAATAGCGGATCCTCGCAAACGCAGCAAAAACACGTGTGAATGTAGCCTTACACTTTACACATCACAAATACTTGCTACTTTTGTGTTATATCACATATTAACCCAATAAAATACACTTAGGTTTGTGCGTGTAACATGAAAAAATGTGGAAACGTTCATGGGGTATAAATACTTTCCAAAGTGCTGTATATATTAACCCTAAAGAAAACTGGAGCATTTTGGAAAATGATCACACCTTGAGATTTGTTGCTCTAGGTGGCTCTGTTGTATATGCATCCCCCAATGATTTTGCATTTCAATCCTGAATATGTTTTCTTTTGAGGAGAATTTACAGTTAACAGCTTTTTATTTAGCTTTTGGCAACCACCAGTAACGGCCCCAGAATTTATTGCCCTGCATTTATTTTATATTGATATTTTGCAGCTTACTGCATTATTATCATGGGATAGCGGTGGGAGATGTCCATGGTCTTCCTGGCTTCCTTTCAAACTCACAACTTTCACACATTTCTTTGTAGCTTTTTTGGTGTTCACTCAGTACTTGTTAGTTGTGATTCCCATGCAGAATTAAGACCTTTTCCAGCCTCTTTTCAGATAGTCACACTTGTAAATATTGTAGCATTTGCCGGTATTATCACACATTTAGTAGAGTGAAAGGTTCACACAATTCCTAGGTGACCAGTAAACCAAAGTTATTGGAGCAATTAGAAAATGAGGGAAACTTATGGAGTGATGGTTGTTTGGTTTGGATAATTTTTCATTGAAGTTATAAGCCTGTGAGCCAGATTGATTTAATGTCTTAGGAAATCTCCAACTGATAAAATGCTTTTCTTCATATTAAGTGTGCGTGTTTCCTGGGCAATCAAGTTGTGGACCGTTCTTATCTTAAGGGAAGAATTAATGTGTCTTGACACAATCTTGGCACTTACCGTAAATGGGTTTTCTGGGCATACAGATTATTAAAACATTTTAAAGCCTATGTGAAATGAATTCATAATTTACTTTTTGTTATGCTGTTTTTTCGAGCTGTCAGATGTAGTAATGTGACCACACGCTCATTAACTTTCTGCAAGTCCACGTAAAGCACAGAGTACATGCAATTCCTGTCTGTGCTTTGTACAGAATGTAGGCTGTCAGTCAAACAAATGTGTGTATACCGAAGGCGGCACTCAAAGGATTGCCTTCTGGATGGTGATGTCATATGGGGGGGAGCCATTTGAATCACAGCAAATTGTGAGTAATTGGGGATGTGCACAGTGAGGGAGAACATAGAACCAGTGCAGGTTCAAGTGAGAATAATAATCTTATTAACTATTGGCTGTAGGAGATGGTGCTGGACATACCAAAGTGCTACTTCACATTGCAATAAATGAATACCTTCTCTGATTAATGTTTCACGGCACATTGAGCCTGTGTGGTACCATTGTCAACGCCTGTAACATTATTGATGGAAGAATCTGAGGCTAGCACAGGGGTGGGCAATTAATTTTCTTGTGGAGGGTTGAACCAGTAAGCTGAAAATAATTCTGCTCAATATTTATATATAATTACCTTGTGGCGTCTGTCATCGCTCCTGTGTCCGGTTGTCCCTGTATCGCCCATATATAGTAATGGTACTCTGTGTCCTTCATGGTAGTAGTTCCTCTTGTGCCCATATATGGTAACTGTGCCCATATATGGTAATAGGACTGTGTCCCTTTTGGTAATGGTGCCCCCTGTGAAGGTTACAATAATGGTGCCCCCTATGAACGTTACAGGTCTCATAAAATGGGGACACAAATCAATATTTTGTTTTTAGAAGGTGCTAAAAAAAATTAACCACTAAAATATATTAAAGTGTAACTGCTGTTTACATTTTTATTTAATAATGTAGAGGAAGTGATTATTATAAACTTTCACATTATATACATTACATCTTATACATTATAAGAGAATTCTAAAAACCTTTCAAAAACCTTCTAGAAATCCCCTATGTTATTCTAAAACCACTTATAAGAGTAAGGGGACGGAGCATACACAGCCGGGGGCAGGACGTCAGTGTGTAATCAGTTTACCTCACACAGAGTTGTCAGGCTTTTAGCTCACAGCCCTGGTTTATCTTCCGCATTCACATCTTGTTGCTCCATGCTGCCACCTCACACCTCCTCACCTGGAGTAGAGCCATGTGGATACAGGAGACAACATCTCACAGCAGCTGTGCTGACAGGCTGAGCCCTCTGTGCCCCGGGTAATGTGATACACTGCTGACTGCAGCTGATGAATGTAGGCCACGCCCCCCTCTCTTCTTACCAGTCTGTATTCACTGTGAAGATTGATTTGATATACAATCAGCTTCACACACAGTGCACTGAGGACATCTTGTCGAAGGTTTGATTTGTTTTCATTCAGATTTTATTAATAAAATACATTAAAAAGTTTATCACTTGCTCTACATTATCTAATATATAAAGCTGAATGTGTGGATGTGTGTATATCTGGGATTGGCATCTACACTGTCGCAACTACAGCCACAAAATTTTGCACAGTCACACGTCTGGACCCCGAGAGCGTCATAGGCTATGTTGTGAGGTGAAATTTTAACCCTGCGCGTTCCAGTTCACCAACCAATTTTGCCCCTATCTACATAATGGGGAAAAAGTGAAAGGAAAAGTATTGGAGGAAAATCGACAGCTGCCAGCTACAGCCGCAAAATGTTGCACAGTTACACGTCTGGACCCCGAGAGTGTCATAGGCTCTGTTGTGAGGTGAAATTTTAACCCTGCGCGTTCCAATTCACTAAACAATTTTGGCCCTATCTACATAATGGGGGAAAAAGTGACAGTTACCAGTTGACAGTTGTGAATGAGAGGGCTTAATGACCGCGCCAAAGACTAACAGCATATTCCAGCATATTGTCACTAAGGTGGGGCCCTGACATGGAATATTCACCACGCACGGGGACATGTATACACACCACATGCACACAAAGAGTAACAGCAAGTGCATAGTCACTAAGGTGCAGCCCCAACATCGGATACTCAGCACGCACCCTAACACACACCACAAAGAGACACACACAACACACACACACACACACACACACACCTATAGCGACACATGCACTCACCCGACAGGGACACACGCACCACAAAGAGACACACACACAACACAGACCCCCCCCCATAGGGACACACACACACCCTATAGGGACACAAGCACTCACTCCACAGGGACATACACACCACACAGACCCCCCCACACACACACACACAGGGACACACACACATACACACCCTATAGGGACACATGCACTCACCCCACAGGGACACACACATACACACCCCACAGGGACACACACACCACACAGACAGACACAGATGTGCACAAATCGCCTCACACAACTCGCCTCATACGTCTGCTATCTTTAATTTTCAAAAATAAACATCTCATTAAAAACAGCCAATGTGCAACACGTGCCATATAGGGAATTAAGGCAGATGTCGGTCACATGAGCTGTCTATTATGTGTATGTGTGAGGTAACATATACTGCCCGGGCGGGGGGAGGGTTTACTCTTGGCTGGAGATTTATTAGGCTTCCTATACCAACCAATCACAGCTCAGCTTCTGTTTTCCTACAGGTCATTAATATTATATGTTCAATTCTATTTTGTTATAGCTAACAGCAGTTACTTATTAACCCGGGCGTAGCCGGGTACTACAGCTAGTTAATAAATAAAATTGTAAACGGCAGTTACACTTTAAGTTATAAAAGTTTGGTGTCATTGTATTCATGCTAGAGAATTTTGTAAAAAAAAAAAAAATGCGTCCTGTGCATGCGTCGGAGCAGGGCTGTACATGTAATCAGCCCCCACAATGCATTGGGCCGGATATAAAATTCTGGCTGGCGCATCAGACTACAATAGGAGGCGGAAATTTCAAAAGGAGGAGGATGAGCAGAAGGAATGATGACGCCCAACAGGGCATCTTGAGAGCCCGCAAGGAGGGGAGAATGGAGACTGCCTTTCTAGTCTCCGGATGGAGACTACATGCAAGTTTATAAAGCATTTTTCTGAAGCTTTATAGGGCACTTTTCGGTGAGAGGGGGAGGATTAGGGATCAGCTAGTAACGTGCAGGTACAGGTAGTGGTGGCATAGGGGAGTAGAATGAACACATGGTTCCTTTTGAGCGATCATAAGTATTCCTTTTTTGCGGGGATGAACAGTGGATTTGATTATCTCTGAGCATTCCTCCTGCACGGCATATTTATGGGGCTGAATCATATTTTGAGTGGGAGACAATGACCATTACAATAATACTTTTGGTCTTTGTTGATAAATACTATATTGCCATCCATATTAAGTTGTCTCCTTCAGAGAACATTAGATACATGTAAGCATTAAGGACTGACACATTATCTTTGTACTCCCCTCACATTTGCATACCCTTAACCTCTGGTGGGTAATTTTTTTAACCATTTTGGCTGGTTGTATGGGCTAGCACACAGCTATCTATGACCAATCTTGGTCATCTGTCCTTTTTTTATCACAATACATTGGGATTAGGACAACTAGCCGTCGGTGACCTGGGGAGCCACATTGTCATCTTCTAGGGTGCCGACTTACGCTGCCATGTGGAGCCCTACATAAGGAAAGTATTTCTCTTACCTAGCCCCATCATTATTTCCTTAATTCTTGTTTTTCGTGTACCTTACCTATTTTTTTTTTTTTTTTTTTTTTTTTATATTTATGTATATACCCATTTTGTTTTGTTACCGTGTTTCCCCGAAAGTAAGACCCTGTCTTACATTCTTTTGGGGGCCAAAAGTGGCCCCCTGTCTTACTTTCGGGGGGGGCCTTACATTGGCGGCCCCAGCCATCACCCATCCATCCACACTGCGCACACACACGCACACACACACACACACACACACACACACACACACACACACACACACACACACATCCATAGATCCATACATACACAGATCCATCCATCCATTCACACTGCACACACACACACACACACATCACACATACCCCCCCCCATACAGCAGCGCTGCCGGTACTTACCGGCACAGCTGTTCGGTGTCCCTGTCCCTGGTGTCCCCGGTGCTCCCGGCGTTCCTCTGTGTGGTGCAGCCTCATAACTATGTCATCCGGGCTGCCGGGCATATCCCGTTCATAGCCCGTCCATTCACAGCCCCCCGGCCCTCTCTCTGTAATCACGGAGCTTCCGGAAGCTCCGGTATCCAGGCAACAGCAGAGCGTGATGACGTCGGGCCAAAACGTCTCGGAGCGCCTATGCTGATTGGCTCAGGCGTCTGAGCCAATCAGCATAGCCGCTGCGATGACGCTCTGGCCTCTGATTGGCCAGACGTTGTCATGCTGCTGTTGCCTGGATACCGGAGCTTCCGGAAGCTCCGTGATTAGAGAGAGAGGGCCGGGGGGCTGTGAATGGACGGGCTATGAACGGGAT
Organism: Allobates femoralis; assembly: GCA_033576535.1. Taxonomy (NCBI): domain Eukaryota; kingdom Metazoa; phylum Chordata; class Amphibia; order Anura; family Aromobatidae; genus Allobates; species Allobates femoralis. The sequence continues at coordinate 75,007,341 of JARQOC010000005.1, read as the reverse complement.
ATGCTCGGCAGCCCGGATGACATCGTTATGAGGCTGCACCACACTGAGGAACGCCGGGAGCACCGGGGACACCAGGGACGGGGACACCGAACAGCTGTGCCGGTAAGTACCGGCAGTGCAGCGGTATGGGTATGGGTGTGTGTGTATGGGTGTGTGTGTGTGTGTGTGTGTGTGTGTGATGTATGGATGTGTGTGTGTGTGTGTGTGTATGCATGTGTGTACCCCTCCCCCCCCGTGTTTCCCTGATAGTAAGACCCCCCCTCCCCCCTACCCTGCCTTACATTCGGGGGGGGTCTTACATTAGCAGACCCCCCCGTCCCCCCCACCCTGTCTTACTTTCGGGGGGGTCTTACTATCGGGGAAACACGGTATATTTATGTATAAAGAAATGTGGGGTTTTTTTTCGGATTTGTGTCATCCTGGTATATAACCCATACTCAGGCGGGTTTTCAGGTTTTCCATTTTCAACTTTCAAACTCTGACTTGTTTCTTTGTTTTATAATGTCTTTGCTTATTTTTAGACATCTCACCTTGATATCATTGTTTCCAGAAATAATTTTTTGTGTTTTTTTTTGCTTATGTGTATATATATATACAGTTAGGGCCAGAAATATTTGGACAGTGACACAAGTTTTGTTATTTTAGCTGTTTACAAAAACATGTTCAGAAATACAATTATATATATAATATGGGCTGAAAGTGCACACTCCCAGCTGCAATATGAGAGTTTCCACATCCAAATCGGAGAAAGGGTTTAGGAATCATAGCTCTGTAATGCATAGCCTCCTCTTTTTCAAGGGACCAAAAGTAATTGGACAATGGACTCTAAGGGCTGCAATTAACTCTGAAGGCGTCTCCCTCCTTAACCTGTAATCAATGAAGTAGTTAAAAGGTCAGGGGTGGATTCCAGGTGCGTGGTTTTGCATTTGGAAGCTGTTGCTGTGACCAGACAACATGCGGTCAAAGGAACTCTCAATTGAGGTGCAGCAGAACATCCTGAGGCTGAAAAAAAGGAAAAAATCCATCAGAGAGATAGCAGACATGCTTGGACTAGCAAAATCAACAGTTGGGTACATTCTGAGAAAAAAGGAATTGACGGGTGAGCTTGGGAACTCTAAAAGGCCTGGGCGTCCATGGATGACAACAGTGGTGGATGATCGCCGCATACTTTATTTGGTGAAGAAGAACCCGTTCACAACATCAACTGAATTCCAGAACACTCTCAGTGAAGTAGGTGTATCTGTCTCTAAGTCAACAGTAAAGAGAAGACTCCATGACAGTAAATACAAAGGGTTCACATCTAGATGCAAACCATTCATCAATTCCAAAAATAGACAGGCCAGAGTTAAATTTGCTGAAAAACACCTCAAGAAGCCAGCTCAGTTCTGGAAAAGTATTCTATGGACAGATGAGACAAAGATCAACCTGTACCAGAATGATGGGAAGAAAAAAGTTTGGAGAAGAATGGGAACGGCACATGATCCAAGGCACACCACATCCTCTGTAAAACATGGTGGAGGCAACGTGATGGCATGGGCATGCATGGCTTTCAATGGCACTGCGTCACTTGTGTTTATTGATGACATAACAGCAGACAAGAGTAGCCGGATGAATTCTGAAGTGTACCGGGATATACTTTCAGCCCAGATTCAGCCAAATGCTGCAAAGTTGATTGGACGGCGCTTCATAGTACAGATGGACAATGACCCCAAGCATACAGCCAAAGCTACCCAGGAGTTCATGGGTGCAAAAAAGTGGAACATTCTACAATGGCCAAGTCAATCACCAGATCTTAACCCAATTGAGCATGCATTTCACTTGCTGAAATCCAGACTTAAGACGGAAAGACCCACAAACAAGCAAGACCTGAAGGCTGCGGCTGTAAAGGCCTGGCAAAGCATTAAGAAGGAGGAAACCCAGCGTTTGGTGATGTCCATGGGTTCCAGACTTAAGGCAGTGATTACCTCCAAAGGATTCGCAACAAAATATTGAAAATAAAAATATTTTGTTTGGGTTATGTTTATTTGTCCAATTACTTTTGACCTCCTAAAATGTGGAGTGTTTGTAAAGAAATGTGTACAATTCCTACATTTTCTATCAGATATTTTTGTTCAACCCTTCAAATTAAACGTTACAATCTGCACTTGAATTCTGTTGTAGAGGTTTCATTTCAAATCCAATGTGGTGGCATGCAGAGCCCAACTCGCGAAAATTGTGTCACTGTCCAAATATTTCTGGCCCTAACTGTGTGTGTATATATATATATATATATATATATATATATATATATATATATATATATATATATATATATATATATATATATATATATATATATATATATATATATATAAAAATGTGTGTGTATATATATATATAATGAATATACATATATATTTATTTTTATTTTTTTCTCTTGTTATCTTCTATATAAATTAGGTTCCTATTTCATTTGGTTTTCAGTATTGTACTACAACTTAAGTCACTGCTTTCCGCAAAAAAATAGTGGAGTATAAAGATGTGTTATTTGATGTCTGAAGTCTTCCTTCCTGCCCCTATTGTTGAGGTTTATTCAAGAAAAAAAGCATCCTTTTGTGAAGTATTAGGGCAATGGAACCAAAGACAGTATCTTGGAGGGAGTTAAATCGAAATGATTTCCGAGAGACGAGTGACCACATGTTGTCAATAAAAGTGTGTGGCAGCCTCAGCAGTTAACAGGAGGATATCCCTTTTAGGCTGATCCATGGTCTACTTTGAAGTGGAATAAGATGAGGATTTAATGGGGGGTTCTTTGGGATCTCATACATTTTACAACACATGAATCTGCAGATATAAAGGACTCTGAGTAGGTGTGGAGATTTGGTGCATAAAAGACAAATGCATTTCTTACATATACTGGGCACTATTTCAAGAGTTCACTAGCCAGGACTGAATGACTCCTAAGCCCAGGGATGTATATGACACATTGAAATGGTTTGCAGTCATCCTTGATGTGAACCTATAGAGGTGGTGCAGTAATGAGCCCTTAAGTTGTGATGTGTGAACCAGTCTGTAACGAGAAAGCACACAAATCTGTGACGGCTGTTGTATATGGACACATTCTGCCAATAGTGGAAAAAAATGCATATGGCAGTCATGTGAACTGTCTATTATGGAAGGTTGCTTCATTTACATGGGTTAATTGCTAATGGATAACCCTTAAATGGACTCCCAGAAAAAAAGCAAAAAAAAAAAAATCCCCCACATACCTCCCAGAATGATAATGACGTTTCTGGAATGAGGCTTCTCTGGGAGGTGAGTACGTGGTTGTTTTTGTTGTGTTTTTTTTTTTTTTTTAAGTTTAATCAGATAACCTTTAGCATAAGAGTGGCGGACAATTAATAGAATATTATTTTCTCGAGAGCACCTTTTCTGTGAGGAAAAAAATAAGTAACGTGTACAACACTTTAGAGTTCTCCTAGACTTTGCTAATTTTAGGATAGGCATGCAGATTGTTGCCAAATTTGCACCAAAATAACACAAAGTACCATGTGCGCATAACTTGTTCACAGTGTTTTTTTGTGCACGTTTGCTGCAGTTTTTTGACAAGTGTGCATGCCTATCCTGACGCCAGCAAAGTCAATGAGAATTCTGAAGTGTTGTGCACTTGTGGCCTGTTTTTTTTTCTATGCAGTAAATATCTGCAGCATGTCAGTTCTTAGTGCAGATTACCTGCGTTTTTCAGCCCTTCAAGCTATTGACTTCACCAAGAATAACGCATGACACAGGTCTGCATCAAATCTTCACCAAAAAGGCATGGCGTTTTTCTAGCAGAGGATGCAGATTTGCTGCACAAACTTTCTGCACCTAATACACACAGTCTAATAACTTTTTATACAAAGAGGACAAAAAGTACTATGCAAAACTTATCATTTATTAGAAGACATCAATAAAATAGATAGTAAGGTGGCAACAAACAGTACATGTACAGAAAAACCCAAACAGGATAGAGGGGGCACATAATTGATATAAAATGTCAAAAGGGTATACAATTTTTCATAATATGGTACAGAGTCCAGCAAGTACAATGGTAAAGAACAAAAAGTTCACTAAAGTAAAACAAAAAGTAGCGATGAAATACGTCACAGTATGGTCAAATACAATCACATACAATTAAAGTGCCAGTGCAACATATAGCAGGGACAATGAAAAAATCCCTAACATGGTCATACTAAGGCGCTTCTTTTTGAGAGCAAAGTAAATGCTTAGACTTACTTAAACCAATGATTATAGCATACCCATAATGAGTCAGAAAGAGGTCAGAGTACCCTCCACTAATCCTGTCAGGTTAGAACCCCGACGCGGCGTTTCGCTGCATAGGCTTGGTTGCTGAAGCTTCCTCAAGGGGATGTGTTATGCGTCCTGTGACGACCCCTATCTGATATCCATTTTATATGCAGCCATTCTGACCTCCTAACCCGCCTCACCTGTAACTAGCGCATCATCTCCAGCCGCTGCGCACCGGAAGTGACGCCTCAGAGTAACATGACGGCCGGCTCTGACGCGCGCACGGCACCATGGGACGCGTCACCATGGTACCGACGCATGCGCATCAGGCTCGGCCGTCCTGAGAACGGCACCCCACGCGCCACGATGGAGAGAGCGAGGTGAGCGGGCGAGTCGCATGCTAGTACATCAATGCGAGCGAGTCGCATGTTAGTACATCAATACGGGCGAGTCGCATGTTAGTGCATCAATACAGGCCATAGGGGAGACACAGGACATCACCTAAACAGAGAAAAAGTACAAATGGTAAAAACAACAAACAACCTATCTTCATTGAAATCCCAAAATATATTTTTAGTTATACTGGTAGTCATCCAAAGTATATAAAACTACACCAGGGGAAAACATAAGAGGCATGCAATAATGTAGCAAACTGTAGCAAATAGTATAATAGGCCACACAGGGCATGGAGGCCCATAATCAAGGGGCCCGAATCCAAGTCCCGCGAGTTGGCTCCGCTCCAAGGTTTAAGCATAGATCCCCTTTTGTGTAGAAATTGATCCAGGCATGGATGAAAACACTGAACGTCCATCCTTCAGGAGACCAAAAAGGAAAAAAAAAGGCTGAAAGAATAAAATTTAAAAATAATTTAAAAACTTTCCCAAGAAAGGTGGGAAAAGTACATGCACAGTATAACACAGGTGCAGACTAGATATATTATAACGACCAGCTTCACACATAAGACCTAAAGGATAAAGATTCGTTGATCCCCTTGGGGCTGAGGGTATCCAGGGTCACTATCCATTTTGCCTCCATCTGAACGAGGCTTTTCTTGAGATTACCTCCTCTGTTTCCTGCCCTTACCATGTCTATTCCCCTAAATTTTAAACTAGATGAATCGCAATTATGGACCTGCCAAAAATGACGTGGCAGGGTCCGTAATTTGCTGCCATCCTGTGAGTTTCGAGCCCCTTCTATGTCACTTAAGTGTTCCCGTATTCTTTTTCTAAATTCTCGGGAAGTCAGACCCACGTATATCTTTTGGCACCCGCACGTGGCATAATATATGACGTGCGTGGAGCCGCAAGATATACGCTGTCTAATGGTGTACTGTTTCTTCCCGTCCGAGGATTCAAAAGTGTGGCCTCTTAAAACCTTGGGGCAAGCGACACAATGGCCGCAGGAGAATGAGCCTATGGCAGGGCCCGAGCTCCCAAAGATGTTAACTCTTGGTGGTATGTAGTGGCTGTGAACTAGCCAGTCCCTCAGATTTTTAGACCTCCTTGCCATCATTAGTGGACGTTCTGGGATGCATTGTGAGAGCATACCATCACTCTTGAGGATAGCCCAATGGCGTTGAAATACCGCCTGCATCGAGCTCCATTCATGGTTATGTCCCAATGAACCTTACGGGTGGGTCCCCCATATCTCTCTCTTGGGATTATATCTCAACAAAGTATCCCTAGGTGTGTTCTTTGCCCTCCGGTACCCAGCCCTTATACCTCTATTGCTATACCCCCTGACGCAGAATCGCTGCTTAAGATCAATAGCCTGCCGTTCAAAACCAGAGTCCGTTGAGCAGATACGCCTCATACGCAGGAACTGGCCGGTCGGGATGGCGCGTATAGTAGAGGGGTGATGTCCGGAAGTTGCATGGATCAACGCATTAACAGATGTCTCCTTCCGGAAAACATCCGTCCGAACACCACCTACCTCGTCTAGGGAGATCTCAATATCCAGAAAATCTATTTTATTTTTACTCACTCTGTGGGTCAGCCTGATGTTCATATCATTCTCATTTAGCCGACCCACAAAGGAGGTGAACTGTTCCGCAGAGCCCTGCCACACAATAAGGACGTCGTCTATGTATCTAATCCAAGCTTGCGCCTGGGCACAGCCCGGTACGCCCTCATCGCCAAAGATGTTACGTTCCCAATAACCGAGGAAGAGGTTGGCGTATGAGGGCGCACAGGCCGCGCCCATCGCGGTACCCTTCTTCTGGAGGTAGACGACGTCCTTAAATACAAAAAAGTTGTGTGTCAGGGCAAAGCGGAGCAGCTCTAAAATGAGATCTCCCATAGCGCCACCCGACCCCCAGCCTCCATGAAGAAGCGCACTGCCCTAAGACCGTCCTCATGGTTGATGCAGGTGTAATAACTTGCATCATCAATGCGTAAATTGTAGGGCAGGCAAGTACAACCCAACCTGCAAGCTAGGGTGCTCCAAAGCACAGAGCTGATTTCGTAACCGTTGATTAAATGGACTGCATTGATGGCCTATAATAATAATTATTTAGCGTTATTAATTCCATAATATTTGCAACACTGTTCCCTTTGGGGCTCACAATCTAAATATCTATCAGTATGTCTTTAGAGTGTGGAAGAAACCCGGAGAAAACCCACACAAACACAAGGATAACATACAATATCCTTGCAGATATTGTCCTTGGTGGGATTTGACCCCAGGACCCCAGCTGCTGCAAGGCTGCAGTGCTAACCACTGAGCCATTGTGGCTTATGCCAGGGTTCCCCAACTCCATGTTCTAGGGCAGTGATGGCGAACCTTTCTGAGGCCGAGTGCCCAAACTGCAACCCAAAACAAAATTATTTATGGCGAAGTGCCAACACTGTAATTTAACCTAAATTACAGCAGTGATTATCACAAGCGCTGCACAGGGGGGAGAGCCAGCAGATGCTAACTCTCTTCCCTGTACAGGGCATGTAGTCCTGAAACACTGATGATCAATTCAATTATTTTAACAATTAATTGATTTTAAACTTACCTTTGCAGTCTTCTCTTCTCTTCAGCAGTGGTCAGACAGCTCATATGTACTGCACATTGAAGCTGAGCCGCTGCCACTGCCCTTTATAGAAACAGCAGGTGGATTGATCTGTATGGAAAAACGCAGAATATTAGAGCAAGCAAATTTCATACTGAAATCCTGGTCCCTATCTTGTAGTAGTATCTCCATCCTGACCCTCTCCTTGTAGTTATGTGCTCCATCCTGACCCTCTCCTTGTAGCTATGTGCTCCATCCTGACCCTCTCCTTGTAGCTATGTGCTCCATCCTGACCCTCTCCTTGTAGCTATATGCTCCATCCTGACCCTCTCCTTGTAGCTATGTGCTCCATCCTGACCCTCTCCTTGTAGCTATGTGCTCCATCCTGACCCTCTCCTTGTAGTAATGTGCTCCATCCTGACCCTCTCCTTGTAGTTAGGTGCTCCATCCTGACCCTCTCCTTGTAGTTAGGTGCTCCATCCTGACCCTCTCCTTGCAGTAATGTGCTCCATCCTGACCCTCTCCTTGCAGTAATGTGCTCCATCCTGACCCTCTCCTTATAGTAATGTGCTCCATCCTGACCCTCTCCTTGCAGTAATGTGCTCCATCCTGACCCTCTCCTTGCAGTAATGTGCTCCATCCTGACCCTCTCCTTGCAGTAATGTGCTCCATCCTGACCCTCTCCATATAGTAATGTGCTCAATCCTGACCCTCTCCTTGAAGTAATGTGCTCGATCCTAACATTCCCCTTGTAGTAATGCGCTCCATCCTGACCCTTTCCTTGTAGTTATGTGCTCCATCCTGACCCTCTCCATGTAGTTATGTGCTCCATACTGACCCTCTCCTTGTAGTTATTTGCTCCATCCCGACCCTCTCCTGGCAGTAATGTCCCTATCCTAACACCATTCTTGTAGTAATTTCTCCAGCCTTATCCCCTTGTAGTATGCTCGATCCCTGTCCCCTTGTGGTAATGTCCCCATCCTGCAGTAATATGCCCCCTCCTTGTAATAAAGCCACCATCATCCCCCTTCTTGTAATAATGTAACCATCATGCCCCCTCCTAATGTCACCATCATGCTCCCTTCTAATGTCACCATCATGCTCCCTTCTAATGTCACCATCATGCTCCCTTCTAATGTCACCATCATGCTCCCTTCTAATGTCACCATCATGCTCCCTTCTAATGTCACCATCATGCTCCCTTCTAATGTCACCATCATGCTCCCTTCTAATGTCACCATCATGCCCCCTTCTAATGTCACCATCATGCCCCTCTTGTCACCATCATGCCCCTCTTGTCACCATCATGCCCCTCTTGTCACCATCATGCCCCTCTTGTCACCATCATGCCCCTCTTGTCACCATCATGCCCCTCTTGTCACCATCATGCCCCTCTTGTCACCATCATGCCCCTCTTGTCACCATCCTGCCCCTCTTGTCACCATCCTGCCCCTCTTGTCACCATCCTGCCCCTCTTGTCACCATCCTGCCCCTCTTGTCACCATCCTGCCCCTCTTGTCACCATCCTGCCCCTCTTGTCACCATCCTGCCCCTCTTGTCACCATCCTGCCCCTCTTGTCACCATCCTGCCCCTCTTGTCACCATCCTGCCCCTCTTGTCACCCTCCTGCCCCTCTTGTCACCCTCCTGCCCCTCTTGTCACCCTCCTGCCCCTCTTGTCACCCTCCTGCCCCTCTTGTCACCCTCCTGCCCCTCTTGTCACCCTCCTGCCCCTCTTGTCACCCTCCTGCCCTCTTGTCACCCTCCTGCCCCTCTTGTCACCCTCCTGCCCCTCTTGTCACCCTCCTGCCCCTCTTGTCACCCTCCTGCCCCTCTTGTCACCCTCCTGCCCCTCTTGTCACCCTCCTGCCCCTCTTGTCACCCTCCTGCCCCTCTTGTCACCCTCCTGCCCCTCTTGTCACCCTCCTGCCCCTCTTGTCACCCTCCTGCCCCTCTTGTCACCCTCCTGCCCCTCTTGTCACCCTCCTGCCCCTCTTGTCACCCTCCTGCCCCTCTTGTCACCCTCCTGCCCCTCTTGTCACCCTCCTGCCCCTCTTGTCACCCTCCTGCCCCTCTTGTCACCCTCCTGCCCCTCTTGTCACCTTCCTGCCCCTCTTGTCACCCTCCTGCCCCTCTTGTCACCCTCCTGCCCCTCTTGTCACCCTCCTGCCCCTCTTGTCACCCTCCTGCCCCTCTTGTCACCCTCCTGCCCCTCTTGTCACCCTCCTGCCCCTCTTGTCACCCTCCTGCCCCTCTTGTCACCCTCCTGCCCTCTTGTCACCCTCCTGCCCCTCTTGTCACCCTCCTGCCCCTCTTGTCACCCTCCTGCCCCTCTTGTCTCTATCCTGTCCCCTGTCACACACACGTCCCTCTTGTCTCCATCCTGCCCCCTGTCACACACACGCCCCTCTTGTCTCCATCCTGCCCCCTGTCACACACACGTCCCTCTTGTCTCCATCCTGCCCCCTGTCACACACACGTCCCTCTTGTCTCCATCCTGCCCCCTGTCACACACATGTCCCTCTTGTCTCCATCCTCCCCCTGTCACACACACGCCCCTCTTGCCACCATCCTGCCCCTTGTCACCATCCTTCCCCTTGTCTCCATCCTGCCCCCTGTCACACACATGCCCCTCTTGTCTCCATCCTGCCCCTGTCACACACATGTCCCTCTTGTCTCCATCCTGCCCCCTGTCACACACATGCCCCTCTTGTCTCCATCCTGCCCCTTCATTATACTGTGGCTTGAAAAAAACCAAACTCATACTCACCTAGAACTCCTGCCTTCACCGCTCCTCTTCTCCTCACGTCTTCCGTCCCAGCGTCACATGACCGCGGTCATGTGACGCTGGCGGGGCGGAGCTTGGAGAGAGTGTCGGAGATGTGGAGGAAGGAGAATCCTCCGATCCGACGGCTTTGAACTGCCGGCGCCATCATGCCGGCAGTTCATAGCTGCATTGAGAGGCGACGCCGCGTGCCAGGGAAAATGGCTCTGCGTGCCATCACTGTTCTAGTGCCACCAAGAGTGCATGTTTTTAGGATTTCCTTAATATTTCACAGGTGATAATTTAATTACTTGCACAAGTGATGATTTCAACACTTGTGCAATACTAAGGAAATCCTAAAAACATGTACAGTTGGTGGCTCTTGAGGACTGAAGTTAGTGAGCACTGGTTTATCCTTAGTTATGCTGTTCTTTTTAATAGGCTGGAAGAACCTTTTAATGGTAAATTAAGGCTCTGTGCACATGATCAGTAATATGCTGTATCCAAAACGCTGCGTTCACCAATAGAAGCACAGGAGATGGGATTTTTACAAATCTCATCTCAGCGGGTGAATGCAGGGAAAAGCCACCCTGCACCTAACTCAGATCGTGGGCACTGGATGGCTGCATTCACTCGCGGCTTCCTTCGGGTTCGGAGACACTGCCTCAAGGACGCAGTGTCTCTGGATTGTCTACACATGCACTAAAAGTTTTTAAAAGTTTAAAGAAATTCTTTCTATATTTCCACCCACCTGTTTGTGTTAGTAGACTTGTGGGGCACAGTGGCTAACAAGACCAACTTTGGAGAAATATCTGAATATCTGTATTTGACAGGAAACTCCTGTCCTGCTCTTTTGACTATTGTCAGTGATCACAGTGCTGTTGGAAGAGGGAATAAAAATATATATAGCTATATATATATATATATATATATATATATATATATATATATATATATATATATATATATATATATATATATATATATATATATATATTTATTTTACATATATATATCTATATCTATGTAAAATATAAATATATATATGTATATATATATCTCTATGTATATTTAAAAAAATAGTAGAGATAATAGAATATATTTATACTAAACTATGATATATATATATATATACTGTATAATATATAAATGTATTACATTTTTTTTTATAAATTTTTTTTATTATAAACAACTAAATAAGGTCCCAAATGTCATACAATTTTTCGTATGTTGCATCATCTTATTTAAGGAATTAAACTATTTCAGGTGTACAGAAAAATCACACAAAAATATAAATACGGTAAATAACTATTAAGGAATTACTTTTTTCTTCATGGATTTTACTAAAATTTTCAAGTATTTATTACTACTTTAAATGTACCCTAAAATTATACTTAAAAAAATCTGCTTCCCATCTAAAGCAAATGCATTAAAAAACAACATAGACATGAAAAATTGTGACTGACTGAATAAAAGATGTCAAACGCTAAAGAAAATCTTGCTTACCAAATGCAAAAATAGAATTGTCTAAAAGTTAATTGGTAAAACACGATATTATATATTTTTTTTGTTTGCCCCATTTGATTTTGTCAAATTTTGAACTATGACTAGATTTAACATTGTATCTTATCCATTTGATACATTTTTCAGAGTAGATCCATCAAACCAATGGCTACAATTCACCGAGACCAGCATTTTTCCCACCTGTTTTGATAAGGAGTCTGGGACTGGAATAGGATATGTTGTATAAGGAACCAGGGCTGTGGAGTTGGTGTCCATTTTGGTGGAGTCGGAGTCAGTGTCACAGTAGTCTCGGAGATGAGGGGACAGACGCAGGTTGAGCGCAGGAGGTCTCCTTTCCCCTGTTCCCTACGAGCAGGGCCCCCAGTTTTTCCCATGTCTGTTTTGTGTAGTGCGTCGGACACCGTTGGTCTGTGCACCACTGTCAAGCACTGTATCTGGATGCACCCCAGTCCGTAGCGTGACAGTCAGATTCAAGGAAATTGAGGAGTCAGATGTTTGGCCTACTGACTTCACAGCCATAGTTGTGGATTTGGATTCAGGGAAATTCAGGAGTTGGATGTTGGGCAAACCAACTCCACGTCCCTGGAGAACACCATCGCTCTTCATTATTCGGAAACAGTGGGGGGGGGGGCGCCACCTCCTCTCCTTCCCACCCAGCTCTGCCCACTTTGTGCTGAACAAAGCTGGTGTGAATAGAGCTATGCGGCGGTGTAAGAAGTCTTGCATCTGTTAGCTCAGGACAAAGGCTTCTCCCAATCGACTGGAAGCAAAGATCTTGAAAGCCATCATCAACTTATAAAGTATATTAGAAAACTGGGTAACATTTCATTAGACAAGGAGTAATACTTATCTATCATGTTAACGTGCCATGAAGTCCGGGTGGCCATCTAGGTCTTCCCAGTTTTGCATCATATAGGTTATTCACTACCGTAGTACAAAAGGATAGGAATGAGGTAATATCATGTATATCTGGTCTGAGGCTTTACAGCTTTGTATAATCACCCAGACAACTACACAATCACATCTGTATCGCTGCACAACGCATCCTATGTCTTCAATTTAAGCTAAGATGCATTCTTTTTGTCTTACACACTAACTGCTCCCTCTGCTTCGCTGTTTGGCATTATATAAGACGATTACAAGATGTGGCCAAATATTTTACATTTTCCCACACTCATATCTTTTTCCCCAGTTACTTTTTAAATCTTGTTTTCTTCACCAAGTTGACCTGATTTTAACCTTGTAACTCTTGCATATAGCTTTATCACGCTGTTCAACGTTTACAAAGCTTATTTCTTTCCTACAATCATAGATCTCGTAATCTTCTTCAAAATGCCATAATCATTACAATTAGGGTATGGACACCCAGAGATTGTGAGAAATCTTTTTGGATTTTGTTTACTCTGAAAAACACCTGGAAAATTGCTATTAAAAAAACTAAAATAAAGTATTTTTATTCATTTATAGTGTAAAACGACTTGCTGCTCATATGTTCAGTCTTGAGTGTTATTTTCTTCTTCAAATATTAAAAAATGCATGGTGGGAGAAAAAGTGCATGCCAGTTTTTTGCAGTGGCTCCTGACAGAAAATGCTCTAATGCAGTATCCAATCAAAAGGCTGTAAAAACACCACTTCAAGAAAAAAAACTGAAAAATGCGTGAAAAACTTATCAAAAGCTGTTCAGGAAGTGAAAAATTCCTAATAAACTCCCCAAAGAAAGTCTGTTCTGAAGAAGTTTTTACTAGAAAAATATTGTACTTTGCCAAAACCTGCATCTATGGCCTGCGTGAAATGGGAGCAGTCTATCAGAAAGGGGCATGGCCTGATGTGCAGTATCATACCTCCAAGAACTATCCACTAACATTTACACTCAAATTTATGCCATCCACTAGACTGTGTGTAAAACCACCCCAAATAATTTTAACCGCAGTGACATTTATCACTTTTCCACAGAAAATGTTTGTCTAATTGCTGTTCTACCAAGGAGTAAAAGGAGTTTCAGTCAAACATATATACCTTGCCTTGAAAAGTATTAAGTCTGAAAACGTTTCCCAAGTTACACCCATAAACTTAGCGTTGGTATGTCACATAAAATACATCTAAGTAGAAAAATGGAAATGATACATGGTTTTCTAAATATTTTTTAAAAATCTGCTAGACTTCCGTATTTTGGGGATTATAACACTCATCAGGCAAGGAATTCAGTTATGCTCCCAGAACTGCTCGTGGTTATGGGTGCACAAGGGGACCTGACAGGTTCCCTTTAAAGAGAACCCATCACCATGAAAATGCTGTGCAATCTGCAGGCACCATGTTATAGAGCAGGGGAACTGAGTAGATTGATGCATAGTTTTGTGAGAAACGATTCAGTATAACTCGTGATTTCATCATTTAAATCTCTGCTCTTTTTGGGAATTTGGTTCCAGAGGGCGGTCCTTCTCTTCTCACAAGATTATATATCCATATACCGTATATACTCGTGTATAAGCCGAGTTTTTCAGCACAAAAAATGTACTGAAAAGTCCCCCCCTCGGTTTATACACGAGTCATATACGGTACTCTGTATACAGCCCCCCCCATCAGTGGTATACAGGGCCCCCCCTTGCTGCCGCACACCTGTAAAGGAATAGATCATTATACTTATCCCTGTCCTGTCGCCGCCGCCGCTCTGCACCGCGCTCCTCCGGGTCTTCATGCTTCTTCCTGCTGTGACCGGCGGGCACAGGCAATGACGTCATTGCCTGTACGACGGAGGAGGAAGCAGGAAGAAGCATGAAGACCCGGAGGAGCGCGGTGCAGAGCGGCGGCAGCGACAGGACAGGGATAAGTATAATCTATTCCTTTACAGGTGTGCGGCAGCAAGGGGGGGGCACCTGTATACCACTGGGGCCTGTATACACCACTGGGGCTGCTGTATACACCACTGGGGCTGCTGTATATACCACTGGGGAGGCTGCTGTATATACACTGGGGAGGCTGCTGTATATACCACTGGGGAGGCTGCTGTATATACCACTGGGGAGGCTGCTGTATATACCACTGGGGAGGCTGCTGTATATACCACTGGGGAGGCTGCTGTATATACCACTGGGGAGGCTGCTGTATATACCACTGGGGAGGCTGCTGTATATACCACTGGGGAGGCTGCTGTATATACCACTGGGGAGGCTGCTGTATATACCACTGGGGAGGCTGCTGTATATACCACTGGGGAGGCTGCTGTATACCACACTGCGGGGGTCTGTATACCTGTGCTGGGGTCCACCCTCGGCTTATACACGAGTTAATAGGTTTTCCCAGGTTTTGGGGCCAAAAGTAGGGGGTCGGCTTATACACGGGTTGGCTTATACATGAGTATATACGGTACTCAGTTCTCCCTGCTTTATAACATGGTGCCTGCAGATTGCGCTGCATTTTTCTGGTGACAGTTTTATGCTGCTTATTTTTACTCTGTTTTACAGTTCTAGCAAAGTGGAAGGGATTTATAAAAATCTCCGTCCCACTGTGCTTTTTTTCTACATTAAGTAAACTGACCTCCAGTGCATGTTTTAATAACACAACATGTCATGTGAGTACACTAAGTTTGTGCGGATTTTCTCTATAGAACATTTTTCTAGTTCAGGGGACCTGACAACTAGCAATGTAAGGACAACTGACTAAACGAATTGCTCTGGCGCGTCCCTGAGGGGTAGGATGCTTTAAGTACAGTGGCACTCAGTAATAGCCTTAGATGCACCAAATGATCAGCACTTCTTCAGGCAGGTGGTGCACAGAGAGTAAATGCAATCAAGATAAAGATTTCTCAGCGCTCTCCAAAATTTCTAGCAAGAATTCTTTTTCATTCGGCACTTGACATTCAGCCTGAGCTGAAACGTCCAGTGCTGTAGAAACAAAAAATTCATGCTAGAAATTTTGGTGAGTGCTGAGAAATCTTTATCTGGATACACTGAGAGGCACTTTCAGATAAAGCATGTTGCCCATTTAAGCATAGGGTAGGGTGTAGACGCCCCAATCTAGCTTTCGGGAGACCTGTGCAGCATGTGCAGGCCCTGGAGCGGAAAGCTGCAGCTGGACCTGGACCACTGCTCAATGGTGAGCCCAGTGTGTCCTTGTTTGGGTGGAGGAGGCAGGACAACACAGGGATGCCGGTGCCAACGTTACATTGTGGTTACTGCAGTGCGTAGGTATGGAGGGCTCAGTGATTAGTGGAGAGTAAACAGTCCTAAATTGCCCCTGCGCACCTCAGTTATATTTTTTGGCTTTTTAGTATGTCTACAAGGCAGAAAATGCACATTTTTTCCTACCAGTCTGTTAAATATTTAGTTATTATTTTAGGTTAGGTCATTCCATGTCAAGTGATCCAAAAATGAATATTTTTTTTCCCTGACGTCCTCAGATTTTTTAAAAAATTTTTCTATATGAAGAACAACTTTATCTAATTACAAAAAAAAGTTTTGAATTTTTTTCTTTATCAGTTAATTTTTTACAGATTTTTAAAGTTTTAAAAAAGTGCGAATTTTGGCCTGGTATGGCTTTACATTTTCTATCATATCTCGGGCTAGAAATAAGATAGAGAAACAAAATAAACACCAATCTACTCAGAACTGTCCAGGCTTTCATCAGATATGTCACAAGAGGATCTTTGTTAATATTTTACCCATGTGATCGCAAGCGCAAAACTTTAAAACGCATTTCCGAAAAATCGGCGCACTTTAAATATTTCAAAAACTGCCCATGTGTCTGCTTTGCTCTTAGCCACATCTGTACCAAATTTCAAGTTGGGATCGCAATGGGATCATATTTTAACATATTTTACTAGTAATAGCGTCAATGGGTCATTCCATATCAAGTGATCTAAATATGAATATTTTTTTTTACCTGACGTGTTTAGATTTTTTATTTTTTTTTCCTTTATGAAGTACTACTTTAGTTAATTACAAATTAAAAGTTTAGAATTTTTTTCTTCATCAGTTAATTTTTTACAGATTTTTAAAGTTTAAAGAAAGGGTGAATTTTGGCCTGGTATGACTTTACATTTTTTTTATCTCAGGCTAGAAATAAGATAATGAAGTGGGAGAGGCATCATTTTACTCAGAACGGTAACAGCTTTCATTTGAGATGTTATAAGACTGTTTCTTTATATCAAATTCAAACTATTGACGGGCAATTGTGAAAAAATGACTGATTGTGTTCTTGGTGATTTTTGAATTGACACTATAATAGTTAAATATTTTGCACTTAGGTCCAATGAATGCGTCCATGGGGTCAAGCTGGGACAGAGTCATCACAAATTAGCCTTATTTGCAGATGACCTGCTACTTTACATCTCCCAGCCCCTGGTCTCCATCCCTTCGGTCTTAATGGAGTTTGAACGGTTCGGACAATTGAGCAACTTTAAAGTGAATTGCTCCAAAACCGAGGCACTCAATATTTCTTTGCCTGGAGAATTGGTTTCTCATCTATCTAAACAGTTCCCATTTAAATGGAAAGTAGAAGCCATTAAGTACTTGGGAGTCCTTATACCAAAAGATCTTAAACAAATATTCAATTTAAATTATCAACCCCTTTTGACTAACGCGGAATCGGCATTTACCTCCTATAGACAATTAAAGCTATCCTGGTTCGGGAGAATAAACGTAGTCAAGATGGATGTCTTGCCCCGACTCTTATATACTTTTCAGACAGTTCCTGTTCTATTGGATAGAGGCTTCCTCTCCAAAATGCAATCTATGATCCTTAGATTTGTCTGGGGGGCAAGAGGTCCAGATTGCGAATGAATATCCTATCCTTGCCCAAGACCAGAGGAGGGGTTGGACTACCCAACATACGAGCGTACTTTGTGGCTTCCTCTCTTGTTAGAGCTCTAGATTGGCATTATCATGCGTCCTCCAAGAAATGGGTAGGGGTGGAGCAAGAGGGTTTGGGGATTCCGCTGAAACACCTGCTTTGGATTTCCCCTAAAGACTCCACAGACCTAGTACCTTTGACAGACATGACCAGAAACACCTTGAAGGTATGGCACCTAGTGACGAAAACCCTCCGCTTAAACGACAGACTTAGCCCTTTGACTCCCCTTTTTTCCAACTCCTCTTTCCCACCCAGATTTGACAGGCAGAGATTTTTATGTTGGCGGATTATGGATGACACCCGAGTAGGACAGACTCTGTCCAGTGGTGGTTTGCCCCCGATGGCAGAGCTACAACTCAAAGAACCTACGAGACCTCTTAAGTGATTCGAATTTCTCCAATACAGAGCATACTTATATTCAGCTGACCACTCTTGCAGGGTAAGATTGACGCCCAACGTATTGGAGAGGTTATTCCAACTGGAGGCTCCACCGAGGCGCAAAATATCAGTTCTATACCAGGCCTTAGGGTCCATGAGAGAGCAGGGCACCCTTTACTTCCAACGTGCTTGGGAGAGGGAATTGGGGTGTAGCATTTCAGAAGCTAATTGGCAGAAATGCTTTATATTTACTCACTCACTAGCTAGCGCTTGTTCTGCACAAGAAAGAAGCTATAAGCTGCTCACTAGATGGTAGCTGTGCCGACGACACTCCGGAACATGTTCCCTGGAACCCCTGATACCTGCTGGTGCTGTGGGGAAGAGAAGGGTACAATGATACACATTTGGTGGAGTTGTGGGGAAATCCGGCGGTTCTGGTCTGAGGTTTTCAATGCATACGCCCGGATAACAGGTAAACAAGCCGAATGCTGCCCAGAATCGGCAATGTTATCCATTTTTCCAGGTCCTATTGGGCTACAGAAAGAGGGATATTCTCCGCTTTTGTATCTCGGCTGCTCGTGCTGTGATCTCGAGGTTCTGGGAATCAAGCCGGACTCCATCTCTACTTGATTGGTTCAAAGAATTGATGGACATATATCGAATGGAGGAGCTCGCAGCTGATGCGTCGGGATCTCGGAACAAATTCTTAGGGATTTGGGTTGAATGGATTCTTTTTCACGACTCTGCAGAATTTAGGAGTATCTTTTCCAGCACAGATAATATGGCTCGACCTCTGGCTGATGGGGAGCCAGTGGGATGAGTACCCTTTCTCCTTCCCATACCTCACCCGTCCCCCCCCCCCCCTCCTTTTTTTCTTTTTTTCTTACGTGGCTTTTCTTTCCCAGTATAACTTTTTCTAATGGTTTTTGTTTCTCTTCTCTCTCTCTTCTTTTCTATCTCTCTTTTCTTCCCATCTGATACATTCAGTCTAGGTATTTCCTTTCTACACCTATACCTTCAGAATTCTAGTGAACATTAGACAGGTATCGGAAACTCTGAGCTGTGAGTAGATCATTAATATTTCGGCCTTCCTTTCCGGTACACCAGTCGATAGACTATTCCAACTAGGCCTCAACGGGTAATGACCCACTTACGTGGTCAACCTATTAGAAGGGGCCAAGTGATAAAAATCATTCTGCTGGGGCAGCTTGTCCCCTTGACATCAGAACATCTCAAAACTCTGAGAGAAGGTTGTATACTTGAGTGTTTGGAATTATATTTAGATTGTAGTATATATTGCACCAGAGATGAGCGCAAAAGTAAATTTGCAGCTTATCTTAAAGTTACTAATAACTTTGTGAATTCTCTTTTTGTATATTTTTTATATGTCTCAAGATTTTGTTAAAAGATTGAATGTATGTCTTTCATATGTTTTTTCAAAATTTAATAAAAATGAGATTAACCATCTATTATATAATCACGAATGGTTTTTTTCCTCCCTTTTGAGTCCGCTCACGCTGCGAGTCAGTGTCGTCATGTGGATACGCCCGAAGCATTGGCCGCGCAGCGGCCATTGCGAGTAGTTCTAAGGCGACTCGCTATGCCCGCGCAGCGGGCATGGCGAGTCGCCTTAGCAGCGCGAAGCATTGGCCGCGAAGCGGCCTTAGCAGCGCGAAGCATTGGCCGCGAAGCGGCCATTGCGAGTCAGAGACTCGCTCTGCTAGAATCCCGATGCATGTGCATCGGGCACCCAGCTAGTAGTTAAATATTTTAAAATATGATCCCATCACGATCCCAACTTGAAATTTGGTACAGATGTGGCTAAGAGCATAAGACACATGGGCAGTTTTGGAAAATTTTTATTAAAAAGTTTTTTCGGAAATGCTTTTCAAAATGTTGCATTTGCATTCGCATGGGTAAAAAATTAAAATTAACAAATATACTCTTGTGACATATCTGGTAAAAGCCTGGACAGTTCTGAGTAGAATGGTGTTTATTTTGTTTCTCTATCTTATTTCTAGCCCGAGATAAAAAATGTAAAGTCATACCAGGCCAAAATTCACCCTTTTTTTAAACTTTAAAAATCTGTAAAAAATTAACTGATGAAGAAAAAAATTCCAAACTTTTAATTTGTAATTAACTTAAGTAGTACTTCATAAAGGAAAAAAAAAAAAAAAAAATGTAAAGACGTCAGGTAAAAAAAAATATTCATATTTAGATCACTTGATATGGAATGACCCATTGACGCTACTAATAGTAAAATATGTTAAAATATGATCCCATTGCGATCCCAACTTGAAATTTGGTACAGATGTGGCTAAGAGCAAAGCAGACACATGGGCAGTTTTTGAAATATTTAAAGCGCGCCGATTTTTCGGAAATGCGTTTTAAAGTTTTGCGCTTGCGATCACATGGGTAAAATATTAACAAATATCCTCTTGTGACATATCTGATGAAAGCCTGTATAATTCTGAGTAGATTGGTGTTTATTTTGTCTCTATCTTATTCCTAGCCTGAGTTATGAGGAGAAACGTAAAGGCAGGCAACAGCGAAATTCACACTTTTTTCCGAACTTTGAAAATCATTTAAAAAAAAACAACATTTTTTTAAAAAATTTTCTCTTCACATTTTGCATTGTCTGACATGCTATTATCAAATAACAAAATCTCAAAAGAATTAAAAATATAGAGGTAATAATCATTGGTTCACTTGGCATGGAATGACCCGTTATATCTTTTTATAGATTCTCTACAAATACATTTCCGGTACTTTGCTTGGGTCATATAATAATCCAGAATATTTTAAAACGATTTTCTGAGAAATATCTAAAGAATTATTCTAATGAATGTATTATAATGAACTAAGTATTGGTAACTGTACAAATTTTTTTAGGCTGAACAGTGGATTGACGCCAAAATGCTTAATCTATTAGTTGACTTATTTTGGTCCACTAGAATATGCCATATTGTGGCAAAATTCAAACCACACCCAATTTGCTCACTTTTTGTTAGACAACACACATAATTAAAAAATAAATAAATAAAAAAAAAAGGGCTAAAACGTGTAACATACATGGTGCAATGTATGTGAGTTTACGGAGCAAACTAAGCCAGATTAGTAGCCTTGCCCTTTATTTTGATGGCCAGGACCAGTTAGACATCAGGTTGAAGTTGGTTATATTCTACGGCAAATTCCATCCATGTGTGGTTATACTAACTTCTTTTGAACACTGGATACATATGAAATGTTTTTCTTTTCCATATTAGTTTTTTTTAGCCCCATGAAATAATTTGTAACATATTGTGCATCTTCTCTTTGTGAACCAGAGGAAAACCACGATCTTACAACTTGATCTTTTGGTGAGACTTTGGGTTTCTCACGCTCAATTACAACCCCTATGTTAAAACAACATTTAAAATCCTTCATCGCTCTTACAAATGAGCTTAAGCTGGACTTTTGTGGCCTGAAAAGCTCATTTTTAACAACATCCGCAAAGAATGTTAGCGATTGCTCCAATAAAAGCTAAAGAAAAAAACCCCGTCTTTCAAATAGTCCGCTAGCTATGTTTCCTGCACGCTTAAGGTAGCTCTGAAAACCTTCTATTTACAGTTCAGCTGGGAGAGCTGAGAAAGCTAGAGGTCGACATGTTGTGGCAAGAGACAGAAGGAAAAGATTTTTTATTCCCTCTTTTTCTTTTCGTTTCTCAATCTTTCACATCTGGTCATAAAATCTATTCAAGAGTCACAGTTTATTCTTCATTCTCATTAGTTTAAATAAAACCATGCCAAAAGCCCGTCAAGGAGCGCTACCTCTTACATCTGTGTCCTACTGCGGTCCTTGGGGGGAGACCTTGATAACACCTGACTATTCGGGCCTAAAGGTCTGGCTTTGTTTTTATTTATGTGTTTTTTACTTTGTAATTTTTCACTGTGGTTTAGTGCGTAAGCTCTCCCAAGTTTCCTGTGGTTATTACTCCTGCGGTTCTTGTTGTGTTTGCAGTGCAGATGGATATGGTGTTTTGGTTATTACAGAACCAGTGACAGCAGATTACAGGAATGCACATATATAACGAGCTTAGCTTGGGGTGTTTGATAAGTAAACATTGTTTAGCCTTTTTTATGTAAGGGAAGTTAGTCATTTACGAGGTGAGAAGTTGGCATCTTTCTAATAAACTGTTAAGCAAAATATTTGAAATTTTTGATTATTTTTAGTGTTTGCTTTGCTCATTTTCCAGTTATTTTGAGGTACATTTACGGAATAGCAATTCAATTATTGCCAATGCCACAGTGTTTCTGTGAAATGAATAGTGAACTTGCGGTTAATTTCTAGACCTATTTTCTGCATTTTAATTTCTATTAACCCTGTAGTTATTCATAAAATGGGACTATAAGAAATGGGGGTTCAAAGCAGCAACATTTAGGATGAATTTTGCTGGTGAAGATTTTTCTAATCCGTGGTACTGTCCTTCGTGATTAGTCTATGAGCTTTATTTTACATGCTACTTAAAGGCTTTTGTTTAGTTATGTCAATAGGGAAAATTTGATTATAGGAATAGATGTTTCGCAAGATGGCAACATTGTGTTTATGTAGGTTTTATTCAGGTAAGCACATTTGACTGTTCTAGCACTTTCGCTGATATTAGTGCTCATACAGCGATGTCGGTGAGAATCTGTCGACTCATGGAGTGGCCGTGGGTCTCCTGACTCAAAGCAGGAAGCTTCATATATGCTTACGAGGGTGTTGAGTTCAGGTGAGAATACCTGTGGCAAATTCATGCATTTTGGACCATGCGTGGACAGATTTTCAAGGACTTCTGTATTAGCCCAACTTTTTGGTAAATTGTAATGTATGATGCTAGCATCATGCTAATATTTTAGAATTAGAATCTAATATACATAGCGTAGTAGCATAAAAATGCATACTAAAGATATTAAAATCTCCTGCATGATTATTAAGGTAACGATTTCACATTTGTATTGCAAACGATTAGAGATGAGCATTTGGATTTGTGATGCGCTAGTCCAGCATCCAGTTTGGTCCTCCGTGGCAGACAGTCCTCCCTGGGCATCCTTGGCAAGGCTTCCTGGGCTCCTCTAGCTCAGGATGCCAGATGTGGAAATGAAGACCAGCTGCCACAGAGAACTGGACAACAGACCAGGGTATCACAAATTGAATTGGTCATCTGAGCTAAAATGCAAAGTGTTCTTGGGCTAAAGAATCAATATTCGATTAGTGGGGTGCCCATCTGATATGTGTATAAAATAGTAAGTTTTACAACTTGCTTAACATCCTTTTTTTTACCCCCACGTTGCCTCGATTTTTAGCTTTTTTCTTCTTTGCTGAGTCAAGGAGTTTAACTTTTGACCTTGTACTAATCACAGAAATGCATTCCCTATATTGGCACATGACCATTGATTTGTGTGAAAGGGATTGGTTTTCGCAGGGGAAAGTATTTTTTGTCTATGTTGGTGTAGGCCATGTTGGTGTAGGGAGTTTGTTTTGCTTAATAAAATGAGCAAGCAGCTCTTCACATGCAGTATTCATTGCCAATTCGGGATCGGAAGTAGAGCTGATAATTTGGAGATTGGAGGGGTTAACTGTAGATCTGGGCATATGTGATAAGAGAAGCATATTTTACCCATGTGTATCTTTAAGTGGACAACCCCTTTAAATATTCAAAGGGACAGTATACAAATTCCACAACGGTTTTACTAGTTTGGGTAAATTTATTTTCAGTATACCAGTGCACATATTACCACCCACTTCTTCCCGCCAAATCTGAGGTTTTCTGTTTTCTGGTTGGAACAAGGGTCTATACAGAGAAGTAGTTGATCAATCTGTATAATGGTTAAATCATGGTCTATTCTGGAACATACCCTAATGTTCTGTTTCCTGGTCAGATTGTTTAAATATACAATTGCACAGAATGACACAGTGAGCGGCTGGCCCCACTTCCACATTGTCTGTATATGATAGTGTCAAAACGACTCTTAAATTTATTTTCCTTTCTTAGCGTCAGGTTTTACATTACAGCGTGAGACCATTAGCCAGGCAAACTATCCATTCAAGCAGTTTTACTCCTTAATTAGCATTTGAGCCTCCATGATTAAGACTTCCTGACTACTCGTCCAAAATTTTACAAGTGTTTAAGGACGTGGACCAATTTGGATCATTTGTCGGGGTAAATAAGCAGGTTAGGAGAGCAGGAGAAAAGTCCTCTAGGCTGACGTCCATTTTGCAAAACCTACATAAGACATTTATGATAAATATATTACATGAAACGTCTAAATTATAATTGGTGTTCCTTTTTCATTTTCACATGTTTATTGTCATCTGGTGTGAGCCAGATTTATGGGAGCGCAGTAGTTTTAGTACGATTTGGCTGGGCCGTATTTAATGACATCACCTTGATCTATATTCAGTATGTGATTTCAGTGGGTCCCAGTGTTAAATATTTTCATAATTATGCTGGTTTTGGCAGTTCACTTGGAACTTTTTATTTTTTTTTACGTTTCTTTAATGAACATGTTTCACCTCTGGGCTCATGAGACGAGCGCAAAGTTTGAAAAATTAACAGTATAGTTTTAGTGTGTAGATTATATACAAATGGTTGAGAATGGGAATGTTATTTCTTATTCTTTAAATCTATGTGAATGTAAATAGAAGCTGGCAAAGGCGAATTTTCCCCAGGGTATGCCCACAAAGGGTCCGTCACTTAATAAATGGAACCTGTCAGGTCCTCTGCGGACAAACAAACACAAGCAGTTCTGTGTCCATATTTATACATACCCTGCCTAGTAGTTCCTTCATATAGTAGTATACTTTTTCTAAAAATCTGTTTATGTATTTCTAAAGACAGTTTATGAGATGCTAATTAGGGCTTTGACTAGTCGAGGGGGCGTTAGTTCGCCAACTAGTTGGTTCACTTAGCATGTTATCACGCCCCTGTGGGAATGATAATATACTTTAGAAGAGTCTGCATCTTTACCAGTGCTTAACATGTGTGCAGCTTTATTCCCCTCAGCTGTGAGATTCTCTCACGCCTGGTGCATGCTTCCCGACGTCAGGTGCTCACTGCGCATGATCTAAAGTTGTGTGCACCTCCAGATATGGTCACTACTCTGCAGTCAGGTGTACTCGTCCCGAGTAGAGGTGTAGTGCACATGATCGGAAGTGCGGACGAAGTCTGATCAACGACTGTGCACCTCTCTGAAGCTGGTACGCATGTGCCTGGTGTCAGAGAAACTCAATGCTGAGGTGTACAAAGCTGCACACACGTGTAGCTTTGTATAGTGCTTGCAAAAACGGCCACAGGGCAGTGATGACATGCTATGTGGGCTGGTTAGTCGGGGAACTAACACTCCTTCAACAAGTCAAAGCCCTAATTCGCTTCTCATAAACGGTCTTTCAATTCTTTTTCTAAAGATCTGTTTATGGATTCTACTATATGCTGGGACTATCAGGCAAGGATTTCAAATATGCACCCATTACTGCTAGTGGTTCTGGGTGCACAGGGGAGCTGACAGGTCCCTGTAAATTGTGACATTTTTCTCAGCTAAATATTTGCAATTTCATATGTAGGTTATACTGGTGTTCTGGTAATCTGTACTAGCTAACGCGTAATATTGGATAGGTGTTTTAATCGGAGGGAAAATTAAATTGTCGTTGCACAGACCACCCATACATTATAGGATCCAATTAAAATTGCTTGTTCTCACCCACAAAAGCTGTTCACAGTGCAGCACCTCCCTACCTCTCTGCCCTCATCTCTGTCTATCACCCCACCAGTTTTCTTCGCTCTGGAACTGACTTAAGACTAACCTCTGCACTAATCCGAACCTTTCATTCCCGGCTCCAAGACTTCTCCCAAGCTGCACTAATCCTCTGGAATGCTTTTTTTCCCCAAGAAATTAGTATTATTCACAATAAAACACCTATGCAGAGCGGCCTATCATTCTCCCTAATCAGAGTCATTTGGACATAGGTTATCCACCACTTCCCTGAACATAACTGTCAAATGCCATGAGACCCAAAAGCTATACACAGATTAGGCCCCTTTCACATCAGTGTTTATTTGAAATCGCGGCAGATGCGGTGAAAAAAACGCATCTGCCGCGATTACCGCATACCGGCTGCACTTGCGGCACGGTTGCGGCAAGCCCCATACAATGTATAGGCGGGTTTTTTCGCGGCCGCACCTGCCGCAAGTGCCAAAACCGCACTTGCCGCACCTGCCGCAAGCCCGCCTTAACATTGTATGGGGCTTGCCGCAACCGTGCCGCAAGTGCAGCCGGTATGCGGTAATCGCGGCAGATGCGTTTTTTTTCACCACATCTGCCGCGATTGCAAAAAAGCGCTGATGTGAAAGGGGCCTTAGCTGGTGGCCACTTAATCCACTCTTATCTATTCCACACTTTGTGAAGATGGACCTATACTTTGTGTCACCCCACCTTATTGTAGATTGGAAGCTCTTGCGAGCAGGCTCATCATTTTTTTTTTTTTGCTTTTAACTATTGTATTTTCCCCAACTGTTTGTTATGACTGTTTATTTGTATATAAATCTCTGATTTATTAAGCGCTGCAGAATATGTTGGATCTATATTAGGGCTGGGCGATTTTGGGAAAAATCAAAATCTCGATTTTATTTAAACCTATGGACGATTTTCGATTTAAATCTCGATTTTTTTTCTATTTTGTTTTTTTGCTTTTCTTTGATGAATAAAGAGAAAAGACTAAGAGGTAGTTTAACAATTTTTATTCAGATAAATTACTTTAACATAACTGTTTTAAATAACTTCACAGTTTTTTAAATTGTGCAAATATCATGTCAAATACAAGTTGTCAACAGAAAAATTTATATCGAACCATGTCTCTTTAAAGGGACTGTGTTAACAGATTTTAAGACTAAACTACTGAAAGAGTCTCACAGGGATCATGACAGTGAGTATAGACATGGGGTTTATTTGTCTACTAGTAAAAAGGCCCGATGTTGTCGCATCGGGAGTGGGGTGAGATGAAGATGGGGGGCGGGCTGTTTGGCATTGGGGCCATTACCTGTGACTTGACCGTGTGGGGTGTCAGCAGGGGCAGTGTGGGGAGTGAGGGGGGGTAAGAGGGGTGAGCAGGGGCAGTGTGGGGAGGTGAAAGGGATAAAGAGCGGGAGTGTGGGGTGAGTGGGGGCATGAGGAGGGGCAGTGTGGGTGATTGGGGTGGGGGAAAGCAGGGCAGTGTGGGTGATTGTGGGGTAATCAGGGGCAGTGTGGGTGATTGTGGGCAGTTGGCAGGGGGGGGGGGAGTGATAGGGGTAAGGAGTGATGAGATACGGGGGGTAAGAGGAGTGAGCCGGGGCAGTGTGGGTGAGTGTGGGGTAATCAGGGGCATGTGTGGGTGATTGTGGGCAGTTGGCGGGGGGGGGGAAGTGAGAGGGGTAAGGAGTGATGAGATAGGGGGGGTAAGAGGAGTGGGGGGTAATGAGGGGCAGTGTGGGTGATTGTGGTAATTAGGGGGGGTGAGAGGGGTAAGCAGGGTGTATGGGTGAGTGGGGGGTAAGCTGGAGCAGTGTGGGTGAGTGGGGGCAGTGTGGGTGAGTAGGGGGTAATGAGGGGCAGTGTGAGGAGTGAGTGAGGGCATGGGGGGGAAGAGGAGTGAGCAGGGGCAGTGTGGGTGATTTGGGAGGGCTATGGAGGGTGAGTGTTGGTGATTGGGGGGCAATGAGGGGCAGTGTTGCAGATGTGAGCCCCGCTGGGCGTGTAAGGTTAGTGAGGACTCGAAGGTGGTGGCGGCAGCAGACTGCAGGCCGGCGGGCCTGTAGGCTGGAATGAGAGTGCGGTGCCGGGGTCGGCGGCGGCATGAGAGGGAGGGCCGCAGCGGCGGTGAGGTTGTGTGATGAAGGGGGCCGCTGATGGAGCCGGCGGTCCCTGCAGTAAGAGGGTTCCCCCGGGCTGTGGCGGGCGCGAAGGGGGGCCGCAGATGGTGGCAGCGGGCGCATGTGTAATGTTGCTTACCGTGTCAGCGGCGGGCCTGGAAAGAGAGGGCGGCGGCAGCAGCGTGCGGGGGGGGTGTGATGAGGGGAGGCTGCAGCGGCAGGCAGCGGCATGGGTGTCCTAATATGGCGGCGCTTCCGGGGTAAGCAGGCATAATCGGCAGTTTAGCGCAGGCGCCCTTGCTCCATAGCGGCACAGTGGCCGGAAGTGCTAAACTGGCGATTATGTATAGAGATACTTACTGTCTATGCCCCGCTGTGCCCATATGAATATGTGAATTATATTCCCCGACATGTGACTGGGGGGAGCTCCGGTCTCCACACCCACTGCTGTGAGTGACACTGGCCCAGCTGTGATGTCACAAGCAGGGCTGCTATCATTCCCAAGCCCAGGGAAATGATGGGCGCTGGGCATGCTAGAGATTTGCATTGACCCTGCTCGAGATGTCAGTGCAGGGTTGTTGTCAATTAAAAACTGCTGACCGTCCCTTTAGAAGAAACTATTTATAAAGTAGTGCAATAGTTCTAAATGCTGCCTTAACTGGCAACCACAGTACATTGTTAAAGTGCTGGTCATATGTGCTGGAGGCTGGAAGAAAGGTCCCGAATACACAATGTAAAGCCTGGTGTTAACTTAAACGAAACCACCTTCCATGAAACTGGAGCAGCAAATTTGGGCTGAACCCTGAGCTTACAAAAAACATGTGCCCGTGCAATGTAACTTCAACTGCTTCTAGATGCAGCTCATCCTGGCTTGTTGTTAAAAAGCCTACAAAATCCCTCTGCCTCTCATACTTGTCAACTGCTTTTAAACAACCAGGCAGGATGAGCCACATCTACAAGCATTTCATAGCATCGCCACTGCTTAGTGTAATCTTTGGCCATTGAGTCGCACTCGCTTCCCATGAAAAAAAACGAACAAAGAACAAAACAGTGCATTTAAATTTTTTACAGGTTTTTAGCAAGAAATACAAGCCTGTCTACTGTCTCTGGCTTCAGGCATGCCCGGTGACACGTCACAATGTTACCACCTGTACTGAAGACTCTTTCAGAAGGAGCACTAGTAGCAGGAATGGATAGATATTTTTTGGCCAGGTGACTCAACCTTGGGAAATTTTCTTCATGCTGCTTCCACCACAGAAGAGGATCTTTGTCTGGTTCTACATATGGGAACAATAAGTAGCTTGAAATCTCAGCTTCAATACTAGCCACTGCTGATTGGGTTTGTGCTGTAGAGGTTGATGGCACTGGTCTTTTTAAGAAGCTGGCTAAGGATTTTTTTTTAGGTACAGGTGGTCCACCTTCTTCATCTACTTGTGACTGTAAACATTCTTTCTGCACAGGCACAGCTGTGTCAGTTGGATCCAGATGCATATTTTTCTCACAGAGAGATATCAACTCAGTGACAAGTGCTTTCTTCATTGCCTCTATTTTTTCATCTGCAATGTAAGTTGACCGAAATCGGGGGTCTACCATCATTGCAATGTCCAGGAGGTTATCTGTGTTGGAGTCACTATGCTTATTGTTTAGATACTCCAAAATGGTGCATTTAATTTTTTGGGTGAGTTCACTGTCATCCTCAGCTGGCTGCAGAAGGCTGTTATTAAATAAATGAAGTACTGGTTTAAGGTATGAGACAGTCACATACGACTCGCCAGACAGTGCATCAGTGAACTCTTTTAAAGGACTTAAAGCCCTGTTTATTGACTCCAACACATCTATATCCTGCCAAGTTGGTACTAGGTGCCTGCTCTTTATTTCGGACCCCAAGACTCGTGCAATTGCCTTTTCCTGCTCCAGAACACGTTCAATCATTTGTTGTTTCGAACCCCACCTTGTTGGAGACTCTGTAATAAATTGATGAGTGGGTAATCCCAGTTCTGTCTGCACCAGAACCATATCTCTTCTCTTCTTCCAACTGAAGGAGAAGGCACTAACAATTTTTTTACACACTCCTACAGCACGTTCAACCCGTGAATCTTTCAAACCGTTCTCTGTAATAAAAGAAACAAAAATTATAGAATTGTTTAAACAAAGTGTGTTCCCTTTTTTGCACCAAAAAAAATTAGATTCCTAAACTAGGGAGAAGTCAGAGGTAAAAGTTTATTGCTTCTAGTTCTAGCGCTAGCCTGTTCAGAGTTGACAGTTTACAATACACTTTTGATGTATCATCATTATACAATTACAAACTGAACTAGAATTAAGGTCCCCGCCCACTAACCGATTAGACGGTTGTCATAGGACGGCCGGTCTAATCGCTGTACCGCCCTATTATATGTCGGTGTGTGCTTGCGCACACACACAGACATATAGCAAAGCTTTAGACAGCTGAGCAGAGGACGGTATCACATCATTACATGGCGCCGCCCTAGGTTCCACTATTAGCGTATAGGGGAGGGCGGTGTCACATCATTATGCGGTACTGCCCTCCGCTATACGCGAATAGGGCCGTGCCTCGTCATAAGGGCAGAGTCCCTGCACAGGAGCGTAGCTCCTATGAATGGATGCCGCCCCTAAAAGTCTGCCGTGGCACTTACATGGGCCGCCGAGCGCAGCCTAGAATAGAGAGTGTGGCCGATCAAGCAGGGCACCGACAAGTCGGTCGGTGCCCCATCTGTGGCCACGCTCAAACGGGCCGACATGCGCCGACATCTCATCTGTGCCCACAAACACGGCCGAGATGTCGGCTAGTGTAAGGGGGGGTCCTTACTTTTTTCCCTGGCTCTTGTATTACTAGAATCATTCATTACTTACCAATGGCATTGTGAAGTCTGTGTCCAAAGCAATGCAGGTGTGTCCACCCATTCTGCCTTACAGCCTTTATCATGTTTGTCCCACTGTCGGTTGTGATGCACACTTGTTGTTCTTCCCTGAGCTTCCAGGAAACCAGGGACTCTTTCAGCCCCTGAGCTAGAATTTCTCCAGTGTGGTCATCCGGAAAATAAGTTGTCTGGAGGCAGATACTTTGCAGTTTCCAGTCTTCATCAATGAAATGAGCTGTCAGACTTAGGTATGGCTGCATGGTTCTGCTGGACCATAGATCAGAGGTTGTAGAATAGAATTCTATACTCTGCACTTTATTTGCAACACTTTGTTTTGCAATATTGTACAAATGAGGCAGAGCTATTTCTGCAAAATACTTCCGGTTTGGCAGCTGATATTTGGGATCTAGTGTGTGTAGCATCTGAATAAATCCAGGCTTCTGAACAGTATAGATAGGAAGCATATCTTTAGCGATATGATATGTTACTGCATCCGTTATTGCTTGCCACCTAGGCCCTTTCTTGTCATATGGCATTACACCGGAAAACGATGCCTCTATCGTTAACTGCTTTGTTTTTTGTGTTTTTGGAGTTGGACTGCCTCTTCCTTCTGCATCTCGCAAAGCGACACACTCTTCCCATTCAGCAGCATGTTTTAGTCGGAGGTGCTGGAATAAGTTAGTTGTGCTGCTACTTTTTGTTGCAATACTTTTTCTACACAATTTGCAGAGCACATTGCTTTGTTTAATGTCATTACGCAAAAATCCAAACCACTTCCAAATGATGGATGTCACATTGCCTTTTCGAGGAATTAACTCCTCTCCCTCAACCTCATCATCCTCGATGTTTCTTAAAGAGTTTGTTGCCATTTTCGAGTTTTATTCGTGGGAGGGTGGTGCTTTTTTTGGGATTCTTCTGAGTCTCACTATAGATGAGGGCCTGCCAACATCAAACAATAATTAGTCTCAGTCTCTCCCTCTTTTTCTCCCAGTGCCTGTCTATCTCCCCTTGTGGCCGTTCATCCATCCCTCCCCTCCGTCCGTTCATCCATCCCTCGTGACAGTACATCCATCCTGAAGATCATCTTTAATCAGGATTCCCCTTTAAGGAGACCGCATCTATTGAACGGAGCAGGTTCCAACTTCCCCCAGGTATATAATCTATGAGGGGGAGGGGATATAGGACCCAGCCAGCCCAGCAGTATACAATATATAAGGAGGGGGAGGGATATAGGACACAGCCATGTAGGGGGTATTACCCTGGTATTAGATCATTAATGGCAGTCATTATATAGGGAGACATGCTGACACCAGGGCACTGTGATTACTGGCCAACAGCCAGGTATAGAATATATAAGGAGGGGGAGGGAATACAGGACCTAATGACCTATTCGATGTTAAAGTAATCAGGCCTTGAAAGTCTGGAGGAGCTTCTGTTCCCCCCAGTAATGCTCCTCGGCTGACCCGACCCCCCCAGTGCTGCTCCTCCGCAGACCCCCCCTGGTGCTGCTCCTCCGCAGACCCCCCCTGGTGCTGCTCCTCCACTGACCCCCCCTGCAGTGTTACTCCGCTGACCCTCCAGCACTGCTCCCCCCATGCTGTGTTACTCCGCTGACCCTCCTGCACTGCTCCCCCCCTGCAGTGTTACTCCGCTGCCCCTCCAGCACTGCTCCACCACTGACCCCCCCCCTGCAGTGTTACTCCGCTGACCCTCCAGCACTGCTCCACCACTGACCCCCCCCTGCAGTGTTACTCCGTTGACCCTCCAGCACTGCTCCTCCACTGACCCCCGGCCCCCCTGCAGAGTTACTCTGCTGACTCTGTAGCGCTGCTCCCCCTGGCACTGCTCCACCACTGACCCCCCCCCGCAGTGTTACTCCGCTGACCCTCCAGCACTGCTCCACCACTGACCCCCCCCTGCAGTGTTACTCCGCTGCCCCTCCAGCACTGCTCCACCACTGACCCCCCCTGCAGTGTTACTCGCTGCCCCTCCAGCACTGCTCCACCACTGACCCCCCCTGCAGTGTTACTCCGCTGACCCTCCAGCACTGCTCCTCCCCTGCAGTGTTACTCCGCTGACCCTCCAGCACTGCTCCACCACTGACCCCCCTGCAGTGTTACTCCGCTGACCCTCCAGCACTGCTCCTCCACTGACCCCCGGCCCCCCTGCAGAGTTACTCTGCTGACTCTGTAGCGCTGCTGCCCCTGGCACTGCTCCTCCGCTGAGCACTCGGCTCTGCTCCTCCAGACCTCCACTGGCACTCCTCAGATGACCCCTCAGCGCTGCTCCTCTGTTACCACCCCCCCTCCTCCCCTGGTATTGGTATTACTTTTTTACATGCAGAAAACCTACTGGCATCACACAGCTCAGCAATGGGCATCATGGAGGCAGTAGTACAGCACATGCACTGATGGCTTACACCAATCAGGTGCCTGCCAGGTGTGACAGGCAGTATCAGTGAGATGTATAGTGCAGGGAGCAGACCACCTGTGAATGCACCATTCAGGCGTTAATTACATTAACACAGGTGTGACAGGCAGTAATCAGTGAGATGTATAGTGCAGGGAGCAGAGCACCTGTGAATGCACCATTCAGGCGTTAATTACATTAACACAGGTGTGACAGGCAGTAATCAGTGAGATGTATAGTGAGGGAGCAGAGCACTGTGAATGCACCATTCAGGCGTTAATTACATTAACACAGGTGTTACAGGCAGTAATCAGTGAGAGTATAGTGCAGGGAGCAGAGCACCTGTGAATGCACCATTCAGGCGTTAATTACATTAAGAAAGCATTGCAGCATTATTTGCTCAC
This sequence comes from Allobates femoralis, assembly GCA_033576535.1. Taxonomy (NCBI): domain Eukaryota; kingdom Metazoa; phylum Chordata; class Amphibia; order Anura; family Aromobatidae; genus Allobates; species Allobates femoralis. The sequence continues at coordinate 74,974,008 of JARQOC010000005.1, read as the reverse complement.
TTTACATATTGATCTGTGATGGTGGAGGAGACGTCTGTCAGGGATCTGCTGTGCGGCGGCGGGCAGTAGTTATCAGCGCGGTGTCCTGGGATTCAGGATTGCTGCCACAGCAGTGGTAAACAGCCCGAGCACCGACAGCGCAGGCGACATCAATGTAACCGACCGCCGGCGGAGAAGGAATCCTGCACAGAGGCGCCGAGCCGCCGACCATAACAAATCTCGCGAGGTTCCGTCTCGGCCCCGCCCACTGCCGCGAACACGCTCATATTAACAGTAAACGGCGCCCGGATCTTCTAAACAGCGTTCCGGGCGCCATTTTAAATCGAATTTCGCGATTGTTAATAAAATAACAATCGTGGACACAGCAGGGGGCGAATTAATCGAATTAATTCGATTAATCGCCCAGCCCTAATCTATATAAATAAAGATTATTATTATTAATATGAACCGAAGTTTACTTATTACATATTTGTCTGCATAGACATTTGTGCTTACGTTTGCTTACCTTAAAGACAAGGACTTTGGCGCACACTGGGATATGACTCTAAGTGAAACAGCAGCCACACAAACACCAAAGCGACTAAGACACCTCTTTGCTATTCTTCTAACAATTTGCCACACATAGCCCCCAGTATACAGCAGGAGCCTGCTCAGCCCCCACTGTACAGCAGGAGCCCACACCGCCCCCAGTATATAGTGGGAGGCCGCACACAGCCCTCCGTATATAGCAAAAGGCCACATAAAACCGCCGTATACAGCATAAGGTCACTCACTGTCCCCTGAATACAACAGGAGGCAGAACACAGTCCTCACTATACAGCAGGAGGCTACACACAACCCCCCAGTATTACAGCAGGAGGCCGCTCACAGTCCTCAGTATTCGGCAGGAGGCCACACGCAGCCTCAAGTATTACAGCAGGAGGTAGCACACGGACCCAAGTATTACAGCAGGAACTCGCACATAGCCCCCTATATTACATCCTGTGTCCACACATAGCCCTTGTATTACGCCAGGAGCCCACACATATTCCCTGAATTACACTTAAGGGGCCCTTTACACAGAGACTTTCCAGCGATCTGACCTGGCCGGGATCGCTGGAAAGTCTCTCTGCTATCGCTAGTGAGCTGTCAAACAGGCAGACTCACCAGCGACCAGCCAGCAGCGACATTGCTGGTAACCAAGGTAAACACCGGGTAACTATGCAGCGTGCGCTGCTTAGTTAACCAGTGTTTACCCTGGTTACTAGCATCCTCCCGCTTACTGGCTGGGCTAAGCGGGAGGACTTTGGTAACCAGGGTAAACACCGGGTAACTAAGCAGCGCACGCTGCTTAGTTACCTGGTGTTTACCCTGGTTACCAGTGCCCTGCGTCTGTGTGGCGCTGGCCGTTGGTCTCACGCTGTCACACGCAGCGATGCGTGCTCACCAGTGAGAGACCAAGAACCAAAAAAATGGTCCTGAACGATGCGCAGCGATCAGCGACCTCACAACAGGGGCCAGGTCACTGATACGTGTCACACACTGCAACATCGCTGGAAAGGTCGCTGTTGCGTCACAACACCTGTGACGTTTCAGCAACATCACTAGCGATGATGCAGTGTGTGAAGTACCCCTTACAGCCTGTGTATCTCAGCAGAGAGAATCAAGACTTTGTTAACCCATTCCATTTTGTTATAGCCAAGAACAGTCCCCTATCCCATATATATTATATATATATATATATATATATATATATAGTGTATTGTGTGTGTGTGTGCGCATATATATATATATATATATATATATATATATATATATATATATATATATATATAAAAATAATCATACACTGTAGAAATTTGTGCAGATCTATTAAAAAAGAAAGACTGAAATATCACGTGGTTATAAGTATTCAGCCTCTTTGCTCAGTATTGCGTATATGCATCTTTTGAGCTAGTAGTCATGAGTCTTCTTGGGAATAATGCAACAAGTTTTTCACACCTGGATTTGGGGATCCTCTGCCATTCTTCCTTGCATATCTTCTCCAGTTCCATCAGGTTGGATGGTGAGTGCTGGTGGGCAGCTGTTTTCAGGTCTCTCCAGAGATGCTCAATTGGGTTTAGGTCAGAGCTCCGGCTAGGCCAGTCAAGAATGGTCACAGAGTTTTAATGAAGCCACTCCTTTGTTATTTTAGCAGTGTGCTTAGGGTCATTGTCTTGTTGGAGAGTGAACCTTTAGCCAAGTCTGAGGTCCAGAGCACTCTGGAAGAGGTTTTCATCCAGGATATCTCTATACTTGGCCGCATTCATGTTTCTTTTAATTGCAACCAGTCGTCCTGTCCCTGCAGCTAAAAATCACCCCCATAGCTTGATGCTGCCACCACCATGTTTCGCTATTGGGATTGTATTGTGCAGGTGATGAGCAGTGCCTGGTTTTCTCCACACATACTGCTTAGGCGGCCGTCACACGCTACAATATTGTGAGCGATATCGTTAGCGATCACGTGCACGCGTGATCGCTAACGATATCGCTCACATCGCTGGTGAGCTGTCACACAGACAGACTCACCAGCGATGTGAACCAGCGAGATCGCTGGTAACTATGGTACACATCGGTTACTAGGCGCCGCACGGCGCTTAGTAACCCGACGTTTACCATAGATACCATCTCCCAGCATAGGCTCTGCCACTGGGAGATCGTTCATCGGGGTGTCACACACCACGATGAAGCAAATTGAACAAGCGATGATCGCTAGATATGAGCTCCGGCTCTCATATCTGCGATCTAGCAATCAAGCGATTTTATATTGTAAAATCGCTTGATCGCACGTAACGATGCACAAACGATATCGCTTAAGCGATCAAAAAGCAGATCGCTTAAACGATATCGTTCAAGATATTGCACCGTGTGACGGCCGCCTTAGCATTATCACCAAAAAGTTCTATCTTCATCTCGTCAGACCAGAGAATCTTATTTCTCATATTCTGGGAGTCATTCATGTGTTGTTTTTTTGCAAACTCTATGCAGGCTTTCATATGTTTTGCACTGAGGAGAGGCTTCTGTCGGGCTACTCTGCCACAAAAGGCCCTACTGGTGGAGGGCTGCAGTGATAGTTGACTTTGTGGAACTTTCTCCCATCTCCCTACTGCGTCTCTGGAGCTCAGCCACAGTGATCTTGGGGTTCTTCTTTACTTCTCTTACCAAGGCTCTTCTTCCACGATTGCTCAGTTTGAAGGCTTCTGGTGGTCCCAAACTTCTACCATTTTAAGGATTATGGAGGCCACTGTGCTTTTAGGAACCTTGAGTACTGCAGAAATTCTTTTGTAACCTTGGCCAGATCTGTGCCTTGCCACAATTGTCTCTGAGCTCCTTGGACAGTTCCTTTGACCTCATGATTCTCATTTGGTCTGATATGCACTGTGAGCTGTGAGTTCTTACATAAACAGGTGTGTGCCTTTCCAAATCAAGTCCTATCAGTTTAATTAAACACAGCTGGACTCCAATGAAGGAGTAGAACTATCTCAAAAAGGATCACAAGTAAGTGGACAGCATGTGTCCATTGTTGTTGCTTCTTTTTTTTTACGATTAGTGCAATTCACAATCTTTATATTTGTACCTATATTTTATATATGCTATGTCTTGATTTACTAATATCAGTTTAACATGTAACAGCTGTCTATGGATGGATACCTGGCTTTGGTATTTCCCTCGTCATATCTTTAAACTCGTAAAGAGCTGGATATTGACTGAAAGGGCCATTTAATATGGTGGTTAGGGTGGTCTCCTCAAGGAGCCACCCCATGGCTAGGTCCTGGAGGGATATCTGGCATGTCCCGTGTTTGAGACTCCTAAACGAGGCTCCATGGACCATATTTGGTCATCAGAACACACTATTTTCTTTTTCTATATGAATTCATGTAATATAGTGCATAACCGAAGTTTACTTATTACATATCTATCTGCATAGACATTTGTGCTTACATTTGCTTACCTTGATGGTATTAATAATATTTATTCATTTATACAGCACTATTAATGCCATAGCATTTAACATATATTTGCGGCACTGACCCCATTGGGTCTCACGATCTAAATATCCTATCAGTATGTCTCTCAACTGTGGGAAGAAGCCGGAGTGCACGGAGGAAACGCACGCAAACACAGGGAGAACATACAAACTCCTTGCAGATGTTGTCCTTGCTGGGAATGGAACCCAGGAACCCAGTGCTGCAAGACTGCAGTGCTAACCACTGATCCAACGTGCTGCCCCTATAAATGAATACATATTATTATTAGTATTGCTTCTCTCTTTATAATTGTGTAAAATGGTAACGCTCTTGACCTGGTCTTTGCCTGCCTCTGCTCAACCACCTACTTGGACAATTCACCTTTTCCTCTCTGTGACCACAACATTCTCCCTTCAATTTCCAAATCCTCGCCCACCCCAGCTCACCCTTACCTATCACACACTCAGAAATCTTCAGGCCATTCACCCTCATACACTCAGACTCTCTCATCTCCTCACTGTCTCCAATCTCTTCCTCCTCCTATCCTGATCTGGCTGTTTATCACTAAAATGACACTCTCAGAAGCACCCTGGGCGAGTAGCGCCCCTCACCCTCAGAACCTCCAAACACAGAGTGAAACAGCCCTGGTTCACATCGCAAACTCGATTCCTCCAGCGATGCTCTAGGAGTGCTGAATGCCAATGGAGGAAACCCACACACCAGAAAACTTTATTCACTATAAGTTTGTTAAAAACCTAGAACTCTGCCCTTCACCTTGCCAGAAGAAATCGTTGAGATGAAATCCGGCTTGAAGATTGCGCTGTTCATAGATATCTTTAAGGAATTCACTCCAAGGACATTAGATGTTCTAAAAAGATCTTTATTCCTCTAAAAGCCTTGACGCATTTCATGTACCCACTGTACACTTCCTCAGGAGCATAGTTACACAGCCATCACAGATTACACATGTTAAATACAACCATTGGCTGGAAATGAGTTATAGAACACATCACAGGACCCAACATCATATAAATGTATAAAATCACGTATCATCGTGTCAATCATTACATAAATGTACAAAACACACCAATAAAATTCACATCACTCTTAAAATCACACCAATTCACTATCAATATTAAAATCTTTCGATACATAGTAAAATAGTGTCAAATTCCTATTCTTATAATCATTCCATAATCCCTCATTACAAGATATATCGCAGAGATATGCATAATATTTAGCCGATATTCGGTAATGTAAGTCTGTAAGCAGGGCGGCGGAGTCAGTCGTGGAGTCGGTGTCCATTTTGGTAGAGTTGTAGTCAATGTTAAATGGACAGTATACAGTTTCATCCAGATTCATCCCAGGGGGGGGGGGGGGGTCTGTTTACAGCAGACTGCCAAGCCCACAGGTGAGGAATTAAAAAAAAATTAATAAATAAAAATATTGATGTTGCGCTGCACACATCAATCACCTGCTGCACTGATTTACAGGTGGTTAAATCCTGGTGGTTGATACCCTTTAATGATAAATGCACAACAAAATGGGCCTATACATCAAGTAGTTTAACAACAGTTGTCCTTTTTAAATCCGCTTGAAATGTTGTGGCCCCCTTCTCCTTTTTTAATAGATTTTCCTGCCAGCCCCATGTAGTAATACTCTGTAATAAATAATCTGTTATTCTGTATTTCTGTGAACAGGTTAATAGTTATGTTATAGTTCTCACATCTTAAATTGTGCTTAAATCGCCTTGCATGCAATTATTAGATTGAAAAAAAATAAATTAAAGTCGAGGCATGTATAAACTTCAGCAAGACCACATTTTGAGGGAAAATAGTTTACCAAGCTGGCAAAATGTCGGACTTCAGCTATTTCAACTGCGGATAAAGGTGTGTGAGTGATTAATACCATGTGAGAGAAAAATGGAGCCAAGAATCACATCCAATGATATATGGAGAGACTAATGTACACTGCTGATATATTATCAGTATGAGCCTTGGCTTTTACATATGTGGCGCTTTGTTTCTTTTTCAGATTTTGCACATGTTTTTACTACGATTAGCCTGTACATGCCTTACTTCTAGGACTTAACCTTAATAATGTTTATTTTATGTCTGGTGTATTTGTATTAATTGAGCCCATATCCTGATCTATATTACTAGAGAGCTTTATGGGGTTGACTAGGATAATCATTACATTGGTTACCCTAGATAGGTTACCTTCCTTTATGTCTTGCTCGGTTGCTTGGAAAGCCACCACTAAGTTTGTTGCGCACCTGCTGTAAAAATATTAGTCCATGTTCAGTGCATAGATCAAAGTCTGTGTGTGGTTTCATGCTACTTAAAGTTATCTTACTACAGTTTAGCTCCACTTTAACTACTGATACTACTGGGGAAAGCCATAACCACCCAGATATATGCTCGGCAGGGGACATATAGTATAACATAAATAATATTCAAACATGACTATCCACAAGAAGAGCTTGAGTATTGATTATTATTAGTTCATATTCTCAGTTCTGGATCATAGTAGGCTAGTGTCAAGTGAAGGAACCCAACCTGTCTCTTCTATATCCTCAATAGGGCACATAGCCAGAGATGTTCAAAACCCTATCTATGACATAATTAATGGCCCTCATGGGACATCACTTTTATAGGGAACCTAACTAAAGAAGTGTGTAAAATGTAGTGTTTATTTGTAGATTGTAGAGAAATACAGCCTTGATATTTTAAATCAGGGGTGCATAATATTTTTCGGTTCAAGGGCATCAATGCCATAGTGCACGCATCCCAACGGCCGCAATTTTTTTTTAAAGTTGTAGTTGCATGAGTACATCACCAAAACCACAATAAGTGGATAAATACATCACCAGAACCAAATTTTGAGTAGTTGAGAAGGATTTGGAGAGTTTCTGCTTTCAGAAAATCAAAGTTAAAGGGAACCAACCACCCCAAATGACCCCCCCGGACTGTTAATATGTGTCCCTACACCAGCACACACATTTGGGGCAATCGTTTTTGCTAAAAAAAACTGTTCAGTAGAAGCTAAGATATATGTTTACAAAGTTTAATAACTTCTGACGATTGGGTGTTACCTAGCTTTGTCCACGTGCAGTGTTCGTGCTTGTGATCTTCCTCTCCCCCTCCCCTCTCACTTTCTAAGAGCCGGGCCGCGTCATGAAAGGGGCGGGGCTAAATCACGGCGAGATGTTGCAGGTGACGACGCTGCGATGTTGGCGCTGCGATCGCTTGCTGGGCTGGGATCAACCCAGTGAGCAATCCGCTGCAATGCAGCGAATAAGCAGGGTTGGCCGTGACATTGCTATTAAGGTGTTACGCTGAATTATCCCGCCGGTTGTTTAAGTTGAAGTTGACAGGTTTTTCCTGCATGCAGGAAAACCTGTCAACTCCGATTTGAACAACTATCATTGTTGAATCGTGCATTAACGCGCAACGACACACAATGTTGTTTCAACATCGTTTCTGACGTCGCTTTTGTACGTCGTCGGAAACTATGTTGAAAGGTGTGACGGGGCCTTAAGGCTCACATTTATCTTGTGCTCTATGCTGAGTGCTTACATCGGGATTTACGTGTAACTCTGCGAATTATGTGATTTAGACAGGACCACCAATGGAACATGCACCATATTGAAGTAGAGGAGACACTGTGGACTCCCTCTGGCCTATGAACCAATACTGTCTGTATTTTTATGTGTTGTAAAAAAAAAAAAAAAAAAAGCTTTTGCCAAAGTTTTGTGCGCTTATGAAAGAACGACACCACTAAACAGAAGACAGACAGAGTTCAGAGTAACTCTGCCACCTCTCTATGGTGAATGGATCTTTTGGGGTTTTCATTAACTTTTGTTATGGGGAAATTTAGATTGAAGCACAGGAGCACAGGATAAATGTGTTCCCAAATATTCACAGTAAATGCTTAAATTTAATCCACACGTGCACACACACAAACAAAATCTCTACTCAGGTCTGTCATCGGTTAATGGAATTATAGGTTGATGGAATTATAGGGGGTTTATAGTTATTTACACAATACCGGTAACACAAATACTTTGAAAAAGTGAAATGGCTCCTCCCAAAAGAAATCCAGCTAATTCTGTACTCTCCAATCCAAATCATCCCCATCCGCATTTTGATATCCACAGAGTGCCTTAACTACATTTAGCATCTATGTTTGTCATTTTTTTTTTTTTTAAATTGTCTTTATTGAAAGAAAAGCAAAGTCGACATACATAATCAAGATAAAATAAGAAGTGACAGAGTGCACTGGGGTTATATGGATGAGGTTCTGGATACGTTTGGTTTTGTGGGAGATATTAAAAAGGCTATATTGGCCCTATACTCTAATCCGAACGTGTCTGGCTTCACCTCAGACTGGTTTATGTTAACTAATGGCACCCGGCAGGGCTGCCCTCTCTCGCCAGTTATCTTTGCTTTGTTAATGGAGCTGCTGGCAGAGGCTCTTAAGGTAGTGTCACACGTGGCGATCTGGCCTGCGATGTCGGAAGCGATGTGCAGGTGCACGCTCGCTTCCGACATCGCAGGCCAGCTGTCACACGGCACGACGTTGCCGGTGACGCGGCGGCGATGTGGGCGGAGCCATCACTCGCTGGGCTGGGCTCAGCCCAGCGAGCGATCCTCAGCAACGCTGCGATATAGGCTGGATCGCGCCGCTAACAGTGTCAGACGGCGCGATCCAGCCTAATCGCTGGTCACAGGTTGACAGGTTTATGAACATGTTCATAAACCTGTCAACCTGCGACAATTTGCAGTTGCGTCGCGCTGTCACACAGCGCGATGCACTTGCAATATTGCCCGCAACATCGCTGTTAAGTCACTTTTCGGCGATGTCGCCCGCGACATCGCCACGTGTGACACTACCTTTAGAACTAATCCAAGCATACATGGAGTCCGTGTGGGAGATACGTACCATGAGGTGGGATTGTATGCAGATGATGTGATATTACCTCACGAAGAGGGGTCCCTGGTGGGTGTCATGGACAACCTGGCTGAGTTCTCCAGAATCTCATATTACAAACTAAATGCCACAAAGTCTATCATATTCCCCATAAATATCACACCTTTGGTAAAGGATAGAATACTAGAGCATTTTCCCTTTAAGTGGGAGGAAGCAGGATTTACATATTTGGGAATTAAAATGACAAAATTTGTAAATCTAACTAAGTTGAACGGTGAATCACTGATTTCGGACGTTCGTTGGGTTTTGGAAAGGTAGACCCTTCTCCCACTTTCCTGGGTTTCCAGAATACAAATTGTAAAAATGATGTTGCTGCCTAAGATTACCTACTTGTTCAGATGTCTCTCTCTCAAGTTCCCTTCTCTACTTGGTTTTTTTGCTTTTCCAAATTAACTTACCAAGAGTGGCTTTCAAGGCTCTACATTTGCAATATTCTCGTGGTGAAATGGGTATACCAAATCTATCTTTGTACCACAAGGCGGCCATACTCTAGGCTACAAAAGATAGGTGTGTTGGGGATCTTAATTATAGATGGCTCCAAATAGAAAGACCGTTTGCTCCCCACAAGTATAATAGACGTTTGCTAGAGATAGAGCTACTGAAGCCCCTGAAATCGAATTTTCCCTTACATGCGATGTCCATAACCTTGATAGAACACTGACAAAATCCCTATTTAAATACATTTCTGTAAAAGCGATCGAGGCACACATCTCTGGGTTGTCTTTAGACCTGTGGATGAAATCATGTGTTAGCACGCTTGACAAACTCTTAAATGGCCATGCATTCCCCTCCTTTGCAGACTTGTCCCAACTTTACTAGATTCCCAAAACATGCTTTTCAATACCTCCAAATCTCTCATTTTATCCAGTCGTGCATATTTCCAGCTTGGTGGAGCCCTGACCCATCAGACATGATGCAGAAATACTTTAAAGTAGAACACCCCAATGAACATGGATTGTCTCTGTTCTGTTGGACTCTTAATTCGCCAGCATAGTCGGTCAAATTCCCTTATATGACAGTCTGGGAGGAGGCACTCTCTTTCTCATCCAATCTCGAACACTGGTGGACTGTGGCCACATTTACTCAAAGGCACTCCTCCAGCATTAACCATCTAGAAAAACTAAAGAAAATACATATGAACTGGAATCTGACGCCTTATAAAATTTCCAAATTTAAAAAAATCATATTCCCCATTATGTTGGAAGGGATGTGGTAACAAAGGGGATCTGGGTCATGTGTGGTGGTTGTGCCCCGATATGAGAATTCTGGAATCGAGTGACAGACTTAATCAGGACCTTGATAGGTTTCCCTTTAACTCTAGAGGGGCCCCTTGCAGTCTTAGATATTAGGTTGGACATTCTTCCCCCAAACTTAGTTCCAGTAATAAGCCATGCTTTGACAGCGGCCTGTCAGACATTGGCAAGGCACTGGAGGGAAGCCTCTACCCCCACACAGGAGGAACTCATTGGTAGGATAAATTCTCATTATCTACATGAACGTTGTTTGGTTCACTCGAATAAAGCAAAAAGAACAAGCCAGTCACCAGTGGGAGATTTGGGAGACTTCTGGTTTGGCGATAGCTCACACTTAGGATGGTTTTAATATTTTTCCTGGTTGCTTCTGGTCTTCTCATAATTAGATTGGTGTACTAAAATATTAAAAACAAAGCTCCTAAGGCTTAACCCCAACCTTCGCCCCCCCACCTCCCCACTATCCATTAATTTACCTATTGTGTCCAATCCTGGCTGTCCCTTTCCTTCTGTGTGGTCCTTCCTTTCCCTTCCCTCTCCTATAATATCCAGTTTGGAATTTGTTCACACTGGTGGTGATAACTTGATAACTGTTATATTGATATAATTGTGTAAACAAGTTATATACCGTATATACTCGAGTATAAGCTGAGTTTTTCAGCACAATTTTTGTGCTGAAAAGTGCCCCCCTTGGCTTATACTTGCTGTGGGGGGGAAAGTGCTGTAACTGGGAGCTGGAGGAAGCAGGAGGGGGCCGCAGTCATGTGTGGCCGCTCATTAGTGTAATGAATATGCACTGCATCCCCCCCGTCCATCAGCAGCGGGAGGAGCTGTGGATATTGCACTACACTGGCCCCAAGCAGTGATATACAGCCCCCCCTCCTTAGTATCTGTCCCCCAGGCTGCGGCACCTGTTAAAATAACAAACATTTCATACATTACCTTTCTGGCAACTCCTTGCTGGCAGCGCCGCTCCTCCGGTCTCCCAGCTTCTTCCTGCTTGTGCCGGTGTCATGTGACCGGCGCAGCAGCCATGACGTCATCGCTGCTGCGTCAACCACAGAAATAGAAGCCAACACAAGCAGGAAGAAGCAGGGAGACCGGAGGACATGGAGGTGCCAGCAAGGAGTCGCCGGAAAGATAATGTATACAATGTTTGTTATTTTAATTCGATTGGTCCAACGGCAGCACTGTGGGGGCCAGATACTAAGGAGTGGGGCTGTATACACTGCTGGGGGGGGCTGTATACTAGGATGGGGGCTGTATACTACTGCTGGGGGGGGCCTGTATACTACTGCTGGGGGGGGCCTGTATACTACTGCTGGGGGGGGCCTGTATACTACTGCTGGGGGGGGCCTGTATACTACTGCTGGGGGGAAGGGCCTGTATACTACTGCTGGGGGGGGCCTGTATACTACTGCTGGGGGGGCCTGTATACTACTGCTGGGGGGGCCTGTATACTACTGCTGGGGGGGGCCTGTATACTACTGCTGGGGGGGGCCTGTATACTACTGCTGGGGGGGCCTGTATACTACTGCTGGGGGGGGGGGCCTGTATACTACTGCTGGGGGGGGGGCCTGTATACTGCTGCTGGGGGGGCCTGTATACTGCTGCTGGGGGTGCTATATACCGGGATAGGGGGCTGTATAACAGGATGGGGGTCTGCTGCATTTCTCACCCTAGGCTTATACTCTAGTCAATACATTTCCCTAGTTTTGGAGGGTAAAATTAGGGGCCTCGGCTTATACTCGGATCGGCTTATACTCGAGTATATACGGTATGATGTTGCAGTAAATTTTTTTTATTCAAATAAATCTTTTATGTCAAAAGATTTAGAAGGTACATTTTAAATCTATTCCCTCCACTCCCCTCCCTTCCCCCCCCACATTTGGCATTTCTGTAGTGACGAGAGCCTGCTTACTGTACAAAATGCGTGTCTACAGAAGCACGAGTTGGGCACAATGTACGGGCACTATATTGGCAGATTTGTAGTTTTCAGTCAGCAACATCTTTTGCTGCTGCTTTCTGGAAAACACCCATCGAGTCAAAATGGTCACTATATCTGTAGATAAAAATAAATATTTATTCACTTTTATAGCGCCCTTAATTCCACGGTGGTTTACATAAATCAGCAACACTGTCCCCATTGGGGCTTGTAATCTAAAATCCATATCAGTATGTCTTTGTAGTGTCGGTGGAAACTGGAAAACCCGGAGGGAACCCACGAAAACACGGGGAGAATATGCAAACTCCTTGCAGATGTTGTCCTTGGTACAATTTGAACCCAGGACACTAGCACAAGGCTGCAGTGCTAACCACTGAGCGACCCAATGGGATGTTATTTCCAAAATGAGGTCACTTGGTCTTCTGGCTCGTAAACTATTCTAAGAAAATCAGTTCTCCAAGAGTCAAATAGTTCTCCTTCCCTCCTGATCCGTGCTGTGTCTAAGCAGTACTGTACAGTCACATGTAAGGGATTGCCATGTTCAGCAACAGGAATTGTATAAAAAAAATTGTGGTGTTGTGTTTACCCTTTTTCCGGTGGGAAAATGTAAAATCTGGAGCTAAGGCTGGTTTCACACTTGCTGTTTTTTCATGTCAGGCGAGATTGGGTATTTCAGGAAAAAAATTGATCCTTTCAGGATCTAGTTTTTTGCCCATTCACTTCAATGGTATCAGGTAGCAACCTAAAGCGACAGAAGTTTTACTGATATCATTAAAGTGAATGAGCAAAAAACTGGATCCTGAAAAGATCAGGTTTGTTCCTGAAATACCTGATTTTGCCTGATTTGAAAAGTGTAAAACTAGCCTAAAACAACCTTTTAGGTGCAAAAATTTAATATTTTTTTTCTTCGACCAAATGGTATAAAATTCTGTGCAGGGCTGTAGGGTCGAGTTGGTGTTCATTTTGGGAGTGGGACAGTCAGATTCAGAGTTAACATAGTTGGATGTTTTGCTTACTGACTTCACAGCCATGGTTCTGTGATAAACCTGTGTTATCAATATAAATGCACTCCTAAATAAATTGATTAAGAGGTGTTTGTAAAATGAGGTCACTTATGGCCTATGACTTATGTCCTACTGTTCTGGCACTTCAGAGGCAATGTGACATGGCACCAGCAAACCATAACCGCAAACTCTGCACTACAATATAGAGCTTCTTACCTTTTGAGCGTTGTACAGAGCCTGAAAAGTAGTTACCGATTACATGTAGGGTATTTACGCACTCAGGAGCAATTGCACAACAAATTTAGGGTCCATTTTTTCCTGCTACCCTTGAGAAAATGAAAATTTTCGAACCAAAGCAAAATGTTTGTGGGAAAAACAGAATATCCTAATTTCATGGCTCATCATTATAAAATTCTCTGAAGCATCTGCAAGATCATGGTGCCCGCCACACCTTTAGATAAATTCCTTTAGGAATGTAGTTTCCAAAATGGGGTCACTTGTAGGGTGTATCCAACAGTGCTCTGCGAATGTGACATAGCTTCCGCTATCTATTCCAGCCAATTATGTGCTCCAAAATTCTAATTGGACTCCTTCCCTTCCGAGTTCTACTGGCTGCTCAAACTGTAGTTTTCCTCCACATATGGTGTATCTGTGTACTCAGGAGAAAATGCATAACAATGCGTTCCATGCATTTTCTTCTATTACCGTTAGAAAAGTGAAACATTTCGGGCTAAAGCAATACACTTGTGCTCAATGTAAGTGTACTACGTTAGGACGGTAACACGCCAGTCAGACTCTGGCCAGACAACACCTTTAAATCTGTCTCCATTGGACAAGTGTGTGCCCTTTTTGTCTCTGGCTTGTTGCACTTAAGTGTATGTGGGAAAAAAGTATCTAGCAGACTTTCATATTCCTTTCCAGAAAATTAATATTTTGGGAATGTTTTTTTATTTGTATTTTAAGTTGTCCTTTATCCATGGGATTGGGCATGAGAAACATGATTAGACCATTATTACGTGCTTTGGTAGTGAAATTAGTGAGACCTGTTTCTAATTATTCCAATAAATGTTTCTGCTATTCTAAGGAACTGTATATACCAGAGGAAAATAAGGTTGAGACATAACAAAAATATTGAGCATGTATGAAATTAACAAAAGATCAGTAAAATTAAAAGACAAAAGTTTCCTAACCCTAGAAGCACAGTGAGAGAAAAGTGTAAAAACTAGGGTAACGCAATACTAAGAGAATAAGTGTATAATACACACATTCTGCAGATGTGATTATCTTTTATGCTACACAATTGATGATCATTGTTGTCTGCAGCACATCATTAAGTGCAGAGGGTAGGCATCACACTGGGAACTCGCCTTTTATTTAATATAAGGTCTAGGGGCAGTGTTATCTTCCAGTCCCATTGGCTGAAAGAGGTAATTTACATAAAGTGATAAAAGATGATTTATCCACCACAAGGCATCTGACAAGAGGCAGACAGGTATGCTTATTTTCAGCATTCTATAATCTGTATATTACTAGTTTGATACGTCAAATGTGGTGACAGATTCCCCTTAAGTGCTAGTAATGCATGGTAAATAGACTTGTATTCATGTTTCCTATTCCTTGCAGGAGCATCTTGAAGTTCTATGTTCATTTTGCTTTTCATGTTATACTTTAATAATCAATAAAACGTTATTCAACGACAAAAACAATACACTAATGGAAGCGTAAAAAAATTGGCTGTGTAGATGATCACAGGACACTGAGGCAATAGACTGTTGTTAATGATCTGTTTATTAAATCACCACTCCATTTTTTTTTTCACTGCTGGAGTAGTACTTTAAATCTACGTCCCCCTCTCCCGGTCTTATACTTGCCCTCAGGCATCTTCACCCTTTTCGACGTCTCTCCGGTTCCACGTGGACATCGTGACCATCACGTTTGATTGGCAGGAAGTCTGAAGTTCCGTCACAAGTTGTTAATGCAACTCTGAGAGCCAGAACAAGACTCTCATGGAGATGTATTCAAGATTGACCTCCGGTGCGCTCCGTGAAACACTGGACTGGTCGTAGGCAGTGATGATGGAAGATGAAGATGCCAGAGGGTGAGTGTAAGACTTTTGGCAAGCGAATTGATTTAAAGCACCCCTCCAGCGGTGGAATGAAAAAACAAACAAAAACACTGAAGTGGTATTTTAACATCCAATTTTACAAAGAGTCTAGGGGAATCAATGGAGATGGGCACATTAGGGGTCGGTCGGATGAATAATACATTCCCATTCTCGGCAGAGCAATCCTCTGAGAAAGCCGTGTGATGACATTTTGACCGGTGGCTTATCTCCCTGTGAACAATATGATTGGCAGTCCAAAATCAGACATGCCCGATTGACATCTTCCCCGGAATCATTCTGCCGGCACCCACATACACATTAGACTTTTTTGCTGCACCCATTGATATTAGTGGTTTCAGTGGCATTAGTCTAATGTGGAAGGTGGAGGGGGGGAGCCTTTATACTGGTACTATGTTTTGGAAGACTCAGTGCTTGGATCTTCATCCTTCATGCTTGGAGACTAGTTGTTATAATAGAACATCTTACTGAATGCATAAAGTCTTCTAAAAACATTGCAACTGCACGATACTATAAAAGCAGCCAGGGGCATTTTCAGATAATTATCGCTGCGGTTAAAACCCAGCAAGGACTGATGTGAGACTTTATTATTTAGCTTGTTTAACTGTAGATTTCTTCAAAACCACAAAAACCAACAAGTCTAATTAAATAAGGATTTAACAATATAACCTAACACTTCCACAGTCTTAACCCTGGTTATTTGCCACAAGCCCACTAGAAACTGCTTCTGAGTTGAATTTGGCTGTCATCCTGTACACTTCACTATTGTAATTATGAATATGTGAAGGGTTGCATTGACCGCTGACCTCTGCTCTGTTTACTATTTATTTTTTCGGAGCGCCCATTGGATTTCTTGCTCCATGTCGCACCTTTAATGAGTTTACGAGGGCAGTTCTGGAGTTTCTGGAAATCATTATAAGACAAATTGTGAGTCTCCTGATAAAACTGTATTGAGTTTCTTTCATTTATTTAGTTAGCTTGGAGATGCTCCCTTTCTAACTACTCTGTGCAACCTCTTGACCTTTGATTGAGGATTTTTTTTCCTTTTTGGAACATTTGGTTTGCATCGTCAATTTACTACATTGTATACTTAGGATGCTTGCGGAGTCATATGTATAGAGGATCATGGCCGTCTTAATAGGGTCACGGCTTGTCAGTGTTTTAAATGGCTTCTGAATAGACACAGACCATGAACAGGCTATCTAGTGTAGTCCTTAAGCATGCATTGCTTGTTCTTTCAAAATAAAGTGGTGGAGTGAAAATTGTGAATTCTCGAGGCAGTTGGATGGTAGAAGTGAATTTGGTGACACAGATAATATGTAGTTGTCATCATTTTGTTGAAATGTTAAGAAATTAATGTAAATTCACAAATTCAGAATATTTTTCTGATGGTATAAGTGCACATGGCAGAACAGGGTGCAGAAGACTGCTGGGGTCTCGGAGTTCTTTACTATCCCGATATATGATGCTGTATGTGGAATTATGTTAAAGGAAATCTGTCAGCAGGATTTCACCCAACAAACTATCGTATGTGCGCGTAGCTCTTTCAAAAACAAGTCCAACAATTCCTTGAAAGTTGCTACATTCTTAAGAAATCAGTATTTGCAAATATGATATGCAAATGAAGCTGTAGCTCTATAGTACACCCAAAGCTCCTGCTTTCCCTCATTTCTATTTCCCGCACAGAGCCGCTGCCTCTTGCTTGACTGACAGCCTCTGTTTTGTGATGTCAGGCAAAGTAGGTGTCAGTAAAACAGGAGCCAGGTGATGCATGGTGTGGAATAGAGCTGGAGTGACAGAACCTTCAGCTCTACTAATAGCTCTTCACCCTCATTTGCATATCAATTCAAATGCTGATTTTTCAGCTCTGACTAGCCATGTATGGTATTGCTGGATAGGCTTTTGAAAGGGCTACATGTGCATATTTAGAGAGAAAGGGGGTGAAATCCTGGAGAAATACTCCGTAAAGGGCCTGTCACACGTGTCAATGTCGCCCGCGATATCGCTCATGCGTCACAAATTATTAATCGCCTGAGCGATGTGAAATTATCGCAGGTAAGATGTCACACGCGTCAATATGACCCAGCGATGCGGTGATGTCGCCATCTTGCGAGCGATTTTATTTAGTCGCTTGTACGATGTCAAAATAGAAAATACGTCGCTGAGTTTAGTGTCGCACGCAGCGATGCACAAGGTCTACTGAGCGATGAGCGACAGGTTTTACATCTGGCAGTGAAACCTGCGATCAGCGACATGTCGCTGGTTGCATCGCTTGGTCACACGCTTCAATGTCGCTCCTGCGTCACTTTTACGTCGCTCGAGCGAATGAAAATCCGTGACGTACGAGCGACATTGACAGCGATATCGACGCGTGTGACATCCCCTTAAGACTCATCAGGCGAGTGGAAATGGAGCAATGGCACGCCTCTATGGTGGCTGATACACCAGCAACGAGGCGTACTATTGCTCTACAGCTCCATTTCCACTTCCATGATGTGTCTGTCAGAAGAAATGCCTAGAGGGTGGGCGTGGCCTAGTGGAGCAGGGAAGATGGCCGCATAGCTGGGAAGCTCCTGATCCTCAAATTAGCTCAAACAACTGCCATAACTGCTCAAAAAAACCCTGAATACCTGCTTTATTTACCGGAGACCCAGGTGAGCGCATGGGAAAAGTTAGAGTAGCGAAGCTGTTCTCCCCGCAGCGGGTCACAGATTTCTACAGCAGCGCCACGCCTGCAGACGCTGCAGCTAAGATGGCGGCTCAGTCTCCTCGCTCTGCCCGCGCCTCGCGACAGGGCTCTGTGTCCTCCTCTATCTCTATGGGCGCTGATAGGGAATATGCCCCTCTGACTCACAGCGGCATGAAGGCGCTGCTTTCAGCCCTCAGAGCCTCACTACAAGAGGACGTGAAATCTATGGTAGCAGGTCTCGGGCTGGATGTGGAGGAGATAGGAGGGCGCACAGACAAACTTGAAAGAAAAATGGAGAAACTCATTAAATCACACAATGACCTTTATAGATGCGCATGAGGACTTGAAGACTAACATGGCTAAGGTTCAAGGGAAACAATTGGACCTGGAGGATAAATCCACGCGTAACAATATCCGTCTCAGAGGAGTAAATGAATTAGTTCAGCAGTCTGATCTACGCACATTTCTACAGGATTTTATCATAGCTGTGATGCCTGCTGTGGACAGAAAGGATGATATTGATAGAATCCACAGAATCCCTAAACCATCTATGATTAAACAATCCTTGCCAAGGGACGGAATCGCGAGAATACACTTTTATGAACTTGAGGACTTCCTGTACATCTTAAGGGGGAACCATGACCTCCCTGAAAGATTTGCTTCTCTGAAGGTGTTTTCAGATTTGTCCCAAGGTACCTTGGCTCGGCGCAGGGAATTTGCTCCGCACACCTCAGTACTCCGTGAGCATCATATCTCCTACATGTGGGGCTTCCCGACTAAACTCATTATTAGAAAGGAAAACTCTCTCAGGTGGGTCTCCATTGAGACTTCACACCTGAGGGGTGGCACTCTAGGAGACCTCCTGACGGCAGAGTCAGTTCGGCCAGTTGCCCAAACTCGTCAGCTCGAGACTTCCCAAGCCCTCTTACATTGTTGGTCAGTGCGGCGGGCCTGGACCCGTGATCCACCGGAGAATGTGCCTATTCGGGCGTTGCGCCTCCTTGTCCCATCAATCCAGACGAAGACCTGGGAGGGTATCGGATTGAGATCCCTGGGAGACTTATGTCAGGAAGGGACGTGGCCTACGTTTGAGTCCCTTTGTAGATGGTTACCTGAGTGTCGTTCAGCATTCTTACAATTCTCCCAACTAGATTATCTTTTACGTAGGGCCTTGTACGTCCCACTACCTGTGCTCTCCCCCCCCCCCCCCCCCCCTGTACCGTTTCTCCTTGGTGCTGTTCAAGCAGATCCCCCTAAACCACGAACGATGTCCAGAATTTATAGAGGATTAGTATCCGTGGCTCGCGAGGTGAAACTCCCTTACATGAGAAAATTGGAAGGGGACCTCTGGTTCACTTCCGTGGTCGAGGACTGGCACGCAGCATCTAGGGAGGTGGGCAGGTCCACCAGATGTGTAAATCATCTTGAAAACATAAAGAAGATTCATCTTAGATGGTACCTCTCTCCTGTACGCATTGCTCACTTCAACAAGGGTCAGTCCCCGCAGTGTTGGAGACTGTGTGGAGAGAGGGGCAACCTAGTGCACATGTGGTGGTCCTGTCCGAACATACGTCCCTTTTGGACTTTAGTCCAAAGCTTAATCCGCTCAGTCACGGGAATTAGACAAGATCTAACATCACAACTGGCAGTTCTGAATATTGGTATTCGAGATTTCCCCATCCCGCTGAGAGGGAAGTATCGTATATCCTCATTGCTGCTCGTCTGTGCTTAGCCGCAAAATGGAAAGCCCCTCCTCTCCATCCTTAACTGAATTGCTCCATAAGATTAATTGGATCTTTCACCAGGAATATCACTTAGTACTAAATGGGTCGGCCAGACGGACGGTTCAAGATAGATGGAGTGTTTGGGCCTCCCACCCGGGAGCTGCATCGATCCCATGGGGCCTCCTCCAGCCCACTTGCCCTGCGGGCCCACCTGGTTAGAAGAAGCGGTCTTCCCTGTGAGCTGCCTGCTCAGAGGACAGTGCCACAAAGTGTTTTCCGTTTAATCAGCTCTTTAGATACCCTATATAATTAGAGAGTTGAGCTTTATTCGGCTGGTGCGGCAGTCAGTGCGAGTTTCCCCCCCTCCCCATCCCACCCCCATCCCTGATTCCTAGTACATCCCCCCTTCCTTCTCCTCTTTCTCTTATCTCTTTTATTTTACTTTTCCCCTTTATGACCTTTAATTGTTATATATATATATATATATATATATATATATATATATATATATATATATATATACCGTATATACTCGTGTATAAGCCGACCCGTGTATAAGCCGACCCCCCTACTTTTGCCCCAAAAATCTGGAAAAACCTATTGACTCGTGTATAAGCCGAGGGTGGACCCCAGCACAGTTATACAGCCCCCAGCAGTGTGGTATACAGGCCCCCCAGTGGTAGTATACAGCAGCCCCAGTGGTAGTATACAGGAGCCCCAGCAGCCCCAGTGGTAGTATACAGATTCCCCAGCAGCCCCAGTGGTAGTATACAGGAGCCCCAGCAGCCCCAGTGGTTGTATACAGCAGCCCCAGTGGTAGTATACAGGAGCCCCAGCAGCCCCAGTGGTAGTATACAGGAGCCCCAGCAGCCCCAGTGGTAGTATACAGGAGCCCCAGCAGCCCCAGTGGTAGTATACAGGAGCCCCAGCAGCCCCAGTGGTAGTATACAGGAGCCCCAGCAGCCCCAGTGGTAGTATACAGCAGCCCCAGTGGTAGTATACAGGAGCCCCAGCAGCCCCAGTGGTAGTATACAGGAGCCCCAGCAGCCCCAGTGGTAGTATACAGCAGCCCCAGTGGTATACAGCAGGCCCCCAGGGGTACATATAGCAGCCCCCAGGGGGTACCCAGCAACCCCCTGGGGGTACCAACAGCCCCCAGGGGGGACCAACAGCCCCCTGGGGGGACCAACAGCCCCCTGGGGGGACCAACAGCCCCCTGGGGGGACCAACAGCCCCCTGGGGGGACCAACAGCCCCCTGGGGGGACCAACAGCCCCCAGGGGGTACCCAGCAGCCCCCAGGGGGTACCCAGCACCCCCTGGGGGTACCCAGCAGCCCCCAGGGGGTACCAACAGCCCCCAGGGGGTACCAACAGCCCCCAGTGGGGACCAACAGCCCCCTGGGGGGACCAACAGCCCCCTGGGGGGACCAACAGCCCCCAGGGGGTACCCAGCAGCCCCCTGGGGGTACCAACAGCCCCCAAAAGCTGGCACTGTCCCCCCTTGTAAGGCCTCCCCCTCCCGCTACTTATACATTACCATCCCGGTGTTCTGATCGGCGCCGCTCCTCGTTGTTGCGTCGCCGTCTTCATCCTCCCGCGCTGGCTGCATCCGGGTTCTCCAGCGGTCGCGCGATGACGTCATATCGCTGCGACCGCCGAGAGAACCCGGATGGATGCAGCGAGCGCGGACGGGATGATGAAGACGGCGACGCAGCACCGAGGAGCGGCGCCGATCAGAACACCGGGAGGGTAATGTATAAGCACCGGGGGGGGGGCCCTTACAAGGGGGGACAGTGCCAGCTTTTGGGGGGGCCATATGCACTGCTTCCCCCTGCGCTGATTGACAGGGGGAGCAGTGCATATATAATGAGCGGCCCCACGTGACGGGGCCGCTCATACAGCAGCCCCCCCCCCGCCTCCTCCAGCCTCCACAGCCCCCACCACACAGCCCCCACCACACGGGTCTACCGTATAGACCCGTGTATAAGCCGAGGGGGGGACTTTTCAGCCCAAATTTTGGGCTGAAAAACTCGGCTTATACACGAGTATATACGGTATATATATATATATATATATATATATATATATATATATATATATATATATATATATATATATATATATATATAATTTATTTAAAACTGTTTTTCTGATTGTTCTCCCGGATACTATTCCGGAAGAGAACCGATATTATGTTTGTTTCTTAATCTATGCAAAATATTTAAATAAAAATTCATTGTTTAAAAAAAAAAATTAAGAAAGGAAAACTCTACACATGCTTGTCTACACCCTGCTCAAGCTGCGAAACTTCTGATGCAATGGGGTCTCCGTTCCCCAGCAGCCCCCTCTGCTGGATCTTCGCCTGCTGTCTCTCAAAATCGACACGTGGATCCTGAATGGTCTACAACCTGAAAAGACTCCAGGATCCGGGGGTCTAGTTTCCCTGTCTGTGCTGGTTTACTGGACCTTTTTTTTTCCATCAGACTCTGGCATTCTGCCTGTAGGCTTATTTTTTCTATTTTTCCTGATGGCTCGGCAATGACTGGATTTGTTCTTCTCCTTTGACCCAGTTGGAGCCTCCCTTCCAGGTTAAGATCTGTAGTCTGGAAGTTTTCCCCCAGGAGTGTATTTTTGTCACTCTACTGAGACACTTGGACTGGAACTATGTGTAGTTCCTTTTTTTTTTTTCCTTGTTTTTTTATTTTACATTTTTGGGCTCAGACCCCCTCTGAGCTCCTGTTGTTTGCAGTCGGTTATTCTCTTCCTTATCCCTATACTTCCCCCACCCCCTTCTCCTTCCCCTTTCTTTCTCCACAGGTCCAAATGGTGGTTATTCATATTGCCTTAGTTGATTTTCAAGAGGTCTTCTGGACTAATGTCAATGATTGTGTAATGGGTATTTCCATCTTATCTTTAAACGTTAACGGCCTCAACTCGCCTGTTAAAAGGTCCATGGCTTGGCGGCAGTTTGGCAAATCCAGGAGTGATACTATTTTTATCCAAGAAACCCACTTATTAGAAAAATACAACTTTAGACTTCAGTCTAGTCACTTCCCCTTTCAATTTTTTGCTAATGGCCCATTGAAAAAAGCAGGGGTGGGCATTCTTATCAGAGATACGGTGTCTTTTCTTCTCAGAGACTCTTTTTTTTCTGATCCAGAAGGACGATACCTTATCCTCTCCTGCATTATCAATAATACCCCGAACATATTAGTATTGTTATATGCGCCCAACTCGGGTCAAAAGAAGTTTCTTGAATCACTCCTGGATAGGCTCACCTTGTTTGGCCAATGCTGTACTCTTCTTTGTGGTGACTTCAACATTCCTATGAATAAGTATATGGACTGTTCTATTGCAGCTTCTTCAAGGAGTGAAATGGGGTCACTTGTAGCTAAGAGTGGATACCACGATATCTGGCGTTACCTCCACGGCTCTGAGCGAGCTGGACTATACCCCCCCCCCGTTTTCGTTCTTCTAGTGGAATTGACTACATCCTGGCAAACGATGCCCTATTGCGCTTGTGTACTAATGCGAATATTGGTAGTATCACCTGGTCAGACCATGCGCCAGCTTCCTTGGAAATTACAGATTCGGCTGCTATTAGGCCCACCTCGTTGTGGAAATTGAATTCACATCTACTGACTAATCCTGACGTCTCTACTGATATTTCAAAGCAGTTAGCTGAGTATTTTAAAGAAAACGACAATGGAAGGGTGGAGGATGATATTCTTTGGTTTTCCCGTAAGGCCGTCATCAGAGGTGCGTTCATTAAGATAGCGTCCTTTGTCAAAAAACAATATGCGATGGACCTTTTGGATACTCTCTCTGCGCTCTCCAATCGCTAGAGATGCAGTATAACACATCCCCGTCTCCGAGCTTGTTTACTTCTCTTAACACTACAACGGACCATCTTCGTACCCTTTTATTACAACAAACAGAAAAGCATCTTTAACTCTAAATGCCAAGTACTATGGTATGGGGGATAAAGCTGGGGCTTTATTAGCCAAACGAGTTAAAAAGAAAGTAGCAAGAACCAAAATCCCCTATCTCAATCAACAATCTGGCCAACGGATTTATAACCCTATCAAAATTGCAGAAGAGTTTCGCTCTTATTATGAGTCCCTTAATAATTTGAATAAGGATTCTAAAACACGCCAACCGACCACTGAGTGTATTTCGGACTTTCTGGAAAAAACTTTGCTCCCAAACTCAACCCACAATAACTGTCTTCTAAATGACCCATTATCAGTTCTAGAAATTGAATGTGATTAGGTCCACAAAGAAATACTCAGCTCCTGGCCCTGATGGTTTCCCCTTCTCCTACTACGCACATTACTCTTTGGTTCTTTCCCCATTTTTGCTCAGACTGTTTTGATGGCAGGCTAAAGTAGAGATCAGGAAGGAGGGACTAGAGGCTATTGTCACCACTATACCCAAACCAGGGAAAGCTACTACTTTACCAGGGAACTTCCGACCTATTGCGTTGCTGAATTGCGATGCTAAAATATATGCCAAAATATGGGCCAATAGGTTAATGGAGGTTTTACCATCTCTCATTGGGTCTGATCAGGTTGGATTTGCTCCGGGCCGACAGGCACATGATGGAACCCAGACGTCTGATAGATGTTTTGGAGAGATCTGGGTCCCCTAGTGTTCTCCTGGCACTTGATGCAGAAAAAGCATTTGACAGGGTTCACTGGGGGTATCTTGGAGAAGTTTTGAATAAATTTGGTATTACGGGCCAAGTCAAATCAGCAATTATGGCTCTGTACTCCTCTCCTTCTGCTTCTGTCCGGGCCTCAGGCTTCACCTCCAGTAGTTTTACAATCTCCAACGGAATGAGACATGGGTGCCCAATTTCCCCGTTAATATTTGCATTAGCTATGGAACCTTTGGCAGCAGCAGCTGTTAGAGCCTATCCCAGGATTAGTGGCGTTTTAGTGGGCAAACAAGAATATAACATCGGCTTATATTCTGATGACGTGGTCTTTACCTGCACTAACGTAGCCACTTCACTAGAAGAACTTATTACCTTACTAAAATAATTCTCATCTGCTTCTTTTTATAAACTTAGTGATCCTAAACCCAGAAACTGACCCCCCCTTATCTTTAGACCTGTCCCTGCACACCCTCTTACCATTTCTAGCCATCCCTTTTGCAGAAAAAAATCGCTTTTGTAAAGTAAGAGAAAAGGTTATAATATTTTGACCTGTGTGAGTTCTCTCTTTCTGTGGAAGCCGCAAATGCCCCGCCTGTCTGCTGCTGCCTGGTAATTATGCACGCCCATCTCTGATTCTAAGAGCCTGGTCGCGTCCTGAAAGGGGGCGGGGCTCCAGCATGCGCGATTTAGCCCCGCCCCTTTCATGACGCGGCCAGGCTCTTAGAAGCAGAGAGGGGCATGCATAATTACCAGGCAGCAGCAGACAGGCCCATCCCATCTCGGCTTCCACAGAAAGAGAGAACTCACACAGGTCAAAATATTATAACCTTTTCTCTTACTTTACAAAAGCGATTATTTTCTGCAAAAGGGATGGCTAGGAATGGTAAGGGGGGGTGCAGGGACAGGTCTAAAGATAAGGGGGGGTCAGTTTCTGGGTTTAGGATCACTTTAACATGTCTAAATCCACCCTATTCCCCATGAATATTTCCAAACAAATGCAGATTTATATTCAAAAGCACTTTTCCTTCTTATGGTCACCTGAGGGCTTTATGAAATTGTGGTTCTACATCTCCCGTTTACAGAATATAGTTAAACTCAACTGTGATAGTCTGTCGGGATATATCGAAGGAATTAGATAGGCTCTCCTCCCTGATTCTCTCCTGGATTGCCCGTATTCATGTTGTTAAAATGTTAATCCTTCCTAAGCTAGTTTACCTTTTCTGCTGTTTTCCTCTTCTGTTCCCTCGTACTTGCATCTCAAAATTTCAAAACCTTATTAATTCATTTATTTGGAATAAAAAAAAACACCGTATTGCCCATAAAATTATGATTGTCCCGTACGGTGCAGGGGGGGACTGAGAGTGCCGGAAGTACTCTCATATCACAGAACAGCTCTTTTCGAATATGTGAAGATATATGTGAGACTATTGAGTCTCATTTTGCTCCATCCGTCTCCCTCAGGATCTTTTTAGAAGTGGGCCTTTTTCAGCCTCTCCCTCCCGATGGTATGCTACAGACCATGTACATGCTGGTTAGGATTTGGCACTCCATGAGCGTTTCCCATTTTTATTTTTTTTTCAGAACCATCTCTCTACGAGCTTTAGAACATGCTATACCAAACCTATCCCTCTCTTGCTGGATGGCCCTGAAAATACTCACATTTGACGATTTAATGGAGGTAGATGGATTGCGTTCCTTTTCTACTTTACACAACTACTTCTCACGTCCAAATGTGGTGTTTTATCAATATCTTCAGATCCGCCACTTACTCTCCATTTGCCATCTGCCCACCTGGAATAAACAGCCTGGAAATGATTCTCTACTACGATACTTTAAACCCCAATATCCTAATCGGCATGGGATCTCGATTATATATAGAGATTTACTCACTGAAGGGGACACAACATAAACTTCCCTACATGTCAATTTGGGAGATAAGACTTTCCTTTTCGGCAACTCTTGATTCCTGGTTTAGGGTTACTTCGCACACTTCCAGGTACTCCTCCTGTATCCTTCATTTGGAACAGGCTAGAAAAATACAGTTAAATTGGTATCTTACACCTCTGTCTGGCACAAATTAAAAAATCCACAGATTCTTCATGTTGGAAATGCCGCCGGGAGACAGGTACCATGGAACAAGTGTGGTGGCTTTGCCCCATGGTCCAGAGTTTTTGGCTTGTGGTGAAGTGTCTGATTGTTGAGATGTCTGGGATCCCCCTGAGCCTTACTGGACCTATGGCATTATTGGGCCTTGGCCTAGAGGATATCCCTATAATAATTTGTCCTATTGTAAGGAATATTTTGATAGCGGCTAGATTGTTTGTCTAAACATTGGAAACTCAGTACTGTTCCTTCTAAGGGAGAATTGGTGTCACAAATTAGATTACATCTACAACACGAGATGATTTCAGTTAATGATCTTTCTATGAAATCCAAGAAACTTGGATGGTGGGATCCGTGGCTGACCTCTCCGTATAGCCCTGCTCCCTAAGATGCAGGTTGAGTGGGCCTAACTTGGAGTTTTTTTCTCTAATTTCCTCTCTCTTGCTGCGTATTTATTTGTACTCTTTTATTAGATCTCTTTTTGTGATTATCTGAAGGTAATATGTCTGATTGAAACTGCTGTATTGGATCTTTCCCTTCCCCCTTCCCCTATTATTGACCTGATTGGATATAATAACTGTAATATTGTCAGTCTTCACTGCTGATTTCCTTTCTTTTTTCACTGTCTGTTATAACTTGTTTTAAATTAATAAAAGAAATATTGATTAAAAAAAAAAAAAATGCACAGGGAGGACTTGGAATACAGCAGGACACAGAAATTGGACTATTGAACGGGTTAGTGTGGCACGGACTAATGTGCCCCCCACCTTCCTGTTTTAGCTTACTGATGTTCATCTGGAATTGCACATCCAGGATTTGGGTGAGACCGTTCCTATTTATTCTGTGTGATGCGTGTGGGTCTGTTATATAAGAAGTCAGTCTGACCAGGATTTTGCCATTGGTATTAGATATCGCCATTGTTAGACCCCCTCATGCTTTACTTATGTCATATGTTAGACTTTTTTGCTTTATTTTATACTAGATGTCGGCCCGATTCTAAAGAATCGGGTAGTCTAGAATCCATATATAGTTTATTTACTAATAGTTAGGGGAGTGCGGTGAAATGAATTGTGTGTATACAGTGGCTCAGTGGTTGGCACTGTATACGGTGGCTCAGTGGTTGGCACTGTATACGGTGCCTCTGTGGTTGGCACTGTATACCGTGCCTCTGTGGTTGGCACTGTATACGGTGCCTCTGTGGTTGGCACTGTATACGGCGGCTCTGTGGTCAGCAGAGGAGGGCGGCTCTGTGGTCAGCAGAGGAGGGCGGCTCTGTGGTCAGCAGAGGAGGGCGGCTCTGTGGTCAGCAGAGGAGGGCGGCTCTGTGGTCAGCAGAGGAGGGCGGCTCTGTGGTCAGCAGAGGAGGGCGGCTCTGTGGTCAGCAGGAGGAGGGCGGCTCTGTGGTCAGCAGAGGAGGGCGGCTCTGTGGTCAGCAGAGGAGGGCGGCTCTGTGGTCAGCAGAGGAGGGCGGCTCTGTGGTCAGCAGAGGAGGGCGGCTCTGTGGTCAGCAGAGGAGGGCGGCTCTGTGGTCAGCAGAGGAGGGCGGCTCTGTGGGCAGCAGAGGAGGGCGGCTCTGTGGGCAGCAGAGGAGGGCGGCTCTGTGGGCAGCAGAGGAGGGCGGCTCTGTGGGCAGCAGAGGAGGGCGGCTCTGTGGGCAGCAGAGGGCGGCGGCTCTGTGGTCAGCAGAGGGCGGCGGCTCTGTGGTCAGCAGAGGAGGGCGGCTCTGTGGTCAGCAGAGGAGGGCGGCTCTGTGGTCAGCAGAGGAGGGCGGCTCTGTGGTCAGCAGAGGAGGGCGGCTCTGTGGTCAGCAGAGGAGGGCGGCTCTGTGGTCAGCAGAGGAGGGCGGCTCTGTGGTCAGCAGAGGAGGGCGGCTCTGTGGTCAGCAGAGGAGGGCGGCTCTGTGGTCAGCAGAGGAGGGCGGCTCAGCCGGCCGCTACTTCCGCATCGCGCACCCGGCCGGGTGCATCCGGTTGCGGTTGGCGCCCGCTACTTCCGGGTCATCCAGGCGCGGCGGGTGGCGGCCCTTTCATCCACCCGCCGGCCCAAATTGGGCTGCAAATAGGCCGGCCTGGGGGGCAATTGCCCCTGGGAGGCGGTATTCAGGAGCGGGTGTACGGGTGGCGAGAGGAGCGCGGCTGGAGCAGCGGTGCTGGAGCGGTGAGTAGCGGCAGTGTGTGCGAGTGTACGGGGGTGTGTGATGTTGTTCAGTATAGCGGTGTGTGTGTGTGTGCTTATTGATGAGCGGATGCGGGGCGGCGAAAGGACATGACAGTGTGCGTGTGTGTGTGTGTGTTTGTGTGTGTCCCTAGCGCCGAATATGACGGAAGTGCGCTACGGCAATTATATATTAGAGATTGTAGTTTAACTATATAGTGACACATTGTCATTTTTTTATACACTGTATTGTTTGTCATTGATGGGCCTTTGATCACCCATGTTTTAACTTATCTTTTGTAGAAATAGATTGAAAAATTAGTTTTACGGCAAGATGTATTTATAGAACATTTAACATTTTCTTAAATAGTCAACTTTTTTTTTGTAAGTCTTCATTTTTATTAACACGTTTTTTGTTATCTGTATTCCTGCCATTTTTTTTATAACACCTTAATTTTTATTTTAATGTTGTCTGTTGTTTTTTTTCTATCTTAAAGGATGATCATGAGAGTTGTGGTTCAAGCTCTACCAGCCGAAGCAACACTGAGATTGGTAAATCCACAGTCAAGCCGAGGAAGATCCAGCAAACAGCCCCCACCGATCCTGATTTACCTCCAGGTGCTTACAATATATCTTACACAAATTAATGGCTTTTTTCATTTTTAAGATGTTGTTGTCACTAAATCAAACTCTCAGGAGAATAATTAATGCTAGTCAATGAAATTCATAAACAATGTTTGCAGGACCCTTATCTAGTGTCCGCATTTGTCATCCATGGTTGCTGGATTAGAGCTCTGTAAACAGTGTGACGTCCCCGGAATCTATTCTGATTAGTGGGTCGCTGTGACATCATGTGTGCATTGTAGCACAATGCAAATTGTCACTTCAGTGAGGAACTAGACAAACTCTAGTGCCACCTATTGAAAATAGCAATCCTAAAAGTCATAATTGACTCTTTAAGGCTGCCTTCACACTTGCAGATGCATCTGCAGCGTTTTGCAGATGCATCTGCAAGTATCAGCGTGCAGACCGCGGCCCCTATGTTTATAATAGGGCGCACCGCGGTCTGAAAGCACTCATTCATTCCTGTATGTGAAGCGTCCGCAGGCGGATGCCTGCTTACAGATCACACACTCCCGCCCGCACCATGGACGCGAGATGTTGCGTCCATGGTGCGGGCGGGAGTGTGTGATCTGTAAGCAGGCATCCGCCTGCGGACGCTTCACATACAGGAATGAATGAGTGCTTTCAGACCGCGGCCGCGGTCTGCATGCTGATACTTGCAGATGCATCTGCAAAACGCTGCAGATGCATCTGCAAGTGTGAAGCCAGCCTTAGAAGACTTTTAATGTGTCTTAGGATTTGTACCAGATCAGAACCCCAAACTGCACACGCTGCGTTTCAGGGTGTTTGCCACTCATCAGTGCAGTGTACGGATCTGATCTGGCTGTATGAGAGGATAAGATGAGGTCTGGGGGAATTGCTATTTTCCTTATGGAGATCAATGTACCTGCTGGCATGAGGAGTCTTTTAGCCGCAACATCCTCTGGGAAATATGCTAATTGTCACTTCACCCTGAACGCAGTGTCTGCAGATGAAGGCTCTGTTCTGGCATAAATCCTAAATAATTTAAAAAGCTTGTTAAAGGGAATCTGCCAGGTCAAAAATCAATATGTAACTGCTATCACTTTTTAATTCCTCCCTCTAAGCTCGCTCTAGTGATGCATTTCTTTTTATTTATATTTCCCTCCTATCATCTGTAAACTTCAAATAAGCAGATTCATTCCATCTGTCAATTTCAGTGAATGATCCACTTAGTTCTCTGCTGTCCGCTCCTCAAAGAATAAATATTCATGTCACAAATTCACACCACATTATTGCACATGAGATCAATAGATCGGAAGGCTGTATCCTCCTCTCTGCTCTCTTTGCAGCAAAGCAAAATATTCAATTATGCACAGAATCTCTCACAGGACTGCAGGGATTCTTACTTAGGCCTCCTTCACATCACATTTTGTTCCTGTCCGTGGGATTCCTGTTTTTTTTGCAGGACCACACGGACAGGAACAGACAGGGCCGTAGTTGTTAATCCGGATGCCATTTCTGTGTCTGTATCTGTGATT
The DNA here is from genome assembly GCA_033576535.1 of Allobates femoralis. NCBI lineage: Eukaryota > Metazoa > Chordata > Amphibia > Anura > Aromobatidae > Allobates > Allobates femoralis. Next base: position 74,943,256 of record JARQOC010000005.1, on the reverse strand, counting down.
TTGACGGATCTGGACACAAAAAGAGCTGGTAGAAGCTGAGCCTGCAAAGCGCAGGCAAGTGGTGTCGGGGCTGACTTTCACTTTCGCATTGTAATCTACATAAATTGCGTAAGGGAAAGCAGTGGTTAAACATAAAAAAAATTAAATGCTCACTTTTCCTCCGAGTGTCCCGTGATGCGTGGCATCCACCTCCGATGGCTGCAAGGACCTTAATCAGCTGACCGAACGGGGCAACCCGATCAGCTGGTGGGTCATCAGCTGAGCCGTTTAAACCGCCTGCCAGCCTATCAGTTTTGGCGGGCAGTTTAAATCGCTCATCTGATGATGTCATGGGACACATCAGCTGATCGGGTTGCCCCGCCTCGCCTGGTCAGCTGATTAAGGTCCTGCATCCACTGGAGGTTGATGCAGCGCATCATGGGACACTCGATGGAGAGGTGAGCTTTTTTTTTTTTTAATAAACACTTTGCTTACTTTAATTTCACTTTAGCAGTGAATGTAGTTACACTGCTAAAGTGAAATTACACGGCAACAGAGCAGTTTTAGTGTACTGAACATGCTCAGTACACTAAAATCGTATCTGGGAAACAATCCTGTTTTTTCTTGGATCCAAGCTTTATAGACACCCATGTTATTTGAATCGGACAGCGTCAGATCCATGCTGTCAGATTCTGTCCGCTGCACCCAAAATCGGAGCAGTCTCCGATTTTGGTGATGTGAATAAAGCGGACACAATCGGATCCCTGCATAAAGGGATGGCTATTAATCGGATCCGTGGTTATCCGTTTTAAAACAGATCCCCAAAAATTGTGATGTGTGGGGGGCCTTAGTAAAATGAATGGAATAGATACCTTATTTAGATCAGGTAATATATATGCTTACAATCTCTCCCTCCGTCTCATCAGCAGCTTGTAATAGACACTTAAACCTGACTTTGAGAGCAAAGGGAGGAGGGAGGGAGGGGAGAGCTGCTGAGAAGGAGTGAATATTTAAATCAACAGTTTAACACAGCAGGACTAATCGTCTGTCAATATAATAGACAGGACTAATGCAGCAGCTCCCTTCAGTGTGTGAAAATGCTTATAGCATGTAAACTACAAATGGTACAATAATATTACATGTTTTTAAAAGGTCTGCCCAGGTACTATTCAAGGGTAATATTAGTATCATACTGAAAAATGAACTGACAGAGGCCCTTTAAAGGGACCACCATTGCATAGCGCAGCAGGGGAGGCCGTGTTGGACGGTGTCAGCCATGTTTGTGTGAGGCCCAAGAAGGAGAGTGTGAGAGAGATAAAGAGGTTGTGAATGAAGTGGAGTTTATTTACAGATGGAGCAGGCATTCCAGAGCGCTCCTGAGAGAGGGGGTGGTGGAGAGGGGGTCAGGGGAATAGGTTATATATTTAAAAGATTGCGTCTGTTTCTTGTAGGTGTGAGGTGATGGGAAGGGAGGAATAGTAGGGAATGTTAGCTGTGGAGGTCCTGTGTTGGGAGATATGTTGCCAGCTGATAGGAGAAGCAAAGAGAAGCAAGCAGGTGGGAGATTGAAAGTGGTTGGCTTGTTTTGTGTTTCTGCAGGAGAGGTGTGCGATTCAGGACCAGGTCAGCTGAGGAGCTCTGGTGGGGAGGTAAGAGCGATGGTGAGATAAATATTTGTGTTGGGAGCAATAGAGTTTGGGGGTAGTGGAAGAGGGTAAGGATTAGTGAAGCAGTTACTGTTAGGGCATAGGTAAGCATGGTGAAAGTGTTAGTTGAAAGTAAAGTAACAAAGTCAGCAGATGGGTATAGCTGGTACCTTCTGGTTACTTCTGTGTTATTTCTGGGATATTTCTGAACACTTAAAAGACACGGAGGAGACCACGGTCCAGGAGACCTCCAGGTATCATGTAAATAGTTATGAGAGCCCATATTTACTTTTCAGCTAATTGCACTCAAAAGTAAGAAATAAAAATGCATGATCCATGAAAGAGCCTTGATATGACAGTGCTAGATACGTAACAGGATTGTTTTAATATGAAGATTTCATAGAGAATCTTATGTTTAGGTTTTTTTAAATACAATAATATAATTGTATTACTTTTATATAGCGCTATTCATTTCATAGCGATTTACATACTCATGCGCATATATATATATATATATATATATATATATATATATATATATATATATATATATATATATACACACACATACATCGTGTATGTATGTTTATGTGTGTGTATATATTGCATTACATATACACTATATGTAATACAAATGTTTTTGAGGTTTGACTTACGATATTTATCCATTTAACATGTTCATAGTATACTGATATTTAATTGGTTTTCTGAATAATTGAAAATAATAACTTAAGAAGCAAGGACTGATTTTTACTTTGCTCTCGTTTACCTTTTTCTCCAACCCGAGTTAGTCGAGGCAAGGGCAAAAGGGCAGACATGGTTAGTCCAGAGGTCAGGGCTTGATGGAAAATAGAAAGTGGGCTGTGTCCCCATTGCTGCTCTCACATGGGGCCTCCTGCATTCCATCATGCCTCCCTCCACACAGGAGAGGGTCCTCCGAGCTGGTACCCTCACTCCATGTTTATTATGCTTTAGCACTGTCATAGCAACTTGATGATGGAATAATAAAGATACGTGTGAAAAATTGGTCTTTTGGGATTTTCAACTTTTTTTTTTTTATGTGATTTATTGTAGTCTAACTGAACTAGATTATCTAACCAGCTCTTGTTTGCAAAAGTAACATTTAGTATGTGCAATGCATCGGCTGAACAGGTAATTAAGTCATTGCAATATTCATTCAGGTCAACACATTATTTTATGAGATGGACAGGACTTCACTGGTTGACTACCTGATTAATGTAAGTTCAGTATTGTATAGGCACTAATAATTACAAGGTAGAACTTATTATTATTTTATAGAGCGCCATTGATTCCATGGTGCTGTACATAAGGGTTACATACAAACAAGTGAAAAATATAACTAACAAGCTAACAGTGACAGACTGATACAGAGGGGAGAGAGGACCCTGCCTTTGCAGGCTTACATTCTAAAGGGCAGTGGGGAAGGAGACGGGTTGGGTCTGCTCTGGTGTTGGTGGAGCACCAGGTCCAGTGGTGGTGAGGTGGCACTGTGGTCATTGCAGGTTGTAGGTTGTTCTGAAGAGATTGGTTTTCAGGTTCCACTTAAAGGTTCCGAGTGTAGGGGACATGAGACGTGTTGGGGTACAGCATTCCAGAGGATGGGGGATGCTCAGGCGAAGACTTTAAGGTGGTTAGATGAGGAACGTACAAGTGTGGAGGAACAGAGGAGGTCTTGGGAGGATCGAAGATTGCGAGTTGGATGATATTGGAGATTATTTCAGAGATATATGGAGAAGACAGATTGTAGATAGTTTTATAAGTCAGTGTTAGTAGTTTGAATTGAATATGCTGGGGAATTGGGAGCCAGTGAAGGTAGAATATGTCACATATCACGTTTCAGCATAAAGGGATTGTCTGAGAGATGAAGAAATTAAAAGGGACCTGTCCCTGCCATTTGCATTTTTTAAAGAGGATATCCGTGATATATAAAAAAAAAAAGTGCCTAAGCACTAACAGGTAGGAGGTTGGCACCTACATGCCTGTTGTACCTGGCGCCGTTCACCGCCGGCTGGAGCCGTCTGAGACCACTCCTGTCAGTGATTTTTCGGCTTTTGCTGAAGTCACAACTCCAGGGGGGAGGAATTCTCCCCTCTGTCGACGAGCGTCAGAGCAGACGTCATGCTGATTGACAGCTGGCTCCCCAGTCAGGTAGCGAGGAGCTGGCTGTCAATCAGCATTACATCAACTGTCCTGCTCCTTCAACAGAGCAGAGCTGAAAAGCTGCACTGCTCTGTGTTTACCCCGCTATGTTGTCCCCAGCAGGAGCAGTCTTTGACCACTCTGTTCCAGAGGTGAATAGCGGGGACTGGTGCCGGCAACAACAGGCAGGTGGGTGCAGCTACTTGCCTGTTGGTGCTTAGGCACTTTTTTTTTTTTATACATGTAACCCCTTTTAAACGGGGATTTGTAACCTATCAAGGAGGTGTAATGCTTGTGTGTGCAAGCATGGGAGAGTGAACCCATTGGGATGCCGTTCTGGCTGTGACTTAGTGTCTTGACTTAGCAAAAACTTTTGTCTTCACTAGAGCATCTGATGGTGAGGTTAGTTTTGTGCTGGAAGGTATCTACCAGGTGCCACTCCAGGGACACATGATACCTTGACTTCTGACCCTTGGGGTGAGGGATTTAGGTACAGACAAAGGTGAATACAGGGACAGTCTCAGGTGTGGATAGGTGCAGACTTGACTGCTGGGGCAGCAAGTATGGCAGGTGCAGTATGCACAGGTGATGCAGAGGGTACGGCAATACGGCTCGATCAGACTGGTGTAGGGTGTACAGCAACATGGCTAATTCAGGCTGTTGCAAAGGTTATGGTAGTATGTATGGCTCAGGCTGGTGCAGAGGGTATAGGAGCATGGCTTGTTCGGGTACGGAAGACACTAGCGGGCACTAGGAAACCAGCACAGTTTAGCAGACCCAGACAGGGCAGTAAATGGGAACAGGCACCTGACAATTAGCAGTGTGTCTTCTGGCAATAGACCACATAGGGAAAAGTTACATAGCGCTATTAATTCCCAGCGCTTAAGCAACACTGTCCACATAGGGTCTCACAATCTAAACTCCATATCGGTGATTGAGGAGTGTTGGAGGAAACCATAGAACCCAGAGAAATCCCATACAAACACAGGAAGAAAATACAAACTCCTTGCAGGTGTTGTCCTTGGTGGGATTTGAACCCAGGACTCCAGCTCTGCAAGGCTGCATTGCTAACCACATATAAATATATACTGTTTATATTTAGCACGGTGGCTCAGTATGTAAATATATTATAACATGTACATATATGTTTTAGCCACTGCAGCTATCAATCACCCTAACATCCTTAGTGTCAAGTCAAATGGGCCATATCATTATAGGGCAGATAATGTAAGCAAATGTGTGCCCACATGTCTTGGTTGCACTTGAAACATTGAATGGAGTATTACCGTATATACTCGTGTATAAGCCGACCCGTGTATAAGCCGACCCCCCCTACTTTTGCCCCAAAAATCTGGAAAAACCTATTGACTCGTGTATAAGCCGAGGGTGGACCCCAGCACAGGTATACAGCCCCCAGCAGTGTGGTATACAGGCCTCCCCAGTGGTAGTATACAGCAGCCCCAGTGGTAGTATACAGATTCCCCAGCAGCCCCAGTGGTAGTATACAGATTCCCCAGAAGCCCCAGTGGTAGTATACAGATTCCCCAGCAGCCCCAGTGGTAGCATACAGATTCCCCAGCAGCCCCAGTGGTAGCATACAGATTCCCCAGCAGCCCCAGTGGTAGCATACAGGAGCCCCAGCAGCCCCAGTGGTAGTATATAGGAGCCCCAGCAGCCCCAGTGGTAGTATACAGGAGCCCCAGCAGCCCCAGTGGTAGTATACAGGAGCCCCAGCAGCCCCAGTGGTAGTATACAGGAGCCCCAGCAGCCCCAGTGGTAGTATACAGGAGCCCCAGCAGCCCCAGTGGTAGTATACAGGAGCCCCAGCAGCCCCAGTGGTAGTATACAGGAGCCCCAGCAGCCCCAGTGGTAGTATACAGGAGCCCCAGCAGCCCCAGTGGTAGTATACAGGAGCCCCAGTGGTAGTATACAGGAGCCCCAGCAGCCCCAGTGGTAGTATACAGGAGCCCCAGTGGTAGTATACAGCAGCCCCAGTGGTATACGCTGGCTGCATCTGGGATCTCCGGCGGTCGCGCGATGACGTCATATCGCTGCGACAGCCGGAGAACCCGGATGCAGCCAGCGAGGACGGGAGGATGAAGACGCAGCACCGAGGAGCGGCGCCGATCAGAACACCGGGATGGTAATGTATAAGCAGCGGGGTGGGGGGGGGGGGCCTTACAAGGGGGGACAGTGCCAGCTTTTGGGGGGCTATATGAACTGCTTCCCCTGCCGCTGATTGACAGGGGGAAGCAGTGCATATTTAATGAGCGGCCCCACATGACGGGGCCGCTCATACAGCAGCCTCCCCCCGCCTCCTCCAGCCTCCACAGCCCCAGGACACAGCCCCCCCACTCCATGTACCATATATGACCCGTGTATAAGCCGAGGGGGGGACTTTTCAGCCCAAATTTTGGGCTGAAAAACTCGGCTTATACACGAGTATATACGGTAATTCACTTTGACCTTTTTATATTTACCTGTGCCTGATATCACATCAGTTATGGTTTATATTCCCTATTTAAGTTTGATAGTAATATATCTGGTCTACTTTGAAAATCCATTTCACCGTGGTTAAATATTTTCCTGGTTTTCCACCTGATAGTAAAAGTAAAGTTTTACGAGTGAAAAGAAAAAGTCATACGTCTAATAAATTCATGATTTAAACTAAATCTGCCTCCTACCAAGCCTGAATGTCAGTTTGCAGTGTGTACTGAGCAGTTTGAGATTTCAGCTGCAGCTGAGAGGAGGGACAGTGATGAGCTGTCAATCCAAGGTAGTTGGGCAGAGAAAGTATAATGCAGCTATTAAATTTTTACAGTCTGCTCCAATCACTGATGAATGGTTTAGGGAAGGGGGAAGGAAGGCGGCTCCCCAGACAATCACTCCTTGGATTCCAGACACCGGATCAATGGCATGGCAACCATCCTTAGTATACAGCATACAAATGAATAAGATCTAGCATCAATTTCTCCTTCTTATGTGTTTTATTGACACAAACATAAAATCATCACATACCCCGTAGGGTCATGCTATACGTGTTTCGGGGTGCTCCCCTTAGTCATTAGCTCCATTTGTATGCTGTATACCAATCACTGACACCACACAGAGAGGTGGGCAGGGGAATATACTGTTGACTAGTCAGCACAAGACTATAGAATTCCAAAGGTTTATAGTAGCATAATGAGGCCACATATAGGATTAAAACTTACAATATCCTTAAATAGGGCTTGGTAGAACCTTTCAGGATATATAAGTATGGCACACAAAAATCACCTGACATATTCCCCTTAAGTACACCAGTACCATTAGATCTGAATGATCTATATTAACATATACGCATTTAGTATTGTGACATCTGATGACAGGTTGTTTTTAAAGGGGGTGTGCCTCGATGCATTTTTCTGGCAAAAATGTGAAAAGAGGTGTAAATATTCACAAAAAAATGTTTACAGTGGATATCATGAATAAAATATACCTTTTTCTATGTTTTTTGAGTGCTTGTTCCCCCGCCATGCTGAGCTGAACAGGAGAGATTGTGGGAGGGGTTCAGAAAAAGACCATATGACGACAACCGCCACATTCCAGCCTTCACTGTATCCCTCCGCTTTGCTGGATTCAAATAGTCCACTCACATACAACTTCATTATTACTCTTCACCCTTTTTATATATTACCGTTTAGTCTGACATTTCTGTGGTACTTTCCAGTGTCATACACATTTTATTTTATATATAAGAAATATATATTTATATAATGTCGTCATGGCAGCTTGCGCCTGTGCATTCCATACACACATACATTAGATACGTATAAAGCTGAGTGTATATGTATATACACTCAGCCCAGCATCATGTGAACCGCCACATCACAGTGATGCGGCCAGAGGCGGGGAAATACAAACATGTCTGCGCTCTGCGAACAGCATTACGCCCATTGGGGCGTCAATTTAGCACCGAGGCGGGGGCAGCGCGCCCAAGGAGACCCTGCCTACCCGTCACAGACCCCCAGGGGAACGCCCAGCCGCCAGAGAAAATGTAAGTTTATAAAAAGAATTAAACAGCTTGTAGGCATCAATAAAATACCAGATAGGGATGCTTAGTATAGCACTTTTAGGCTGCAGGGACAGGTAGTCCTAGGGTACAAGGGCTAGATTAGGTGACAGGTTCCCTTTAATATTGTGTAGGTCCACCTTTTGCAGCGATTACAGCCTCAATTCTCCAAGGCATGGATTCATACAAGGAAATATCTTTGGGACGGCGGATCTCCACAAAATAGCACCCCAGGTCATCACAGAACCTCCGCTATGTTTTACAGTTGGGAGAAGGCAGTCTGGATGGAATGCTTCTTTCGTCTGTCTCCAAACATACACTCGGCCGGAGGTCAGAAAATGGGGTAAACCAGGGGCAGAGAACCATTTTTCTCCCAAGGGCCATTTGGAAATCTCTACCATCCTTTGGGGGCCGCACAAAATTATCAACTTGAAAATTACCCGTTCAGTTTTTGACAGAATCTATTAATGATAGAGAGAAGACATGATGTTAGAGACAGCAGACAGACAATCACTGGTATTTTGTAGTAGTATGGAGGTGATGTCAGAAGAGGTGTGTAACTGGGTGTCGTCAGCATAGAGATGGTACTGAAATCCAAATCTACTGATGGTTTGTCCAGTGGAGGCAGTGTATAGAGAGAAGAGAAGGGGAGCTAGGACTGAATCCTGAGGAACCCCAACAGTGAGGGGAAGAGGAGCCAGTGAAAGATACAGTTAAGGAGCGGTCATAGAGGTAGGAGGAGAACCAAGAGAGAGCGGTGTCCTTGAGCCCAATAGAGCGGAGCTTAGAAAGAAGGAGCTGGTGATCCATAGTATCAAATGCAGCAGAGCGATCCAGGAGGATCAACAGGGAGTAGTGACCATTAGATTTAGCTGTTAGTAGATCATTAGAGACTGTAAGGAGCAGAAGCCGGATTGTAGAGGTTCAAGAAGAGAATTGTCGGAGAGACAGCGGATCATACGGGAGTGGACCAAGCGTTCCAGGAGTTTAGAGACAGGTCTGTAGTTAGCAGAGTTCTGGTCGAGGGATGTTTTTTTTTTTTTTTTTTAATGAGCGAATGCTGGCATGTTGTATTTTAGTTAGGTGTGATGTGACAGCTAGAGAATGGAAGGAGATGTGAGGGAATAGGATCGCTGGTACAGGTGATGCTAGAAACCGGGTGACTTCTTCTGTGACCCGATCAAAGACCAAAAGTGAGTTGGATGAAGTGCAGGAGGGAGGGGAATGCATGATGTTCTGAGTCTGTAAAGAAATTTCCTGTCATACGTTGTCAATTCTGTCCTTAAAATATTTGTGTCCTGATTTTTATATATATATATTTATATATATATATATATATATATATATATATATATATATATATATATATATATATATATATATTATAACATTAACTCTATATAATCTACACACCAGTGAGGAGATTGGACACAGAGCAGTTCTGCCTCTCTCCCTCTGGCCCGGCCTTGCTCCTTCTCTGTGTGGGAGGTTAATCGGTGGAAGGCTAGCGGTAGTGGGTCTGTGTGAGGAGTTTGTGGTGTGACTAGTGAGAAATACAAAGCCAGGGATGTAGATGGCAGAGCAGGTTAATACAGTGACAGGTGTCAGTCCCTCCCATTGTATTTCTCACTATTCACATCTCATTACACATACTGTGTCAGCACTGACAGTCTGTGTGCTCTACTGCTTCACCTCCCGCACAGTGGAGATACGGTGCGGGAGGTGGCAGTGTCCGTGACAACAGCTGAGGAGGGTGAAGCCTGGTCCTGTGCTGGAGCGTCCTGACACATACCAGCTGTCAGCGTGAGATTCGCGGCCCGGCTGAAGGTGCGGAGGGATCTTCACACACTTCAAAGAGAGGGAACCTGGCATGCGCGACCTGAAGACCGGATTTACAGGTCAGACAGAGCGGCCGTGTATGCGATCAGCAGGGGACACCAAGCTATACTTCAAAGGCACATTGTTTTTGAATGGGGCATAATTTTTAATGAATGTAATTTACAAAAACACTTATTTACACAATATGTGCAACATTAACAATATATCCCATGGTGGCACAACCCCTTTAACCCCTTCCCGACCTATGACGTAGGAGGACGTTATGGGCGGGTAAGGGGTGTTTGATGTGAGCTCCGGCGCAGCGCTCACATCAAACAGCCAACATCTCAGCTGATGTGATTAGCTGAGATGTCGGGCTAACAGCTCCGATTGGATCCAGGATCCGATTGGCGCAGTTAACCCCTTGGATCAAGCTGTCAATCACTGACAGCGGGATCCAAGGCGCCCGCGGGATCTCTGGCGCTCACGTGACAGCCCGGAGCCCTGGCTAGACCCCGTATGCTAACCGAGCGCAGTTTCCTGATGTGGTTGGCAGGCGCTGCCAACTAAAACAGGTCCACGATTCTGGGAGATACAGATGAGCTGCAGCTCATCTGTATCCCCAGAAGCAATCGGACTGTGCAGCAAGGTGCCTCTTAAAGAGGCAGTGTAAAAATAAGAATCAATGAAAAAATAGTTTAAAAAAACCTGTAAAAAAAAAAAAAAAAAATTATAAAAGTTCAAATCACCCCCCTTTACCCCCATTCACAATAAAAGTATTAAAAAAAGAAAAACATACACGTTTGGTATCACCGCGTTCAGTATCACCCGATCTATCATCCTATTAAATCCGTTAATGAGAGCCATAAACTCCGTAATGGAAAAAATGGTCCAAACGCCAAAATTGTGTTTTTTTTGGTCGCCACAACATTGCTATAAAATGCAATAACGGGTGATCAAAACTGCGGATCCACCCAAAACTGGTATCATTAGAAACGTTAGCTCAAGACGCAAAAAATAAGCCGTCTCACAGCCCTAGATCCCGAAAAATTAGAATGCTTCGGGTCGCAGAACATGCGCAAAAAGTCATTTTTTGTTTTTTATTTCAAACTTCTGAATTTTTTTTCACCACCTAGATACCAGTAAAGGTATACATGTTGGGTGTCTACGAACTCGTACTGATCCGAGGCATCACCCCGTCACGTTGGTTTTACCATATTGTGAACATGGCGACTAAAATACCCAAAAAACAAACGTGTCATTGCACTTTTTTTTCAATTTTATTGTATTTAGAATTTGTTTGCAATTTCCCTGTACACTATATGGTAAAATAAATGATTGCATATGAAAGTACAACTCGTCCCGCAAAAAACAAGCCCTCATATATGTCTATATTGATGGAAAAATAAAAATGTTATGGCTCTTGGAAGCAGGGGAGCAAAAAATGAAAAACGAAAAATTCACAGGTCATGAAGGGGTTAAGTACTACATGATTGTAGATGCGACACTGGTTTATATCAGAAGACATAAACGGCAACAAACCATATGTTCTCGGCCTATGAAAGTTGACAGAAATATTTCTATTCACTGACTGCTTGCATAGATATGTTGTTGATTTTAAATCTTTGTCATCATAATTTTAATCTTAATTTTTTTCTACCATCGATATTAATAGATGGATGGACAGTAAGTAATACCCAATACATAGGAGCAGCTGCAACGATACAGGCTGGCTAATAAATTTTCATGCGTTTTCCCACTCCTAGCAATAGTCTTCCATTGGGGAAACAGTGAAACAAACTTGGATAAATAATGAAAAATAAAGACATGCAGCACTTCTTAAATCACTGCTAATGCTTTGGACAGAAATTGTTATTCATCTATTTAGTCATAGAGCTGTGCACTTTGTGATCGGTGATATTCAGAGTGGGAAATATACACTTGCCAGAAATGTTCATGTTTTATAAGAAATCCTTCACTAAGGCCCCTTTCACATCAGCGTTTTTGCTGATTCACGGCAGATCCGTCAGATTTATTGCTTCTGCCACATAACGGCCGACTTGCTGCGAACTTGCAGCAAACGCCCATTCATTCTCTATGGGACTTGCAGCAGGTGCGGTAAGTGCGGTTTTTGCCGCAATCCGGTAATTGAGGCTGGTCAAAAAAAACAGTTGGCTCCGTTTTTTTTGACTTGCCGCAACTGCCGGACTTGCCGCATGCTGCACCTGCTGCAAGTCCCATAGAGAATGAATTAGTCTTGCCGCAAGTCGACCATTATGTTGCACATGCGGTAGATCTGCCGGATCTGCCGCAAATCAGCAAAAACGCTAATGTGAAAGGAGCCTTACTGTTTTTTTTTTTTTTTTGCATATGTAATCATTGTATGATGAAAAGTTTCAAATATACTTTATTTTTGTTTCCTCCTTCACAATTTTTATCCAAATTAATATTTGCAATTAGTGAACAGAAACTTTCCCATTCACATTCAATGACCTAAAATATAAATACAGTTTGGTACATTTGTCACCAAATGGTGACTCATTGCAATCCGGATAGCAGCACAAGTAGACGGACTGGACAATATGGAAAATTCATTCATTCTCTCTCTCTCTATTGTCCTCAGACTTGATCTTTCCCTCTCTCGCTCTCTCTCGTCCCTGGCCTTTGATTTTTCTCTTCCCCAGCCTTGATCTCTCTCTCTCTCGCTCTCTCTCATTCTTGTCCCCCTGCCTTGATCTCTCTCTTGTCCCCAGCCTTGACCTCTCCCTTTCCCTCTCGTCCCGGCCTTGATCTTTCCCTCTCGTCCCGGGCCTTGATCTTTCCCTCTCGTCCCGGGCCTTGATCTTTCCCTCTCGTCCCCGGCCTTGATCTTTCCCTCTCGTCCCCGGCCTTGATCTTTCCCTCTCGTCCCCGGCCTTGATCTCTCTCCCTCTCGTCCCCGGCCTTGATCTCTCTCCCTCTCTTGTCCCTTGCTTTGATCTCTCTCCCTCTCTTGTCCCTTGCTTTGATCTCTCTCCCTCTCTTGTCCCTTGCTTTGATCTCTCTCCCTCTCTTGTCCCTTGCTTTGATCTCTCTCCCTCTCTTGTCCCTTGCTTTGATCTCTCTCCCTCTCTTGTCCCTTGCTTTGATCTCTCTCCCTCTCTTGTCCCTTGCTTTGATCTCTCTCCATCTCTTGTCCCTTGCTTTGATCTCTCTCCCTCTCTTGTCCCTTGCTTTGATCTCTCTCCCTCTCTTGTCCCTTGCTTTGATCTCTCTCCCTCTCTTGTCCCTTGCTTTGATCTCTCTCCCTCTCCTGTCCCTTGCTTTGATCTCTCTCCCTCTCTTGTCCCTTGCTTTGATCTCTCTCCCTCTCTTGTCCCTTGCTTTGATCTCTCTCCCTCTCTTGTCCCTTGCTTTGATCTCTCTCCCTCTCTTGTCCCTTGCTTTGATCTCTCTCCCTCTCTTGTCCCTTGCTTTGATCTCTCTCCCTCTCTTGTCCCTTGCTTTGATCTCTCTCCCTCTCTTGTCCCTTGCTTTGATCTCTCTCCCTCTCTTGTCCCTTGCTTTGATCTCTCTCCCTCTCTTGTCCCTTGCTTTGATCTCTCTCCCTCTCTTGTCCCTTGCTTTGATCTCTCTCCCTTCTCTTGTCCCCTTGTCTTTGATCTCTCTCCCTCTCTTGTCCCTGGCTTTGATCTCTCTCCCTCTCTTGTCCCTGGCTTTGATCTCTCTCCCTCTCTTGTCCCTGGCTTTGATCTCTCTCCCTCTCTTGTCCCTGGCTTTGATCTCTCTCCCTCTCTTGTCCCTGGCTTTGATCTCTCTCCCTCTCTTGTCCCTGGCTTTGATCTCTCTCCCTCTCTTGTCCCTGGCTTTGATCTCTCTCCCTCTCTTGTCCCTGCTTTGATCTCTCTCCCTCTCTTGTCCCTGGCTTTGATCTCTCTCCCTCTCTTGTCCCTGGCTTTGATCTCTCTCCCTCTCTTGTCCCTGGCTTTGATCTCTCTCCCTCTCTTGTCCCTGGCTTTGATCTCTCTCCCTCTCTTGTCCCTGGCTTTGATCTCTCTCCCTCTCTTGTCCCTGCTTTGATCTCTCTCCCTCTCTTGTCCCTGGCTTTGATCTCTCTCCCTCTCTTGTCCCTGGCTTTGATCTCTCTCCCTCTCTTGTCCCTGGCTTTGATCTCTCTCCCTCTCTTTCCCTGGCTTTGCATCTTCTCTCTCCCGCTCTCTCTCCGCCCTGTCCTCTCTCCTCTCTCCGCGCCTCTCCCTCTCTCGCATCCCCGGCCTTGGTCTCCTCTCCCGCTCTCTCATCCTCTCGCCCGGCCTTGGTCTCTCAACCTCTCTCCTCGCCCGTCCCCGGCCTTGGTCTCTCAACCTCTCTCTCGCCCGTCCCCGGCCTTGGTCTCTCATCCTCTCTCTCGCCCGTCCCCGGCCTTGGTCTCTCAACCTCTCTCTCGCCGTCCCCGGCCTTGGTCTCTCAACCTCTCTCTCGCCCGTCCCCGGCCTTGGTCTCTCAACCTCTCTCTCGCCCGTCCCCCGGCCTTGTCTCTCAACTCTCTCTCCGCCCGTCCCGCCTTGGTCTCTCAACCTCTCTCTCGCCCGTCCCCGCCTTGGTCTCTCAACCTCTCTCTCCGCCCGTCCCCGGCCTTGGTCTCTCAACCTCTCTCTCTCTCTTCCTCTCGCCCGTCCGCCTTGGTCTCTCAACCTCTCTCTCTCTCTCTCGCCCGTCCCCGCCTTGGTCTCTCAACCTCTCTCCTCGCCCGTCCCCGGCCTTGGTCTCTCAACCTCTCTCTCTCTCTCGCCCGTCCCCGGCCTTGGTCTCTCACCTCTCTCTCTCTCTTGCCCGTCCCCGGTCTTGGTCTCTCAACTCTCTCTCTCTCTCTCGAGCGTCCCCGGCCTTGGTCTCTCAACCTCTCTCTCTCTGCGCGTCCCCGGCCTTGGTCTCTCAACCTCTCTCCTCTCTCTCGCGCGTCCCCGGCCTTGGTCTCTCAACCTCTCTTATACATGGCCTTGATTTCATTGTTTTCTATGCAGATTTGTAATCAAGTGGAGCCACAAAAAACACGCGGCTCTGACAACCGTCTGCGTAATCCCTCCCTAAGCAACACTAAATTACTTGTGAGGACTCCAGGCAGTTTCAATTTCTCTACATTGAAATATTATTGCAAACACTAAAAATAGTGCTACATTCAGAAGTTTTTTGTTTTTTTTTCTTCTTGCTTGCACTAAAAACATCTGACCATTTTTTGTAAATGTGATCCTATTTTGGACCATTTGTAGCACATGTGGCATTTGTGTGTGTGTTTTTTTTTTTTTTTGTACTGTACTAAGAAACACAAATTCAAGAATAATGTATATAAAAGTAAATAATTAGCAGTGCGTTAAGTTATAAACACTAATAATGGCATCTTGAAAATTGCACTATGTTTACTGGAAATCACACTTATAATATTGTCACTAAGGCTGGTTTCATACCAGCATTGCGTTCTGATCAGGACGAAAATGCATTCTTCTGCATCCACTGAAGCATGTAAAAACGCATGTTACCACAGCATTTTTATGCCTGATCAGGCAAAGAAAAGCTGCGTTTGTATCCGTTTTCCAGGGGTCTGCGTCCTGATCTGTCCTGCGTTTCTTTTACAAATGATATTTTGAATGGGTTGGAAGAGAGTGAGAAAGAATAAAAGAAGGAAAGAATATCTCTAAGCTACTGAGCATGCTCAAACTACTCTGGGCATGCTCGGTGAAATCTTGATCCAGCTGGGCCGCATTAACCAATGGCCAAATGTGACCTCATTGATATCAATGCGTCATTTTGCCGCATTACGCCACGTCCAGACAAATCACGACCTTTACTATGCTGCAAAAATGTAACTTTCTGCGTTCGCAAAGGAGGTCAAAGTGACGCAGTGGTGCGGATACACTGAAATCCTGTTTCTTCCTGATGTCTATGCGACCCAATGTTGAGTATAGGTACGTATGCCTGAATAGGATGCATCAGGATTTCGACAGATACCAACGCTAGTTAAAAAAAACACTAGTGTGAATCAACCCTAAGGGTATGTGCACACATGCCGGGTTAGGGTCGGTTTAGCTGTGTAAACCACCGGTCGATTCCATAAGTTTTATGTAAATTTATGTTAATCCAAACCGGCTTTTGGATTAACATTAAAACCTATGGAAACCGACACCCGCTGTGCACACACCGGCGGTTTACACATGCTGATCTGTTGCTAAACCGCTGGGTTCCCAGCGGGTTAGCAACGAATGTGCATGTTCAATAAACCGGCCGGTTATGCAGCGGCTGCAAGCAGAATCATGTACTGCTTCCAGCCGCTGCATCACCGCCGCCGCTAACCCGCTGTGCACCCGCCCTACACCCGCCAGGAAGCCGTGGACGGCTGCAGAGCTTCCTGGCGGGTCCGCCCAGCCGCCGCCGACCCTAACCCGCCAACGTGTGCACATACCCTAAGGCTGCTTTCACATAGCGATTTTTGGCCATCCTTGGCTGTCCATTGTAAAACGGACAGCCGTGGATCTGATTTGGCCACCGTGTATTCCTATGAGCACGGATTGGTGCTCTGTTGCCATCTGATTTGTTACGGATCCAATTATGTCCGATTTCTTTTTTTTTTTTTTTTGCTGTAGCCAGAATCGGAGACAGAATCGGGTGGGCAACCCGATCAACAGATCGATCACATGACCACATCAGCGCGGTTTGAATCACCCACCTGCCGATCGGTGCAGGCGGGCTATTCAAACTACTCAGCTGATGCAGTCATGTTGCGCTGCCCGGTCAGCTGATACAGGTCCTTTACCCCTCGTAGCTAGATGGCGCACATCGAGGGACACTCACCGGAGAAGTGAGGATCTTTTTTTATTTTCTTTATTTTTAACCCTTCCTTCACTCCTGCAATGTATGTATATACATTGTGAAAGTGAAAGTGCCCTGTTTGCCTGCACTTTGCAGGCTCAGGCTCCGTTCTGTGTCCGGATCCGTGAAAATAACGGACTCGGACACAGAAATGGCATCAGAGGCACATATCCGATCCTGTCCTTTCCTGTCCGTGGGGCCCTGTAAAAAACAGGATCCCCACGGACAGGAAAAAATTGTGATGTGAAAGCAGCCTTGATCACACAAATCACATACTGAAATTACATTTAATCGAAGATGAAACAATTATTATTTTTTATTTATATAGCGCCATTAGGTTCCATGGCGCTTTACATGAGGATAAGGCAGACAGGGACAAGTACAATAAATGTAGACAATCAGGTCATACAGGTACAAGAGGGGAGAGGACTCTGGCCACAAGGGCTCACAGTCTATGAGGGGCGGGTTAGGATACAATAGGGTGGGGGAAATGTTGGTCGTGGGGCGGCCGACCGGGTCTCATGGCAGGTTGTAAGCAATGTATACCTCTAGAGACACCGTTACACGGCACAACGTTGGAATGATGTCGGCAACGATCTCGTGGGCGCGAGGTCGTTTCCGACATTGTTTTGACATCGTTGGTGAGATGTCACCAACGATGTAGTGTGCAGGTATTGTTGGCACAACCCAGCAAACGATCCCTGCTCATTGCTGTGAATGGGCGAAGTCGTGAACGACATAGTTATCGCGGTGTCGCACACAACGCTATGCCAGGTTGGCTAATCGTTGATCGTGTGGTTTGAGAACATGTTCTCAAACCTGCGATCAGTGATCCAACGATTTATCGTTACAACTTTGCAGAGTCACACGCAACGACGTCCTAACAATGTCGCTGGAAGGACTCCAAACCCCTGACGTATCAGTGACATCGTTAACGATGTCATGCCATGTAACGGGGCCTTTACTCTCACAAAAGATTTCTTCTCTCATTTCTTTCTCCGGCCAGAAAAGTATACAATTAACCAAGATAATAGAAATAATAAAAGGATAGCGTCGCTATTGGTTTTATAAGCCATCATTATTTGAAATTTCCATAGTATTTCATAGTCCTTTTGCAGATATAGTCTCTGATTCCTTGAACAAATGTAGAGTGTTTTTTAAGTCCTACTGTATTGATCTGGTTCCGACAGTTATTTATGTATGCATGCAATTTGTTACATCATCTGGATATCTTTCATTTAAAAGTTGTTTGCAATACTTGCGGTGTCCCCTACTGCAGCATTAACAGATTGCGGGTACTGCCAGTAGTGGAAACACTTATGTCTGCCGTCTCCTGGGTTCAGCACTGGGGCGGTAGTCCTGATCACTGGTCCCTGGGATATACTGGGGCTGACTGGATGCCTTCACTGGCGTGTCTCCAACGTCTCCTGCAAAGACTGCGCTGTGATGCTAAAGTTACATAGTAACATAGTAACATAGTTTTTAAGGTTGAAGGAAGACTAAGTCCATCTAGTTCAACCCATAGCCTAACATGTTGATCCAGAGGAAGGCAAAAAAACCCATGTGGCAACACTAAGCTCCACATTGGGGGAAAAAATTCCTTCCTGACTCCACATACGGCAATCAGACTAATTCCCTGGATCAACGCCCTATCAAAGAATCTAGTATGTTTAACTGGTAATATTATAGTTTTCAAGAAAGGCATCCAGGCCCCTCTTAAATGTTAGTAGTGACTCACTCATTACAACAGCATGTGGCAGAGAGTTCCATAGTCTCACTGCTCTTACAGTAAAGAATCCGCGTCTGTGATTATGATTAAACCTTCTTTCCTCCAGACGTAGAGGATGCCCCCTTGTCCCAGTCTCAGGCCTAAGAGTAAAGAGATCATTAGAAAGTTCTCTGTACTGTCCCCTCATATATTTATACATTATTATCAGATCACCCCTAAGCCTTCGTTTTTCCAAGCTAAATAACCCCAAGTTTAATAACCTGTCTTGGTATTGCAGACCCCTTAGTCCTCTAATGACTTTTGTAGCTCTTCTCTGGACCCGCTCTAGTTCAGCTATGTCTTTCTTATACACCGGAGACCAGAATTGTACACAGTATTCTAAGTGTGGTCGCACTAGTGACTTATATAGAGGTAAAATTATGTTCATCTATGCCTCTTTTAATGCATCCCATTATTTTATTTGCCTTTGCAGCAGCTGCCTGACACTGGCCACTAAATGTGAGTTTGTCATTTACCCATACATCCAGGTCTTTTTCAGTGACAGTTTTGCCCAGTGTTTTACAATTAAGCACATAATTATACCTTTTGTTTCCTCTGCCCAAGTGCATGACTTTACATTTATCCCCATTAAAGCGCATTTGCCATTTATCAGCCCAAGCTTCTAGTTTACATAAATCCTCCTGTAATATAAAATTGTCCTCCTCTGTATTGTTTACCCTGCAGAGTTACATTCAAGTTAATTTGCATAGCACTGCTTTTCTTTAGCTGAATGATGTATGCTCTTGCTTCATAGTTAATGCTTTCATTGACCTGGTGATATTAAATCCTAACGCACGTTTCGGAGGCATGGCTTTCTTGAGACTCAAATGAACCTGAAAGCAAATTCGTTAAAAATCAGATATATTTCCTTTTTTTTTTTTCATTTTTTATTTGCAGCCACTCAATCTGCAAAAAATTAAACATGTAAGCGCACCCTAACACCTCATTCAGACCTCAGTATTTTTCACATACGCAAAAAATGGTACCTGTCAGTGTTTTGGACCCTGTAGAAATCAGTGTTTTGTCCTTATGTCATCAGTGTTTTCTCCGTATATCATCAATGTTTTGTATCCTCTATCATTAGTGTTTTGTCCATGAGTCATCGCTGTTTTGGATCTGTGTCATCGCTGTTTTGGATCCGTGTGTCATTGCTGTTTTAGCTGTGTCTTATCATTGTTCATGTTTCATGTATGGATAGAAAGAGAAATACATTACAAAGCTTATATCCTTGCAATGTTAAATACAAGATGACACATGGATGTTAGTGGTTTGTGTGTTTCATGGACCCACAGACTTGTATTGGCACTTAACATTCATACTGCCAAAAAATATGGACATATCTCTGGGAGTTTTGCATGGACATACGGTTTGTGAAAAAACTCAGACGTGAACATGGAGAGAGAGATATCCAATTATGTTGGAAGTAGTCTTGCTATGTTCAGTATAAAATGCTGATCCGGCGCAGCTGCATCCATCCGCGGCTGGATATGCCTCATTCATAAAACGTTATTTTGATGCATTGCCCCGCATCCGGACATATCAGGATTTTTACTGCTCAGTTGACTGATGTTCAGAAGACTGTCATTGACACACTCCACAAGGAGGGTAAGCCACGAAAAATCATTGCTAAGGAAGTTGACTGTACCCAGAGTGCTGTATCCAAGCGTATTAATGGAAGGTTGAGTGGAAGGAAAATTTGTGGTTGGAAAAGGTGCACAAGCACCCGGGATAACCGCAGCCTTGAAGAGATTAAGAAAAGGCCATTCAAAAATTTGGTGGAGATTCACAAGGAGTGGACTGCAGCTGGATTCAATGCTTCAAGAGCTGCCACACACAGATGTATCCAGGACATGGGCTACAACTGTCACACTCCTTGTGTCAAGCCACTTATGACCAATAGACAACGCAAGAAGTGTCTTAGGGCCCTTTCACATCAGCGTTTTTCGTAATTCGCGGCAGATGCGGTGAAAAAACCGCATCTGCCGCGTTTGCCGCATAACGGTTCCACTTGCGGCACGGTTGCGGTTTTTTCCATAGGAAGTATAGGGGGACTTGCGGCAGATGCGGCAAGTGCGGTATTGCACTTGCGGCAGGTGCGGCAGAGAAAAAAACCGCGGCTTACTGCGGTTTTTTTCTCTGCCGCACCTGCCGCAAGTGCAATACCGCACTTGCCGCATCTGCCGCAAGTCCCCCTATACTTCCTATGGAAAAAACCGCAACCGTGCCGCAAGTGGAACCGTTATGCGGCAAACGCGGCAGATGCGGTTTTTTCACCGCATCTGCCGCGAATTACGAAAAACGCAGATGTGAAAGCACCCTTACCTGGGTCAAGGATAAAAAGAACTTGGCTGTTGCTTAGTGGTCCAAGATGGTGTCTTCAGATGAAAGTAAATTTGGCATTTTATTTGGAATTCAAGGTCCCGGAGTCTGGAGGAGGAACGGAGAGGCCACAATCCAAGCTGCTTGAGGTCTAGTGTGTAAAATGTCCACAATCAGTGATGATTTGGGTAGCCATGTCATTAGCTGGTGTAGGTCCACTGTGTTTTATCAAGACC
This sequence comes from Allobates femoralis, assembly GCA_033576535.1. Classification (NCBI taxonomy): domain Eukaryota; kingdom Metazoa; phylum Chordata; class Amphibia; order Anura; family Aromobatidae; genus Allobates; species Allobates femoralis. Next base: position 74,922,436 of record JARQOC010000005.1, on the reverse strand, counting down.
AAAGTCAGCGCTGCCGTCCACCAGGAAATTTTAGAGCATATCATGCTTCCCCCTGCCGACAAGCTTTTTAGATGGAGATTTCTTTTTCCAGCAGGACTTGGCACCTGTCCACACTGCCAAAAGTGCCAATACCTGGTTTACTAACCACAGTATCACTGTGCTTGATTGGCCAGAAAACTCACCTGATCTAAACCCCATTGAGAATCTATGGGCTATTCTCAATAGGAAGATCAGACACCAGACCCAACAATACAAACGAGCTGAAGGCTGCTAGCACAGCAATCTGGGCTTCCATAACACCTCAGCAGTGCCACAGGCTGATCGCCTTCATGCCACGCTGCATTGATGCAGTAATTCATGCAAAAGGTTCCCTGACCAAGTATTGAGGGCATTTACTGTACATACATTCCATTAGGCCAACGTTTGAGTTAAAAATCTTTTTTTTTTTTTTTTCATTTAGTCTAATATAATATTTTAATTTTCTGAGATAATGTCTTTTGGGTTTTCATTGTAAGCCATAATCATCAACATTTACAGAAATAACCACTTAAAATACATCGCTGTGTTTGTAATGACTATATGATATATGCATCTCACTTTATTGATTTACTGAAATCAACTTTTTGATGAAATTCTAATTTGTTGAGATGCACTTATATTCCTTTCTTTATGCTAGAAGTAATGTAGCTAAATACTTTTGATGTTACTTTGATTTAATCCATTTCTCTTGCTCAAAATAGTACATAGAGAAAGCCTAGTTCTCCCTGCAATCAAGAGTTGATGGATAGTGTCTAATTGACAAGAATAAGATATTTGCTCAAGTGTCTTGGCGGGAGGTCACGTTTTGTAGCACATCTGTTCAATGTGTGCCTGTTTATTTCTGTTTATTGTAATTGCCCCAACTAATATTGCCTAATCCTTTCCGTGTACAGGTAAATAATCCCCCCACCCCCCATCCCTCCCATTTCCTTTAGCAGTGTAGCTTTACCATGACCGGTGTGTTTGTTGCTGTATTTAGACGTAGACAGTCATTGATAATGAATTTCCAAGTGAAGGTTAGTAATTGCAGACACAACGTTATGGTTATAAGTGGCTGCAACCTCTTAATACACAGTGTGAATTGGGTTCAAATATGACTCATATTTTCCCATTTCAGAACAAAGCAGTCGCCTTTTATTAGTGCAGCAGTAAAAGTTATGTTTATAAAACTAAATTATACTTTATATATATGTATACATTTTTAAATTCACTCGATATTTGCTTATAAATCTTTAATACGGCCTTGTAGAGTAAACTGTTTAATGTGAGGCTGTGAAGTAAGTGCCGATCATTGTAACACATACCATGTTAATTTGAGGCTATTTTTATATCATGAGTTAATAATGTTGGAAACCTTAGGCGTCCTTTAACAAAAACAATAATCTGCCCACAGCATGAAGGGTAAACTGAGTATTTCTTTATTGTGGTAGCGATTAGAATGAGTGTTTTTTTTTTTTTCTTTTAGCAATTTTCTATTTAGAGAATATAATTAAAATACATTGTTTAAAGAATCTTTATTGTTAGCTCGGTAAAAATTTCAGCTCAGTGTGTGTAGAGATTTACAGTATTTTAGAATTCTGCTTCAAATACCACATGATAAAAACTGCTACACATATTCCTTATTAAAGGGAACCAACCACCTCAGATGACGACTATAAGCTGTTAATACATGTCCCTGCACCCTACCTACACCATTCCACCTATGTTTTTCTTAAGAATATTGATAAATGTAAACCGAAATATACACTTTATAAAATTACATGCCTGTGTACTTCTGGGCGTCTCCTTCTGGGTCAGTTACTAGAGGGCTGTGTCTCCAGCAGCATGACTGGCTTCTCTAGCCCTCCCTCTTACTTTGCAGGACGTCACATGAAGGGACGGGAGCTGCCTTGCATGCCCGCCCACTAATAGATAACATCACGCCCTTCATGTGACGTCCTGCAAAGTAAGAGGGAGGGCTAGAGAAGCCAGTCATGCTGCTGGAGACACAGCCCTCTAGTAACTGACCCAGAAGGAGACGCCCAGAAGTACACAGGCATGTAATTTTATAAAGTGTATATTTCGGTTTACATTTATCAATATTCTTAAGAAAAACATAGGTGGAATGGTGTAGGTAGGGTGCAGGGACATGTATTAACAGCTTATAGTCGTCATCTGAGGTGGTTGGTTCCCTTTAAGCTTTCTATTGGTTTTAATGGGAAAACATCTATAGTGCATGGTGCTGTTATTTTCAACATGGTTTTTCCATGTGGAAAAATAAACATGTAATAAGGCTACTTTCACATAACGATTTTGAAGGGAGCCGATGCTGTCTGAAAAATTCGGACAGCATCGGCTTCCATTTGATGCCTGGAATCGGATGCCAAATAGGCATCCGATTCCGGCATTAAATCGTAGCCTCCGGGCTGAAAAAAAGAAAAAAAAAATTCATGCTCACCTCCCCCCGAGCCCCCGCCGTCTCCCGCCGTCTTCCTGGAGGTTCCCGGTGGCTCCCGCAGGCTCCCGGTGCCTGCAGAGGTCGTCTTCTGATGTACACAGGACCTGCGGTGATGTCACAGTCACATGACACCAGGTTACACCATGGTAACCCACGGTCACATGACTGTGACATCACCGCAGGTCCTGAACTACAGAAGAAGACCTCTGCAGCCACCGGGAACCTCCAGGAAGACAGCGGGGGCTCAAAGGGATGTGAGCATTTTTTTTTTTTTTTTTTTTTTTAACCCCTGCGCTCCGAGTTGAGATTTTTACTGTACTGAGCATGCTGATGTTTCCTCGGACCCTTCTCCATAGGGCCCCATGTTATAGGGATCGGGTCAGATCGGATGTTCACTAAATGCCATCTGATTTGGTCCGATCCGATTCTGTCAGATTTTATTTTCGGTGCAAAAATGATTTTTGCACCAATAATAAAATCGGACAGAATCGGATCGGACCAAATCGGATGGCATTTAGTGCACATCCGATTCGGTCCGATGCCCATAGGGCTGCATGGGGCCAAATTCGGATCCGATGCTTTCTGATTTTGATCGGACAGCATCAGATCTGAAAAATCCGTAGTGTGAAACCAGTCGAAGGCAGCCTTAGGCCGCGTACACACATTGCGCATTTTTGAGCGCTTTTTTTGCGGGCGTTTTTCAAAAATGTGCAATGTGCCTTGTGTCTGCCGGCAAAGTGAATGGGAAATTCACTTTGCCGTACAGACACAACGTAAAAATACGCCGCGCTTTATGGGAGAAAGCGCGGGCATAAAAATAATTCACATGTCAATTCTTTACGCAGCAGAGCACACACTTTCTCCCATAGGGGCCGGCGCTGCAGGATCGGATGTTTCATACAGAGGTGTAAGTAACAGTCACCTCCGGGACAAACATCAGCAACTGGTGCACAGGGAAAGAGGCAAAGATATCTAGTGCATAAGTAAAGGCCAGCTCCAGTGTCCCCGAAAGATCTGATATCACAGAGGGGGAGGAAGAATCCTGATCCTCTTCCCCTCTTTGACATGTGTGATCACCCCCATTTGGGTTTCGCAATGTATTAATATACAATGCAAAGCCCAATTTAAAGTTAAGCAAATGTGTTAAAAATAATAAAAACTAAATACTTACCATTCCAAAGCTGTTTCGGTTACCGCGGGTGCCAAGACGACCACCGGTTACGAGCTGCCAGGAACTTGCATGATGTAATCGGGTGCTGTGATTCGCCGCTCGCGGTCATGTGATATGTGATGTGATATGACTCGCATATCACATGACCGTGTTGTGCGGCCAATCACAGTGCCTAATGATATGACGCAAGGTCCTTGCATGTCGATAACTGCTGTTGTGCCGGCTCCTGGCTCCCTGAACACCCGCCAGAGGGTAAGTATTCATTCTTTATTTTTTTTAATACATCTGGCTTTCTTTAATTTAGATTTCGCAGTGTATAGTAATCAAATGGGGGCTGGCAGACATGTCAGAGGTGAGGAGGAACCAGGATTCTTCCTCCCCTCTGTGACATCAATTCTCCCCCGGGCACGTAAAAAAGCGTGCTGTGTGAAAGCACTGCTTCTTTTTTTGCGCTGCCACAATACTTGCGCTAAATGCGCGCGCAAAATAGCGCTAAAGCAATGTGTGAATGTAGCCTTAATTTGACTTCGATTTAAAGGGGTTGTCCAGTCTAAACTGATAATTCTGCAGTCACTCTGTGTGACCCGAGACTTAACAATCTTTCCAGCACCCGCACTGAGTACTGCAAGTACTCTCGGTTGGTAAATCGGGAACAGACCACAGTTACGCGGTGTGCATGTTCCCAGCCATAGGCCCCGACTAGGGGGGTTGGTCTCACTCAATATAAGTGTATGGAGCAAGGCAGCACCCACTAGACAGCCACTCCCACTAGTCAGACACACCTGCTCCATACACTTGTATGGAGTGAGGCCACACCCACTAGCCATGTTGTTGCCAGAATCATGAATACCATATAATTGTGGTCCGTTCCCAGCTTGGAAACCGGCGAATCCTCACAGTGCCCAATGCGGACACTACAAGGATCTGTAAGTCTGCAGTCACATCGATTGACTGCATAATTATCAGTTTTAGACTGGACAGCCCCTTTAATTAAAGCAGAGAAGAACACCCGATACACAAAAACTGTTAAACTTTTGTATTTGAGCTTTTTTATTTAACAAGTCAATTTTTCTTAATTCAACGTACATTAGTTTTGCTAGAAAGATCCACATCCCATGCTTTTTTGTGAGCATACCATGAGGGTAAATTTACATAAAGCCGATCAATGGAAAATCTGCACAAAATGTTTTTTTAAAGTATACAGCAAGGGGAAATGCCACAGGCTACATTCCCTTCAGTTAGCTGGTTGTTGGGGTGTACCAAAAATCTGCCTCTTTAGTATAATTGGCTTCTCTCCAAGGTATATTCTGCCTCCACCCATTTCCTCATCAGCCAATAAGCTGGGCTGGGGATGTCACATCTATTCACACCTACCATATCAGCAGGAATTGTGCACCTGCCCAAATGATACCTGCCTATCAAGCACACGTCCCTTTATGTATCAGTAGCTGTGCCGTCATCTGCCCCATTCTTTTCCTGATGTGGAAGCCGGACTATATCTTTTAAAGGTAGGCAATAATGTCATTCCAGAGAATCCTCTTGAAAGACGCACTCTTGTTACAATATTTATTCTGTTAATTTATTGCAATCATCATATCATATAGCACTGTGTACTTACTATTGGTCATTTTGCTTTTTTTACCCAGTTAAATCTTCTATTTTCTGTTGGGGCTATGACATTTTGTGATCAGAAAAAGACTAGCTAAATCCTTCTAGTCTCTCTGTCAATGTAGAGATGGGAAGTCTTTTTCTTGCATGAGTCATCACTAGAAGTACAATTCTAAATCACTCCTAAGTCCCTGGCAGCTGAGAGGAGTGAGGCAGCTGGTTCAGAAGCTGAAGAATGGGATGACTCATACAGGACAAAGAGACTTTGTGTGTCTGAATAGAGCTTAGAAGGACTCAGTTAGTCTATTTCTAATCATGTGATACCATAGACCGAATGAAACAGGCATTAACTGGGTAGATTGGCAAAATAAGCAATTGTAAATACACAGAGCTATAGAATATAACTGCAATATATTTATAGGGTAAAAATGTTGCTGTGAGTGCTACTTTAAGTATAACAATAAATCTCTGTTCACTCTGACCTTATACATTTAGTAGTAGTTTCTACTATAGATAGACGCAAAGACTGTCAATCGAGTTGAACCGCCCTCCAAAGGCCAAAGAAAGTGAGTATGTTCAAATAACCCCAATAAAAGTTTATATCAGTCTGCTCACGACTGAACTCAAGACTGAACGGGCTTGTTCAACATAACAGGTTCTTACTTTAATCCCAGTGTTACAATTGTACAAATTCACAAAATAATATTTTATTATTATTATTATTTATATAGCGCCATTATATTCCATGGCATTTTAACATGCTAAAAGGGGCAGACTAGGACAAGTAACATAGTAACAATACAAGTAACAATAAATTTGGACAATTCGGTCGTACAGATACAAGAGGGGAGAAATCAGTTGACATAAATATAGTGATAATAATAATAAATAATAATTTACTACTGCTACCATTATTGTTCTTTTTTTTTTGTGTATGCCTCTACTTATGTACCAACATACTACTCATACTATTCATGCTAGAATTGTATTCATCTGCTTCAATGCAAATGTTTTGCAAACCCCATCAAGCAATTTATTAATCACTGTATACAACCCCTGGCAAAAATTATGGAATCACCTGGCTCGGAGGATGTTCATTCAGTTGTTTAATGCTGTAGAAAAAAAGCTGATCACAGACATGGACAAAGCTAAAGTCATTTCAAATGGCAACTCTCTGCCTTGAAGAAACACTAAAAGAAATCAAGATAAGGTAGTCAGGGTAATTTTTTTTAGACCATGCAGAGGGAAAAAAAATATAACATCACTCAATTCTGAGGAATAAAATATGGAATCATGAAAAACAAACACAAAAAAAAACACTCCAGTACATCACTAGTATTTTGTTGCACCTCCTCTGGCTTTAATAACACCTTGCAGTCTCTGAAGTCAGTCTGACTTAATGAGTGACAAACAGTACTCATCATCAATCTGGCTCCAACTTTCTCTAATTTACTGTTGCCAGATCAGCTTTGCAGGTTGGAGCCTTATCATGGACCATTTTCTTAAACTTCCACCAAAGATTTTCAATTGGATTGAGATCCGGACTATTTGCAGGCCATGACAGTGACCTTATGTCTTCTTTCAAGGAATGTTTTCACAATTTTTGCTCTACGGCAGGATACATTATCATTTTGAAAAATGATTTCATCATCCCCAAACATCCTTTCAATTGATGGGATAAGAAAACTGTCCAAAATATCAATGTAAACTTGGGTATTTATTGAAGATGTAATGACAGCCATCTCCCCAGCTCCTTTACCTGACATGCAGCCTCATAAATTTGCATGTTCTCTTCAGGCAGTCATCTTTATAAATCTCATTGGAACGACACCAAACAAAAGTTCCAGCATCATCACCTTTCCCAATGCAGATTCGTCACTGAATATGACTTTCATCCAGTCATCCACAGTCCACGATTGCTTTTCCTTAGCCCATTGTAACCTTTTTTTTTCTGTTTAGGTGTTGACGGCTTTTGTTTAGCTTTTCTGTATGCAAATCCCATTTCCTTTGGGCGGTTTCTTACAGTTCAGTCACAGACAGTGACTCCAGTTTCCTCCCATTCGTACCTCATTTGTTTTGTTGTGCATTTCTATTTTGGGACCTATTGCTTTAGGTTTACGGGCTTGATGCTTTGATGTCTTCCTTGGTCTACCAGTATGTTTGCCTTTAACAACCTTCACATGTTGTTTGTATTTACTCCAGATTTTACACACAGCTGACTGTGAACAACCAAAATCTTTTGCCTCATTGCGTGATGATTTACCCTCTTTTAAGAGTTTGATAATCCTCTCTTTGTTTCAATTGACATCTCTCGTATTGGAGCCATGATTCATGTCAGTCCACTTGGTGCAACAGTGTACTCACTCCTTTTTAGATGCAAACTAATAAACAGATCTAATTTGATGCAGGTATTGGTTTTGGGAATTAAAATTTACAGGGTGATTCCATATTTTTTTCCCTCTGTTTGGTCTGAAAAAAGTACCCTTACTGACTACTAGATTTTTTATCTTGATTTCTTTTATTGTTTCTTAAAGCCATAAAGTTGCCAATTTGAAATGACTTAGTTTTGTGCCATGTCTGTGATCTGCTTTTTTTCCCACAACATTAAACAACTGAATGAACATCCTCCGAGCACGGTGATTCCACAATTTTTGTCAGGTGTTGTATAGGCACTCTTTGCTACCTCGTCTGAGAGCAGCATGATGTAGACAGAGTCCCTGAATCCAACTATATATCTTTTGATATATTTGAGTTTGAGTTTTATTGTGCCAGAACTGCTAGAAAAAGATTTGTATTTAGCAATGCAGCAGAGCAGAGAGAATTGCACCTGCACACACACCAGGCTCTGTATAAAAATACTTTGTACAGCGAGAGGTTGCTAATCACAGAGGGGGCATGCCGATCTTGGGCTCATGTTCTAATGTGTTCAAACAATGATAAGCTACTGGTGCTACAACAAATATTGCAAGTAAACAACACACATTGTAATAATTCTTAGTGTTAACCCTTTCAGCATGCTGTCTTCAGATTACATATTTTAAACCTGTTGACAGATCCTTTTAATGACTTTGTTTCTATAAGAGGTTACAGTACTTTATGATGCAAAGTGTGCTAGGTCCTTATTTGCCCTGAAAAACAAGCATACTTCCAAAAATTAGAATATCATAAACCTGACATTGTGAACAGGACTCTTGGCACTAATGTGAACATAACTTAAATTGTATCTTTATATACAAGTGCTTCTCAATTAATTAGAACATCAGCAAAAAGTTTGTTTTTTTTCTCAGAAATTCAATACAACCTTTGGATTTTCATTGGCTTTAAGTGATAATAATCAACATTAATGGAAATTAACACTTGAAATGATCACTCTGTAATGACTCTATATAATATATGCATTTCACTTTATTGAATTACTGAAATAAATTAACTTTTTGATGATATTCCATTTCAGTGAGATGCACCTGTGTATCTCAGATCAGTTTGAAGTATTCTTGGTGATGACGAAGGGCTTAAACAGTTGTAGAATATTATAGAACAGAACATCATCATTCTTGGCAGCACATGTTTTGATATTCTAATTCACTGAGATGCACCTGTATGTTTTAGATACATTTTGGATGTAAAATATATTTCCAATATACAGTTTAGAAATAAAAAAATGTATTTAAAAGCATAGTATTTAAAAATAATTTTTTTTTTTCCGTCTTTTAAACTCCTAGTTAGGCCAAAGTTTATTAATTGGTAAGATTTTTGTGTTCAAGCTCCCTTTGCAGAACAGTTAAAAAGACTATTAAATTGATCTTGTAACTAGAAGAGAACTTGCATATTAGGCTGCTTTCACATCAGCGGTTTAGGCTGATTACCGCAACTGCTGCGATTACCGCATAACGGCCGCGACCGCGGCACACTTGCGGCAAGCCCCATACAATGTCTATGGGGCTTGCAGTAAGTGTGCGGCAAGTGCGGTTTCGGCACCTGCAGCAAGTGCCGATACCGCACTTGCCGCAAGCCCCATAGACATTGTATGGGGCTTGCCGCAAGTGAACCGCAAGTGTGGCCGTTATGCTGTAATCGCAGTGGTTGCATTTTTTTCACCACAACTGCCGCGATCAGCGTAAAATGCTGATGTGAAAGCAGCCTAAGGGCCCTTACTTAAAACTATATTATATAGAATTTGCACCTTTTTAATCATATTTTAAATGGCACTGTTTCCTGCAGGCTATGTCCAGAGCTTGATCCGCCGTGTTGTGAACAATGTGAATATTGTGGTGAATAACCTGATCTTGAAGTACGTGGAGGATGATATCGTCCTGTCAGTCAACATCACTTGTGCGGAGTGTTACACAGTGGATGAGTTCTGGGACCGAGCTTTTATGGACATCTCTGGTGAGACACAGCTCGTAAATATTGTAATCTTTCCTTTACAGTCGAACGTCCATTTATTTTTAAAGTTGCCTACCGGCACATTTGATTATATCAGTGGCTAATTTTTATTTTCCAGCATGCATATTTCTCCCACTGTTTTCTAGGCTGATTACTGAGCAGGGTGTGGAGTCGGTAAGCCAAACCATCGACTCCGACCTATCATTCTCCGACTCGGACTCCTTAATGCATGTCTCATTTTTAAATTGATACATTTATTCTAGTGCATGGTAACATCAGGCTTTTAATTATTATGATACAAAAATCAAGATCTTTAGATAGAACATAATAATTCATAATACTACTGTTCAGTACATTCTGCATTGAACTACTGTACCCAATCTATTACCGTATATACTCGCGTATAAGCCGAGTTTTTCAGCCCAAAAATTGGGCTGAAAAGTACCCCCCTCGGCTTATACGCGAGTCAGTGCGGGGGCTGCTGTATACAGCGGTATACAGCAGCCCCCGCATCCCCAGTAATGCAGGGCCCCCCCCCCTCATGCTCCGGTCACCTGTAAAGCAAGTTATACTTATCAGTGCCCGCTGCCGTCCGCGCCCGCCGCTGCCGACATGCGATCCTCCATCTTCATTCATCTTCTTCCTGCTTCTGTGCGCGTCGCAGGCAATGACGTCATTACCGGCGACGCGCACAGGAAACAGGAAGAAGATGCATGAAGACGGAGGATCGGGATGTCGGCAGATGCGGGCGCGGACGGCAGCGGGCACTGATAAGTATAATTTGCTTTACAGGAGACCGGAGCATGAGGGGGGGGCCCTGCATTACTGGGGCTGCCTGTATACTACCACTGGGGCTGCTGTATATAGGGGCCCTGCATTACTGGGGCTGCAATACCACTGGGGCTGCTGTATATAGGGGCTGCAATACCACTGGGGCTGCAATACCACTGGGGCTGCTGTATATAGGGGCTGCAATACCACTGGGGCTGCTGTATATAGGGGCTGCAGTACCACTGGGGCTGCAATACTACTGGGGCTGCTGTATATAGGGGCTGCTGTATACACCACTGGGCTGCAATACCACTGGGGCTGCTGTATATAGGGGCTGCAATACCACTGGGGCTGCTGTATATAGGGGCTGCAATACCACTGGGCTGCAATACCACTGGGGTTGCTGTATATAGGGGCCCTGCATTACTGGGGCTGCAATACCACTGGGGCTGCTGTATATAGGGGCTGCAATACCACTGGGGCTGCAATACCACTGGGGCTGCTGTATATTAGGGGCTGCAATACCACTGGGGCTGCAATACCACTGGGGCTGCTGTATATAGGGGCTGCTGTATACACCACTGGGGCTGCAATACCACTGGGGCTGCTGTATATAGGGGCTGCAATACCACTGGGGCTGCTGTATATAGGGGCTGCAATACCACTGGGGCTGCTGTATATTGGGGCTGCTGTATACACCTCTGGGGCTGCATATACCTCTGGGGCTGCTGTATACTACCACTGGGGCTGCTGCTGTATACTACCACTGGGGAGGCTGCTGTATACTACCACTGGGGAGGCTGCTGTATACCTCACTGCTGGGGGTTGTATACCTGTGCTGGAGTCCACCCTCGGCTTATACGCGAGTCAATAGATTTTCCCAGGTTTTGGGGGCAAAAGTAGGGGGGTCGGCTTATACACGGGTCGGCTTATACACGAGTATATACGGTATATATTTTAGGAGTCGGTCCATTTTCTACCTACTGCAACTTCACGACCCTGACTCCACAGCCCTGTTACTGTGGAAATTGGTGGTTAGTGATTTTGTAAAATAATTAGCTTATTATTTTAATTAAGAAATGGTTAGAACAGAAGGCTGCTGCTTTCTATTTAACCCTTCACAACCCATGATGTTGTACAACGTCATGGGCCGTGTCCCGGTATTTGATGTGAGCTCCGGCGCGGAACTCACATCAAACACCCGACATCTCAGCTGATCTCAGATGTCGGGCTAACAGCACTGACCGCATCTGGGATCCGATCGGTGCTGTTAACCCTTTGGATCCCGCCGTCAATCACTGACAGCGGGATCCAAAGGTGCCGCAGCGGAGAATGCTCCGCTCACCTCCTGCATCGGAGATCCCGCAATAATATTGCGGGATCTCCAGCACTCATATGACAACCGGGATCCAGGATTGACCCCGGAAGCTATCACTGAGCACTTCCAGTGAGTGGTTGGCAGGCGCTGCCAACCACTCACCATTTGCAATTTTGACAGATACTGATGAGCTGCAGCTCATCGGTATCTGCCAGAAGTGATCAGACAGTGCATAAGGGTTCCTCTCTATGGGGCAGTATATACAAATAAGAATGAGTTAGTAAAGTTTTTATAAAATGTAAAAAAAAAACAAAAAACAAAAAAAATACGTTCAAATCACTCCCTTTTCCCCCATTCACAATAAAAGTATTAAAAAAAAAAAACAGAAAAATACACGTTTGGGATGTCGCATTCAGAATAGCCCAATCTATCAATATATAAAATCAATTAATGAAAGTCGTAAACTGCGTAACGGAAAAAAAGGTCCGAACGCCAAAATTAAGGTTTTTTTTGGTCGCCGCAACATTGCTATAAAATGCAATAACAAGCAACCCAAAAATGGTATTAGAAACGTCAGCTCAAGACGCAAATTATCTGTCACACAGACCCAGACGCTACGGGGCACAGAACATGGCGTAAAACGTGTTTGTTTTGTGTGTTTTTTTCGTCTTCATTTTTTTTCAACACTTAGATACCAGTAAAGGTATATGTTTGGCATCTACAAACTTGTACCGATCCGATGCATCACACTGTCATGTTGGTTTTATCATATAGTGAACATGGCGACTAAAAACCCCAAAAAACAAACATGTAATTGCATTTTTTTGCAATTTCACTGCACTTAGAATTTTTTTGCTATTTCCATTTACACTATATGGTAAAATAATTAATTGCATCTGAAAGTATAACTCGGTCCGCGATAAACAAGCCGTCATATGTCTATATTGACAGAAAAATAAAGTTATGACTCTTGGAAGCAGGGGAGCTAAAAATGAAAATGAAAAACAAAAAATTCCAGGGTTATGAAGGGGTTATTAGTTTTGTTTTTTTTTTTGTTTTCCATTGCAGCTACTGAACTCGTCCTTAGGAAAGTCATAAATTTTTCGGACTGCACTGTTTGTCTTGACAAGAGAAACGCCAGCGGGAAAATAGAGTTTTATCAGGATCCACTTCTGTACAAGTGTTCGTTCCGAACCCGTCTGCACTTTACCTATGACAGCCTCAACTCCAAAATGCCTGCAGTCATCAAGGTAACAGTATGTGTGCTTGTAATCCACAGGAATCATGTTGTTATGTTTTATCTAGTGAGGTTAGCGGTTTTTAATACTTATCTTCAAATATTTAGTTAGTTGCAAATGCAAATACCGGTACTGTATTTTTCGCTTTATAAGACGCACCTGATTGTAGGATGCACACCCAAATTTGGTGAAGGAAACGAGAACAAAAAAATGTAATGTTAAATGGGGTCCATCTTATAATGTCAGTGTCCACCTTACAATCAGTATATATGTCCCTCACCCTTGTGTGTGTGTGTGTATATGTATATACCCCTATACCCCATCCTGGAATATATATCCCCTCATCCTAGTACGTAGGCCCCCAATCCTGGATATGGCCCACCGTGATGGTACATGGCCCCCCTGAGGTGGTACATGGCCCTTCTGGTTATGACCCCTCATCCTGCACTCACCCCCTCCATTGTACATATGCCCCCCGTCTGCACTCACCCCCTCCATTGTATATATGCCCACCCATCCTGCACTCAGCCCCTCCATTTTACACATGCCCCCCCGTCCTTCATATGCCCACCCGTCCTGCACTCACCCCCTACATTTTACACATGCCCCCTGTCCTGCATATGCCCACTTGTCCTGCACTCACCCCCTCCATTTTACACATGCCCCCCGTCCTGCGTATACCCACCTGTCCTGCACTCACCCCTCCATTGTACATTTTTTTTGCCATGTCCTGCTGCCACCCCCTCCATTGTACATATGCCCCCTCCCCATTCTGCACTCACCCCTCCATTGTACATATGCCCCCCCCATTCTGCACTCACCCCTCCATTGTACATATGCCCCCCCCATTCTGCACTCACCCCTCCATTGTACATATACCCCCCCACATCCTGCTGTCACCCCTCCATTGTACATATGCCCCCCGTCCTGCACTCGCCCCCTTTGTTGTACATATGCACACCCATCCTGCACTCACATCCTCCATTTTACACATGCTCCCCCCCCATTCTGCACTCACCCCCTCCATTGAACATATGCCCTCCCGTCCTGCACTCACCCCCTCCATTTTACACACGCCCCCCCTCCGTCCTGCACTTACCCCCTCCATTGTATATTTGTCCCCCCCATGTCCTGCTGTCACCCCCTCCATTGTACATATGCCCCCCGTCCTGCACTCACCCCCTTCATTTTACACATGCCCCCCCATCCTGCACTCACCCTCTCCATTGTACATATGCCCACCCGTCCTGCACTCATCCCCTCCATTGTACATATGCTTCTCCCCCCCATTGTACATTTGCCCCCCATCCTGCTCTCACCCCGTCACTCCTAAATGTCCCCATGCTGGCATGTGGCAAGTAAAAATAAAAAGCTGATTACTTGCCCTCCGGCAATCCATGCTCACAGTGTCATCGCCAACTCCCCGTCTTTGTACTGCCCGGCATCTTCCAATCATGTGACCAGGCCCACAGAGGTCGATTCAACCAAATGCAGCAAGGTTAATTGGATGGTGCTTCACAAAACAGATCGACAGTGACCCAAAACAACACAGAAATTTTCTTTAAGGCAAAGAACTGAAATACCAGATCTCAATCCTATTGAGAAGCATTTCACAAACCTAAGACAAAACAAAGGACTGAAACACCCACAAACAAGCAACAACTGAGATCAGGCGCAGTAAAGGCCAACAAAGCATCAAAAAGGAGAAAACCCAGCGTTTGTGGAGAATCCTTTGCAGGCTGTCACTGCCTGATGTCTAGAAGCCATGGACGTCACTAAAGTATTAACCCTGCTGTTCTGTTCGGGTCCACATGACCCGAAATGAAATTTGAGACCCTGACCCTAATATTTTACAACATTCTGGATGTTTCGTCATACAACACATTTATTGTATGGAGAGAAATCAACCCCAATTTGAACGGAAATAAGTGCATAAAAGATAACTTTTTATTGAAGAATTAGGAAAATCCCTAGTTAGGCTTTATATCCAAGCCAGAAAAGTAAACCCCAGATGTGAAGGAGCAGCAGCCATTGTGAAGAGTCCAGCAGCAGCTCAAGAAAGAAACTCCACAGCCTCCACCAGCACAGCCACCAGCCAACACAGGAAGCGATGGAGCTTCTGTCCATCTGCTTGTGACAATAAAACAAATCTCACATGTTCTGGGTGTGGAAAATATCTATGTAAAAGACATGTGTTATATTATTGTGTTCAATGTAAAAATGCATGAACCTGTTCACCCTTTTTTAGAAATAAAAAGGAAAAACTGAAGTTTTCATTATTTTTTATTTGTTTTATAAAATATGTTAACACAGTTATGTTTAGTTAATTTCATTTTCTAGTAATAGAAATCTAAAGCATGTTTGTTATTTGTGTGCAGAATGCTATAAAGCGAATGTAATTGCAAACAGCCCGTGTAACCTTTTTCTGAAAAAAATAATTAAGTTTTCATTTCATTTTTCATTTGTTTATGATCAACCATGTTCACATACAGTTTAATAATGAAATAGGTATTCAAATAACACACAGTAGCTAAAATCAACATTTTTATAGGTGGGGTCATATTCATCCGAAACAGTACAAGTGTATAGTAAATGCGATAAGAGCAGCAAGGTTAAAAATGAACATCTCATGTATTGAAGAGTAAATTTGGTCAAATACTTCTATGCCTTTTGGAGGCTTTATAGAAAAATGTTTGCAATTCCTGAACATTTCACAGAATAATTTTTGCTCAATCCCTTTAAATAAATCTGAAAATCTCAACTTCAAATCATCTCAGTTGTTTGAGTTAAAAAAAATAAATAAATTTAAAAAAAAAGTGGCGTGCAGACATGCAGAGCCACATTCACAGTCCAGAGACATAAAATTGAGGTACTAACTCACACGTTTCTAATGGTTTATCCACTCTTTTACACAATTTTGTTTTACTACACTTTTTCGATCTTAAATTGTATTATTGTAGCTGGGATTGACAAAAATTGTTGTCAGTCTCTGCAGATCCAAGTTACAGATCCCTGTTTTTGAGGTTACTGGGGGCCAAAGCAGTAAATCCCCCCACAAATTAATATAATATTCCTTATCTTTTGGATAGGAGGCTACTAACTATTTTGGGAATAACCATTCATTCATGAATTTAAATACTTAAAAAAAAGTATTCCTAGCTTAAGCTTTTATATTATATCCTCAGGATAACCCATAAATACCTTTTGGATGCGGATTTCACCTTATGGACACCATCATATTGGTACAACCTGAATTTTGTGACCCCCCCCCCTAGTGCCAATTACTGACTCTAGAATTCACCATATACTTCAATGGAAAGATGGCCACACCTGTGCGCTACTCTCTCCACTGAATTTCTATATAAAATGCCCAGAGGCTCATGGAAACAGCTGATCACTGCACATAAAACTTAAGTAAACATTTGCTATATTTTGAGTTTTTAATGCTTTTATTACTATATGATTTTTGAAAAATAATGTTTTCAGTTAAACTTCTTCATAACTTCTCATTTTCGATGCTGCCACAATATCCCTGTTAGACTGAATATTTCAGGTGCCCATACACTATAGATAGCTGTTGGCTGAATGAGCATATAGATCAGAGATCTCCAACCTTCCTGAACTTGAGAGCCACATTCAGCAGGGAGAGGGTCGCCAGCCTCATTAAGCTTCCGCCCCCTCACAGTATTGACACCCAGATCCTCCATTACTAGTATAATGACAGAAGAAATCATACTGAGGCAGTATACCATGATCCTATCTTACCCCCATCTAGAGCTGTTTTTCTGTGTGGGGCTACTCCAAAAGTAACTATCTTGAGATTTTTTATGCATAGCTGTTTGCTAGACCTGGTGTTTCTGCACCAAACTGGAAGATATTCATGAACCACACATAATAGACCCTCAAGCCACACGTGGCTCCTGAACTACACATTGGAAACTCTTGATTTAGATGAATGTTGTCTCATCTTACTCCTTTTATACGTGGACAGTCCTTTTTGCTGAGGTCTGTCTGGACAGGGGAGTAAATTGCTTTCAGACGCTGATTGATCGGTCTCACTAAAGTCTCTGGGTTTGGACAACTTTCATGATGAAAGCCTTTACAAGACTGTATGTTAGCAGCCTAAAGCTGGCCCTACACAATGGATAGCTTTTAATCAAACACTTGTTCGGCAGAGAAATATCTCTACCAATTCTCCATTACACATGAGCGCCCAGCCAGGTGTTCATGTATTTTCAATGGCCAGAAGGGAGAAAACGCATTGAATAAAATGATCAGGCATTGAAATGACAACTATTCAATCCTTTTCTCCCCCGGCATTAAGTGTTGGGGTATTGTCGTGAAGCTGCCATACACTTTGATTGCT
Organism: Allobates femoralis; assembly: GCA_033576535.1. Classification (NCBI taxonomy): domain Eukaryota; kingdom Metazoa; phylum Chordata; class Amphibia; order Anura; family Aromobatidae; genus Allobates; species Allobates femoralis. Next base: position 74,905,102 of record JARQOC010000005.1, on the reverse strand, counting down.
TGGCTGAGTCAGCAGAAATCAGAGGGTTTAACCAACTTTTAGTTATATGTATTGAGCCTTAATTGTGGATCATGTGTGCCATATTTAAATTATACCATATGTCCAGTACTAGAGGATCAGAAAAAATTGTACACATAACTCTGATTTTATTCAGGAATCAAAAATCTTGAATAAACGGTTTAGACAGAAGGGTTATCCTCGTGAACTATTGCTTGATGCGTTTAACAAATGATGTACAGTGTAGCAAGAATCCTGCCTTAAAAAAATCCAACAACAATCGTGGAGTGGTTTTGGAAGAAAATGGTAACAAAAATAAAACTAAATCTGTCATTACAGATTTAACCAGGCGGAGTTTTGTGACAATGTATAACCCGTCACACAGAAGTGTTAAGAAATTATTAGATGGACTGTGGTTTATCTTGAAGAATGATCCGGGGTTATCTAAACACATTCCAGATAAACCGAAGCTGATTTTTAGGAGGAATAAAACCCTCCGTAATATGTTAGCCCCGAGTAACTGCCTGAAAAACTTTAAGAAATCAGCAACGAACACAGGGAACACCCTAAAAAATGGATGTTATGCATGTGGGTCTCCCAAGTGTTGTGCTGTCAAACTATTATTGATGGCTCTAAAACCTTTTCTTCGAACACCACAGGTGAGTCATTTACTGTCAGGCAGGTTATTAATTGCCATTCGAAATGTGTGGTTTACTTACTGGAATGCACGTGCGGCCTTCAATATGTGGGCCGTACAATACAGGCCATGCAATAAGAGGACTTATTTCTAAGTATATGTTCTTTTATTCAGATTCATACGATGGTTGACAGTCTGAAGCTCTCCCTCACTGATCAGCAGCTTCCGATGTTTATCCGCATATTGCAGCTGGGGATCGCTCTCTATTATGGTGAAATAGGAAACTCGAAAGAAGAAACTGAGGATCCTCCCGGACATACAAAGGACACGGTAGTTCATATCCCTGGTAGGTGCTTCATCGCTTAAAAATTCAACTTATTGGCTACATTGGGAACACAACTTTCTTTTCCTTAGGGAACAATTGGTGGTAAATTCTTATAGCCATAACGTTAATGAGGTTTCTATCTCATAAAGTGATGGCTTTTTGCTCAGATGCTCCGATATACCTTCACTTTATTATCTGTGGGCATCTAACCTATAAGACCCCAACTGATCCTTATTATGAACTGGATGCAGTGTTGATATATTTGCATATATGCTTTAATTAATACCTTCATGTGTGTTCGTTCACTTTGTTACTCTTCCCCTTATATAGTACAATGTGACAGTCACCTGCCTTTTTACACAAGGGAGCATGCTGATGCCAATGTATGGTAGTATAAAAGATGCAATCAATGGCAAATATGCCACAGGAAAATATGGCATACATGTACAGTTGTGTGCAAAATAACAGCAGTGTGTTTAAATAGGTTAGAAAAATCTCAGTAATTGTAAGGGTATATGCCCACGCTGCAGATTTGGTGCAGAAATTTTCTGCTGCTTCTGTCAGGAAACGCACCAAATACACGGTGTGTTTTAGGTGCGTTTCTTTGCATTGCTTTTTTTTTTTTCCATAAATAGTTTTTTATTAGAAGGTTTAAATTGGACAACATTTCAGAGTCAAGATAAAGAGTTTACAAAGTAAAGAACAGTAGTCAAAATCTTGGAACCGAGCCAAGAAGGAAGTCCATCGACAATAGTTGGAACTTAACATCCAGAGTAGTAGTCACTGTTAGGATTCGGGATGCGCCACATGTTTTGTAGATCACCAGTAAATCGTGGTGGCTATCCCTTTATCAAATTAAGCTCGTTTCGACCAAATAAATGTTTGTCCACATTTAGAATATAATAACTCTATAAAGAAGATAATAAATGAAAGAGAAATAATAAGGAAATTAAAGAAATGAAATCTGTCCTTTAAAGACCAGAGAAATGATAAAGATGTGAATGTCATCAATGTCAGCAGGCGCCCCAGGGGACGCCCGGGAGGTGAGAGGTATGAGGTATGCGAAACAGTCAAATATCATTCATCATTCATTCACCTATCGTTAAACATCCAAGCCCCTCATAGTTCACTTACTTAGCATCATCTCACAGGGGGATCTGCATAGCCAACGGGTGTCCTGCCCACAGTTCCCACGCCTCTGCCACATATCTTTTTGTGCCCCTATCTAAGGCAAGATAATATTCGTTACAGAAAAGTTCGTTTATCTTATTTGTCAAGTCGCTCATGGATGGAGGGGAGTCACTCTTCCATCTCGCGGCTATACATGCTCTCGCAGCGGTAAAAATATATGTTGCAATGTGTCGGACCACAGGAGGATACATCATGAGTCCTATGTTCAGTATGGCTGTTTGTGGAGAGAGGGGGATCTCAGTGTTCGTGACTGATCCCATTAGGCGCCCCACCAGCTGCCAGAAGGGTGTTATTTTGGGGCACGACCACCACATGTGAGCTAAGTCCCCCTCTTGTCCGCATTGTCTCCAACACTGCGCCGACGCTCCTCGTCCAAATTTAGCCAATTTAGCCGGGGAGATGTGCCATCGGAGATGGATTTTTTTTAACAGTTCCAGGTGATTAATACACTTGGATGTCGCTATTACGCAGTGGATTGCGTCTTCCCAGTCGTCACTATGTGCCTGGAATCCTAGGTCTCCTTCCCATTTTTCCATGTGGCCTAGTTTCAGAGGGGACTCCCGATCCGATAATTCTGCATATAGCTGAGATAGGAAGCCCCGTTGATCCCTGTCTGATAGCATCATTCTCCTCAATGCTGAGGGTTCGAATGGAGGTCCCAGTTTCGAGTACCCTTTTCTGGATTTGAGGAGGTGCGAAACTTGGAGGAATTGCAGGTAAGAGCCGGCCAATTCAGGGTACCTTGCGAGGAAGTCTCCTAGCGAAAGGAGTCTTCCCTGGGAAATCAAGTCTCCCACAGTGGTGGGGCCCTTTTCCTTCCACAAGGAAAGGTTTAACGAGGGGATATGCCATTTAAGAGCCTCAAGTTGCATTTCCTCCATAGGCAGGATGGCTTTAACCGATGTAATCGAACTCCAAACTGTCAAGAAAGCACGAGCTGTTCCCAGCAACTCCTCTCTTCGCACCATTCCTAGGGTCTCTGCTACCATGAGAGATCTAAGTGAGCCTTTCTGGGTCTCAGCTCTCTCTATCTGAAGCCAACCAGTCGAGTCCTCATCTGTCCACCATACTTTTGCCGTTTCCAACATTACCGCTCTGTGATAGGTCGCTACGTCTGGTACACCCATTCCACCTCTAGTGATCCGTCGGTACATAATTTTGCCCCTAACTCTCGCTGGTTTCCCTGCCCACACGCATTTATTGATCATGGATTGCAGTCGATTCAATTGGCCGTGTGTGTATGAGATTGGTAAACATCGGAAAAGATAAAGTATTTTTGGTTGCCACATCATTCTCACCGTTTGAACTCTTGCAATCCATGACAATGTTGATAGTGGGAAATCTCCCATCGCCGAACGCTGAGAACACCCTAGCACACGGATTGGAGTACAAACTGAGGATGCCTGAAACAATTGGGCCTGAAAATCCAAAGGTGGAGAGGACTCCCTTAAGGTATCCCCAGTGTACCCTGTCAAACGCTTTCTCAGCATCAAGCGACAGAAATACACTGGGGGCACCCCTCCTCTCCACCACCTCAATCAGATCCAGCATCCTCCTAGTACCATCTTTGGCTTGTCTCCTCTGCACAAACCCCACTTGATCTGAGTCTACCAACAAGGGACCACTTCTCCCAAACGGTCCCCCAGGAGCTTGGAGAAAATCTTGAGATCGACATTCAACAAAGATATCGGCCTATAATTTTCGGGGCGGTCCCTCTCCTTCCCCGGCTTAGGTATTGTTGTTATTATGGCTTCAAGTGAAGAGGCCGGAATCTGACCTTTATCTTGCCATGACCTAAATATCCTGAGAAGGAACGGAGCCACCACTTCCGAAAATGTCTTATAGTACTCTCCCACAAAACCGTCCGGTCCCGGGGCCGAGTTGGATTTTAGTCCCTTGATAACCTTTTTTACCTCCTCCAAAGTGATGGGGTATTTAATTCCTCCAATTTCTCCTGGGGGACCCTCGGAAGGTTCAATTTTTCCAGAAAGGACCAGATTCCCTCCTCGGTGGGTTGGGGAGTGCTGCTGTTATTTTTCAAATTATACAGGGCCTCATAATAGGACGCGAATACCTCCACTATGTCCGACGGATCTCTCACAGTTTCTCCTCCCGCCTTTTTTAATTCTGTGATCATGGCTCGTGCTGCTCTCTTCTTTATCCTTCTTGCAAGGAGTTTCCCTGCCCGGTCTCCCGCCTCATAATATTTAATCTTGAGCTTCCTGAGGCTCGTCTCATGTTGACGTAGCAGCAGGGCTCTTAATTTGTTTCGTACTGTTAAAATGCGTGAGAGGAGATTCGGAGAGGGGGAGGCCTTGTTCTGCGTCTCTAACTGAGCTATTTCCGCTGTCCATTCTTCCAACATTCTACCCCTTTGTTTTTTTAATTGTGAAGATTTTTGTAATAAAAGACCCCTCATGACAGCCTTTTTTGCTTCCCACAATGTCTCATCCGTTATTTCTCCATTATCGTTTATTTCAAAGTAGTTGTGTAAGGAGCTTCTCACCATCTCTTCAACTCCACTCTCCAATAAGAGGCCTGGGTTAAGCCTCCATCGTTTGGTTGCGCCCCCCCCCGCTGTCCAGAGATACTTCTAAAGTGATCGGGGCATGGTCCGACCAGGTGATCACACCAAGCCCCGATGACTTACACCTCTCCATTGCCAAATCATTGACCAGAAAAAAAATCTATTCTGGAGTAGGTGCTTTTTTTTTTAATGAAGTCAATGGCTGAAAGGAATATCTGCAGCAAATCTGCAAGAAAAAAAAAAAAAATAAGCAACGTGTGCACAACACTTCAGGGTTCTCACAGTTTGCTGGATTCATGATAGACATGCAGATATTGGTGCAGATTTGTGAAAAAATGCACTGCGTGTACATAATCCGATAGTATTTATTTCCATATACACAAAAGGCAGTGGATGTCTCATGGCGCACACAGAAGAGGCAAAGCAAGTGCTCCCCTGTATTGGAGACCCAGGCAACATAGCTGCTAGAGAAGTATTATTCTGAAATCTATCTAAAGCATATGGGAGATTTTATGGAGATAAGTTTTCTATTATGCAAATTACTTAATGGTCCCAGCAGTCAGACCCCCACAGATCAATCAGTGATCATTAGTGATGAGCATGCACTACGATGCTCGATAGTTCGGTACTCAATATGATTAGGTCGGATGCTCGGACAGATGTCTATAGGAAATTCGAGCATATTTCTGTAAGGTGTCTAGTTTTCCATTGACTTCCATTATACTCAATACTTGAGTTGCAGCCATCATAACATCCAACCTGCTTGTTTCAAGTACCGAGCTCCCAAGCATTGTAGTGCCCGCTCACCACTCGTTTAAATCTAAATGATAGATAAATGATAACTTCATGAGACCATGACCTCCCCTTTAAACACTTAGGGTACTGTCAGGCGAGGCCATATCGGCGGCGATTTTATAAGGGACACAGGGGCGTGGCCTATCAACGCCGACATGGCCTGTGCGTCGCCTAATGTAAATAGGCGATGGCGATGCCTTTGAGTGGTCGCCTGGTTTCTCAGCAGTGCTCTGAAACCAGGCGAGCACTCTGGGGTGATGTGTACACATCGCCCCATGTAACAGGGGACGGCGATCTTACAGGCGATGAGAGCCATAGGCTCCATGTTACAGAATAGCCGCTGGGGTTTTTGGACACCCCAGCGATCGATGGCACCTGTAAGATCGCCGTTGTATCGCCGATATCGCCATATGCGACAGACGCTTACAGGGCGCCAAAAACGAGCGCGCTCCCGCCCGTCGCCGCCGATATCTCCGACGACGTCACCTCGTGTGACCGTACCCTTAGGGTATATTCACAAGTGGCGTTTTTATACATTTTTATCTTAAGCAAAGTGTTGGAAGGATAAACTCTGCATAACATGTTCATTTTTGCATCCATTTTTCCCCCACTTATTAGAACTAGGGAGAAACACTGGAAAAACCCTGAAAGAATAATTATGCTGCAGATTTCCTACAATGGCCAGCAACTAAAAAAATGCAGGGAAAAAAAACGTGTATGCATGAGATTTTTGGGATCGCCTTCACTTTGCTGGTATTGTTAAATGCCATGTATGAACAAATGCCATTGAATTTGTTTTCTAAGGTGTCGACTTCCACTTTTCTGCATCAGGACAGGTAATTTTATGAGAGGCTTCAACACTAGGAAGCCTCAGTAGGTTGGTTATCACTACAGACCATAGCTGTGCTTTGCTATTCTATAACTTGGTCTTCCCAGCATGGCTCCATTATATCAATTTAGGTAAGCTCTGCATTTCGTTAAGCAGTCTTTCAATGTGCTGATCTCTGGTAGCATCATTTAGTGAACTGGGACAATGATTAAAGATGCTACCCAAAATAATGTAATATAATGTGGACAGTTGTAATTATTGTCTACTGGGAGCTCATGGTTTTCACCCATTTCTCCTTTTAAATGATTGCAGGCACAGCTTAACTTTGATCAGAAATTCAGTTTTAGAAAAATCAGGGTTCAAGATGAGGGATGGGCCCAATACATCTGGTTTTAACAGCTTACAGATACAGCGAGTGCCCCATATGACAATCCCAATTACCGGAGTTAATTGATTACTGACATGGTCCTGGAAATAAATGATGCAGAGATTATGTCATGCTCCTTGTGCTCGGATAGGAAACACCTTTACCAGGGAATTTGTAATTCATAGCAGGACAATAGGGCTGACTGGGGACTTTACGACATTAACCCTTTGGGTAGAGTTATACTAAATATATTTTAACACAAAGTTTGGCTTTTTTTGTATTGAAGGTCAATGATACCAACCTATAATTAGAGACTTTAGCAGAGATGGCTATCCTTGTTTATATACATTTTATTATCACTCATCAATAAAAGGCGGCCGTCACACGCTTCAATGTTTTGAGCGATATTGTTAGCAATCACACGCACGCGCGATCGCTAACAATATCGTTCACATCGCTGGTGAGCTGTCACACAGGCAGACTCACCAGCGATGTGGACCAGCGAGATCGCTGGTAACTATGGTAAACATCGGGTTACTAGGCGCCGCGCGGCGCTTAGTAATCCGATGTTTACCATAGATACCATCTCCCAGCATAGGCTCTGCCGCTGGGAGATCGTTCATCGTGGTGTCACACACCACGATGAGGCAGATTGATCAAGCGTTTATCGCTTGATATGAGCTCCGGCTCACAAATCTGCGATCTAACAATCAAGTGATTTTACAGTGTAAAATTGCTTGATTACACGCAGCGATGCACAAACGATATCGCTTAAGCCAGGGGTCTCAAACTCGCAGCCTGAGGGCCGCATGCGGCCCCTGCGGCTTCATTGTGCGGCCCGCGGCACCTTGGACAACATAATGATGCATCGCCCCAGTGCAGGGGGCTCCTGTAGTCCCCGCTGTGTGATGACTTCTGTCCGCAGCACTAACAAGCTCTGCCACTCATCAAGATAAATGCAAGCTGCCAGCCAATGAGAGGCCCTCAGCTAACGGCAGAATATGACGTCACCTGCAGGCCTCTGGCTGGCAGATTGCATTGATCTTGATGAGCAACAGAGCTTGTCTGAGTGGCGGCTGGTGGAAGTCATAGCACAGCGGAGGCCTGAAGTCAGTACAGCGGGGACCGCGGCGGCCCCCTGCACTGGAGCGATGCATCATTAAAGTGAGAAAAGTGTGAGTGTGTGTGAGAAGTTGTGTGTGTGAGGGTGAGTGTGTGAGTGAGGATGTGTGTATAAGAAAGTGTGTGCGAGTTTCAGTGTGTGTATGAGTGTGAGTGTAAGAGTGTGTATGAGGATGTGTGAGAGTGTGTGTGTGTGTGTGTGTGGGGGGGGGGGGTTTGTGAGTAGGTTTGTGTGTGAGTATGATAGTGTGTGTATTTGAGTGTGTAAAAAGAAGGTAAATCAGGACGGGGGGCATCACTATAAAAGTAGATCAGGATGGGGGACATCACTATAAAAGGGGATCGGGATGGGGGACATCATCACTAAAGGGGATCAAGATGGGGGAGATCACTACTAAAGGGGAATGGGGTGGGGGCTTTCACTAGAAAAGGAGATCAGGAAGGGGGACATCACTAGAAAAGGGGATCAGGATGGGGGACATCACTACAAAAGGGGACCATGATCGATGAGGGACATCACTAGAAAAAGGAATCAGGATGGTGGACATCACTAGAAACAGGGATCGGGATAGGGATCATCACTAGAAAAAGGGATCAGGATGGGTACATCACTAGAAAAGGGGATCAGAATGGGGGACATCAGTAGAAAAGGACATTACTACAGGATGGAGACATTACTACAAGAAAGGGATCAGAATTTGTACTTTACTACATTGAGCAAAAAATTCTGGTATTACTAAAAAATATCACTTCATCCTACAAGGGATGCGGCCCCCCGCTGTAAATGTTTTTCTATGTGCGGCCCACCAACCCAGCCGAGTTTGAGACCCCTGGCTTAAGCGATCAAAAAGCAGATCGCTTAAACGATATCGTGCATAACATTGAAGCGTGTGACGGCCGCCAAAGAGTAACCATTTTATTTAATAAATAGAACACTTGAAAATAAGAAATTTTGTAATATATCTAATCAGAGAAATCTGTCTCTTTCATAATAATTTAATAATAATTTTATTTCTATAGCGCCAACACATTCCACAGCACTATACAATTCAGGGGGTATACGATACAATACAATACAATAATAAGATAAAATACAATACAATATGAGACAATACAAATATTCCTCCTTCTGGAACTTTGCTCTCAATTCACAGGGAATATCTGTGAAGACAGTCTCCACTAATGAGTGATGAAGGCAGGGTTATACAGAGCAGGAGGACTAGGACACATGAGACAACTTGGTCTGATAGTGATAATCGCATACTAATAAAACGCTGCTTTAATTAAACAGCAACACCTAATCTAATAAGCGACTCATCACTGGAGACAGGGTCTCAACCCCCATACATCATGGTGCTCTCAGTTTGCATGACAAAAACCTGCTGAGAAAATCCCTGTGAAAAAGGGGTTCAGCAAACAAGTAATTTTATCATCTTCGTGTTATGGTTCTTGAACTATGAAGCTTATTTTGTTCATGAAGTTTAGATCACAACTTAGATATAATCACTGCTTAGATCTCACTAGGAATGTCATATTCTGTGTATCTATGATGAGAAAATGTTCCCTGGTTGCAACCTTTGTTTTGATTACTGATTAGTTCAGACCAATGTCATGTTATTTTAGTCACCATCAGTACTTATAAACATAAAGGGGCATTACTATCTTTGTAATTAGCGGCATATCACTAGGATTTACTATCACTTTATGATCAATGTGGGTCCAGACTTGGGATTCTCTTCTTAGAATTGATGTGCTAAGCCAGAAATGCTTTCCCTTACCAATCTTTTAATGCACAGTGGTGCACCCACCACCTTATTTATAGGGGAACTGTAAAACGCCTTCATTCAAGTGTCTGGCGCCACACCAATGAGATGATTGTAGGCAAGGTCCTATGACGCATACCTCCTCATAGACAATTTACAGTCACGAGAAATTGTACTGTACAAAAAGGGTAATTAAAGGGTCTCTGTCAGGTCATTTTTCAGTATGGTACTAATATTACCCTTGAATAGTGCCTGGGCAGACATTTTAAAAGCATGTAAATCATTATTGTACCATTTGTAGTTTTCTTGTTTTAAGCATTTTCACACCCTGCAGGCAACTGCTGCATTAGTCCTTTCCATTACTTTCACACAGGATTAGTCCAGCTAGTTCATTTATCATGCACTCCTTCTCAAGAAGCTCTCCTCTCCTTCCCTCCTTCCTGTTTTCTGCCTGTCAGGTTTCAGTCTCATTTATGAACTTCTGATAAAGAGACAGAGGAAGGGAGAGATTACAATCACACATCTGACTTACCTGATCTACATAAGTTGTCTACTCCATTTGTTTCTGTAAGCAGGTATCCAAGCTGTCCTGTGACAGATTCTGTGTTTTATTTGCCCTCTTGTTTTGCTAATAATAAGCTACAGGATGTTCTTTTTTTTGATAATTTTATTACGTATTAAAATGTCCTGTGTGGACTCATGTCAGTGTTCAGTGTAGACATACAATTTTATATATGACCCTCCCCCACACCCATAAGCACACAATATCTATTTTATAATGGGAGAATGGTGATCCCATAAATGTTACCCTCACAGTAATAGTGTCACACGGAGTCAGTACTGGATTTATCTGGGCACTGAGTCTCCAGACTTTGAAACCAAGTAGGGATTTTTGATTAGTCCGTCACACTGTCACTGTTGGTTCGTATCACATGTGGAGTCCCCTAACTGTGAGTATGTAAGGTCAGGTCTCCAAGTGATCATATAACATCTATTATCATTCATTTAACATCCCTTTTATACAATAGACAATGTATAAACATATATGGCCACAGGTTGCAGCCTTTTTTTGCCCTTTGGCAGATAACTTGAAGACCTGACCTTATATACTACCAGTTAGGGGACTCCGCATGTGATACGAACCAACAGTGACTAAGTGTGATCGACTAATCAATAATCCCTACTTGGTTTTAAAGTCTGGAGACTCAGTGACCAGATAAATCCAATACGGATTACGTGTGACACTATTACTATGAGGGTAACATTTATGGGCTCACCATTCTCCCATAATACAATAGATATTGTGTGTTTTTGGGTGTGGGGGAAGGTTATATGTAAAATTGTATGTCTACTCTGAACACTGACACAAGTCCACACAGGACATTTTAATACGCAATAATATTATCAAAAAAGAGAAAATCCTGTAGCTTATTGATAGAATAGATTTGGATAACTCTGGTACCTCCCTAAATCGGTGTTTTGCTGCAAACAAAGAGAACAGAGAGGAGGATACAGCCGACACCCCAATGTGAGTGATTTCTACTACCGTGTTTCCCCGAAAATAAGACACTGTCTTATTTTTTTTTTTTTTTGGTCCCAAAGATGGACCATGTCTTATTTTCAGGCGGGTGTCTTATATACGGTCCATCCCACTGCAGCCTCCCATACACACACAACACAAACACACACCCATACACACACACATACCCATACACACACACACGTAACCATACACACACACACATACCCATACACACACATACCCATACACACACACAACCATACACACACACACATACCCATACACGCAAACCGATTTTTAGCGGTCCAGTGTCTCCCCGCTCTCCCTGCTCCCCGGTGGCCCCCGCTCTCTGGAGATTCACCCTGTAGCTGCCCATCTCTGCCCAGGTCAGGAGCCCTGCGCCAATTACAGTGCAGGAACCGTGAGCCAAGCACAGCCCAGGAACCGCGAGCCACTCAGAGGCAAAGCACGACGTCAGCTGGCCGCGGATTGGCTTGCGGTTCATGGGCTGTGATTGGCTCACGGTTCCTGCGCTGTAATTGACGCAGGGCTCCTGACCTGGGCGGAGATCAGCAGCTACAGTCAGGAGAGCGGGGGGCCACGGGAGAGTGGGGGCCACCGGAGAGCTGTATAAGGTACTCCTTACAATCGTCCGGTGACTTATATTAGGAGGCAGGGCGCCCCCCCCCCCCCAAAAGCATGCTTTACTTTCGGAGGGGAGGGGGAAGGCACCCTATTTTCGGGGAAACAGGGTAATATCCTGTGCAGTGATGTGAATGTGACATGAATATTCATCCTCTGGGAATGGGCAGCAGAGAAGCAAGTGATCACTCGCTGTGATTGACAGATGAAATGAATATCTATATTTGCTTAGAGGGAGGAATTAGAAAATGATAGCAGTTACATATGGATTTTTGCCCTGACAGATTTCCTTTAAGCTGTATAGTTAGGATCTAGATGTTGCTGGAATTTTTCACATTATAGAAGGGAGTCTCATTTGGGACATGTATCAGTACTGTTGTGTGTATGAATTAGTGCACATACGTACTTTGTTTCAGTCTGTGGATTATTATATAAGTCACTTTTTTTATACTTTGCTCCAAGTGACAATTTTTCTTCTAATTTTTGTAGGGTGCAATAGTTGGATTTAGGACAACCCCATTAAAGTATCACTGCATCAAGGTGATTGAGGATTTTAGTATTTATTCTGCAGTCCTATGAAAAACATAATTGGAAACATATCTATGTTAAGCATGGATGCCGTTGGATCTCTAGAACAGAATAATCTCATTACAGCATCTTTTCTCCATAGTGGGTCTGTATCACGGGACCCCCCTTTTCTAATAGCTTCTACCTGTAAAAAGGATATGAAATGGCTTATACATGAAGGGAATCCCATTTAGGCTGTATGCCCACAATTAGTTTTTAGTGAGTTTTTCACACTACCTACAGTATTTTTGCAGTGGATGGATTTACAGAAATCACTGTGTTTAATTCTTAGGCTACTTTCACATTTCTGTTTTTGTCAAATTCGGATTTTAATGGTAAAACCACATTTTTACGGTCTGGGTACTTTCACATCTTGTGGTACTTTCAAATCCGTTTTTTCACTGGTCATTAGGATCGCTGAATGCCGGACAAAACCTACTGAGCGGACACAGACCTTCATAACATGTTTCATGTCTGCAATAAGTCAATTTCTCATGCAGATCCACTGAGTTTTATTAGCAGAATTTCTCCATAGACTTACATTAAAGCGAACCTGTCACCCCCCCTGGACATCAAAAGCTATAATAGCCACCTTCTGCAGCACTAAGGCTGCATTCAGGGAAGGTGTCTATAAGCTTTTGATGCCCTTTATACTATTAAATATGAACTTATATAAAGCCTTACTCTTAAGAAGACCTAAGACCGGGAGGCGGGGTTTCGCGCTCCTCCGACCCGCCTCCTCTTGTCAGTCATGGTCCTCGCCTGCTGCTGCCTCCCCTCATGAACGCGCGCCTCCGTTCTCGTCTATGGCGCGTGCAGCCCGACGACTTCCTGGACACCCGGCGCACAGCGCATACGCATAGACGAGAACGGAGGCGCGCGTTCATGAGGGGAGGCAGCAGCAGGCGAGGACCATGACTGACAAGAGGAGGCGGGTCGGAGGAGCGCGAAACCCCGCCTCCCGGTCTTAGGTCTTCTTAAGAGTAAGGCTTTATATAAGTTCATATTTAATAGTATAAAGGGCATCAAAAGCTTATAGACACCTTCCCTGAATGCAGCCTTAGTGCTGCAGAAGGTGGCTATTATAGCTTTTGATGTCCAGGGGGGGTGACAGGTTCGCTTTAAATGCAAAAAATCTGCATCTAAAAAACTCCTATGCGTTGTTTGTGAATTTCCGTTGCAAAAATGCATCCAAAACGCATGGAATCCACATACAGGTATATCAATAAAGTTTTGTTAAAGCCAAATACCCGGATGTATTAAAAACAAAGCAGCTTTAACACATACTATGAGAAAGGACAACGCAATAGGGTCTTATCCTTGCGACACTGAGGCCTTGAGGCATTAATTTGTCACTGCTCACCTGGAACAATTGTGTGACCCCCAACTGGTATGAGGGTGTAGTTATGGCTGCTGCAGAATCCTCACTCCACCCACACAGGGGTTCCAGAACCAAATGCAAAGAGGACATTGCTTCCTGGAACCTACGCTGCACATATGATGAAATGATACACAAAAACCACATAATACTTTGCTGGTTCCCGAGGAAGGAGCCGGGTCTGCTCCGAAATGCGCTGGATTACAGCCATCTCTGCACAACGACCAGTGGTTTTGCGTATCATTAAATCATGTGCAGCGTGGATCCAGGAAGCACTGTCCTCTTTGTATTATTTAAAACATAAATGTACCAGCTGTAGCATGAAAAACATGAAAAAACTCATGTAAAACACGCACCCAAAAGCCGCTAGTAATCTAATTTACATGTTACGTTCAGAAAATCTGCAAGTACAAAAGGCCCGCTAATCCTCTTTGTAGAAATGTGGCTAACGTTTGCATGTTATTTTTTGGGCAGATAGATTTTTGTAAATGCTATAATTTTGTCATAAATACATGTATAAGCCTGAGTGCAGCCAGTGAACTCTTCTAAAAGCATGCTGGGGTTTATAGTAGTTGTTAGGCTGTTTATTCGTGCACTATAAGTGGTGTTAATCATAGCAGACAGATAAAAGGCTGTGACAGAAGGAAATGATTAGTAGATGTAGTTGAGCTAGGCTATCTGTGTGAGGAAACAGATACAATGTTTCCTTTTTCATCTGCCACTGTACATTACTCAAAAAAGACTCAGCAACCAGCCCATTTCTAATGCAACACATAATCATCTTTCTGAGCTTCTGTAGGATTGGCAGCTCATGTATATATGGCACTGATTTCCTTAGTGCGTCAAACACAGCATCTGTTTCATCAGGGTTTCCCTAATAATAAAAAATGATTGCTTTTCTTACTGTAATAATTCTTAGTTTACGTAAAACCAGCCTACATTCATATTGTTACTGCGGCTCTCCAAGCTCCTATGCAGGAGAGCCGCAGCGGGCTCTGACTTCCAGATCCACCTACTGTGTCTGAAGAGAAGAATGCCATTAACAGTAGCCAAACCCAGTGGTGTTAGAAACTAGGCTGTTGAGCTGTTATATTTTTGTAAGTCTAAAGGGATTGTCCTCTGTTAAGAAAACCCCTTCTGATTCCACATGTCTCCTCATGTGAAATAAAAAGCTTGTACTCACCTCCTATGCTTGCGCTGTTGCAGCAGTGTCGATACTTGCGTTCCCGGGGCTCACGTGACGTTGTGACATAATGTTCAATCACCACTGGCTTCTCTCTCCTCATGTTCTTATAAATTAGTTCATCAACAAAAAGTGAGTGCTGCGGCTGCCATTCCCTTCTTGTTGATCACTCCTGCATCTTAAGGCGAGGAGAGAGAAGCTGGTGGTGATTGGACACAGCTCTTGTGTGTAGGGCTGTGAAGTTGGTGAAGAAAACTCTGACTCCAACTCTTCAATCTCCCTGAGTCCAACTCAAACACCACCAGAATGGACGCAGACTCCACAGCCTTTGTGTGCAGTTGGTAAGCCAACCTCCAACTCCTCAATTTCTCTCAATCCGACTCCACAAAAATGGACGCCACAGCCTTGCATGCATGACGTTACAACTTCATATGAGCCTAGGAACTCAAGTACTGACACCGTTGGAATGGCAAGGGATGTGTGTACAGGCTCTTTATTTTACCTGTGGGAAACTTGAAATCAGGAGTTGTCCTAGTAGTGGACAACCCCTTTAAGTAATTTTGCACTGTACTTAAACATTTTTATTCTGCATGCACGCTTCTTATAGAAATATGTGGAAAAGCATAGGGAAAAAGAGTAAAACCATATACATGCAAAGAGAGACAGAGACCTTCCAATAATTGGTTGGTATGGACACTGCACATGTTAAATCTGATTGCAAACATTTCTACATTTGTTTTTTTTTTTTCAGTCAAGATGGGTTGCAGAGTGTACATTAATGAGAAAAAAATGAACTTTTTTGAATTTACCAAATGGCTGCAATGAAACAGTTTGAAAAATTGAATTGAAAGGGGTCTGAATACTTTACATACCGTGTGTGTGTGTGTGTGTGTGTGTGTGTGTGTGTGTACAGTGCTGTGCAAATTAATTGGGACAAAGCATTTTTTATAAACGTAAAATCATAAGTTGGTTACCAGTCAGTGATTCAAACCAGTTTTAACTGCTTTGAACAGGTGTGAGTGTACAACCTTGAGTAACAAAATGTGGTTTGACTGGTTTTAGTCAGAACATAACAGCTAGCTGCCCCCTCAGCTTCAGTTAAGAGCTTGTTTCTGTGAGGAGTGGTTTAGTGTACTTTTTCTCTGTGTGATTCGTGCCTGTAAAAATGGATGTTACTCCATGGAAGAGGTCTAGAATTATTACTCTTAACGAACATACAAGTTTGACTGTAAGAGAAGTCGCTTCCACCGTTGGTATTGGAAAATCTACCGTTTCAAGAATAATTCGCACACACAATAAAACTGGATCGTTTTCTCCAAAACGAAAAGGGATATGTGGAAGAAAAAGGAAAACGACACCAAGAACAGAACACTTATCAGCAATAGTAAAACTAATGCAAGAAAAACAAGTAAAGACTTGCTTTGTCCCAATTAATTTGCACAGCACCGTATAAATACACACTACCGTTCAAAAGTTTTGGGTCACTAAGAATTTTCCTTATTTTTTAAAGAAAAGCACTTTTTTTTTTTTTTCTTTCAATGAAGCTAACATTAAATTAATTCGAAATACACTCTATACAATTTTAATGTGGTAAATGACTATTCTAGCTGCAAACGTCTGGTTTTCAATGCAATATCTACATATGTGTATAGAGGCCTGTTTCCAACAAGCACCACCGCAGTGTTTTAATGGTATGTTTTGTTTGCTAACTGTGTAAGAAGGCTAATGGATGGTTAGAAAACCCTTGTACAAGGGCACAGCTGAAATCAGTTTGGCTGGTTAGAGAAGCTGTAAAGCTGACCTTCCTTTGAGCTAGTTGAGATTCTGGAGCATTACATTTGTTTGTTCTATGAAGCTCTCAAAATGGCCAGAAAAAGAGAACTTTCATGTGAATCTCGACCGTTTATTCATGTTCTTAGAAATTAAGGCTATTCCATGCGAGGTGTTGCCAAGAAACTGAAGATTTCCTACAACGGTGTGTACTACACCCTTCAGAGGAGAGCACAAACAGGCTCTAACCAGAGTAGAAAGAGAAGTGGGAGGCCCCGCTGCACAACTGAGCAACAAGACAAATACATTAGAGTCTCTAGTTTGAGAAATCGACGCCTCACAGCTCCTCTACTGGCAGCTTCATTAAATCTTACCCGCAAACGCCATGATGGACATCAGGGCAGAGTGGCAAAGAAAAAGCCATATCTGAGACTGGCTAATAAGTTAAAGATTAATATGGACAAAGGAACAAAGACCTTGTACAGAGGAAGATTGGAAAAAAGTTTTATGGACAGACGAATGAAAGTTTGAGGTATTTGGATCACACAGAAGAACATTTGTGAGACGCAGAACAACTGAAGAGAAAATGATTTCAAATAAAATCATTATTTCTAACCCTGCCAATGTCTGGACTATATTTTCTATTCATTTTGCAACTCATTTGATAAAAGTATGAGCTTTATCTGTGTGTGTGTGTGTATGTATATGTATATGTATATATATATATATATTATATATATATATATATATATATATATAATATATATATATATATATATATATATATATACATATATATATATATATATATAATGTGTGTGTATATATATGTATATATATATATATATATGTATATATATACCGTATATACTCGTGTATAAGCCGAGTTTTTCAGCCCAAAATTTGGGCTGAAAAGTCCCCCCCTCGGCTTATACACGGGTCTATACGGTAGACCCGTGTGGTGGGGGCTGTGGAGGCTGTGGAGGCTGGAGGAGGCGGGGGACGGGGCTGCTGTATGAGCGGCCCCGTCACGTGGGGCCGCTCATTATATATGCACTGCATCCCCCTGTCAATCAGCGCAGGGGGAAGCAGTGCATATGGCCCCCCCAAAAGCTGGCACTGTCCCCCCTTGTAAGGGCCCCCCCCCCGGTGCTTATACATTACCCTCCCGGTGTTCTGATCGGCGCCGCTCCTCGGTGCTGCGTCGCCGTCTTCATCATCCCGTCCGCGCTCGCTGCATCCATCCGGGTTCTCCGGCGGTCGCAGCGATATGACGTCATCGCGCGACCGCTGGAGAACCCGGATGCAGCCAGCGCGGAAGGATGAAGACGGCGACGCAGCACCGAGGAGCGGCGCCGATCAGAACACCGGGATGGTAATGTATAAGTAGCGGGAGGGGGAGGCCTTACAAGGGGGGACAGTGCCAGCTTTTGGGGGCTGTTGGTACCCCCAGGGGGCTGCTGGGTACCCCCAGGGGGCTGTTGGTCCCCCCAGGGGGCTGCTGGGTACCCCCAGGGGGCTGTTGGTCCCCCTGGGGGCTGTTGGTCCCCCCAGGGGGCTGTTGGTCCCCCCAGGGGGCTGTTGGTCCCCCCAGGGGGCTGTTGGTCCCCCCAGGGGGCTGTTGGTACCCCCTGGGGGCTGTTGGTACCCCCAGGGGGCTGCTGGGTACCCCCTGGGGGCTGTTGGTCCCCCCTGGGGGCTGTTGGTACCCCCAGGGGGCTGCTGGGTACCCCCTGGGGGCTGTTGGTACCCCCTGGGGGCTGTTGGTACCCCCAGGGGGCTGCTGGTCCCCCCTGGGGGCTGTTGGTCCCCCCTGGGGGCTGTTGGTCCCCCCTGGGGGCTGTTGGTCCCCCCAGGGGGCTGCTGGGTACCCCCAGGGGGCTGCTGGGTACCCCCAGGGGGCTGTGGGTACCCCCTGGGGGCTGTGGGTACCCCCTGGGGGCTGTTGGTACCCCCAGGGGGCTGCTGGTACCCCCAGGGGGCTGCTGGGTACCCCCTGGGGGCTGCTGGGTACCCCCTGGGGGCTGTTGGTCCCCCCTGGGGGCTGTTGGGTACCCCCTGGGGGCTGCTATATGTACCCCTGGGGGCCTGCTGTATACCACTGGGGCTGCTGTATACTACCACTGGGGCTGCTGGGGCTCCTGTATACTACCACTGGGGCTGCTGTAGACTACCACTGGGGCTGCTGGGGCTCCTGTATACTACCACTGGGGCTGCTGGGGCTCCTGTATACTACCACTGGGGCTGCTGGGGCTCCTGTATACTACCACTGGGGCTGCTGTATACAACCACTGGGGCTGCTGGGGCTCCTGTATACTACCACTGGGGCTGCTGGGGAATCTGTATACTACCGCTGGGGCTCCTGTATACTACCACTGGGGCTGCTGGGGAATCTGTATACTACCACTGGGGCTGCTGTATACTACCACTGGGGGGCCTGTATACCACACTGCTGGGGGCTGTATAACTGTGCTGGGGTCCACCCTCGGCTTATACACGAGTCAATAGGTTTTTCCAGATTTTTGGGGCAAAAGTAGGGGGGTCGGCTTATACACGGGTCGGCTTATACACGAGTATATACGGTATATATGTATATATATATATTACACACTAAAATTTCATCTTATTAAGTCAATTTGATGTTGAAATTGCATGATAAGGCGTTGAGTGGCATTTTTTAGTGTGCCATCTCTGTATTTTTTGAGAATATGTACTTGGGAGGGGGGTGGAAAATATCAAAATTCTATTTATTCTTCTAGGTTTTACTTCTAGAGATCAACAGTTAAGAAATTGTTCTGGCTTTCCAGGGCTGCAAAATGTCAAACAGCCTTTGGCAGCAGAAGGGTTAAACTTTCTCACATGGTTGTCCCATTCTTTATTTCAATCCTTTGGAACAAGACAAACATTGTAGAGATGTACGTAGTGCCAAGCTAATTTTCCCCTTTAAATATTTGCTTTATTTATGGGCTCACACACAGTCTGCAAGTGAAGGCCTGTGCCTATAACCATTGGCTGCTATTTGAATAATGCTAAAAATATTGTACCGTAATATTATACTGATGAAGGGAAACATTATTCTTGTACCTTTTATATACCACAATATGAACGGTTTTGGCAAGCATGGCTACTTATATGGGAAATACCTGTTCAATTGCAGGAGCGCTTGGAGACCAAAAATTGCTTTGACTCTTCTGTAAAATGTTTATTTGATTCTGTGAATAAAACTTGAAACACAGAGCTCCTTTTACCTATTCTTAACAGAAGTATTGTATCAAGATAAAGTATCGACTCCAACATCTGGGGACCAGTAGCCCCGTTTCTGGTCTCGTATAAACTTCCATATGCATCTTTGGTTTCTCAAGAATTAATACTGAGGAAATCTTCAAAGTGTTGGATTGCCGACAGTCTCTGTACATATCGGCCCATCGGGGATACAGAAACATTAAAGATAGCCCTCCTTTCCCTTTATCGTTAGCTTTTTTCCCCCTCTCTATCCTTTATATTATTTTTCATTCATCACATAAAAGAAAATGTTAAGCAGCATATATGCTTCCTAATGTGTTACATAAAGTGGAATTAAATGTAACTTTTTTGTAAGTTTATTTTTCATCCTGTTTAGATTGTTTCTGAATGTAATGAGCAAGATCAGTAATTTATAATGTGGTTGAAGTTCCTATGTTTTTTCTTAGGACGTATCCGGAACTTAAAAGAGGACCTGTCGCCAAACCCCCCTCCCCCCGGTGCTTTCCAAACCGAAATCACCACTGAATGCACTGAATCCCCATAAGCTGTAAAAAACACTTTGTAAGGTTTAGAGATAACGAGCCCGGAGGAACTTACTGATTATGGAGTCCTTGCTATTCCTGGGGGTCCTCTCCTCTTCCTTTTTCTCTGTGCCGCCTCCTGCCCATGAGGTCAGCATCAGAACCCGCCATGCTGTATGCATACAGCATAATCTGGAGCAGGGCGGGCTCCGGTGCTGACATCACAGGCAGGAGGTGGGCAGGACCCCCGGGAACAGCGAGGACTCCATAATCTGTAAGTCCCTCCGGACTCATTATCTCTAAACTTTATAAAGTGTTTTTTTTACACGTTACAGGGCGGGTAGAAACATGGGAGACCTCTTCCCTGAATGCAGCAGACACGCTGCATTCAGTGGTGCTTTAAGTTTAGAAAGCTCTAGGGGGTTGACAGGTCGGATAAGCAATAATAAACAAAAAACTCCAAATATTCAGTCTGTATCATCCTCTTGAACTGTATTTAAGTTTTTTATTTTAGGCCCCATTGACATGAGGCGATAAATAATTAATCGCGCAAACGATCGTTTATCTGAACATTCGATCCCAACCCCTGTCCAATGTCAACATGTTATCCCTTGAATGCATGAACCAGACCTTTTAGGAAAGTGTATATTTCAGACATCACACATTCTAGGGTTAACTGATTGAACAATTTTCAATCATTCTCTTGCGTGTTGTTGATCACATCTGTTTGGGGTTAACCCTATGTGGTCTGGCTGCTAAAAACATTTGAAAACTTGCTTGCATCAGTTGAACGGTACGTTCATATGGCCGTATTTTCTGGCGGAGTGTGATGCAATGTTTTGTTAGTCTGTGGGGCCATACACGTCAGATTTTTTTTTCCTTGGTCAGTGTCTGATGAAAAGAAACACTACATATCCAAGTTTGAGCAGTTATTCGGATTGCTGCACTTGGCCATGCAAGTCAATGAGTGCATAGGAAACATCGGACTGAACTGAGTTGACATCTGAGTGAAGTCCAATTTCTGTTGACTACCAGAATTGAGAATATGGAGACATTTTGTCTTCCATCTTCTCACATCCGAGAGAATTGGATCTGTAAAGCCGGGAACTCAAAACTACCCAGAGTAGACTGATTTGTATAAAGTAGCTACACAGATATACCTGGTATTGGCTGTACTCCAATAAAAGACGCAGTAACGAGAGAGTAGCGTCGTTTTTATTGTAGTAAGGGTTTATATAGGTTACAGAAGCTTAGAAAAAAAATAAAAAATGATTACATCATACAATGATGAATATGCATTTTAGACAGTTTTGAAATAACTGGTGGCCTTTAACAAAACTACAGAAGATAAGAACAGTACACTTAGGCTACTGGTCTTGGCCTCGGGACCATTATCTTAAATGCAAGGACAAAGAAAGGAATGTGCTGACTTATGCTCATCCTCAATGAACAAACTGTTAGTTTTTTAGTAAGAATAGACATCCTATATAATAATTGCCAGTTGCTGGCACCCGGCCAATGTGCCGCTATTCCGGCATGCACCAAGGCTGGATGCCAGCAATGTCCCGACAGGGACACAGGGGCACACAGGACAGAGGGACACGGCACACAGGACAGAGGGACACAGGGGCACACAGGACAGAGGGACACAGGGGCACACAGGACAGAGGGACACAGGGGCACACAGGACAGAGGGACACAGGGGCACACAGGACAGAGGGACACAGGGGCACACAGGACAGAGGGACACAGGGGCACACAGGACAGAGGGACACGGGCACACAGGACAGAGGGGCACACAGGACAGAGGGACAGAGGGGCACACAGGACAGAGGGGCACACAGGACAGAGGGACAGAGGGGCACACAGGACAGAGGGACAGAGGGGCACACAGGACAGAGGGGCACACAGGACAGAGGGACAGAGGGGCACACAGGACGCAGGGGCACACAGGACGCAGGGGCACACAGGACGCAGGGGCACACAGGACGCAGGGGCACACAGGACGCAGGGGCACACAGGACGCAGGGGCACACAGGACAGAGGGACGCAGGGGCACACAGGCCAGAGGGACGCAGGGGCACACAGGCCAGAGGGACGCAGGGGCACACAGCACAGAGGGACGCAGGGGCACACAGGACAGAGGGACGCAGGCAAAATATAAAGGGGGGAAAGAGGCGCAATAGTGCCCTATCACTAGTGTGAAAGACGGTGGTGCTGTGTAGCCGCTCACCTGGTCCAGTTGTGGTCCCCCACAACTGGTTTGAAGGCGTTTAGGAATCAATGTTCCAAGCTGTGCAGGACCTCCACCTACCACAGGATAGTGGTATGTTCCAAAAGAAAATGATGGGAGTGATGGTGTGTCACAGTCCGCGCTGCTTCTAGGTTCAAAATAACTCACCAAAGAGCCCAACAACTTTTCATCCTCTTTATTCCTAAAGAATAAAGAGTATGAAAAGTTGTTGGGCTCTTTGGTGAGTTATTTTGAACCCAGAAGCAGCGCGGAGAGGGACACAGGGGCACACAGGACAGAGGGACACAGGGGCACACAGGGCCAGAGGATAAGGGGACACAGGGCCAGAGGATAAGGGGACACAGGGCCAGAGGATAAGGGGACACAGGGCCAGAGGATAAGGGGACACAGGGCCAGAGGATAAGGGGACACAGGGCCAGAGGATAAGGGGACACAGGGCCAGAGGACAGGGGGACACAGGGCCAGAGGACAGGGGGACACAGGGCCAGAGGACAGGGGGAGACAGCTAACTACTCAGCCACTCTATACAGTCCTAACCACTGACCCACCATGTACACTGCTCTCCACTGAGCCACCATGTACAGTGCTATCCACTCAGCCACCGTATATTGTCCTTACCACTGAGCCACCGTATACAGTGGTAACCACTGAGCCACCGTATACAGTGCTAACCACTGAGTCACCGTATACATGGCTAACCACTAAGGCACCATATACTCCATATAAATCCCGCAACAACAGCGTACTTTCCGGAGAGAAGATTGTACTATTTTACGGCACCTGTTCATTACACCGCATTCCCGATGCAATAGCATCGGGCCTTTTTCTAGTGATAACTATAAGAATGGCTTCTGGAGTTACAAAATGGCCGAAAGTGTAGTACATATGAAAACGTTTTTAACAGATCGCACTATGCTGGCACTGATCAGAGTTTGATCACAATGTTATTTGCATAATTGGCCCGATTCCCCCAGATGAGAGATTCTACAGCTGTCTGCAGAAGCCCGAAGGGTAGAACGTAACCAGTTGCTGGTGGATTGGATCACAGTAATGTTCAGCAAATGGACCCATTTTCTTTGGACTCATTCACATATCTCTTTTGCTTGTATGAACACTAGCCATGTTTTTCACATATTGCACTTGTACCTTTAATAGTGAATGGATCTGTTCACTTAGCTGTGGGGTTTTTCTGCAAAATGGATGCAAAAATGTAAAGAAACATCTGAATTTGATCTGAGTAGCAATTTAAAATTAGCAATACAAATCTCCATAATAAAAATCAGACTGCACTCTGATGCCATCTATTATTATTATTATTATTATTATTATTATTATTATTATTATTATAGTGCCATTAGATTCCATGGCATTTTACATATGGAGAAGGGAAAACAAGGACAAATACAGTACATATAGACAATAAAGTCTTGCAGATACATGAAGGGAGGCTGCTCCGATGTTCAGACTGTTAAGAAAGGATACTTTTTTTTTTTTTTTGTTTATATCTCATTCGTGAAAAATGCTGAAACTAATACCAAACTAGTGGTAATATCTAACATACTGACCAAATAAAAAAAAAAAAAAAAATGAAAAACTCAGACTGCGTTTCTCATAGAAGAAATGTCACTGACGTGTGAATTAGCCCTTGCTTTCCTGCAGATTAATATCGCTTGTATAACACGCATTCGCCTGTCTTTTGTACTACACTCAACATAAGAGGAGGAAAGACAAGTGATCACACTAATGATTGCAGTAACAAAAAAGCGCAACACTGTTGTAGGATGTTAACATAAATCATTGGTAATAATGGAGACCGGCATGATCTTCAGCTGTCAGCTATTATTGGCCTTATGGTTAATCACCCACATTTCTCCAGAGCTGAATGTAATCTAACTATGTATTGACATGTTGGAATAAAGTCCACAGCGCCATTGATTCCATGGTGCTGTACATGAGAAAGGGTTACATACAAACAAGTTAAAAATAAAATGAACAAACTAACAGTGACAGACCAATACAGAGGGGAGAGAGGACCCTGCCCTTGTGGGTTTACATTCTATAGGGCAGTGGGGAGAGAGACCGTAGGTTGGGTCTGCTCTGGGGGTGGTGGAGCACCGGGTCCAGTAGTGGTGAGGTGGCACTGTGATCATTGCAAGCTGTAGGCTGTTCTGAAGACATGGGTTTTCAGGTTACGCTTGAAGGTTCCGAGTGTGGGGGACAGTCGGATGTTTTGGGGTGCAGAATTCCAAAGAATGGGGGATGCTCGGGCGAACTCTTGCAGGCGGTTAGATGAGAACGTACAAGTGTGAAGGAAAGAGGAGGTCTTGGGAGGATCAAAGATTACGAGTTGGATGATATCGGTAGATTAGTTCAGAGATATATGAGGGGATAGATTGTGGACGGCTTTGTAAGTCATTGTTAGTAGTTTGAATTGGATACGTTGGTGAAATGGGAGCCAGTGGAGGGATTTGAAGAGAGAAGTGGAGGAATAGCGAGGAGAGAGGTGGATTAGTCGGGCAGCAGAGTTAAGGACAGATTGGAGTGGTGCAAGAGTGTTATCAGGGACGCCACAGAAGAGGACGTTGCAGTAATCGAGGCGGGAGATTATGAGGGCATGGACTATTAGTTTAATAGATTGAGGGTTGAGGAAGGGACGGATTCTGGAAATATTTTTGAGTTGGAGGTGGCAAGGGCTTGGATGTGCGGTTTGAAGGACAGGGCAGTCAAGGGTATACTCCGAGGCAACAGACTTCAGGTACAGGGAAAAGTGTGATGTCATTTATTGTGATAGATAGATCTGGTAAGGAAGGTGTGTGAGATGGAGGGAAGATGATGAGTTCGGTTTACATTAAGTTTTAGGAAGCAAGAGGAGGAAGGAGGATATGGTTGATAGATACTCCGGGATTTTGGACAGGAGAGATAGATCTGAGTATCATCAGCGGACAGGTGATATGGAAGCCATGGGACTTTGAATTGTCCCAGACCAAGGGTATACACTGAAAAAAAGGAGTGGCCCAGGACAGAGCCTTGAGGACCCCAACAGAGAGGGGATGGGCTGAAGAGGTCATGTGGGAGTGGTAGATGCTAAATGTGTGGTTGAAAGGTAGGAAGAGATCCAGCAGAGGGCAAGGTCAGTGATGCCAATGGAAGAGAGGATCTGCAGTAGGAGACAGTGGTCGACTGTGTCAAATGCAGAGGACAGGTCAAGGAGGAGGAGGGACGGAGAACTGTCTGTTAGCTTTGGCCGTAAGTCGTTAGTGACTTTGGTCAGGGCAGTTTCAGTGGCGTGGAGGGGCGGAAGCTGGATTGAAGGTTGTCAAAGAAAGACTTGGATGAAGGTGAGATGAAAGTACAGTGTGGACATGCTTTTTGAGAAGTTTGAAGCGATCGGGAGCAGGAATATGGGCCGGTAGCTGGATGTTAGAAGTGGGATCAAGGGATGCCTTCTTTAAGATAGGTGTAATTGTTGCATGTTTGAAAGCAGAAGGAAAGGTACCAGAAGTTAGTGATAGGTTGAAGAGGTGGGTTAGGGCTGGGATAAGTGTGGTGGTGAGTTTGGGAAGGAAGTGGGATGGGATGCGGTCCAGTGCACAGGTGGTGAGGTGCGATTTGGAGAGGAGGTGTGCAAGTTCTCCTTCAGTGATGGAGGAGAGGAGGGTTAGTGGGGGAGGGAAGTGGTCTGGTATACATGGGGGTTGTGGTGGTTGCGTAGCAAAGACTTGTCTGATCTGTTTAATCTTGTTGGTGAAGCGTGTTGTGAAGTCTTCTGCAGAGATAAGAGAAGTAAGAGGGGGCAGAGGATGGAGTTAAATGTTTTGAATAACTACCTGGAGTTGTGGGACAAAGAGGATATGAGGGTAATGAAGTAATTCTGTTTAGTGGTTGTGAGTGCTGACTTGAATTTGAGAAGTGCTTTTTTGAATGTTGTGTAGTCTTAATGCGCTTTGCAATCCTAGAAGCTCACTGCAGATTTTTAGTGGTGATGTGTGCCAGGGTTGTCTATTGATTTGTCGTGTTCTGCCATGAACAAGAGGGGCACCTGTAAAATGTGCTGTATGTCCCAATAACCTTGCCAGTTTTTTTAAAATTTTTTTATTTATATGAAAATTATATAGAGCAATATTTGGAATAGCAGAATTCGTTATGAAAAATGGCACCTATTGTGATCTAATATTGAGAAAGCCATACAAGATATGAGAAGACAGGACTCTGTTGGTCACAATTTGTCATTTATGTAGAGTGAAGGTAGGAAGAAGTGTAGTAATGTGCAGGGGAGCAGCTACATGTAAATACCTAGAGGGGGTTATAAATAATGCTAAATGAGCCGGGCACCCAGCAGTGACTTGTACAAACACAGACATAAGGATGGCTTCACATTAGCATCTATTTAAGCTTCATTTACCCTGAGCAGTATTTCAAACAACTGGTGACCAATTAGTGGTTGGGGAAAACAAAAGTTAAGGTTATGCTGTCACTGCTGCCATTTTCACACTCTCCTCCACTAGCCAGACTAGCCTTTGTCAGACAGTCACTAAGGCTACAAACAATAGCCAAAAATGTTATATATATAATTATCAAATGTAAAAACAGCAACTTTATCACTGAGTGTTCTTTTTACATTTATTTTATGTAATATGTGCAGCAATTGCTCAGAAGAAATATTTTTAATGCATCACCATAAATATTGGATGTCGTTTCCATTATCTCCCTAAGGAGTGGGTGGTTACTCATTTGTACACCTAAGTTTTCTCCTCCTTTTTTCCAAAATTCCATAAACAATTACAGCTGAGTGTTGGTATCCTTGAAATTGTTCAAGAAAATAAAGTACTTCTCCCAGAAAGTAATGCATTTACACATGTTTGCTTCCTTTCGTGTATATTGGAATAACACAAAAACTGAGGAAAAAAGGCAAATTGGGCATAACATCCCACAAACCCTAAAATTGGTCCGGACAAAATTGTTGGGTAAATAACTTTGAAGCATGAGATGCTCATTCAAACTCACCTGTGGCAAGTAACAGATGTAAGCAATATGAAAATTACACCTGAAACAAGATAAAAGGGGAGATGTTGACTCAATCTTTGCATTGAGCATCTGTACGTGCAACACGAAGCATGCAGAAGATAACTGAGTACTTAATAACCAAAATTGTTGAAAAATATCAAGAATATTAAGGTTACACGTCCATCTTGATGTTCCTTTGCCCATGGTACGCAACATGATCAAGATGTTTACAGTCTATGGCACTGTAGCTAATTTCCCTGGACGTGGATGGTAGAGAAAAATTGATGAATTGCTGCAACGCAGGATAGTCCCAATGGTGGAAAAGTAATCAATCAAGTGCCAAAATAATTCAAGCTGTTCTGCAGGCTTAGGGTGCATTAGTCTCAGCGCGAACTATCCGTCGACATTTGAATGAAATGTTATGGAGGAGTCCCAGGAGGACTCCACTGCTGAACACAGACAGAAAAAAGCTGGACTGCATTTTGCGAAAATGAACGTAAGCCAAACTATTTCTGTTTAAAGTGTCTTGTGGACAGATGAAAATAAGATGGAGTTTCTGAAAAAGCTCATCATTCTACTGATTACCAAAAATGAATGAACACTTACAAAAAAAAGAACACAGTACCTACAGTCAAATATGGTGGAGGTTCAAAGATGTTTTGGGTTGTTCTGCTGCCTGTAGCACTGGGTGCCTTTACAGTGTGCAAGACCTCATGAAACCTGAAGATTATCAAAGGATTTTGGTTTGCAATGTAGTGTCCAGTATCAGAAAGTTGGGTTTGTGTCCTAAGTCTTGTGTCTTCCAGCAGAACAATGACCCCACACATACTTCAAGAAGCCCCCAGAAAAGGATGGGAACAATGCGCTGGAGAGTTCTGAAGTGGCAGCAATGAGTCCTGATCTAAATCCCATTGAACATTTGTGGAGAGATCTTAAAATTTGCTTTTAGGAGAAGTCACCTTCAAATATGAGAGATCTGGAGCAGGTTGCAAAACTAGAATCCAAAATTCCAGACCAGGTATAAGAAGCTTGTTGATGGTTACAGGAAGTGATTGTATTGATATGTCGTAATGGGACAAAATGCCGGAATGCCCGCGCTGCCACCAAGAATCACCAGGAAACAAAGAGTTAACTGGGCAGATTTTTCTTTTATTCTATCCTACGCGTTTCAGAGCCTCTATCCGAGCTCCTTCCTGAGGAAGGAGCTCGGATAGAGGCTCTGAAACGCGTAGGATAGAATAAAAGAAAAATCTGCCCAGTTAACTCCTTGTTTCCTGGTGATTCTTGGTGGCAGCGCGGGCATTCCGGCATTTTGTCCCATTACAGCATTCCTGTTTCCACGTTCATCGTGAAGGTGCGGCCCTGCAGCAGCCATTCTACAAGCCATCTTTCAGGCGATTATACCGGTTGTGGGTGACACAACTGAACCAGGTGAGCAGTTCCTGATATTTACCGCTATAACCCTTTGTAAAAAGGATAAGACCCTATGCGCATTTATCTCACGTTTACATGTATTGATATGTCGACTCTCTTCTGAATTTGATGTGTGCTTGTAAGCCAAGCCTGGAACTTTGCCGACAGATGATGGCTGTTTTTATCAGCCATCATCTGCCTCTAACAGGTGGAGCAGAGTTCTGCCTGCAGCTGTTAACCTGTTAAATGCCGCTGCATTAACAGCACAAATACAAGGGTGTGTGTCAACCTGTGCACCCATTGGCGTGCTTGTCTGTAGAAGACCCACTTTACTGTCATGACAGTACTCTTATAAAAGCCAACCCATGGCTGGCATTCATAGGAGACTCATCTTTTGCTGTATACAGCAGTGCTGTGGCATTGATGTATATAGAACAAGTAATCAGATGATTACAGGCTTACATCCTCTAAGGGGACTAACAAATACAGTGAAGAGTGAAAAAAATGTTTTAAAAGATGTTAATGGTCAAATCACCAACCTAATACAAATGAAAGAATAAAATCTGTCCAGGGCACAGAACACATTGATTATCTGGAAAATTGAAAATGTTGCGGCTCTTGAAAAATGGCAACACAAGCAAAAACTTTTTTACAACTTTCTGAATTTTTGTTCTTTTTACCACCTAAATTAGAATCTACACGTCTAGAATTTCGGTGATCATACTGACCTGGAGACTCATATTATCAGGTATTTATCAGGTGCAAATTAAAAACCCCAAAACAATAGCGGAATTGGGTTTTATCCCCATTTTGTCATACCTGGAATTTTTTTCCCGCTTTGCAGTACATAACACAATAAAATAAATAGTGTAATTCAAAAGTACAACCTGTCCTGCAAAATAAACAAGCCCTTTCACTGCTAAGTCGATGGAAAAATAAAGAAGTTATGGCTCTTAGAATAAGGGGAGAATAAAAAAACCGAACCACCAAAAATGAAAAATTACACAGTTGGGATGTAGTTAAATTGTGTAAGCTGAATGTCATATGGTGTATGAAAAGCACATAAAGATCTCATGCTGAAGGCATACAGAAGTCAAAGTGGATAAAAAAATGTTCTTTTTTCATTTTCCTGGATATTACGCAAACTGTTTTTCTCGTGCTCATCTCAACATGATTGGTACTTTATTTTTTTTTAAATTGGAATACGCATTCAGATATATGATCAATATGTGTCTCTTACTAGACGAGTATTAACCTATATTTGTGTGTATGTAGCCGATATGATCGAGAGTTGTCTCATCTGCCAAAAAACTGATCTGACGTTCTGCCAGTTAGGTTGGTGTCACATTACTCTGACTCTCTTGAGTATTGCATTGCAGTGCTTGCACCAGCCAGCGGCTCTCCTCACCGGTGTGTGACAGCAGCATAGAAAGACATGTAGCTGTCAAGCTTTGGTCAGGAGAGTCGCCAGCCAGTCCAGGTATTTTCATGCAGTCCTCACATGAGTGTAGTGTGACTCCAACCTTACAATCATTGTAGTAAACCATATCTGAAAGTCGACTATTATAGGGAAGAGAAAAGTTTTCATTTAGGATGATTATAACAGATGTGGAAGATGAAATCTGCGGCTGTCCCAACAATATATCTGTGGATGTAAATAACTACGTCAGATAATTTTTGTCATATATAACACTGGTCTGAGTGGTCAACGACAGAGTTGGTGCAAATTAATTTGTAAGACCTGGTCCATTAGCTAACTCTGTAATCTGTGTCCGCTAGACAGGAGCCCAGACAGCTGCCCTTTACCCGACATCCGCAGCTCTTCCTTTGATTAGTTGGCCTGGTAAAATGTCATGTGCACCGATCACATCTAGCTATTTAATTAAAAGGAGAAACGCGGATGCCATTATATAAGATACGGGTCTCATAGCTGCTGTCCAGTGGCCACAGATCACTGACATGGCTGATGGATTGTGTCCTGTTCTCAGATTTGCACCAGCTCTAGTCAGTGCATATAGGAGCAGAGAACTGACTAGAGGAGGGCAATCGATTACAGTAGCGGCTAGTAGCAGTCAGCAGGTTGTTAGGTAGATATTAAAACTTAAATTAAACCTACAGTAATTTCCAAGATAAATAAGTAAAACACGAGTTTCCCCCCCAGAACAGTAACTTTTGTCTTATTTCTGGAAGACGCCTTGGGCAGCATTGCCGCAAAACACTTCACTCTCAGTCAACGAGACATTTTAATGAATTACAAAATCAAATGTATTTTCTCACCTGCGAGACGCACACCAGGCTTTTCATCCAAATATGTCCTCCCAGGTCAGAAGAATTTCTCTGTGGTTGTGTGTGGGTTTATATTACCTGAAATGTTTGGAGGCAAGATAAATGTGTGTATGCATTCGAATGCACATAAATATACATAGCCCAGCTGCACGACTTACACCATAATTGATCCATTTAGCTTGTTTGGACTCTGTTCTTTTATACTATAAGCAAGCCTTTACTCCACATGGCACAGTGAGACGGTTACCTCTGGATGGGGGAGGTATAAAACCAAATGATTAGGCCTTTTATTTAAGGAACATTGTCTGGATGTTTTGCACATTCAGTGTATACAAAAGATAAAATGTTGCTCATGGCGATTTCATTCAAACTTAGGATTCATTCGCATATTAGTTTTATTTCATGTGCAAAAGAAAATCGGACAAAGTTTCATCAGTGATTTTCATTAAAGTTGAATCAGACTTTGATCTAATTTCTATATTTTTGTTGACTCTGAAAAAAAATTATTTCCATCTTCTGTGTGTAAAAAAAGGAGCACTCTTTGATGTCATCCAAGTGCTGTCTGATTTTTTTTTTAATTTTTCAGAGGTTAAAATTCATTGGGAAAATATGGGGAAGAGGTTAGCTGTGACCATCACCTATTGTGAATGTGATAAATCACATATGGTATATGCTGCGCATAGGTGTTATCTATCATTATAATCCTGGCTGTGATGATAGTGAGACAGTTGAAAAGGATGTGTGACTCTAATATAAGGTCTAATGGCCAGTGTAAAATAAACTTAAAGATTTATATACCGGTAATCCAAAATTTATAAACGATGCGCTTTGAGGGCACTGTCGATGTACACGTGTACTGACTTTCATTTGCATTTTTAAAATGTAAATAAAAATAAAATACGAGTTTAAATCATCTATTCTTTCTGGATGATTAGTTGTTTCCGTCTCTAGTGGCGACTGGATGAAACTAGTGCACTGAGCCAGACAGCACAGTACTGCAGATCATCTTATGTTTAAGTGAATACGAGCTTACTGGAGGAAACTGGAGATAACTGATTACTTGCTTGATCAGACCAGTGATCAGTGGATCAGACCAGTGATCGCCGGGTCAGACTGGTAATGGGTGGATCAGAAGAGATTGCTAGATCAGACCAGTAATTGTTGGGTCAGATCGGTGATGGGTGGATCAGGCCAGTGAATGTTGGGTCAGACCGGTGATGGGTGGATCAGGTCAGTGATTGTTGGGTCAGACCGGTGATGGGTGGATCAGGTCAGTGATTGTTGGGTCAGACCGGTGATGGGTGGATCAGGTCAGTGATTGTTGGGTCAGATCGGTGATGGGTGGATCAGGCCAGTGAATGTTGGGTCAGACCGGTGATGGGTGGATCAGGTCAGTGATTGTTGGGTCAGACCGGTGATGGGTGGATCAGGTCAGTGATTGTTGGGTCAGATCGGTGATGGGTGGATCAGGCCAGTGAATGTTGGGTCAGATCGGTGATTGCTGTGTGGGTAAGACCAGACCCTCAGCGTACAGCAAGTTTCCCCCTATGCAATGGATAAATTGTAACTTGAAATCTTGGTACAAATCTTTTAAAATTTATAAATGCTTGTGGGAAGCAATAGTGCACAAATATATGTGTAAGGCTGCTTTCACATAACGATTTTCGGTCATCCGATTGTATCCGTTTCAAAACGGATACAATCGGATCCGAAATCGGCCCCATGTTCCCCTATGGGAATCGGATGGGATCGGATGTGCCACTATTGGCATCCGATTTTGGCACCATCCGATCCCATCCGATTTAATCACGGGCACAAAATCGTAGCCTGCTACGATTTTGTGTCCGTGACTCACATCGGACAGCCTCGGATCACTGCTGATCCGAGGCTGTCCGAGGGTCCATAGCATGGGAGCCTATGGACATCGGATCCGAGTTCACCTCCGTACTCCCTGTCTTTCCCTGCTTCTGCTCCTCCATCTTCTTCCCTCTCCTATTCTATATGCTTTGCCCGACTGTTCTATTCTGTGCCCCGCTTCTGTATCCTCCTCTATCCCTGTCCTCTTCCCTGTCCTCATCCCTGTGTGTAAAAAAAAAAAAAAAAAAAAAAAAAACTCCTCCGGGAGTATACATCACCTCTCACCGGCTCCAACGCTGCAGCACCATCAGGGCAGAAGAGCCTGTGATGATGTCACAGATCCGGTCACATGACCTGTCAGCTGACCGGATCTGTGACATCATCACAGGTCCTTCAGTCCTGATGGTGCTGCAGCATTGGAGCCGGTGAGAGGTTATGTATACTCCCGGAGGAGTTTTTTTTTTTTGTTTTTTTTACACATACACACAGGGAAGAGGACAGGGGACAGGATAGGGATAGAGGATATAGAAGTGGGGGCACAGAATAGAATAGTGGGGCACAGCATATAGAATAGGAGAGGGGAGAAGATGGAGGAGGCAGGAGTAGGGAGAGACAGGGGACCGTAGGATCCACACGGATCCTGCAGAACGGATGCCGATTGCAGGGATCCGTGTGGATCCGTGCCTGTCCGTGGGATCCTCCTTCAAAGTCGGATCCCACGGACAGGCACAAAATCGTGGTGTGAAACCACCCTAAGAACAAAAGAAGGGACAAATTAGTAGAGTTTAACATTTCTTCAATAAGAGAAAAATAAAAGGTAGAGAAGGAAAATGTCTGAAGCAGCAATTTGTCTTTTCTGGAGTAATATACACTAGAGACAGAAGTCAACGAGGGGGTAGATCATTATAGGTGATACTTTTTTGGAGTTTGGCGGATGTGCCATGTGGTAAAATTAATGAGTCCACCATGCTTTTGAAGTTGGAAGCAGAAGAGTGAAGCCGCAGAGCAGCAGGTAATTTATCTTCCGGATACTTTATCTGTTTATAAAGAAGGTATTGCTTACATGGTTACTGATGGATTATTAGGCCTTTAACACTCAGGTGGCGATGCTGGAGATCATTGCACAGATATCGATGGAAACGGTAAATATGGGAGGTATTATACCACATCTGTTCATTTTATTGCAATGTATGGAAGTATAGATTGTTATATGCATACAAGGCTCTGCGCTTACGGATACCATGGTTCTGTCTTTTGATTGTTTTCAACAAGCAAAGTAAGGTCTCATTCAGATGTCTCTTTTTTTTGCGCTTGTATTCTATTTGTACTTTTTACTGATCGGATATGTACCATAATAGTATATGGGGCTATTCATATATCTGTTTTGTTAAGAACCAAGTGGCTTTCAATGAAAGGACAAGACTGATGGTAAAACTAAAGCACTGACCAAATGAAAATTTGATTCCACAAATTTATTTAAATAAATTTAGTTGTTTTTTTTTCACACAAGTAGAAAAAAATGGACTTCTGAATGAGGCCTAATTAAAAGAAAACCTTAATCCCCATTGTTAGTTATTGGATTGGATGCAAATAATCTTAATATGAGTTAAGCTGAATTCAATATGCCAATGTAGACCAAGATCCCCCCCCTAGGCCACACAGGGCAGATATGCTACATCTTAGAGGAAAAGTGGATGAGATTTAACCAAATGTTAAGTGGAATCCATGTGGAAATTGTCTGGTTAATCCAGTGTGAATCCGCAGCAGAATCTGCATATAAGTGTATATACACATATTAAGCATTTGCTGATCTGCATCAAAATCGTGTCTCTTGGCAGGAAAAATGCTGCTTAAAAAAATTATCGTTTTTGCCATTGATATTCAGCAGAACTTTAAAAGCATTTGTCAGCTTTTGTCTCAAATCTGTATGCCTAGTCTTACCCCAGCAAAGTCTGAGAATCCTGATGTGTTGTGTGCCCGATGCCTATTTTTTCCAGTACGGTATATGTGCGGATTGTGATCAAGACAAAATATATGAGCATATCAATTGTTTGATGCGTTTTGTAGCCCTCCCAGCCATTGACTATACTAAGAAAACATGACCACAATCTGCTCCTAAAATGCTCAAAAAACACACCAGAATACATTTTGTTGTGCGGTTTTCTGCCACAGGGTGCAGTTTTTGCAGCTGAAAATTTCTGCACTCGAATTCTCAGCATGAGCACATGTCCTAAAACGGCTTCAAATCTGCAAGGCAAAAATAAGCAACATATGCATGAGATCTAAGAAATCTTATTCACTTTGCCTGGACAGTAAAATGGTAGGGTTTTTCCATGGCACATGCCCAAAGACGTGTGGATTTTGCAACAATTTCGCCATGAAGTTTGCAACTGATTTTTTTTTTTTTTCTGGTCTGCTTTCATCCTGTAATCTTAAAGGGACACTGTAATGTCTGTTTTTGTTATTAAACCAACCCTTTGTTATTTAGATCATGTAGTGTTCATTAATAACTATTTTTTTTAATCGTTGTATTCATCCCCAAAAAGTATTTTATATACTTACATATTTTCATTAACTAGCTGCCCTAAACAGTCAGTCATCCGGCTGGTTCATAGATAACAGTTCAGCTAACTGTACTTATAGTGGTGCTGAAATTTAGAAAATGCTGAAAGAACCTGTGTGATGTCACAACAATATGACTATAATAGGCGGAGCTATGACCTTAAGGGTACCGTCACACCTGGCGACAGCACCGCTGATTTCTTAGGCGACGTAGGGGCGTGGCCTATCGGGCTGATATCGCCCCTGTTTCGTCTAATGTAAAGGGGTGATCTCGGCACTAATTATCGCCTCTGAGTGGTCGCCTGGTTTCACATCACTGATGTGAAACCAGGCGAGTACTCTGGGGCGATGTGCACACATCGCCCCACGTAACAGGGGGACGGCGATCTGACAGGCGATGGGAGCCATACGCTCCCATGTAACAGCATCGCCGCTGGGGTTTTTGGACACCCCACTGTCAGATCGCCGGTGTGTTGCCGGAGGTTTGCCGCATGTAGACATGTGACGGCGACGCTGGCAGGGCGCCAAGAATGTGCGCGCCCCAGAGCGTCGCCAGCGATATCTCCGATGCCGTTGCCAGGTATGACTGTACCCCAAGACCATGGATTTTAAGGATTTAGCTTGCTTCGCTCCGCCCATTGCAGTTGCATGGTTCTTTATACTAGATCATTAGTTGAATTTTGGCATCCATGCAGTTCAGTGACATATTTGCTAACTATTAACCATCCAGATGACTTCTTGACTGTTTTCCCAGCTAGCTAATAAAAATATGTAAGTATCGAAAATGCTTTTTAGTGATGAATACAATGATTTAAAAAAATGGGTTTTAATGAACACTGCATGGTCTAAATAACATTGTGGTTTAATAACAAAAAAGGACATGACAGGTTCCCTTTGGTTTGAACACAGCATATTACTGCTGTGTCCAAAATACTGTGTTGCACAGTACAAGGACAGTGGATAGGATTTCTAGAAATCCAATGCTCACTATGCTTCTTCCCTCTGCGGTGTTCTTTCAACTGCGTTGCGTTACCACGCTCCACACTCCGCAGCATGTTAATTTAATGCTGTGGAGTCAGAAGCGATCTCCACAGGGTGAAAGCAGGCAAAAGCTGCCCTGCACGAACCGCAAGATCATGGGCACAGTGCGGCTGCGTTCAACCGTGGCTTCCCTCAGTCCCAGAGGCATTGCGTCCAGGACACACTGTGTCCGAATCGTTTTCCTCCCTCTAGCCGCTTATTTCCTGTCATCTCGGTGTTGCAGAGGGCAGTTATAGCCACATCTAATTAAATCTCCCTCCACTGGCCTGATGACAGGAGGTAAGCAGCTCCAGGGAGAATAAAACATAATCTTCCGTAGCCTCTGCTCCAGTAAGTCAGCTAAACAGGGTTTACCCTGTGAATCTGCAGGAAAACATTATTCACAGACTTGATAAATTCCCTGTTAATATACAGATTAATCCCAATACAAAGTATCTTTCTTGTACTTGTGTATTTTTTCATCTTTATCTGCCCTTTGGTGCATGCAGCTTCACATAGCTGAATGGGTGGTCCTATTCTTACACTACGAAAACAATTTCCGGCATGCTCCCCCTGTCCTGTGTGCTTCTGACTAGCCCCACCTAGTTATCCTTAAGCTAATCTAAGTGTAGAAGTCACCTTCTGTTTCTGTGCAGTTTCAGTTCCCGAACGTTACCCTACTTGCGTAATTTTATCCTCAGCGATCTATATTCATATAGTTGCAGTGAGATTTTACATCATTGGTAATTAATTAATGGTAATTCCAGCAGAGCTCAACTGTTCTGCACTTCTCTACCACAGCCTTGCAAAGTTATGTTTATTGCTTGATTGCTTGCTGCTGAGAGATGAGTTTTGTGAAACTGCAAGTGCTGTTTTGTTGATGCATATGACAGAAGATAATCCTCTGCCATGTGCATCAACACTACAGTTGTAGTTTCACATTACTTATCTCTCAGCAGGAACAGGCACAGCTCAACTAATCTCAACCCTGGTTTAGTGTCCATCCAGTATAACCTCTAAGCTCTTCTATACAGATCCCCTATTGTGTAGTAAATCTCTACTTTCTGACCCCCTATACAGAGACCTATCTTTCAGTATATCACTCCTTTTAGATTCTTTATATACAGCTACATCATGCAGTACATGGCTCCTTTCAGTCATCTCTTAAAGTATATCTAATTTCTCATTTATATACAGCTCCATTCTGCAGTACATCATTCTTTTTAATTTAAAAGGACACAACGCACAGCTGATTCTTGGTATGATCTCCCCACTGTAATGAAGGAGGCTCATGCCCTTTCCATGGCATAATTTCTCACAGAAACAGCTCCTTTCTAGGCAGGACCCAGTGCAGACCTATCTAGCAGGAAGCCAGCTGAGATAATGTACTGTGCATGATTGAACAGGAGCACTCGAGCTGCAGGATGATTCAAATAGCATCTAGAGGGGCATCCTTTCGGGAGTGAATTACCTCTTAAGTTCTGAGTTGCCTGTACTTCTTTGCACAATGTGGTTTAAAATGTGTAAGTTTGGAGACAATGTTTTGTTTTGTTCTTTTAGGGTTCACTCACTTCAACATTTAAACCGGTGAGTGCAATCCAATAAAAAAAAATCAGATTGCCCTTGCACCAGTGTTAAACAGGGCAGTGTCCATACTCAACTTTTTGCTCAATTGGAAAGAGACTAAGGAAAAAAACATCGCAGCATGCTGTGTATATCGCATGAGACCAATGCAAGTCAATGGGTGTATGAAAAAAAATAGACGGCACACGGACATGCATACAGCATGTCATTAATGCGAATCCTGACATCTCATGCACACTGTGATGGGGTTACTCACTCAGCTGCAGGCCAAGGTAACAACAGGAAAATAGCCATGTAAAACAAATGTTGCACCTAGCAGGAGGCTGTCAGCTCCACTGAGAGGTAACACAAGTGTCTGAATACCGGTGAGCACTGGTATTCAGACACTTGTGTTACCTCTCAGTGGAGCAACAGCCTCCTGCTAGGTGCAATGGATGTTTTACATGGCTAGTTTTCGTTTTTTCTGAATCTGTCATCTTTTTGGTGAAGGCAACAACAGGAACAATTTCCATTTAATCAGTTCTTTTGGTTTAGTGGTAGTTTCATACATTGCTCCAAATTAAAATTTAAAGTTGTCCTTTCTGTGGCATAAAGATACAACAAAAGATATTTACAGTCCATTTAGCAGCAGGATCGCCTGTTTAGGAAAGGACACTGCTCTTCCATGCAGAAGTTCCACTGAAGGTGTAGCAACATCTTCACACAGCACATGTCAAACGGACATGTCCATTTTAAAAACATGTACCACTCCCTGGGTGGGTGGTTGTGAGCAGCCAGACCCACCCATCACTGGCTGCTTGTAAAACCTGGCCCTTACATGCCCTAAATCTAACTTTTGTTCTTAAATGTTCAGGAGCTACACTCGGCCTTAGATATAGAAAATGGCCAGCTCTGTGATACATACGTCCCATCGACTATGCATCCACCTGCCATCTTACGACACGTAAAGTAGTTTCTCCTTCCAGATTTTGTGCAGAAATAATGTTACAGCGTTTTTGCTGCAGATTTCACCAATTCTAATGAATGGGAAAAATATGCATCGAAAATGTGACAATAAACTAGTGTTTTTGACGCTACATTTTTCTTGCCAAGAGCTACAGAAATGTTGCAGAAATTTCTACACTATATCCTACATGTCTGCACACACCCTAATGGTCACATCAACAATTAAGCGCCACTTTGAGATAATCGTGAACAAGCACTTATAAAAACACTTGTTTCCTGATTATCTTGCATGGTGACAGATTTTGATTCAATGAACAAAACTTTTGTTTGTAGGGTGAAATATTTTATGCACAGCGCAAAAGCGCATCATTTTCTGCAAGAGGACTTGCACTGCCGAAAACCATGGCAGCTTATGATCAGAGTGCGCATAATTTACTGCAGTCTGCCTGTTTAAGCAGACTATAAATATGTCCGCCAATCACTGGTTGTAGTGTGCCGCGCAGTCGGACTGTTTAGTGCAACACACCATTGTTTCTCACTCTCTCCAGCTGTACTTTTAATGAACAAAGGTCATATTTTCTGATGGTTCATTAAAATGTTTGCGCTTGCAAACCCCCCCCCCCCCCCCAAAAAAAAAAAAAAATCCTATTTGTTCATTATGACCTGAAGTGTTTTAGCCCATGATCCAGACCCTGTGACAAGAGAGGGTTAAGAAAACTCAGTAAGCAAGTTGTCTTTCTGCACACAAGTGAGGTCATTCCTCAGGCTCAGTAGGCAGCTGTGCTCTTTCTAACCTTTCCTTTCAAGGTCTAAACTTGGTTCATAATATGTCTGTCAGAACTGATTTCTTTCTGATCCAGAAGCAACAGCTCGCAGGAACAGATTAATTGCTCTCTCACCCCAAAGGTGCTTGGCTGCATTGCGAGGCAGAGGTGATGTCAGTCAGGCAGCGCGTGTCATTGCTATGATTACATTCTGATGAATTGCTGTATGTCTACCAGATGAACCTCCATTTGTGCTGAAATACTGAGAAGTTCTCTAGAAAATCAAGCTTATTAAACACCCACATGATAGTGAAATCATTCTCCGAGTGATTGAGTGCATAAGTTCATTTGTAGTAGAATGTATTTCCTAAACTGCCTGATTTCCTAATTTAATGCTTAACTGTCTCCTGTAAGGACTGAATATTTAAAGAAATATCTAGGCTATAACCCAAAGTTTAGTACATTTTTTTTGTGTATTTTTCAAAATTCTTTTTAAAACTATTTAGCTTAACTGCGATTTTGCCTAATTTTATGAAAATCACAGAAAATGATCCACATGTGCAAATACTTTACACACTAAGGAAGTGTCACTGTCACTTACATAATTGTCCTGTCCCGGATGTCCTCCTATGACGCGCCTTCGCCATATTTGCACACCCAAGTGATGGGTGTGCAAATATGGCGACCACTGGCGGTACTGGCACATTGCGCAGTGCTGCCAGTGGTGCCGCATGGTCTGAAATACAATTGGGGACAAAGTTAATAAAATAAATAACAATAATAAATAAGAATATGAAAATATTCTAATATAATAATTATAAAAAATCCTGTATAAAAAATCTGTAAGGATACAAACATTTTAATTACAATAATTTAAAATGAAAAATAATTACAGACTCCGATACAGATGAATGATACCTGACAAAAAGAATAAAAAATGAAAAAATTATTATTAACGGCTCATAACATTCTCAATCATCTGAATTCAAGCCTTCTGGAGTTAGGTGTCCAATTTAAATATCCAATAGCACTCCTTATTAATGAGATATCGAAACCGATCTAGGGCTTTTTCTGTTACATGATTTATAATTGTAATTTTCATCAGACTAGACTAGGATTTTTTTGGTTAACTATGCTGAAATGTCTGGAGATGCCATGAAGTTGATAACCGTTGCGAATGTTGGATCCATGTTTATTAAGGCGAGAATGCATACATTAAATAGTGCGGCCAATTTATTGGATTCTGCATACGAATTCAAGGAGATAAACTACATAGCTGGACTGGCAATGCACACGATGATTGATAACAAATTTTTCTCCAGTTATGTTAGATGTAAATGTTTTTGCCCCACTAGTGATCGAGTGGCAACACATACATTGGAGAGTTCTGCAAGCAAAACATCCCAAATTCGGAGATTTGTTTCACCTCAGCTAGTACAGGTTTACATGTTATGTGACTAGAAGCAACCATGTTTCCCAGAGAGCGATTGCATCTAAAGATGATTTGTGTTCTCTTGGGAGCATGTTTGGATAGAACTGGGCCCCCCCCCTTTAAGATAAGCCAGTGCTGATTTAATAGTTTATGAATAGAGGGATGAGACTGATTAAATGTGGTGATCAAACTCCACCTTGACCAATTTTCAGTTGATTCGGATGTCAGTTTTGATGCTGTTATTTTTCTCATCCAATTTCTTTATACAGGTCTCCTGTGAGAGTAAATTGTCTTTATGAAATGCGTCATTCAAAAGATTTTTCAGATAGCCTTTCTGTCTAAATCTTTTGTTAAGAATTTTGGCTTCAGCTAGGAAACATGACTCATCTGTGCAATATTTCCTTATCCTCCAGTATTGGCCATATAGCACGTTGGTGATCCATTTAGGGAGGTGTCCATTATCAAATCTCAAATAACTGTTGACATCAACATGCTTGAAATTAGTTGAAGTGGACATCCTCCCCTGGTCATCCAACCATAAAAACAGGTCCAAATACTGGAGAGAGGATTCAGACAAAGAGGCAGTAAATGTTAGACTATGTTACAGATTTTTAATTAAGGTCCTCAACAAATTGCTCTGCATAGGATTCCGACCCTGACCATTTAAAAAAAGAGGTAATCTATAAACCGTTTGTATAGAAGAAGCGGCCAGATGTGAGAGGGGACTGTGCGATGAAGACGGATTCGAATACACCTATGAAGAAATTGGCATAACTGGGTGTGAATCTCGTCCCTATCGCACAGCCCCTCATTTAGTGTTTTTTTTTTTTTGTTTATGCTGCTGATCACATTTCTTTGTGTTTCTGTGGACCATGTGTCTGCAAAAAAAACACAAAGGTGTGTTGTATTTGATCCAAGTCACGGGTCCATGAAAATCATGGACATTTTATGGATGACAACCGTATCTAATCCGTGTGCTTTCCATGAA
This sequence comes from Allobates femoralis, assembly GCA_033576535.1. Taxonomy (NCBI): domain Eukaryota; kingdom Metazoa; phylum Chordata; class Amphibia; order Anura; family Aromobatidae; genus Allobates; species Allobates femoralis. The sequence continues at coordinate 74,862,614 of JARQOC010000005.1, read as the reverse complement.
AAACATTGTATTGGTAGAAGTTTTGTAGCTTATGTGATTTTATTTTTTGGCATGCAAGAAGTCATTAATGGTAAAAATGGACCCATTGTCCAACACGGCAAAAAGATTTATTTTTTGGGACTATACAGCTATACCAATGCTTTCATGTGCAAAGACCTACTGACAGAGAAATGTGTCGCTTTCCCAAATGCTAATAACTTTTATATAAGAGGTTAATCTGCAGGTTAATAGCATTCTCAAGCTGTGTGGCCGCCTTACTGAAAGCTTGGCTACAGTGAACACAATGCACTTTTTTACCTTCCGAGAGCTGGTAGATTTCAGTAATATAAATGCCCAGATCCGCTATATTAATGGCACACAGCGCTAGGCGTGGCGGCTGTATCCACGACAGAGCACTTTGATTGACAGCTAGCTCAGCTGTCGTTCACTGTGTACTAAGCGATGACTGTAGCTGCTCCTGGCACCTGTAATGGTACCTTTACACGCCGCGACGGCAGGCTGGATACATCGCGCTACTTCACGTGCACGAGCACGCTCAAACGGCTACAAACGGTCAACGCATCTCCTTTACACGCCGCGACTAGGTGCGCTACGCCACGCTACATCTATAGCTAGCTACATCGCCGGGTGTCTCAAGTAGCCAGCTGTAGCGTAGCGTACCATGTTTACACACCGCTCCAACAAGCTACTATGGGCGGACCCGGTGCAGCAGGGATAGCACATAGGCGTGCAACAATCTAGGATTACGAGCCGTCCGTACGATGATAGGACAGCGCAATATCATCAGGATTGGCCAGGCATCGCAGTAGGCTGATTAATACAGCACGCTCGAGTAATTGTGTAGTGTGACTGGTCAGCTCCTTAAATATCCCGCCCTATGCTGCGACTACCAATCATAAAGCAGGAGCGACCTCCAATGATCGCAGATGGGGCGGCGGTAACATGGCGACTGTGTCACGCCTTAGATACATGACAGCCACATCGCCGGGTGTCCAGAGTTGCCTTCCGTTGCTTCTTTACACGCCGATACAGCTCGCTACAATCGGCGATGTTGCCTTAAGTTTATGAGCAGAGACCGTAAACAGATGTATCTGTCGCCGGCTGTAGCGTCGCCTCTTCAGACGCCGCTACTACAGGCGATATGGACGCTACAAGCTACAATTGTAGCTTGTAGCGCGATGTATCCAGCCTGCCGTCGCGGCGTGTAAAGGTACCATAAGGAATAAAATAAATTTCCTCCTGTTAGCCGCGCTTTCAGTAAGGTGGCTCTGCACCTTTCTAACTGTATTAAAATTAGTTTTGAATTCTACAACTAGACAATTCGTCATTTAGTAAAAATGTGTTTGTTTGTTTTTTTATTTGAGGATTTCCCCTTGGACTTAAATGAGGAAAATTTGCAGACAAAAAAACAAACGCTATAAAAACGCATGTAATCTGCACATACTTTATCAATTATATTTTAGCAGAGCAAAGTTACAGGAAAGTATACAAGCAATGCAATGTTATTTAAAACCTGATGTAACAAAAAGAGACAATAACTGCAGCTGAAGAAATACAATAAAATATGCTAAAAAAAACACAAGTATTGTTATTTACAGTAGCTAGTTGGTGCACAAATGCAGCAGAAAATCTTCAGCATCAGAGATGCACCAAATGCTAATGGTGGTAACATATAGCATAAGAGTCCTCCAGATTTATCATTGTCATCTTTTACTTTTTCGGAGTTTTGGCCTTAGATGCAGTGTAAGCACATGGGAGATGACTTGGCAGCCTTCTTTGGAACCACTTGGCTTTAGAAAGTAAATTAATCCCAGTTTGCTGCTTAGCGGGGTTCTCGAATATGTACATGTTCTTCACATCTATACAGTTTTATTCTGCGGCTGGCAAAAGGAAATTCTCTTTTAAGTTTTCAAATGATTCCTGCTAAACCAGTGAGCTAAACATATCCCAGTGGGCAACTTGGGTTTCTCCATGTGTTGGCCTTTAGTGTGATTTGTCAATGTTTTCAACATGTAAAATTATAATGAAACAACTCTGTTCAGAAGCTGAAATGGAAATTTTCATTTCACGGTTACTTGTGTGTAGAGCGGGTGTGCAAAGTTTTATTCCCTCCTTATGTGACAGATTTACTCGTTCCATAGCTCGTCTCTCTAGTCATTGTTCAATTAAAAAATCAATGCACACCCCACATATGAGGTTTCACAGTACTCATTAGTAGTTTGTGTGTTGGACTTACAGATTCTTTCTTCATTTTGTTGGTTCAATGCTCTATTTCACTATGTAGCTTTACTGCTTCATAAACTGAACACTGACTCAAATTATCAATAACTTAATGGGAACCTGTCGGGAGCTTTAGACTCGCCAAACGAATTACATTACTAGGTACGATAAAAGACAACGCATACAGTACTACGTTACATACTTACTCCATTGCTTAGAAAATGAACTAGAAGGCTGCAAGTTCACTGATGACTAGCATCAATATTTCACATTATTTCCGTCAAATGCCACCTCCATGGGATTGATTGGCATCTATTCATCACTACTGTGAACAGTGACAGAGCACTCCGTAACAAACATGGCACACGCCCAGCTGGGGAATAATAAGGCGGGTTAATCCACTTGGGAACAAGCTAGACCTCTTTGCACTTGTAGTCTTGATATATAAAAACACAAAACAGCTTGAGGGGTGTTCACATCATGGTCATGGCATCTGCCAAGCAAGTTAATTTGAAAAAGGTATTCTAAGTTAAGACTTGGAGAAGCTTTAAGTTAGAATACTGTGCTTGCATTTGATCGTTATTCCAAGCATACATTTTCTAACTGTATAGAAGTGTGGTGTCTGCTACACCACCATGTATTTTAATGAAATGTATATCTTGTCTAAACTTGACAGAATGTAAGTAAATCTGTGCACATTAAAGTTTGACCCCTTTAAATTGGTGGCTTAGGCTTTGATGCTGAGCTAGAACCATTCTCTCCTGTAGTACATCAGCCATCTATACGATCACCCATTGGGTATATTCTGAAAGAGTTAGCCTGTGATTTTTGAGTCAGCTACTTGTTGACTCGTCCACCTTATCAACCTATAATCTTGATATAGGCGACACGGTGGCTCAGTGGTTAGCCCTGCAGACTTGCAGCGCTGAGGTCCTGGGTTCAATCCTCACCAACTGATGTATGTAAAGTGCTATGGAATTAATAGCCCTATATAAATGAATAAATTTATTATTATTATTACCAAGGACAACATATGCAAGGAGTTTGTATGTTCTCCCCATGTTTGCGTTGGTTTCCTCCGGGTACTCTGGTTTCCTCCCACATTTCAAAGACATACTTATAGGGTGTTTAGATTGTGAGCCCCAAGAGGGACAGTGTTGTAAAATGTATGTAAAAGCACTATGGAATTAATAGCGCTATATAAATGAATAAATATTATGTGGCATGTCTTTTTATACAACTTCAACTCTGGCATGCCTTTACCGCACACTGGTCAGTCTTGCTTCCATCAAATACAATTCGGGTGAACTAAGCTAGCATTGTTGAGAGTAATGGACCGGACTAAACCTTTGATATGTGTAGATATAATTTATCTATATCTTCCCCTAAGTCTTTCGCAAACGCCCTGCTTAATTCAGTGGGGGGATATCATACCAGAGCTACACAATGCTGACTGGGGAAAAGTAGAGGACAGTGAGGGTGAACAATGAGTGGAACAGGCTGCCACTAGAGGTGGTGAGTTCCCCTTCAATGGAAGTCTTTGACAGAGATATTTCTGAGATGGTTTAATGAATCTTGCATTGAGCAGCGAGTTGGACACGATCCTGGAGGTACATTTTAACTCTACCATTCTATGACTCCATTTTGTCTTTGGTGGTGAGCTCAAAATATATGCTTATTCAATATAGATTCATGCATTGTGTTTTCTACATCCCCCCTCTCACCCCATTAGACTGCAAAAATTAGCATCTCTGTCTCAGATCTTTGCTTTAGATGTGAAATGGCTTGAGGAACTCTTATATTCAAGTTCATTTTTTTTTCTCATTAATGTACACTTGTACACACTGCACCCCATCCTGACTGAAAAAAAACCCAGAAATGTAGAAATGTTTGCATACATATTAAACAAGAAAAACTGAATATATCATATGGTCATAAGTATTCTGAGCCTTTGCTCAGACACTCATATTTAAGTCACATGCTGTCCATTTTCTTGTGATCCTCCTTGAGATGGTTCTGCTTCATTGGAGTCCAACGACGTTTAAATCAACCAATAGGACTTGATTTGGAAAGGCACACACCTTTCTGAATGAAACCTCTCAGCTCACAATGCATGTCAGACCAAATGAGAATCATGATGTCAAAGGAACTGCCCAAGGAGTTCAAAGACAGAATTGTGGCAAGGCACAGATCTGGCCAAGGTTATAAAAGAATTTCTGCAGTACTTAATATTCCTAAGAGCACAGTGGCCTCCATGATCCTTGAATGGAAGAAGTTTGGGACCACCAAATGTCTTCCTAGACTTGGCCGTCCAGCCAAATTCTGCAATCGTGGGAGAAGAGCTTTGGTGAGAGAGGTAAAAAAGAACCCTAAGATCACTGTGGCCAAGCTCCAGAGATGCAGTAGGGAGATGGGAGAAAGTTACACAAAGTTAACTATCACTGCAGCTCTCCACCAGTAGGGCCTTTATGGCAGAGTGGCTCGACACATGCCTCTCCTCAGTGCAAGACATATGAAAACCCGCATAGTTTGCTAAAAAAGGAAACCCATGAAGTACTCCCTAACTATGAGAAATAAGATTCTGTTCTGATGAGACGAAGACAGAACATTTTGGTGATAATTCTAAGTGGTATGTGTGGAGAAAGCCAGGCACTGCTAATTTACCTGCCCAATACAATCCCAACAGTGAAACATGGTAGTCGCAGCATATTGCTATGGGGGTGTTTTTAAGCTGCAGGGACAGGATGACTGGTTGCAATTAAAGGAAACATGAATGTGGCAAAGTACAGAAATATCCTGGATGAAAACCTTTTCCAGAGTACTCTGAACCTCAAACGTGGCTGAAGGTTCACCTTCCAATAAGACAATGACCCTAAGCACACTGCTAAAATAACAAAGGAGTGTCTTCAGAATAACTCTGTGACCATTCTTGACTGGCCCAGCCAGAGCCCAGACCCAAATCCAATTGAGCATCTCTGGAGAGACCTGAAAATGACTGTTCACCAACGTTCACCATCCAACATGACGAGATGGAGAGGATCTGCAAGGAAGAATGGCAGAGGATCCCCAAATCCAGGTGTGAAAAACTTGTTGCATCATTCCCAAGAAGACTCATGACTGTACTAGCTCAAAAGGTGCTTCTACTCAATACTGAGAAAGGGGATGAATACTTAAAACCATGTGATATTTCAGTTTTACTTTTTTAATACATTTGCTAAATTTGTACATTTTGTTTTTTTCAGTCAAGATGGAGTGCAGAGTGTACATTAATGAGAAAAAAATGAACTTTGTTTAATTTACCAAATAGCTGCAATGAAACAAAGAGTGAAAAGTTCAAAGTGGTCTGAGTACTTTTCGTACCCACTGTATATGCCGCCTTGTCCTTCTCATGCTCTCACCAGTCTGGTCGGGGATAGTTCTCTTCATGTGTATCCATTTTGAGTTCCTTGGAGTCCTCTCCCCTTAAGTGTATTTTCTAGGGTCTTGGATCTTTCGGTCCAGAATTCCTACAAATTACCGTATATACTCGTGTATCAGCCGACCCGTGTATAAGCCGACCCCCCTACTTTTGCCCCCAAAAACTGGGAAAACGTATTGACTCGCGTATAAGCCGAGGGTGGACTCCAGCACAGGTATACAACCACCAGCAGTGAGGTATACAGCCCCCAGCAGTGTGGTATACAGGCCCTCCCAGTTGTATACAGGCCCCAGGGGTATTCAGCAGGCCCCCAGGGGTATATGCAGCAGGCCCCAAACCAGCAGGGGTATATGCAGCAGGCCCCCGGGGGTTTATGCAGCAGGCCCCCGGGGGTTAATACAGCAGGCCCCCAGGGGTTTAGGCGGGTATACAGCAGGCCCCCGGCCCCGGGGGTACATACAGCAGGCCCCCGGGGGTACATACAGCAGGCCCCCTGGGGGTACCAGCAGCCGACCAGCCCAAATGCTGGCACTCGCCCCCCTTGTAAGGCCCCCCCCCCCCTGCTGCTTCTCTTACCATCCTGGTCTTCTGCTCAGAGCTGCTCCTCGGTGCTCCGTCCTCGCTGCTCCCCTCCTGCTACATCCGGGATCCCGGCCGTCGCGCGATGACGTCATATGCCTGCGACGGCCGGAGATCCCGGATGTAGCAGGACGGAGCAGCGAGGACGGAGCACCGAGGAGCAGCGCTGAGCAGAAGACTGGGATGGTAATATAAGCAGCGGGGGGGCCCTTACAAGGGGGGCGAGTGCCAGCATTTGGGGGGCATATATGCACTGCTTCCCCCTGCCGCTGATTGACAGAAACAGTGCATATATAATGAGCGGCCCCACGTGACGGGGCCGCTCATACAGCAGCCTCCCCCGCGTCCTCCAGCCTCCACAGCCCCGGACACAGCCCCCACCGCATCACATACCAAATTAACCCGTGTATAAGCTGAGGGGGAGACTTTTCAGCCCAAATTTTGGGCTGAAAAACTCGGCTTATACACGAGTATATACGGGTACTCTTGTTTCATGTTACTTTTTTTTCTGCAAGAAAGTGATAATTTTTGGAAGTCAACAAATATTCCTCCTTTGTCTCATTGGTTTCAAATACTTTACAGAATACTTTATGTCCAGGAAATATCCAAACAAATTTTGAGGTTCAAGTCGCTCTGGCCATAGTCGGAGGCTATAATTCCTGTTGAAGCATCTTCCAGATAATTAGTTAATATCTTTTAATTTACTCTTGTGCCTTTAGGCTACGTTCACACATTGCGTATTTTGGCGGGCTTTTTTACGCGGGCTTTTCATAATGCGCAATATGTTTTGTGTCTGCCAGCAAAGTGAATGGGAAATTCACTTTGCTGTGCAGACACTGCGTAAAATTATGCAGTGCTTTTTCTGGGAGAAAACGCAGTTGCGTAAAGAATTGACATGTCAATTCTTTACACAGGAGCTCCTGCGTTTTCTCCCTCTGACGTCACAGAAGGGAGAAAGAATCCTGCCTCCTCCTCCCTCTGTGACAGCTGTGACCGCCCATTAGATTTCGCAGTGTATTAATATACACTGCGAAATCTAAATTAAACAAAGCTAAATGTATGTAAAATAAAAAAGAATGAAATACTCACCTCTCCGACGCCTTTTCCCGCCATATCACATGACCGCGAGCAGCCAATCAGCGCCGGGAACGCCCCTCTGACATCACAGCAGGCTCTTGCAGGACACACATTGCCTGGCCTCGCCACCGGACACCAGGGAAAAGGCATCAGAGAGGTGAGTATTTCATTCTTTTTTTATTTTACATACATTTGGCTTTGTTTCATTTAGATTTCACAGTGTATATTAATACACTGCGAAATATAATGGGGCTGTCACAGGTGTCACAGAGGGGAGGAGGAAGCAGGATTCTTCCTCCCCTCTGTGACATCACTTGCACTTTCTGGGGTAAAGAAAGCGCAGTGTGTGAAAGCCCCTGCGTATTTTGTTGCCCTTTTTTGCGCAGCCGCTAAAAGCGCAACAAAATATGCAAATGTGTGAGCATAGCCTTAGAAGTACTTTTTCTGGAATTGCCTTACTTGTGTTAGCTTTCAATCCTGCTATACTCCCAGATAACTTTGATATTTTCCTCTGGAGGGTGGCCACCTGTTCTTGGGATGTATATTTATTTTATTTAACTATATCTTGCTGTGATGGTTGAGTTCTCATTACCATAATATTAAAAGAAGAAATGTGCATTTGTTGGATGTTCATATGTTTAATTTTTTCCTGTTGATTCATCTTTATGATAATAAAAATTCTAAAAAGCAAATGATCTAACATAAGTGTAATTGACCCACATATTTTGCCAGTAAAGCATATGGCTCTGTGAAACCAAATTTTTAATGACCTTTTAGCGGTTTTTAAATGTACTTGCTTGGCGGATGACCCTAATTCAGATACTTATTGTGAGTTTTATAGAAATGACATTTGTGCTGGATGTATTCTTGCAGTGACTGACTACAAATATTGGGAAATTGGCAAGAAAGGCAAATGTGATAGCATGGGCTCTGTGCAGAGGCACATTGGAACCCTGGAGCCTACAGGTTCCCAAGAGTACATTTGGTCTATATAAAAAGACCAATGCTATTAAACACTTGCAATAATTAGGGGCCTCGTTTAAGCTTTTGCATTGGGACCCTTGAGATTGAAGATACGCTACTGGCTCCACGGCAATACGTAGTTTCTTTGAAGTTACAGCATGGCCATAAAATGTCACTCTTCTCTTATTCCCTTATTGCTGATAAATTCCAAGTCACTATTGCAAAATGGAAGCAAATATAATGTTTTTAAATTGGTTGTATACTTATTGGGACATTGGTTTGTTAAGAGATTGTGTATGGACTGTTCAGAATGTCTCTTGTGTGTATATTGCTGGTGGTGACATCTGAAAATTGTACAGGTCTCATCAGGTAATAATGATAGGGATAAAATGTGTTTTTTTTTTCTGTGCTCCCTCAAATAGATGACAAAGGTCTTATTGATTCAAGCCTATGTGTTAACCCAAAAAAATTGGTTCCCATACAAAACAATCATTTTGCATCTCTCTCTCGCATTCCTCGCACATAGCCATCGCGTTCAGAAATGTGCAACTAATGTTACATGATTTAAAATGGCGCCTGTATATATTATGTCTTTACACCTGAGTGATGGAGTGGTGCGCTCAAGACTTGTGTACGTACTCAACAAAGGAAGATACTAGTGAAAGATCGGGGGCTGCCATTTAGTAAGCATTTTTCTTCGTGGATACTACAGTATCTCCAGGAATCGTAGGATATTCCTTGTGGATTCTAAGTTCAAATGCTGCAAATACTACATTTATGTAAACTGATAAATAATATTCAGTAAATAAAGTCTGCATTTATTTATTCCTTTCCTTACTTTTAACAGTTAAGATCAAAGTGACAACACAAATGAGCATCAAGAGTTTTTATTATTTTGCAGGATCTGAAGAGGAACTTGCTGGTGTACAGTATCCAGCACAAGAATTGTACCCAATGCAAGATGATGACCAGCAAGGATGGGTGTCATGGGCTTGGTCTTTTGTCCCAGCCATTGTAAGTTATGGTAATGATATGGAAGGAGAAGATGGCTACACAGGATCTGAAGATGGAAGTGTAACACTGGGTCACCAGTCGCAGCAATCCAAAGATCCAATTATCTCCATAGGTTTCTATTGCACCAAGGCTACTGTTACATTCAAGGTTTGCTAGTTATCTTACTATTTATTGGTTGTTTTTTTTGTGCAATTGGGTATGAAAGCATGTTGATAAATTGGCTATTGATTAATGTAATAAAAAGATGTATGTACAATTATTCTTAAAGGGACCCTGTCAGGTCATTTATGGCCCTTAACCTATCACTACCTGTCCCTACAGATTGCTACTAAATCCCTAACTATCCCTGTCTGACCTCAATGTGCATTATAAATATAGAATAAACCATCTTAATAATTTACAAGTTCCCCCATCCTGGGGGCGTTCCGCGACGTACGGGTGGTCCACTCCTGGTCTCATTCAGTTTCAACACATATTTGCCCCTTTCAGTTGGCTAATTCGCATAGGACTACCCAATGGTGTTTGCCATGCAAGCATTGACATGTCAGTTCATTTTTATTTTTGAGTTTCATTGGAATTAGTTGAATGCAAAAAAAAGTGTGCATTTTACTTGCATTTTATTGTTGAATCTGCATGAAAATTTCTTAGGGTATGTGCGCACTGGGCGGGTTTTCGGCGGTTTACCTGTGTAAACCGCCGTTTTGCATACATTAGTTTTATTTAAATTAATGTTAATCCAAACCGGCGTTTGGATTAACATTGAAACTAATGTAACCCGCCCAAGGCTGTGCACATACCGGCGGTTACCCAGCGTCATCCGTTGCTAACCCGCAGGTTTCCCAGCGGGTTAGCAAAGAATGACCAAGTTCTAAAAACCGGCCGGTTCTGCAGCGGCTGCAAGCAGAATCATGTGCTGCTTCCAGCCGCTGCAGAATCGCCGCCGAGAACCCGCTGGGCAGCCGCCGGATACCGCCCGGCTCCCGCAGCTCATACCCGCCAAGAAGCCGGTGCACGGCGCCGGAGCTTCCTGGCGGGTCCCGCCAGCAGCCGCCGACCGAACCGCCGGGTAATGTGCACTTACCCTTAATGTCAATTTATCAAACTTAAATTATGTTTTGTTCACCCTGTGTGTACATTCACCGTACATAAACAGCACTAGTCGGTAGCAGGTGCATGAAGGGAGATCAAAGGCTAATCCTGCCCCGCTCCTGGCAGATGATAGCTGCCTCTCGCAGAAACACGTGTCAATCTTTGACATCGGCATTTACAGTGCACTCATTGTTCCACACAAGCATCACCTTTCTGTGAACACAGGGATCCTGTGGTTTGCTTTGGTAGTCAGGGGTCTTTTGAAGACCCCTGTGCCTGCCATGATGCTCCATTGAAAATTAGTGTTTGGGTGGGCTCCATAGGAGACTGTGATTTTTACTATGTAGTATTGCAATTCAATTGTATGGCAGTGTGGGGTATGAGTGATCAGATGATTGCAGGTTCCTCCAAGGAGACTAAAAAGGAAGAGGAAAAATAAAGATGTTAAGAATTAAACATCGGATCAATAAAAGTCTAATCAAAATGTAACATTAATTAACCCAATCAGTAAAAACCTTAAAGAAAAAAAACATGAAAATGCCAGAATTGTGTTTTTCACGTAATTCCAAACATCACTAATTTCATCTCTTGGGTTTATTCTTTATCATATTATAGTGATGTAAAATGTAACAAAAGTTAAGAAAAAGTTACCAGACCACACAGGCCACTCAGAACAGTGACCATTGAAGAAGCAGGTTCCCATGATGGTTACTTCTCCAAGCAATAATTCTGCTGCTCCTTAACACCTTCTACCCTCAAATGACCTGCAACAAATTAACATCTAGTGGAGAAGAAAACTTCCATCTGCAATGTGATGCTCAGTATGAGATTCACATGTTACATGGAGACGGAAAACATTAGCATTCATTGTTCTAGTTTCTTGCGAGGAATGTATGGAATTAATTTGTGGTTCATATTTGGTATTAAAAAAGGGGTCATATTTCTGCATTAGAATTCTGAGTGGTTGATACCATTCCAAGGAAATGGGGAAAAAACATGCCAAATTAAACGTAACATTTTCCTAATGCTGTTGAAAATTGTTCTTGTAATGTTTGAGTTCTTTTAATCAATTAATTGCTTTTCCTCTGCAATAATTGCTGACAGCTGATGGGAAGGAAAGAGAGAAATTAGGCTATATTTATAACTTTTTTTTTTTTTTTCATAAAGCTGTCTTGTTTCACATCACACTCAAATATGTGACTTTTGTCATTGTACGATACTTTTCCATTCTTACCACCAATGAGCATTCCTCCGATGCTTGTTTCCCAATTGTCAGCCTGTCCACACAGCCTGACAATCACCCAATACATGAGTAAAATACTCATTTGTCAATTGACAGGTCTTTCTCCAAAACGTTGCGCACAATACTCCGTGCATTAATCCCTGAGCTCCCTTTAAAGCCAGATATTCAGGACACTAAGCGGTGCTGAAAGTCAGGTCCGGGAGAACATCCCGTTAAGGCGGATCCACTACCAGTGGTGCGCAGCCAAAGCACAAATCAAGATAACCAGGTATAAGAAGAAGTGGCACTCACCGAGGTAGTATAGATGGTCCTTTATTCCACAATTCTAGAAACGGACAGGGTGCAGGGAGGAGGCCACGGGGGGCCAATGGACGACGCCGCCGTTTCGCGACAGCTGTCGCTTCTACGGGTCCGGATATGCTGGAGTGAGCAGATCACCATGTTAAATACATGTGACCTAATGCATCACTTCCTGCTGGCTAGCTCCAAGTTTGAAGCAGCCAACTTTAATCACAGTTATCAACACAAAATGCACAAACAGACAATACAATTAAAACAGACAGTCTCTAAAAATAGAGGTTACAGGACACTTACAGCAGGGTCCACAAAGGGACCAGTAACGGGTACTCCCGCGGCCCCCGCTCCTAATTACGGCATAAAGGATCGCATCCAAGTCGGCGCCGTCGGTGCTCCACTAACCCTGGCTGGATGGAGGCGTGGTTATGGCGAGACTAGCTCAGAGCCAATCACCACTGCCCTCCACATCACAGACCCGAGCAGTGGAGCACCGAGCCGTGGAAACATCCCCCTTCGGCTAACCAAAAGAGTAGGAAAGCGAGCCCCATGCTGCAAAGAGTACACATAAAAGAATATATGCACATATATAAAGCTTGAAAACATGGCGCCCACCCCGAGGGACAAAACCACCCCAATCAAAATGAAGATATAGGGATAAGAATACAATGTATTCAGAAGAGATTTCAATTTAACCTCTTCATGCCGACAGTATGTAAATCTAAATGGTACACACAAGTAAACAATCCACCAGCCGCAATATCAGAGCAGCGTCACTAGGGAGTACCCATCGCACCAAAAAACTACAATGTTTGTATATTTAAAAAACGAAAATCATGAGGCTTGCGGTACAGGAATACATAGAGTGCCATGGGCCATGATCATGTATATTATACAATAAGTCAAACATCCATAAAGTGTGCCTGCGCGCAACATACAAGAATATAGCAGAAGATGTGCGCGCCTGCGCACATGTGGTTAGGGCAAGGGGAGGGAAAGAAAACTAGACATAATGTACAAATTATAATACTTCATAGATGATGAAAGATGGGCAAGTCACAGCATAACTAGATGCATGTAAACATTCTCAAAGAATAAATATAAACACACCAGGGTACAGTGGAGAGTTCTGGATTACAGAAATACTGCCAGATACAGCTTATCGTTAAGCCCCAAAGCTCCCTGGGCATCAGTCTCAAGTATCCATCTAGCCTCTTCTCTCAGCAGCTGTCTATGGACATCCCCCCCTCTTTCATACATACTGACCTTCTGGACACAAGCAAACCGTAACACCTCAGGGTTACCCCCATGCAATTCTCGCACGTGTTCGATAAGTCTTGGTGACCCTTTGCCAGATTGGAGTTAAAATGCTCCCGGAACCGGTGAAACACGGGACATATGGTCTTGCCAAGATAAAACCTGTAGCCGGGACACAATATCACGTATACCACCCAACTACTCCTGCAGTTGAGGAAAGAAGGCACTATATGATCCGTGCCATCGATCCTTATGGACTGACCGGCCAGGTAATACCTGCACCAATTACATTGAAGACATTTAAAGTTACCCCTTAGCGGGACGGAAGATAACCAGGTGTTTCTAGTAGGAAGTGTTTTTAGGCGTTTTTTCACTAACATGTCCCCCAGGTTCTTACAGCGCCTATACGTCACCACCGACTTGGGAGTGCCAGCCTTAGCAAAATCCCTATCTGTGGCTATCACGTGCCAGTGACGTTTAATGGCCGCCATAATTGTTTTAAACATTGGGCCGTGCTGGAAACTGAAGTAAAACTTTCTATCGGGAGGAGTTGTTGCTTCACGTGTTACACTCTGAACCTGCGTCTCAGGGGTGATCACTCTACGTCTAGCCTGTTCTAAAACTCGTTTTGGATAGCCACGATGGATCAAATTTCGCTCCAACTCGTCCGCCTGCATTTTCCATCCTGTCTCTGTGTTATTTATCCTAAAGAGTCTCAAAAACTGACTATATGGCAGACCTACTTTGGTATGCAGGGGATGCGCGCTTCTATAATATAGGAGGGAGTTGGTCGCCGTCTCTTTCTTATGGACAGATCTCACTAGGGACCCTTCATTAATTTTTAATTTCACGTCCAGAAAATCTAATTCAAAACCGCCGAATACAGCCGTAAATAACATATTGTAGGTATTGGTTTCGTTCAAATAAGTAATAAAACTATAGAACGTTTCTTCATCACCATCCCACACCATCAGTACATCATCTACGTAACGCACGTAGTGCTTGATGAACCTCACGTAGGGATTGGTAGACTAAGTAATGCATTTCTCCTCAAAAGCTGCTAGGAACAAATTAGCGAATGTACAAGCGACCGGCGTGCCCATAGCTGTTCCGGTCAGCTGTGCAAACCACTTTCCTAGAAAAGTAAAAGCGTTATGCTGTAGGATAAAGGCCAGGGACTCACATACACAGTCTACCACTAGCGGGTCTATTTTTTTGTTTTTCCAAAATCGTTCTAATGACTTCTACTCCCAATCTCTGCGGTATGCGAGTGTACAGGCTTTCTATATCTATAGAAACCAGATGGTGGCCTTCCTGACATTCTATCTGGTCCACCCTTTTCAATAAATCACCGGTATCCTTCACCAAACATGGCAAATTTGCCATGAATGGATGAAGGAACTAGTCGATATATTTAGACAATGGTTCGGTCAAGGACCCAATAGCGGACATGATGGGCCTACCGGGGGGGACAGTAGTGCTCTTGTGCACTTTTGGGAGATAGTACCAGTGAGGTCTGATAGGGAATTCAGGAAACAGCTTTTCCGCCTGCTTTTTGGGGATAACGTTAAGCTCAACATACTTACGCAAAAGTGATCTTAATTTATTTTTAAAACCTTCTGTAGGGTCACATTTAACAGGTAAATATGTGGCTTCGTTATTAAGCTGCCGTTCGGCTTCAGCCACATATGTCTCCCTATCAAGTACCACAATGCTTCCCTCCTTATCGGCTTTCCGGAAGATAACATCCCGCCACCCCCTCATTTCTGAGAGCGCCCTGCTTTCGGGTTTCGAAAGATTCTTCTGTGGGTCAGGATAGATCAAGGCCTTAACATCTCTATCTACTAGCTCCGCAAATAGATCGATGTTATTCCCTGGTGCAATCGGTGGCATAAATGTGGAATCTAAGCCGCCAGTGAAGTACGGTCTGCCAGAATTAGCAACGGGGACAGCGTCATCACCATCAACCCCACCCATCGCAGGCTCGCTCATATTCAGCAGAGTCTGTACATTGGCGAGTAAAGAGAGATGTGCCGCCTCCGAAGCAAAAAAAACAAGCGTACCAATTTCCACAATGCTTTGAGTAATTTTACTAACATCCTTAGATTTAACAGAGCTTTGAGGAAACTTCTGGGATTCAAAATGCTTAAATAAATGCAGTTTCCGTATAGACTTAAACAAATCCTCACGAAACCCTGAATAATTAAATCGATCCTCGATGCAAAAGTTTAGGCCCTTCTGTAATACGGAAATCATGTCCATGATCAGAGTCTTATTAGACAGGTTGTAGATCTTTAAAGGTACCTTTACACGCCGCGACGGCAGGCTGGATACATCCCGCTACTTCACGTGCACGAGCACGCTCAAACGGTTACAAACGGTCAACGCATCACCTTTACACGCCGCGACAAGATGCGCTACGCCACGCTACATCTATAGCTAGCTACATCGCCGGGTGTCTCAAGTAGCCAGCTGTAGCTCATTTACACACCGCTATAACCAGCTACTATGGGCGTACCTGGTGCAGCAGGGACAGCACATAGGCGTGCCACAATTGTGGATTACGAGCCGTCCGTACGCTGATAGGACGAAGCAATAACATCCTGATTGGGCAGGCATCGCAGGAGGCTGAGTAATACAGCACGCTCGAGCGATTGTGTAGTGTGACTCGTCAGCTCCTTAAATATGCCTCCCTATGCAGCGACTACCAATCGTCATGCAGCAGCTTCCACCAATGATCGCACATGGGGCGCGGTAACACGGAGCCAGGGTCACGCCTTAGCTACATTGCAGCTACATCGCAGGCTGTCCCGAGTTCCCTTCCGTTGCTTCTTTACACGCCGATACAGCTCGCTACCATCGGCGATGTAGCCATCAGTTTTCGAGCAGAGCTAGGAAACAGATGTATCTGTTGCCGGCTGTATCGTCACGTCTTCAGACGCCGCTACGACGGGCTACATTGGCGCTACAAGCTACATTTGTAGCCTGTAGCGGGATGTATCCAGCCTGCCGTCGCGGCGTGTAAAGGTACCTTAACTGATAAAGTTCTAACTCCTCCATGAGACCTGCTTTCGCTTCCCTGGGGGAGGTAGGGATATGCCGTCGTCTTCGTCCTCCTCTCCGTGTCTTTCGCCTAAAGGGGCGGGCTTATCCTGAAAGATTGCTGGAGACTTATCGCCCGCACTTACGTAGCCCTCGTTATCGCTACTGCCCATGCCATCCTCTCCTTCAGTATCTCCAGATGCAATAGATTCTTTGTTTCTTATTTTTCTTATTGCCCCTATTTCTGCTCTTATTTTTATTACCACTGTTGACATTGTCATCCGGTTGCTTAGGGGTCGGTTTATTTGGAGTCCTGGGCGTCCCAGGTTTTTTAGGACCTACAGGATATGGATTTTTGTTTCTAGGGGTACCATCAGCCTTCCCCATGAAAAGATCCTACCTTCCTCATAATCGACCTTGTCCCGTATACATTTTTCTCTTTTCAAATGTTTGATATCCTCCTGTAGCGGGATCAATTTTAAATCTAGTTTCTTTAAAAATTTCACCCATTGCTCCTTATTACTTCTGGACTCCATTTCTTGTCTAAGAGAAATCAATTCTTTAGTAACTCTTTGATGCTCTAGCTTGTTTTGTTCTAGCACCAGACCCAAAAACTGTTTTGATGATTGGAGCTGTATTAGCTCCCATTTCTTGACAAAGTCTCTGTCTGTGGTGTTAGAGGCCATATTTTTGATCACTCGAAGACCCCTAGGGACACGATCACAGGCTACATAGGATCTCAGCGACATCACCGTCCAGAAAAGCCTCATCTCTTTTTCGGCTAAAGTTATTTTTTGCTCTAAGTGTCTCTCTGTGAGAACAGAGACAATGTCCTGTTTGTTGCAGATGGTAAAAAACTCCTCCGTGTCCTCCCTCCCTGCAAATAAGCTCCCCTGAGTCTGCCACTCTATTCCATTTTGCTCTGTGTTGCACGATTGCAGAGATATTCTCAATTGTTTATTCTGAAGCGTACTTTATGAAATCTCTGTTTGCAGATCAGCTAGGATATTTTTGCTTTCTCTGTGTGGTGTATTTTTTTTTTTGGTAAAGTAGATTTTATTGAAACAGGTAAGTAAATTGAGTCTTATACAGATCAAAGTCAGATACAAAGTCAAACTCCAGGTATCCACAGGAGATTAAACCGCACAGTTCGTTGTCAGCAACATAACAGGTGGGATCAGATAAGGAACATGACCTAGACCAATGCCGCCAACTATTGGCAATAGTGTAATGGTGACGGCCTCTGCAGTTTCGTAAGTGTTTGTCTCTCTACTAATAACACCATAATAAATCAATCTAATATACTATCAGAACTGACATGGAGCCTTAAGCGGGCCAAGAAGAGGAGTAGACGTATGAGCAAAGTGCAAAAGAGGTAAGTAGGGAAAGCTGGAATACAACACAATAGAAGTGGGGTAGTGCAAGAGAAGGGTGGGAAAGGAAAGTGAGAGTTATAAAGCAGATAAGGGAAGAGAAGCGTGGGATGGTTCGTCCAGGTCTAGTTGAGTGGGTGCACTTTTATCCCTCATTCCCAGACACTGCCAATCACAGCTCAGCAGTCTCTGGGACTGATAGGTTGCTAGATCAGATATTTAGCTGTGATTGGCAGCGTCTGGGAGGAAGGGGTGAAAGCACACACCCCAAAGAAGACTCTGAAGAAATGTCCAGTTGGACTACAAAGCAGAGATTTCACATAGATGTAACAAATGTGAATATCTCTGCAGTGGAATGACAGCAGAAAACAGAAACCAGTGGCAGAATCATGGGAGATTGGGGATCATTTTTACAAGGTATTGAACTATATTTTTTCGAGCAGGTGAAGTGTCCTCATCAGCTTACAGGGAATCTGTCAGTACCTTGTCCTTTCTAAACTATTAATATGGGCATACAGGTTATAGATTCCCTTTAAGAATTATAAATCTGAGCAGCGCATCGACCTGTGTAAGTGGCGCTTGTGCTGCCTAGATATCACATCTTATATGCACACAGAATGAACATATTAACAATCATTCTGTGCACATGGAAGTGTTATCAGACTAGGCAGATTACTAAACAACCATCTATTTGTTTACATGTTCCCAATTGGCCACCGTTTAATGGCCATGGATTAGCTGGTGTAAATGCAGCCTAACACAGGCAGATAGTTTACCCTCAGTTAGTGCCATTTGACTTAGTAGGAAGTTAATCAGTGCTTGTTTCACATTATTTTCATGCAACTATGCATACAAATGTTTGTAGAAGAGCCTTTACTTTATTGTGAGAAATGTTAACTTTATGCATAAAAGATGCAATTAAAGTGGACCTGTCACTTCCCTGGTCCTTTGCAAACTGAATGCAGCACTGAATGCAGCATGTATGCTGCATTTGGGGAAGGAGTCCCCCAAGTCTATACCCCTCCTGTAACCTTTAAAAAACATTTTAGAAATTTGTAAGTTAAGAAGTCCGGAGGATGTTAACTTTTCTCGCACTCCTCGCTGCATAGAGGGTTCTCCCCTCCTCGGGCTTCTCTGTGCCGTCTCCTGGCTCTTTGATCACCTCCTGCCTGTGTGTGGCAGTTGTTTTTTTACAGGTTACAGGCGGGGTGTAGACATGGGGGACCCCATCCCCAAATGCAGCATACAAACTGCATTCAGTGCTGCATTGAATTTGCAAAGCACCAGGGGGGGTGACAGGTCCTCTTTAATGACAAAGAAGCATTTTATCACTATAGTTTTGCACTCAACTTGTTTATCCTAATCAACGATTGGGAGAAAATTGCCTAGCCGATCATTGTATTGTGTAAATTGCGATTTAGGTTAGGGCTACACATAATCATGCATTGATGAGATTGAA